>OZ020569.1:26203591-27403591 GCA_963971475.1 Chrysops caecutiens | reverse complement strand
ACTGGGATGAACAGTGTATGCAAGCATTCAATAATTTGAAAGAGAAATTGACCACGCCACCAGTATTACGGTATCCAGACTTTGATGAACCGTTTAAATTGTACACAGACGCCAGTGGAGAGGCGTTAGGTGCAGTTCTTGCTCAAGGACCAGACAACGCGGAACAACCAATAGCTTACGCCAGTCGAACGCTGAACAGTGCCGAGCGAAATTACTCTACCATCGAGAGGGAATTGCTCGCCATAGTATGGGCCGTAAAAAATTATAGGAGTTACTTATACGGCAGACCATTTACGGTGTACACTGATCATAAACCACTACGGGGGGCCATACGGATTAAAGACCCCACTAGCCGAATTCTGCGTTTATGGCATAAATTGTCAGACTACACATTTGACATTCAATATAAAGAAGGGAAGAAGAACACCAACGCTGATGCCTTGAGCAGAATTCCATATGAAGTTTGGGCAATTACGAGAAGGCAAGCCAAAGAAATGGACTCTAGTAGAAATGATCAAAACCGCACCATAGTCGCGGATGCAACACACAGGAAAGAGGTCCCGACAAACCCTGAGAAGCAGGAAGCTCCCGATACGGCAGTAAGAATACTGACGGATCCGAACGACATAAAAACAATATTATCGGACTGTCACGACTCACCCCTCGGGGGACACCAAGGTATCCACAAGACTTATCAACGATTAAGACGCGAATACTATTGGAAAGGGATGCTGAAAGATGTAATTAACCACGTGAAACGTTGTAAGAAATGCCAGTTAAACAAACAAAGTAAAGAACACAAAGAACCTATGGTTATCACGGATACCGCTAAATTACCCTTTGATAAGGTGTATATGGATATTGTAGGGCCGTTGCCAGAAACAAAGTGCGGAAACAAATATATCTTGAGCTTTGAGGATGATCTCACCCGATTCATGGACGTGGTCCCCTTGACAAACACAGAGTCAAAAACGGTAGCAAAAGCATTTGTGGACGAGATCATCAGTAGGTATAGGATACCAAAGAAACTTATAACGGATCGTGGAACCAACTTCACCTCCGACATGTTTCGTCAGGTATGCAAGCTATTTAAAATCCATAAGTTAGAGACCACCGCATACCACCCGCAATCAAACGGAGCGTTGGAAAGGTCGCATAGACCTTTGGTAGACTATTTGAGGAGTTTTGTGGATGCAAATCAAACCGACTGGGATGATCACCTACGCGCGGCAATGTTTGTACGAAACAACAGCATTCACACAGCAACGAAACTAACTCCAATGGACTGCCTCTACGGATTTTCGGCAACATTACCAAACAATCTCAAAAGAGAGCCCCAACCGGTCTACGACCATGAAAATTATTATCTAAAATTAAGAAACAAACTACAGCGGGCATATCAGATAGCCAAACAAAATATAGAGGAGAACAAAGTTCAATCAAAGGAATACTACGATCGAAAGGTGAACCCGATAAAACTACACGTCGGCGACCAAGTGTTACTAAAAAACGCGGCAAGAAAAAATAAACTAGCGCAATACTGGTTGGGACCCTTCAGAGTACTATCAATTAACAGCCCCGTAAACACAACGATACAAATTGGCTGTAAAAAACGACGTGTACATAATAACCGACTCAAAATTTTCAATTAGTAATTTTTGTTAGTAGTTTAGTAATCCCTCTTCCTTTCTTCTCACGTTCCCAGGCTGAAAGGGTTAATTTTCGCTTGCCTATTGACGACAATCTATGCAACACAATCACCCGTCGATATACACACTCTCAAGCAACGCGGGGTGGTGTTCGAAACAATTGGAGAGGCTCAAATATATCAAGATTACTGGACAATAGTCACCCGAGTCAATAAGCCAGTATGGGAGTCATCATTAAGCTACCTGGAGGAAAGTAAAAAAGCGTTGGACCAACTATGCAACACACAGGAAGACGCCGTAGGAAATGAAATGTGCAGTCAATGGAACCAGGTGTTACACAGAAGGATGGCACAAATAAACGAACTTATCAACAAGGTGGAGCTAACCATGAATAGCAAACCAAGAATCAAACGAGGTCTTATAAATCTGGGAGGACGAATTATGAAAAAAGTATTCGGTACAATGGACGATAACGACTCAATGCACATCTACCAAAAACTGGACGAGCTGGAGGAAAGCAATCGCCAGAGCCTCGTATTAACCAAACAACAGGTCACCATTATGCGTAACACGATCAACACCTTCAACGCAACGAATAAAGAAATGACCCAAAGATATAACCAGTTGATTCAAAAACTCAACGAGATAAACCGTAAAAGACAAAACGAGACCCGAAGATATACGGAGGACTTAAGAAACCTCCACATAAGAACTGATATTAACGAAGTTATGCTTCTAATTATTGGGGAGCTACAACATATTTACCTCGAAATCACCGATATATTCGTAATGACAGAAGCAATGTATAAACGGGAACTGAGTCCTTTATTGTTACCAGCTCATCAATTTCGAGAATTGTATGCCAACATCTCTAAACTATATTATGGGAAAGAGTTAGACATAGATTTCCCCACTTTACAAAAGTTAGCCAAAGTCGATTGCGAACTTATAGAAGGAAAAATGCTCATACAGATAAGAGTCCCTTTAATAAATCCCGTGAAATACACCATCAATCGAGTATATACCACACCAATGTTGATAAAGCAGAACCCCCCATACATTTATGACCTGGAAGACTCGTATTTCTTGAACACTACTCGATCCCAGCTTAACTTCGGTATGACGGAGTTAGAATACCACTCCGAGTGCACCAATATGAACGAGACATACCTTATTTGCCACTGGAAGCACCCAGTTAAACTAGACCCAAAAAACCGGGACTGTCTAGCGGAGCTACTAAAACAAACCAACAGTAAAATTGAAGACTGTCCAATTCGAGTAATAAAACAAACCAGAAACTTAATCGTCCCCATGCACCAACACAACGCGTGGTTATATTGGTTGCAACAAGACACAACGCTTGTAATCTTATGCGATAACACTGAACATACCGAAACACTCCGAGGACTTGGAATAATAATATTGAAGTCACCATGTAGCTATCATTTGGCTAGTTACCTACTTCCGTACCAAACGACTGAAACGCGTCCGATACACATACACCAACCAGCACAGGATTCTCGACCTAAGATTGACCTCGCACGATATCAAAGTCAAATACCGGGAGAGAAAAACCATAGTGATATTCAACTACTCCACCCCATGATGTTCAACGACAAGCTGAGAGATGAAAGCGACGCTATAAACAACCTGGAACGCAAGATCACCGAAAACGCACGCAAACAACATACGCACATTCAACTTAACACCACGACCATAATAACCGGATGTCTGGCAATCATCGGCATAATCCTGTTATGCTTAAAACTAATGAAGAAGTGGAGATTAAGAAGTACTCCTAGCACCAAGGAAGTGAGGGACCCTAAAGTCGAGATCATACCAGTAAATTTTGATATTCGGAAGGAACAGATTATGGCATCAGACAACCAAATTACGCGGATCAGCACACTTTAAAAAAAAAAAAAAAAAAAAAAATATATCTATATATATATAAAAAAAAAAAAAAAAAAAAAAAAAAAAATATTAGGATAAGACGTCCTGGGCAAGACGTTAAACTGCATCCACACGCAAGTCCAACCATCTGATCTTAAGAAACAAATTCTCTAAACCTAGGCGTCAAGACACCTTCGACACGAGTGAAGATGATATCCTCATGGAAGCACTGGTGGAAGCAGATGAATTATATAGGAAGTTGGGGCTCGACGAACCAGAAGAGGATGTACCAGCGGAACCAATAGATGGCAGAATATCATTTGAAATCAGGGAAATGATCCGACAGTCTGAAATATGGTATAACGAGCAACAAGAAAGAATTCATGAAAGGCGGTCGGAGGAAGAACAACCACACATTAGGCCCGAAAGCAGAACTCTTTTGGATGCCACGTATTTCAAATTTACAGAAAATCGGGAAGAAGAGACGCACCCAACACCAAGAGTAGACAACGTTTGCGACAACTTTCACCATGACAAACGATATAACAGAATACTTAACACTAAAAAGGAAAAGAGGTCAGGAAGCAGCTAATGAGTTATATTCAAAAAAAAAAAAAAAAAAAAAAAAAAAAAAAAAAAAATTATAAAATATACATAAAAATATATATAAAATACCAATAGCCGTAGATATTTAAATTGCTTTGTATAACCATAAAATTGCTTTGTATAACCATAAGATTGCTTTGTATAACCATAAAATTGCTTTGTATAACCATAAGATTGCTTTGTATAACCATAAAATTGCTTTGTATAACCATAAGATTCAGAATAATAGAAAGACATCGTTGCTTTCTATAAATAATATCGTAGCATAGTAGAAGCTTTGTTTTTGTAAGATCATCATTGTTTAGTAGGAAATTCATACAATCCAAATTATTCATACAATCCAAAAATTATGTTACGAAATATGAGAAATCTTGCAGATGCTTATATGTTCAATTAAAATTAAGAGTTAATGTAGTAACATATTATATACATAACATGCTTAAAATCATAACGTAGTGCAAAACTTGTTCGTCCTAAAGTAATTCAAACAAAAGTGTAAAATTGTAATTTATGCTATGTGCAACACTTAGTACCAATTGTAACAGACAAGGATGTACACTTCAAGAGACTTCGTTATAAAAAAAAAAAAAAAGGGGGATCTCTTCTAAAGAGGGGAGGAAATGTTGTGAATAAAATTCGACAAACATCTAGATTAAAATCTATGGTCTAGCAAAGGTATGGACCAACACCAAATGCCAAGCAGCACCACCTATTGACAACAAACCTTTCTATCCCTCACCCATGGTTATGTCCATGCTAAACGTTCCCAAACCTAAACCCACGATCGTAGTTCCAGACACACTCTAACCCCAGACCCAACTCACCGTCTAGCCTAGACACACTCTGACATTGTACCTGGGAACTAAACTAAGAATTAGTACTAGACCCTAGCCACTTACCCATCATCGATCAGTAGCTGAAATAGAAGTGAAGTACCTGGGAACTAAACCGAGAATTAGTACTAGACCCTAGCCACTTACCCATCATCGATCAGTAGCTGAAATAGAAAAATGACTTACCCAGTGACCTAGTTTCATAAAGTGCAATAGCACTTTCGGTCAATTACTTTCCATGGAAACATCTCGGTCACTTACCTTTGAAATTCTCACCTCTTGTGGGAACATTAATGGCCACAGATTATGCTACTCGAGCAGGAACACGTTCATTAACCTCTGCGACAGCAAATACAGAGAATTATTGGTCAATGATGAAACCAATGATGGGAAGTCCCGAATTGGCAAATCCAGAGTAATGAATGAGGTGGGATAAACTAGAAGATCAGCAGGAAAATTACGTATAAATAGAGGAGAAATAGATCAGGCAGTCAGTCGAAGTCAAGCTCGAGAGGAATCCAGGTCCCAGCCGCTACCGAATCGAAGCTCAATCCCAAGACGCTCTACGAAGTTCCTGAGGAAGACGAAGCCAAGACGAATCCCAAGACGCTCTACGAAGTTCCTGAGGAAGACGAAGCCAAGACGAATCCAAGACGTTCTACGAGGTTCCCGAAGAAGACAGCCCCAAGACGAGCCAAGAGGGTTCCCTGACGAAATTAACAACACAACACGGTAACCCGATCAAGTAATCGGCTACCACTCAAGTCCTGAACCGTCCAAGTAGACGACAGGCAGTAATACCCATACATGAACCCCGCAACCAAAACCTCGTTGACAGAAGCTTTGCAGGATCCCACGGCGGGACCCAGACCAATCTCGTTGGAGGAATATCGCCGACGTCAGGCTATCAAACAACCCGAGCTAAACCATATTTCACGACAGCACAAGGAGAAGAAACCGAGATCGGGAGTGGAAGAATATTTCAGACGCCGACTACAGGAAGCCCAGAGAGAATTGGTCCTGGCATCAACCAAGGAAGAAAGACGCCTTGCCAGTCAAAAAATCAACGGTTTGAAGATGGAACGCAGGAACTACAGGCAGACAAAGAAGAACAACAAGTCAGCACCAAAAAAGTAAGAGTTAGGTCAATAGGACTATTAATATGCACAAATGTATCGAGTATGAAATGAAATGAGGAATGTATGAATAAAGTAAGATAGATTAAATAAAAAGGTCCATTATAAAACCGTCGAAAAGCGTTCTCACTTGTACTTCTACCAAAAAATCCCAACACCAGACAAAATACAACTAAAAGTGGACATAAAATATATGATTACTATCATTATTGACGTTGAAGACGGATAAGTCAACCGAGCATCTGGATCTTTAAAAAACATTACTTTTCAAGAAAATAGTATTAATCCCCGGATATTATGGATAGATTTCGACACTACAAGGGTCGGGTTCAAGACTAAATCGTTATAATAAATTTATGAAAAAAAACCATATTAATGATACTTTGACGCCAATCGAGAAAACATCAATCAAAAAAAGTGCAGATAATAGTAAGTATCAAATTACACGGACCCAGTTTCGTATACCACCTGCGGAAGTCATAACTATCCACAAAAGCCAAGGACAAACATATGAAAATATCTGCCTTGACTTTACAAAAAAAGAAAGGCGATCAACGTCAATGCTTTATGTTGCCCTTAGCAGAGTTCCGAAATTGAGCGGTTTATATATTTTAAGACAATTTTCGATATCAAAAACAAAGAAAATGCAATCGTTCTCAGTCCAATGGCGACAGAACTAAATCGTTTAAAAACCTCAAGAAAATTAAAGTCATCCTATAATACTTTCGAAAATGACGATCGGCCTATTGTTATCTATCAAAATATTGGAGCTTTAAAAAGTAAATTAATTCATATAACGAATGATCAGTAGCTTTGCAGAGGGGATGTACTAATTTTCAGTGAAACTCTTACGAAATGATGTTGACGATGAAATAAATATAAATCATTATAAAATTGCACTCAGATCTAATTATAATGAAAGAGGTCGTGGATTAATTTGTTACGTAAAAAAACAACTTTCTAATGAAACAATATTGTTCGAAGAAGACTCTGGTGAGAACTGGCATGTACAACTATTTGCACTTAAATTAGAGAATTGCAATATCGTTAGTGGGTACAAATCACCACATACTAAGAAGTATTAATACAAATTGCTGCTTAAATGACGGTCATATTAATTCATTCCATGAAATACTCAATCGACATCAGAATGATCGACAAATTTCTAATTTCGCGCAGGCTACGGCGTATATAGGAACATTTACCGTGCATCTTCAATCGGTGCCAAGAACCGAATGCAATATACAAATTTTATATACAGGACCGATTGCTCATAATGCAGTAGGCCACTGGATTTATACAAAATCAGACGGTCAAGGATATATACATATTTACGACAGTCTCAATAATAAGCGTTTGAACAGAGATCAGATTGAATATCTAGACGCAATATACAGGCTCCCGGAAAAATATATTTTCCATGAGGTACTCGGACAAAACAATAATTATGACTGCGGAGTGATTGCTGTGTACTTTGCAACCTTACTCTGTTACAATAAAAACCAGAATATAAAAAAATTATGCGACATCGTGTAACAACTATACTTTTGAACCGAAATTTGAAAATGTTTCCTGAAAATGGATATCAATAAGACGTTACAAGTATTAACAAGTAACAAATTGTCAATAGTCCATTTCTCATCTTCAAATAAAAAACGAATTTTAAAACAAAGGTCATTAATTTTACAAAATTTTTGTGAAAATTGGTTCTTCATCACTATTTTCTATATATATTGAATTAATTGAAAATTGCTGGACCTTTGACTCTGCTGTGAGATTTGTTGTTACTGCAAAAAACCATATCGTTTTGAAAACCGCGGTTTTGCAAGTGAGTTTCCTTCATGTCAACCCGTCACTGTCCAGTCAATTGTGACCAGTCGCTGCGATTTTCTTGCTAGTGATTTTTCTCTCCCACCCTCTGCGTTTGTGGGTGTGTGTGTTTCCTTAATCAGGAAGGTAATGGTATGGAGCTCGCACCCATTCCTCTAGTTAGTAATAGTAATTGAAAGAAATCTGAGTATCGAATCGATGTAATAGGTTAAGGAAAAGGAATGTAGAAAATATAATAAAGTTAATTACGGAGCCGCCTAACATTCGTCTTTTTGACTAAAGTGTACTTGGAAGGTGTTGTAAGGTTTTGCCTTACGACAGTAAAAAATTACGACATAACAATCACCCCGCGAGTCGTCAGAAACCAAAATTAACGACAAGAGGGACAAAATGCCTGCAATCCCCGTAGTCACCATATCAACTGACATTACACATGCGCGCAACCCGACGTTTATAATAGACACAGGTTCAGAAGTAAGCCTTAAAAAAGAATGCTAAATCAAAAGAAATCAACACAAGAAAATAATGAGAGGAGAGAGGGTAGCACTCAACACGATTTCTGGAGAACTAATATCGAAAGGAACGATAAAAGGGGAACTCTAGACGCCACGACCATACCCGTGTGAATTCCATGAGGTCAACAATATAAACTCCACACACATAGTAGGGATATTAGGAAATGCCTTTATAACAAACCACTGCAACGTTGCGGGACCAACCAAGCAACTACGATGGGAAAGCTACAAGCATTCATTTCTAGACTGGCGAAGGACACCCATTGGCTGACAAAACAGCATCCCGTGGAGGACACTCAGGAAACGGTAGCTCACACGCACCGGAGTGTATTTTACCTCCACTTGGGAAACCAAATTGAGAGCAAGAAGTTGAACGATTGGCTGACAAAACAGCATCCTGTCGAGGATATTCAGAAAACGGTAGCTCGTACGCACCGGTGTGTATTTTACCTCCACTTGGGAAGCCAAATGGAGAGCAAGAAGTTGAACGATTGGCTGACAAAACAACATCCCGTGGGGGATACTCAGAAAAAGGTAGCTCGCACGCTCCGGAGTGTAATCTGCCTCCATATGATTAGCAACAAGATACACAAGAGGTGATGGGATTACCATCAATAAAAGACAAAGAAGTACTACAAGATGTAGTAACTCTTTTTGACGCGAACAACAGAACGAGACCAAAGAGACCCCGTCTGTAGAAGCTTAAAGGAGTAACCACAGTCTAAAGTGCCGTACCCGCAAATATGGCAATCACCAGGATACACAGTACTCGCACGTCTGGGAAGGTGAAAGTACTTCGACAATAGACCATCAAAATGAACAACCAAATCGATCACAGTCCCGTGATGGCCAATACGTAACATTACTAGAACAAAGAATCATCCGCATTTCACCACCGTCAGTACAAATCGTGGAATTACCGTCACGAATACAAGGAGAACAAATAGTGAGAGGACAAAAAAATAGCGCCAGACATTTACATCGTTAACGCACGAGTACAACAAATAGATGGCAGCTTAAAGTTCACAATCGTGAATGCAAACTATGAAAAAGCAACATTATAGAAATTACACGTGGAGGTAGAGAAGTACAAGGAAAAAAAGTAAAAATAAGGAATTATTACGGAATACAACGAGGGAAGCGAGCTGCAACCAAGGAGAAAGAGAAAACCGGGGGAAAAACTGAACTACACTAACACGGTGCAACACGAACTAAGGACGAAAGAAGAACAACCTCCTATAAAATGCAAGATGTTCCGACTTCTCGAAACGCAGAGGCAAGTATTAAATGAGGAAATAGATAGACTTTTAAGGTAAGACATAGTAGAACCCAGGTGGAGAGAGTGAAACGCCCCACTGGTAGTAGTCCCAAAGAAACCGGGACCTGATGGGCAGAAAAGTTGGCGATTAGTAGTTGATTACAGAAAGCTCAACGAAGTAACAGAAGGAGATGCGTACCATTTTCCTAGGACAAAGGATTTCCTAGACCAGTTGGGGAATTCACGTTACTTCTTGGTATTGCTTCTTGCCAGCGGCTATCATCAAATAGCGATGAAAGCTGAAGACCGCGATAAGACTGCGTTTAGCACACCCTATGAACATTACGCATTCAAAAGAATTCCTTTCTGTTTAATAGCGTTGTTTCATCTATCTTGATGATATTGTCGTCTATGGAAGAAATCTAGCTAACCGCCAAAATAAGCTGCGGGAAATAATGCAACGCTTCAGAGAACACCGAGTAAAAGTAAATCCAGAAAAATACAATTTCCTTAAGAGAGAAATAATTTTCCTAGGTCACAAATGCGGCATTTAAGGAAAGTAAAAAAGAAATTTAAAAATATAATTATTTGTTTATTGAATATAATTAGAAATACATGTTTAACATGTGCTATTTGAAATACCTTGTATGATACCCTTTAAAACATTTATCATGCAGTGGAACATCACAAATATCGCATAGTTTTAAAAAAATTGTGAATGAATAATAAAAACTTCATAATACCAAAATTGTTTTTTAAAAACTGTGAAAAATTTTATACGACTGTTTTTCCAAGTCCGAAATTTTCTTCGCCGTATGACTTAGATTTTTTGCCTTGGTATACGTCATAATTCAAGCAATAACCATTAGGAAGTGCCATAGTCCACGCTTTGCAGCCAAATGTAATGGGTTTGCCGCGAATAACTTACTTACACCCATTGCGTCCAAAATAAATCATTGATTCATCAATCGAAATTTTATTTTGAATTGGAGTATAACACGAAAGCGTTATCCCAGTTTATTCTGCGTCTTGGTAATGGCACATATCCACTCAAAATTAGAATTCCCAAGAAAACGTAAAATTCATCTTTTGATAGAGAAATATTGTGAATCTTGGTATTGGCATACAATTCTGTCTCTTTCAACAAATGTTCCACAATGTCTTGACTCATAAAAAAATTTGAAAATTCAATAGGATGATTTTCCGGAGCAAGTGTGAGGACGGGCAGTAAAGACAACAACTTTTCTGACGGCATGTCGGGTATATGTGTTCCCTTTTGCCATTTGCGTAACCCTTTATTTGATTTGCGTCTCGGTGGCTTAGCTTCAAAGTCAGCTTCTTCAGATAATGGTTATTTTGCATCGTAATCAAATCGAATCTCAGCAAAGGTTTTCATTTGACCATGGTTTTGTTTATCAGGATCATTACAATCTTCTTCTCCAGAATCAGCATCTGTGTCATTACCGTCATCAATTGGTGGCAAAATAATAATTTCATCAGGCAAGTCTTCTCCACGCTCGATTTTTTCAGTTTCTTCCAAAAGTTCTGCTGTTATAGTATGTCGATAAAAACACCCTTCCGGACATAATAAACTTGAGAAAATAAATATTTTGAAAGAAATATAAATATGAAAGAAAAACTCTCACCAAATCACCAGTACTACGCTACCCGAACTTCGATGAAATGTTCAAATTATACACAGACGCGAGCGGAGAGGCTCTGCGAGTCTTCCTAGCTCAGGGCCCAAACAAACAAGAACAACCGATAGCATACGCTAGCAGAACACTGAATGCAGCGGAGAGAAATTACTCCACGATTGAGAGGGAGCTACTCGCAATTGTGTGGGCCTTGAAGAATTGCCGGAACTACCTGTACGGGAAAAAATTCACGGTGTATACAGACCACAAACCACTAAGAGATGTGATACAAATCGAAGATCCCACGAGCAGGATACTTAAATTGTGGCACAAGCTATCGGACTACACGTTTGACATAGAGTAAAAAGAAGGGAAATCAAACAGTCGTGCGGTCGCATTGAGCCGCATACCATATGAGGTAATGGTGATGACACGTAGGCAGTCCAAGGAGATGAAAAAAAAGACGAAAGAGAAAACCCCAAACTACTAAAAAATCGTTGCCTAGGCCCATCGCGTTGGAGGAATACCACGCTAGGAACCGAGCCGGTAGGGAGACTGCAAAGACGACCCCTCAGCCCGTGGTTCACCCCCCGAAATACCGCACCAGAAGAGAAGCCCACTTCCGCCGGGCGATCGAAGAGGTCCGGCGACGCATACTGTTGGCCGAAGGGCAGGAACAGAGATTAGAGATTAGCAAGGAATTGCAGAAATTACGCAATGAGCGACTGAAGTATCAGTGTGAAAAGCGGAAAAATAAAAATAAAGAGAAAAAATAATAAGAAGAAAAAATTACAAAAGAAAGAAAATAAGAATAAGATAGAAAGCCACATACAGGAATTGAAATTGAAAGTTCGAATTTGAGAATTGATTCATGTCAAGATTTGGTATTTAGTTAATTATACGTTAAGGCTAGGTTAAAAATAGGAGATTGGTTGATATACAGAAATTGAATTGTATATTCACTCGAGAATGGTTATTTGATTTATATGGCGTATTGATAAACATTTGGTTTGTATAAACTATTGGTAGACACTTGGTTTGTATAACGAAATTGGAAAAGATCTCTATGAAGATTGTATATTGACTCGAGAATGGTTATTTGATTTATATAGCGTATAGTTAAACATTTGGTTTGTATAAATACTTGGTTTATATAACGAAATTGGAAGAGATCACTATGGAGATTATATATTCACTAGAAGATGGTTATTTGATTTATATAGCGTATAGTTAAACATTTGGTTTGTATAAATTATTGATACGTACTTCGCTTATATAGAAGATCGCAATAAGGACTGTACTAGAGTTAAGATTGAAATAAAGATTGTATTACTGAAACCACACGTTAACATAGAACTAGCACTTTGTTGTTAAACTGAAATATATAAACGCGTAAAATAAAGTATAACAAACAGGAAAAATAATATAAAACATAAATGAGGCTGTTAAAAATCACGAGGCAATAAAAAAAAAAAGAAAAAACGACGATTTTAGAAGAAATGAAAATCAAAGAAACTTGGAAAGAATAAGTAACAAAGAAAGTGTGATACTTTTCGGGAGGCTGAATATGAACAAACCAATAAACGGCTTAAAGTTTGAAGAGAAAACATCGAAGTTAGAAAATATGAAAACGATAAAACTCGTGAAAGAACGATATTCTTAAGAAAAATAAAGGGTATCGCAAATCAGAAGAGCGAAGAAATAAAATTCGCATGAGGATTTTCAGAAAAAATCAAAATTTCTGTAATCAAGAACAAACAAGATATAAAGACGGGAATCAAGTACTGAACCGAGGAATAACATACCTTCAAAATGAAATAAAAAAAATGCAGCAAGAAATCGTCTTATGCGTCAAAATTCGAGTTTTATTTGTCATGAAAAAGCCCAAAACAAAATGCGAATGAAGACATATCGCAGCAATATACAATATTTGAGACGAAAAATTAACAAAAATATTATAGGAAATAAAATATTACGTAGTAATAAGCCATTTTGCGACAGAGAAAAGCAAGGAAACGTTAAAAGAATGCAAATTATTCGTAAAAATTCGTTCTACTGGTATAATGAACGATTAAGAAATTTGAAAATTAGTCGACCACTAAGGCTAAAAAAACAATATCATATACAAGAATTACAAACGGACATTGTAACCAAAAATGAAAACCGGGACAAACGGACATTGTAGCCATACTGTGACAATTTCTCCCATAATTTAATAAGAACAAATGATGAACCATCTGCAAAATTGAAATTAAAATTTATTGAATTTAGATCAAAAACAACGTCATTCATATGTTGATGCTGTGAAGGTTTGTTTTTCTGGCATTCAGTGGTCAAACTAAATCAACAAAAAATCATTGACCGGAGCAGCGAAGAAGTTTTATTAAAAACTAGCTGTACCCGCCCGCTTTGCTGGGCATTACGTAAAACTGCTTATTTTTTGTATACTGTATATGTTGATACTATATATGTGTTGTTTTTCTTTAGTTATAGATTTTTGATTCTTAGCAGTTATCTTTTGATTGTAACATAAGTTCAAAAACTTCCAAAAAATCTTTGACTTTTTCAACAATGTTTTTATTAACGTTTGGCTACAAATTTTCGCCGTAAAATGGATAATAAATTGAAAGTATGAATAGTGCTTAATAAGAAAATGAGAAATAAACTTAAAACAACTATTCAAGCACTCTTTCAAAAAGAGACAATTTTGGAATTATTACTAAACTTTACAGCACCTATTAATTTTAAAGTTACAAAAAAATCGAAATATAGTAGTTATAAGAACTCGAAATTTATTCTATGTTCGGTGACAACAATGAAACAAATAAGGATTTATAGATTGCCGGTTGAAACTCAAACAAAACTGGTTAACTTTTTGCTGTTCTTCGATTACTACCGGATGTAAATTTTTTATGGCACAGTAATATTTGAGAGGTTAATCCGATCCGATCGGCCACATGAACAATACGCCCAGGTTAGCCGTGTAAATTTATTTTCGGCGAATTTGTTGAAAAATATTACTTTCTTCTACTTACAAAAAAAGTTAAGGTTTAATCACAGACAAAATAATTTACCAGATGTCGCGATCCCATGTGACTCTCTACCCACTTTTTTCCAACATCACACACGTAACAGCAGACAAAAGATCCATGGGCCGTATGCGCCTTTGACCGTCTTTAACGTTTAAAGAACAGACAATGCGCGAATTGATGTTGATGTTTGATTGTCAAATAGGGAATGAGTGATCACAATAATAGGAAAGGTGGCTGGAATAAAATTTCGCGAATGGAACACAATGTACATGTACACACAATGCACACAATATTGATGTTCTGAAATTTGCACAAAACTAACACAAACAAAAATGTGTACCATTGGAGAGTAAAATTTACTCAAAAAGTTCTGTTTTCTGTGTAATAGTATTTTCTATTGATTTAAGGAAAAAATATACAAATTGAGTTTCAAATATATAAAAAGTTACAAAATTTTTCCGAAAAACGCGAGATTTTGCGTTTACGAATTTTAATCTGAATTTTATCATATATCATAACTTTTGTTTGGACACATTTTTAAAAACTCAATTCAGAGAAAAAAGATGGATTGAAAAATTTAGGAAATTTAAAAAAAATGGGGGTCGGTCATACGTATGAACTCCGTAGGATGCTTCGTTTAGCCGCTAGGAACAAAAAATCGTTAAAAATTCATAATCTGAATTTTATCAATTTTCCGACCTTTTGAATGCATACCTTTAAAACCAAAATCTAGAAAAAAATGATGTATGAAAAAAAGGTAGGAAATGTCAAAATAGTGGAGGTTGGTCATACATATGAACCCCGTAGGACGCTTCGTTTAGCCGCTACGGGCACAAAACCGTATGAAATTCAAATTTTTGCCGCAAAAGAACCCTTCAAACCGGAAGAAAATTGGTCAACTTGGGATTCAAAGTTAGGAAATTTAAAAAAAATGGGGGTCGGTCATACATATGAACTCCGTAGGATGCTTCGTTTAACCGCTGGGAACATAAAATCGTTAAAAATTGAAAATCTGAATTTTATCAATTTTCCGATCTTTTGAATGCACACCTTTAAAACCTCAATTTAGAGAAAAATGATGTATCAAGGGAAGGTAGGAAATGTCAAAACAGTGGGGGTTGGTCATACATATGCATCCCGTAGGACGCTTCGTTTAGCCGCTACGGGCAAAAAACCGTTAAAAATTCAAATTTTTACGGGAAAAGAACCCTTCAAACCTGAAGAAAATTGGTCAACTTGGGATTCGCAGTTAGGAAATTTAAAAAAAATGGGGGTCGGTCATACGTATGAATTCCGTAGGACGCTTCGTTTAGCCGCTAGGAACAAAAAATCGTTGAAAATTCATAATCTGAATTTTATCAATTTTCCGATCTTTTGAATGCATACCTTTAAAACCTTAATGTAGAGAAAAATGATGTATGAACGGAAGGTAGAAAATGTCAAAATAGTGGGGGTCGGTCATACATATGAACCCCGTAGGACGCTTCGTTCAGCCGCTACGCGCAAAAAACCGTTAAAAATTCAAATTTCTACCGGAAAAGAACCCTTCAAACCGGAAGAAAATCGGTCAACTTGGGATTCCCGGAAACTATGATGTCCTACAATCTGAAACTCAAAAAAATATTTACCTTTTTCCACCAATTTCAACAAATCTATCTGCTACGGGTTTAATGAACCAAAATTGTATTGAATAACCCGAGAAATATTTGGCGTGACGGAGCGACAATAATTGCACGATCCCTCTTATATTCTAAAGTAGATTTTCTCTTGAGAGTTATTCATGGATACAAATCATTGTTTTCATATCAAGAGAACTCTACTTAAAATTAAGAGATATTATGAAATCAAACTACCGAATTGTTCTCGCAAATACAGTTCATGCTCAAGAGAGTGAGAGAAATCGGTAAAAATTTGTACTCGAGAGAAACGATCGCTCTTAATTTCTTTATTTCAAGCTTTCGCACGGAAGGAAGATGCTCTCTTAAAATCAAAACGACCAAAACTTTAAAACTACCATATCTCGTAAAGTTTTTGGCGAATTTCTTTGAAACTTCACAAAAACATTCTCCTTCTAATAAGAGTAAATCCTACTAAATTTCATAAAACTTGTCCCGGTAGATCCGGAGTTTTGCCGCGACAAACTTTTGTAAAAAGATCTTGTTTTATATATATAAGATTAACATCATTCAATCAGGCTTTATATGCAATATCTGCAAAAAGTATGCTTATAGAGGTAAAGTATATAAACTATCCACAACCAATGGCCTATAATTTTTACCATTACCAAATGTAAAGAAGGAATTGACTGATTTGGAAGAGCGAATGGTTGCACCCATACTAAATTTCACGCCAATTCGAGCATTAATCCCCAATTAGGTCTAAAAGGAAGTGTTGTGAATATTTCGATTGAAATTAATGACATTAATGACATTAATGCTCCAAGTATTGCCCCGAGAATTCAACGAAATGCAGTCAATTCAAGTCAAATTAAAAAGAAATGTTGATCATAAAAATGATTAGAAGTTTAAATCCATCAGACCAGGAATTATTTGTAAAGCTTTGGAATATCTGATAACTACTCCACTATATCAGAAATAAGAAGTCACAGTAAGTAAAAAATACTTGCAAAATTACGGACATTATGATCTACAAAAAGTAGACTTCATCATTGACAATAACGATCTGACGGATGACATAAATGAAATAAAATATCATTTACAGCATCCTAGTAATATTGATCATAATAATGTTACACAGAATTGTGGCGAGAATGCTGAAAACAGTGAGCCTATTAATACAAAGTCAGTCTGTTTAGATTTAGCCAATAATTGTAACCTCGATGATAAAATAAACATTACTGATGATATTGTGAGTGAAATATTTCATAAAAAATTTACAAATCAGAGCAAATCGTATGTTCACGAAACGATTGATTTAAACCAGATAAATAACGATGAAGTATTATTAATAAATAACAATATCGAAGATATTGAACAAAAAGTGGCTAATGTCAATGTTATTGCACCAGGGCAGGGTAAGCGCCCATTACCATAGCATAAGATCGACGACCTAGATGAATTATGCTTTCCAAGGATATTTGCAGGATACGGATTTAATCTGCCTAAATGTAAAACATACACAGATCGTATAAGGTCTGAAGTAAGACGATACGATCAACGATCATGTATTCCGACGCGAGTCTTATTTATGTATGAATAGACATGCGTTAACATGTATGAATAGTATTAATATTTGTTTAAGACGGCTGCAGAAAAAAACAATGGAAAAATAAATGCCGGAAAAGAGCTAAATACCAATTTCGTAAATGATTTAATTAAATTCGATGACGGATTTAGAATGTTCAGATATATACGACCTTCACCTGCCTACTAGGAAAATAAAAACAAAATCATTAGCAGTGATTAAGCAATTACGTAAACCAACATTCTTTTTAACTCTATCTGCCGCAGAATGTTATTGGCCAGAATTATTACAGAGGTACTACATTGTCCATAACAGAGGCTTATAATTTAGAACAAATAAGAAATAAGAAGAATAATTACTACGCCCTATCACCTTCAAACCAATGGCGCCCTGGAACGAAGCCACCGGACGCTAATCGAATATCTACGCTCCTATACTGATAGAGATCGTCAAACTTGGGACTCCTGGATACCGCACGCTATGTTCGTCTATAATACAACTCCACATTCCAGTACCAATTTCTCCCCTCACGAACTATTATACGCATTTCCGGCCGAAGTACCCAATAATTTAAAAAACTCTCCTTCCGTCTGTTATAACTACGACAGCTACGTCAATGAATTAAGGTCACGCCTACAACTTAGCCACAAAATAGCCAGAGAAACCATCTTGACATCCAAGGAAAAATCAAAAAAATACTATGACAAAGGTACAAAAGCGAAAAGCTTCAACGTCGGAGATAGAGTTTTATTAAAGGCCAGAACAAAGGAAAGCAAGCTGTCACCCATATGGCAAGGCCCATATACAGTCATACAAGTCAACTCAAAGGAAAACACAACCATCAAGATTAACAAGAAGACGAAGAAAGTCCATAATAATGACCTAAAACCATATTTCGAAAATAAATAACTCCTATCCTAACATTTTTTTTTCTTCTCTCCTGGACTGTATCTCTTTGACTCCCTCTTCAACGTTCCTCTGATCCAATATTGTACAAGTAGAGAAAGAAATATCATCGCTCACTGCGAGGATTTTGATTGGGTTCTGATTTCGGATTCGAATTCATTATGATTGACCATAAGTCAAGGTTTAAGAATTTTTTTTGGTTATAAATACAATTTCATATAATTGAATTCCTATCTCTTATAGAGTTAGACTATCTCTGTCGAATATCACTCGGATTTGAAAATATAACAACCTAGCCTCAATCTGTTGTAATTTTGCGCAGACTCAAGTTCCTTTTACACTGTACTCAGCAGCCCCTTTTTTTTTTGTTCTTTGATTTTAAAATTGTTAAGAGTTTTAACCTTCACCCGAATGGTATATTTCGTGCAAAGGCTTACCCTTTAATTTCCTTTTCTACTGCTGGAGGAAAGACCTTCCTGTTGGGATCTGTACTTTCTAAGCTCATTTGCCTTCCCTTGAATAGATATTCTATTGTCTGTTTTAAGTCATTCGCAGCTATTTGTGCAATTATTTGCTCCATAAGGCTCTCGCGTTGTATCTTCCTTTTTTTTTCTCTCTAAGAATGTTTCGGAAAGTTTTGTTGTATTATTAGTTAATGAGGAAATTCTTGACTCACAAAATCTATGAATTATTGTAAGATTCCTCCTTGATTGGTTGGGAAAACTCGAGGGATTGTTCCGCAGGGTTCCGCTCTGATCAAGCAGATCCCGTTGGAATGGAAAGACAGGTAAATTACTGGGAATTAAGGAAATAATTATTAGGTTAAAATACGTTTATTTAATTTACTAAGCTCACAGCTGTAAGTTTCTTACTGACTAACTATCAGAATTTTGCGGGGTTCTTATACCTATTTTGCAGTGCTACCGCAGCACTAACGTGTCGTCACCTCAAACTTTCCCATCGGAATTCTTTCGATGAGGCAACACCTAACGAGGTCAGATCGATCTGCATTGGTTTGCAGATCGCATTGTAGGTGGGTGTGTCTCCAGACGTTCGGTCAATGGACAACGTGGGAAACTGGAGGCGGAGCCAAACAGCGGTCAGCGTGGGAATGGAACGGGAATGAAATGGAATGGGATGACCAGGGAAAGAAAACCTTTTCTGTGCCTCAGGGACCAGGGAAAGAAAACCTTTTTCTTCGGTCCGGATGGGAAAGTTTAGTTTGCTTCGCTCATTGGTGCGCTGCATCATGTGGTACATTACACCTTCCCCCTTTTGGAAGAGAGGTTTTTCTTGTGTTATTGAGAACAAGGAAAATCTCTCTTCTGTACATCATTAACTTAGAATCTACCTTATATTAACATTTCATTATTAACATTTTCATATATTCAACCTAATACTACTTGATCTACGCTGGTTATATTTGTCAAAAGTTATTACGAATTATTATATTTCCTTAATCTATTTTTATGTACGGTAATTAGTTTATTGTTTGAATCTCTTATAACACAATTTGGTTCAGATATCTCGATTACTTCATATGGTCCTTCAAATAGTGGATCCATTTTCCTTCTATTTTGTGTTTTTATAAAAACTCGTTCCCCTCTCTTTAAGCGTAATGTGTTACGATCTTGATTTTCTGTATTTATTCTTCTGGCCTTAGATTCTTGTAAATATTGTCTTGCTTTTATTGCACTGGATTGTAGTCTATATTTTAGTTCTTTTGCATACAGGTCATGATTATACATTGGATCAGGACGTTTGTTTGGTATTTCCGTAAGTACCGCGGGAGTTTTACCGAATATGAGTTCAAATGGTGTATACCCATGCACGGTGTTTGGAGTTGTATTGTAACAATACGCGTAATAAGGGGTCCAAGTGTCCCAATCATCGTGATTTTCGTTCACAAAGCATCTGAGATATTCGTTCAGGGATTTATGATTCCGCTCTAAGGCCCCTATTGTTTCTGGATGTGCCGCAGTTGCAAACAGTTGGTTGATATGTAGGTACCCACATATTTCTTTAAATACCTGATTTTTATACTCCGTTCCCAAATCAGACTTAATGTAGCTCATTGGACCATATTTGAGAATGAACTCATTCACCACAGCTTTTGCTACGGTATTTGCTTCTTTGTCCTTTATGGGTATGACTACCACATACTTGCTTAGATCGCATTGTAATGTTATCGCGTATCTATTATTGCTAGCAGTTTTGGTGAAAGGTCCTACCGTGTCTATCGATACTACCTCAAATACCTTAACCGGCGTGGTTGTTAGCTGCATAGGTTCTTTAGTCTCGACCTGATGTTTGTTCCTTGAGCATTTTTCGCAATTATTTACGTGTTTCGCTATTGATTTTTTCATATTTCTCCAAAGATATATAGTTTTTAGTTTCTTATACATTCGGGCCTGTCCTAGATGTCCTCCTGTGGGTGTATTATGATATTGATTCAAAATGTCGACAATTTTTTCTTCATCTGCTATATGTATGAGCGGCTTGTACAATTTTATTGAAACGTTTCTTAGACTGCGATTGCATATATCCTTGAATATAGCAACGCTTACATAATTAAAAATTTCACTTTCTGTAGAAAGTTTCAGAGTCTCGGTCTGAACTTCGTAATAAATTTCTTCATCCAACCTTCGGATTTCACGCTCTAATGCGGATTCCATGGATTCATTTATATTTCTTCTAAATAACCGCTTTATTAGTACTGACTTGCTATCCTGTATTAGGATGTTTAGTTCATTCGTGGCGCAGCTGTTCGCCGTGAACTTTAATTCTACCACATTTTTTAATGATTCGGACGGAGATACCTCTAGCACTCGCAGTTGATCAGGCTGCTGTGATTCTGTATCCGACCTTTCTGAGTGTCTGGTTGGTTCTTTCGATTTTGACGTCATCGCCCTTGTTTTAACTTGTAGAACACTGACGTTCTTTAAATCCTCTATATCGATTCTAGATAATGCATCTGGTCCACTGTTTTGCTTCCCTTTCACAAATTCTACCGTGAAATCGTATTCTTCGATATCAAGCCTCATGCGTGTTAGCTTGGATGATGGGTTCTTCATTGCAAATAGATAAGTGAGCGGCCGGTGATCTGTTCGTACTACAAATTTTCGACCATAGATGTAAGGTCTGAAATGATTTATCGCCCAATGAATAGCTGCTAATTCCTTTTCGATAACGGACTTATTTTTTTCCCCAGGTGTAAAAGTTCTGCTTGCAAAAGCTATAGGGAGGTCCTTATCCTCGAATTTTTGGGATAATATAGCTCCACAGGCCTCATTTGATGCATCCGTCGAAATTATAAACTGTTTTCCGAAGTCGGGGTATTGGAGGATTGTAGGCGACATTAGCGTCGCTTTCAGTTTATCGAATGCCTCTTGCTGCAGCTCTGTCCATTCAAATGCCGCCTTTTTCCGCAACAATTTGTTAAGTGGTAGGGCAATGTTCGCAAAGTTGGGAACAAATCTTCTATAATAGTTGCAAAATGCAACGAATCGTCGAGTATCGTCGGCTGATTTGGGTGTGGGATAGTTCTTAATGGCTTCATATTTTGAAGCGTCGGGCTTAATTCCTTCAGCTGACACCTGATGTCCCAGAAAAGTTACCTCTGTCTGGAAAAATTTGCACTTTTCAGGATTTAGTTTAAGATTTTTGTCTTTCAGTCTCTCGAAAACGCTTTTAAGGTTTTTAAGATGATGCCTGAGTGAACATCCAACGACGATTATATCATCAATATAGAGAAATGCAATGTCCGGAGGCAAACCTGCTAGCGCTATGTTCATCATTCTCTGGAAACTATTTGGACTAATTTTTAATCCGAAAGGCAATCTACAATACTGGTAATGGCCTGAATTCGTCGAAAATGCTGTATACTTTCGTGAGTTTTTCTCTATTGGAATTTGATGAAAACCCGACATAAGATCAAGAGTTGAAAAGAATTTGGCTCGCCCCATTTGATCTAAAATTTCCTCAATCCTTGGTAAGGGAAATTTATCTCCAATTACCTTTTTGTTAAGGTTTCTAAAATCTACTACCAGCCTCCATTTTTTTACATCCTTGGACTTCTTTGGCACTAGCAGAATTGGTGAATTGTATTGCGACACTGAATTTTCGATGATTCCGTCGTTTAACATTTTCTGTACTTGATTATTGATTTCTTCCTTATGAGCTTCAGGAAGTCTATAATTTTTTATGTAGACGGGTATATTGTCCGAAATTTGTATTGATTGCTCATAGAAATTGTTCACTGCCAATGGCTCATCATCCTGGGCGAAAACATCTTCTGAATTGGAATTTCTAAAACTTTATTCGGTAGATATAATGTTAACAGCCACGTATCGTAGTTTATCTGGGCCTTATATTTTACTAAAAAATCTATGCCTAGTATGGCGTCTGCTTCGAACGATACGCTATTATCAACAACATGGAACGTATGTTTGATCGCGGTGTCACCATGAAATATCAAGTTAGTTTCTGTAGAGCCCATAGAAAGCTGAGTAGTGTCCGCTATTCCTCGTAGTGTACATTTATTTTTGGGGTAATACATTTGGGTTGGTTTAATTAAGTGTCTTTTAAATAAGGATACATCCGCACCAGTGTCTACAAGAAGAGTGCATTTCTTGTCACACATCTCGACGTCAGCAACTATGAAGTTTGCCAGATTTAAACTTATGTTGTATATTCTCCCATTTGTTCCTGTCCCCCCAACTGACTTGGGTCGGCCTCTTGCTGAGGGGCTTGGTCTTCCCCCGAATTATAGTAGTGTATCCTTTGATTATTCTGCCCTCTGTTGCCACTAAAATTCCGTCGGTTGCTATTGTTGCGTCCGTTGCGTTGATTATTGAATCTTTTATTTGCCTGCCATCCACCACCTGAGGGCACATAGTTATCTCTATTTCTATTTTGTGTGCCCGTATTTTGATTATTGAAATTGTTTTGTCTTTGCCGCCAGTTACTCGGCCTACTCCAACTTCCGCCGTTATTCTGAAACTTTGGTTTATTTTGCCCTTCCTGTGCATTAAAATGTAACACATTGGCTTTTACCGGCTTGTCTATGGCAATTGCCTTAGCTGCAATTTCGGAAAGCTTCGTGTAGCTTGTCGCCTTGAGTATGATAGATGTTTCAGGATTCGAAACATTTTCTACCAGCGCTTGTTTTGCGAATTTTTCGGCAAGATTCTCGGCCGATTCACCACTTGCTACGTTCTCTGAAATGAAGGCTTTCGTGAGTTGATTTGCTAAATCTTCAATTTGACTAATATAATCAACAAGCCTTTTATTTCCCTGTTGAGTTGCCTTCAGTTGTGCCAGTAATGCGTCCGATGAGTATTTCACCGAAAATTTTTGACGAATTTTTCGCTTAATCGCTTCCACTGTAGTTAGCTCTTCAGTTATAGCCAGTTTTGCTCGACCTGTTATTCGAGTCTTTATAAATTTAACCATTATTTGTTTATGCGCCGTCTCTGTAAGTTCATCGAGTAGACTAACCGCATCGAGGAAGGATTCCGTTTCATCCTCCTTGCCACTGTAATGTGGTATCAAAGCTGTTGCCGTCTTAATATCGAACGACATGCTGCTGCTGGTATTTACCGTACGAAGGTCCTTTTGAATCTTTATGAATTCTTCGATTTCTTTTCCTAAATCTCTTATTGCTACATATATTTTCTCCAGGTCTTGTGCTATACCAAGAGTAGTTTCCGTAGGTTTCAATGCTTCTGCTCTTGTGAGTAATTCTTCTACTGTATTTTCCTTCTCTATTAACGTTTTAATAGTATATACTGCTGACCCTTTTTTCTTAAAATTTATTAATATAGCTTCTAGTTGTGCTTTTATTGCTTCTAAACTCTCCATTTGACTCATGCCTTGCTATCTACTATAGCTATTCTAGCTGGTGAACTTAAGTAACGCTTTCGAAGACCCCTTCGGTGATTCATGTATATCTTATATACCATATTCAAAATGAGCACTATCAGTATTGCGCATAGCACAAAGAAAATTTGCGGGTTGTCGGTCCTTACTATGTCTTGCACCGTCACATTGTTAACTATTTCTCCATTATTGGATGTCTTAGTGTTTTTGTTTCCCATTCTGTATTGGTTAACCAAGATCGTAATTGTCAAGTAAGTAGTATCCTAAATTCCAACAAGATTCAAACAATATTACAAATTTTCTATTTATGTTTTAATTTATTTTCTTCTTTTTATTTAGTCTATTCAAATCATTCTTGGCTTTATTCAAAAGTAAGTTAAATCTATTTTTTTCCTCCTCTGATCTACAATTTTCTAAAATATCTCTTAGTTGTTTAACATTCTTTTTGATTTGATGCCTTTTTCCACCTCTAGTTTTTTTTTTATTTATTTTTATTTTTATAAAATCTCCTTATGTCCAGTGGTTTAGGCCCGCAACGCGCATCTTCGAACGTAGGTCTTTGTATCTCTGCCCCTTGCTTCACTATCCCTGCTGGAATCCGGTAATTTGCCGGAAACAACACTAACTGCTCCTTGTTCGTCTGCTCTGGTTTCTTCTGCTTCATTTGTTGTTTAATTTCTCCAGTTCGCTATATTACTCGTATGAGTAATTTGTCACGGTCGCCATGTAAGATTCCTCCTTGATTGGTTGGGAAAACTCGAGGGATTGTTCCGCAGGGTTCCGCTCTGATCAAGCAGATCCCGTTGGAATGGAAAGACAGGTAAATTACTGGGAATTAAGGAAATAATTATTAGGTTAAAATACGTTTATTTAATTTACTAAGCTCACAGCTGTAAGTTTCTTACTGACTAACTATCAGAATTTTGCGGGGTTCTTATACCTATTTTGCAGTGCTACCGCAGCACTAACGTGTCGTCACCTCAAACTTTCCCATCGGAATTCTTTCGATGAGGCAACACCTAACGAGGTCAGATCGATCTGCATTGGTTTGCAGATCGCATTGTAGGTGGGTGTGTCTCCAGACGTTCGGTCAATGGACAACGTGGGAAACTGGAGGCGGAGCCAAACAGCGGTCAGCGTGGGAATGGAACGGGAATGAAATGGAATGGGATGACCAGGGAAAGAAAACCTTTTCTGTGCCTCAGGGACCAGGGAAAGAAAACCTTTTTCTTCGGTCCGGATGGGAAAGTTTAGTTTGCTTCGCTCATTGGTGCGCTGCATCATGTGGTACATTACATTATTGTTGATCTACATTCTGATCTTTTAATACCTGAAGTACGTGTATCACGCTCCACGTTAATTGATATATAATTCGCGGTGCAATTTTTAGTATTTTACTTTATGGTATCTGAGTCCGCTTCCCTGTAGATTTTCAAACCCCCGATCTATTGTGAATGGGTACTACTATTGTTATCGTATTTTGTTCAGATCCGAGTACAACCGTAGCACTCGCGCGCTTGCCAGTTCACGATAAGTGCCGCCCCCCGGTCCAAAACCAAATAACCTTATACCCAAAAAAAAAAAAAAAAAAAAAAAAGAGAAGGGGTCCCACCTACGTGTGCATGACGTGTGCATAAACCTAGATAGATATAAGCACAAATAAATATTAACCGAAGAAATAATATAATAAATTTGAAAAAATATAAAAATATTTATACTCTTTATTATTATCGGTTTTCAAAACGATATGGTTTTTTGCAGTAACAACAAATCTCACAGCAGAGTCAAAGGTCCAGCAATTTTCAATTAATTCAATATACAATGTATAGAAAATAGTGATGAAGAACCAATTTTCACAAAAATTTTGTAAAATTAATGACCTTTGTTTTAAAATTCGTTTTTTATTTGAAGATGAGAAATGGACTATTGACAATTTGTTACTTGTTTAATTATGTTACGTCTTATTGATATCCATTTTCAGGAAACATTTTCAAATTTCGGTTCAAAAGTATAGTTGTTACACGATGTCGCATAATTATTGGATTATATTTTTTTATATTCTGGTTTTTATTGTAACAGAGTAAGGTTGCAAAGTACACAGCAATCACTCCGCAGTCATAATTATTGTTTTGTCCGAGTACCTCATGGAAAATATATTTTTCCGGGAGCCTGTATATTGCGTCTAGATATTCAATCTGATCTCTGTTCAAACGCTTATTATTGAGACTGTCGTAAATATGTATATATCCTTGACCGTCTGATTTTGTATAAATCCAGTGGCCTACTGCATTATGAGCAATCGGTCCTGTATATAAGATTTGTATATTGCATTCGGTTCTTGGCACCGATTGAAGATGCACGGTAAATGTTCCTATATACGCCGTATCCTGCGCGAAATTATAAATTTGTCGATCATTCTGATGTCGATTGAGTATTTCATGGAATAAATTAATATGACCGTCATTTAAGCAGCAATTTGTATGATACTTCTCTACAATCTTCATCTGATAGTGTATATAGATAATAAATATTCTTGTTATTTTTTTTATTGTTGTTATTATAATTGTTTATTTTATTATAATTATTATTATTATTATTATTCTTAATATTATTATTATTATCATTATTATTATTATTATTCTTATTATTACTTTGAATTTTATCATTATTTTCCTTTTTATCCGTAATGTACATTTTATTGTGTGAGTTTTTTCCTTTTCCGATTTCTGGACCAATAATAGATAGGTTTGTGATAGCCTATATACGTTTCATACACACCACATTTGATATCTATATATAAATAGGCGACACGATTTTTTGTTATCCCTTTTACAGGAAACCAGGTGGACATACCACGATAAAAATTATACCATTCGAAAGATTAGTTTTTCCTCTACCTGCAGCAATTATTTTCTTTTTTTAATTTAATTAGAAATTAGTTTAATTAAGCTTTGAAATTTAAAAATGCAATGGGAGTGTATGTGTGAATTGAGCACACGTATAGTGTACATGATGCTGTTGGGAAGAATGTATGCGTGTGATTGTTTTTCTCTTTGCCTGGAAATATGCAACCATGTGTAATTTTTTGGTTTGTGTCCCCGATAAATGGCAAGTACTAAATTAGTCGAAATTCAAACCAAATGGATCAATCTTCTATTGGGGACACAAACCAAAGGAATTAACATAAAATTGCATTCCTCTACGAAAAAATCAAAATAGAGAACATACTTATTTAACATTATCATTTGCATAGATCATACGTTCGACTGAATAACCAACCATTTATGCCACATACGTGCATTCTTTTCACTCAAATCTAATATCTATGTCAATGATAATGTGAGCGGCAAATGGAGCCATATCACAGACAATATTCACATGTTCATTCTTTTGTTTTTTGCCTGGAAGAAGGCAACCGTTGGCTAATAAAATTGCATTCTTCCAGACAAAAGCCAAAACAATGAACATATGGCCACAGACAATAATATGGATGCATTACCACAGACAAATTCAAAGCCATCGTTTACTTATACCATTGTTTTTTGCTAATTTGATAAAAATATATGCAAATTTTACTTTAAAAAATATGGAAAATCCCAATTTTACAGTTATTTCTAGAAAACGCGAGGTTAGCTTTCCCGAATGTTTATGGAAAGCGAGCGAAAGTCTGAATTTTATCATATTTCCCAACTTTTGTATTTTTTGAACTTTTGTATAGACATTTAAAAACAAAATTTAGAGAAATAGGATATATGGCCAAAAGTTGGGAAATCAAAAAATAATGGGGATTGGACACACCCCCTAGAATGCTTGATTTAGCCGCTACGAGCAAAAAACTGTTAAAATTTTAAAATCTGAAATTATATCATATTTCTAAACTTTTGTCGGCACACCTTTAAAACTGCAATTTAGAGAAAAAAGAAAAGGTTGGAAATGAAAGTTGGTTCGTTTGTACGGAAATTCCAGATATATTTTATTTACAATATATGTAGATGTATTTCCCACAACCTCATAATTTAGATAAAAAATATATGATCCACGGTCCATGTGGTTTATTGAATCGTATCCCCGTTTGTATGAGAGATGCTTAATACAGCAAAAGCTTTTCTAAGGACTTTTACAATACAACTCAAGCCAATGTTAGATGCGTCGTGTAAATGGTATAACAGTTGACTTTCGTGGCCACTCTGTTGGCAACCGTTATACTGTTCCTTAAAATCCATATCTTTTAGCGAAATTTGATTGCTACTTATACGTGGAAGTTCTTGGCACAGTTAAGAGCCTAAATTATATATACAAATATGTTTATAAGGGATACGACTGTGCCTCATTACAGTTTGGAAGTGTTTGAGGTAGAGGTGAGGGCAAAGTTTATATAGATGAAATCGATAGCTTTTTGTCCACTATGTTGGATCTACGGAAGTAAGTTGGCGCATAAATGAGTATCCAATGCATTACCAGTCACGTAATAAATTATAGTTCGACTTGAATGTTACTTGCCTCACCGGCAAAATGTAGTCTCTAGGGAAGGAAATGTTCAGCTATCTCTTAAAAATCACAGAAGAACAAAATTGACTGCATTTTTTGAAATCAATCGAATTAGTTCGTCCGAGTTTCTATATACAGAGACGCCGATGCATTATATTTAGGTGGATAAAGAAAAGAAATGGAAAAAACCTCAAAGACAAAGTAGTAGACCTATTGCTAGATTATTTTATGTTGTATGTTGAGTTGTTCCATTTGAGACTACTAGGGGGGCGCCCCCTGCTCGCTACGCTCGCCAACCCCCGTTGTTCGCTCCGCTCATTCTAATAGCCCGCGCATGGAGCTATATATACAGTAGCATTGTAAGTAAAAAGGTTAGTTAGTTCAGACTGTAGTAGATATCATTTCAGCTCATTTTGTACGTCAAAGTACATCTATATTGAATGAGGCCCTATCTATAATTTTCAAAAACCTTGCGGGTGTGGTTGCGGATCTTAAAATTTTCTCATACAAAATACTTTTTCTAAAAATTCTTTCATCTTCTGCCAAATGACATTGGCTTTGTGTTTCAGAAATACATTTAAACACGCAATCGGTTAAACGATCTAACTCTACTGGCTACAGCATACAATTAACAGTGAGAAAATATAGGTTGTTTGAGTAAGATTCCTGATTTTTGAAACGTTTGCCCCTGGGATTTATTAATTGTCATCGCAAAAGCCAGAATGACGGGAAGTTGAGTTTCTTGAAAGGAAAAAGGCAAAAATACGTCACACGTGTCAAAATACGTGTGTTTCGGAAAACTCCTGCTAAAATCTCACAATCCATCCATCATAAAATGTTTTTGCACTTGAACTAAACGAATAGGTATACCATTGACCAAGCAAGTCATGTCCTGTACACAAATTACGAATAAGTAAAAGTATTTAATTTGGTTTTTAAAATAATCTAGGGGGGCGCCCCCGCTCGCTACGCTCGCCAACCCCCGCCGTTCGCTCCGCTCACTCTAATAGCTCGCGCATGGAGCTATATATACAGTAGCATTGTAAGTAAAAAGGTTATTTAGTTCAGAATGTAGTAGCAATCATTTCAGCTCATTTTGCACGTCAAAGTACATCTATATTGAATGAGGCCCTATCTATAATTATCAAAAACCTTGCGAGCGCCGTTGCGGATCTTAAAAGATCTTAAAATTTTCTCATACAAAATACTTTTTGTAAAAATTCTTTCATCTTCTGCCAAATGACCTTGGCTTTGTGTTTCAGAAATACATATAAACACGCAATCGGTTAAACGATCTAACTCTACTGGCTACAACATACAATTAACGATGAGAAAATATAGGTTGTTTGAGTAGGATTCCTGATTTTTGAAACGTTTGCCCCTGGGATTTATTAATTGTCATCGCAAAAGCCAGAATGACGGGAAGCTGAGTTTCTTGAAAGGAAAAAGGAAAAAATACGTGACACGTGTCAAAATACGTTTGTTTCGGAAAACTCCTGCTAAAATCTCACAATCCAAAAAATTTTCTTTTGCATTTGAACTAAACGAATAGGTGTACCATTGACCAAGCAAGTCATGTCCTGTACACAAATTACGAATAAGTAAAAGTATGCAATTTGGTTTTTAAAATAAATTTGTGGGATCGGGAGCCAACTTACATCAACTGAGTTTAAAAATTCTACTGGAAAATTATTTTGCTCTCTATGATCATCACTCAGGATTTTATCGGAACTCAAATATATTCGTTTCTCTCCGGCCAGGCTGTTAGAGATGTCTGCATCAAGGAAAGTACAGCCTTCATATTTGGGTGCTAACATAACCGAATTGAGAATATCGTTAGACTTTATGGTTTCAGATACATTGCCATAAGTATCTGGAATCACGAAGTTGCAGCTAACTAAATGGGAAGGAATTTCAATAACATCTTGGCTGTAATCTGGAAATGTGGGTAAAGTTCCATTACCAAGAGATTTAAGAAATTCAACGAATTCAATCTCATGAGGTAAAGCTTTCATGTTTTGAGTAAAAGTTATTTTGTGGAATTTTGAAATTTTGGACCATGAAGTAAGGCAATAAGTGGTATCTCAATAAGTAGTACACGTGTACCGTGAGATATAGGTGGCAATATTCGTCAAAAATCTCCACAGAGTAAAATAGTCTTATATCCGAAAAGTTTAGTTGGAGTACCGAATGAATCGTTTACTGAAAAAAATTTCCTAAATAGCTAATAAAGCACGGTTATATGAATCATTTTCTGAAGAATTTCTTAAAACGTCTTCACACCTGAATATTTGGAATTCATTACACAAATCTAATGCTACAAATGCATTCATACCACAAATAGGAATGGAACGTTCATACCACAAATAGGATAATAAATATTCACGCCACTCTCCATAATTTCATGCGACACGTCGTGCATGTGCTGAAAATGTGCAGTAAATAATGTTCCCAACAGTACCCAAATCCTGATGGGACCTCGAACATGAAGCAAAATAGTCTCAAATGGAACATCTCAACATAAAACATAAAATAATGTAGCAATTGCTCTACGACTTCCTCTTTGAGGTTTTTCGATTTCTTTTCTTTATCTACCTAAATATAATGTATCGGCGTCTCTGTATATAGAAACTCGGAAGAACTAATTCGATTGATTTCATAGAATGCATTCAATTTTGTTCTTCTGTGAATTGTAAGAGCTTGCTGAACATTTCCTTCCCTAAAGACTACATTTTGCCGGTGAGGCAAGTAACATTCAAGTCGAACTATAATATATTACGTGACTGGTAATGCATTGGATACTCATTCATGCGCCAATTAGCTTCCGTAGATCCAACATAGTGACCGGACAAAAAGCTATTGATTTCATCTATATAAACTTTGCCCTCAACTCCACCTCAAGCTCTTCCAAACTGTAATGAGGCACAGTCGTATCCCTTATTAACATATTTGTGCATATATTTTAGGCTCTTAACTGTGCCAAGAACTTCCACATTTAAGTAGCAATCAAATTTCGCTAAAAGATATGGATTTTAAGGAACAGCATAACGGCTGTCAACAGAGTGGCCACGAAAGTCAACTGTTATACCATTAACACGGCGCATCTAACATTGCCCTGAGTTGTATTGTAAAAGTCCTTAGAAAAGCTTTTGCTGCATTTACCATCTCTGATACAGACTGGGATACGATTCAATAAACCACATGAACCGTGGATCATGTGGTTTTTAACTAAATTATGAAGTTTTAGGAAATACATTGTATATTGTAAATAAAATATATCTGGAATTTCCGTCCAAACGTACCAATCTTCATTTCCTACCTTCTCTTTTTTCTCTAAATTGAGGTTTTAAGGGCGAGCAGACAAAAGTTTGGAAATATGATAAAATTTCAGATTTTCAATTTTAAACAGTTTTTTGCTCGTAGCGGCTAAATCAAGCATTCTTGGGGGTATGACCAACCCCTATTATTTTTTCATTTCCCAACTTTTCGCCATATTTCATATTTCTCTAAATTATGTTTTAAATGTGGGTCCATACAAAAGTTGGGAAACATGATAAAATTCAGACTTTCGTTCGCTTTCCATAAATATTCGTGAAAGATAACTTCGCGTTTTCTAGAAATAACTGTAAAATTGTGATTTTCTATATTTTTGCAACGTTTTTATTAAGTCGCTTTCTTGTCTGTCTGTCTGGCTGTTCGGGTGGAATCTTGCAATTGGTTTTTAACTAGCTTCCCGATGAGCTACAGACTTGATGCTTTAAACATAGCCCAGAAACGGAAGACAATGCAATATTATATATATAAAAACAATTTTCAATTTAAAAAAAAAAGAAAAAAGTGAAAGCCCTGCTAGGGGACATATCCTATAAACGGACATTTTTAATCAACGCTCGATATTTTCAGGGCCAAACGATTCCCTATTATTTTGTTCAGTAACGGAGCTCTCATGATAGGACGCCGCCGTAATCGGACGCGGACAGAATCTCGTTTCATTATTTTATTGAAATGCCCGTATGAACTGACACAAAACGAAGTTTGTGTATGAAAAATACCGTTCGGTTCCAAAGAAAAGACCTTTAAAATCAAAGCATTTGGCGTTATTCCGAATAGGCCACACAATTTCTTTGCGTTTTAAGCATGTCAAGCAAAAAATGAGTGAAATTGAATCAAATCTTTAACTTTGAATACACAAAATGTATACTTGTAGATACTTGTACCCGTTTTGAATATTTTGTAGATAGAATGTTTTTTAGCTATTGATATTTTTAAGTGGAACTATCCTTAGTTCCGCCACGAAAATGCCTTCTTGTGGGGCATTCCCTTTAAACGGAATAAATTGAGGGAATCATGCTTGAGAAGTTTAGCCATCTAAGATCTCTCCATAAATATCCTCGATATCCTCCATCATCCAGAATGGCCACAAGCAAGAGTAGTTGATCTTCATACAGAACCTGATGGATTGACGAACGTCGTTACAGTGAAAATAGCTATATCTACATTTAAGGGGCCTATAGTAAAATTGTATCCTTCATTTGTAAGAGCAGACCCACTTTGAAGATGTTCCGTTTGAACGAAGGGTGGCAGAATAGTCATATTCTTTCCAATCCTAGCGTGCTCCGCACCAGCAATGCACCAGCAACGCTGCTAACGATCCTCTTAAGTATTGGTAAGATCCTCAGTGCTTTGGCACAAATGACGAGCACGCTAAAGACTCTGTGGGACTTATTCGGTTGAGTCAACAAGAAATGGAGGCAAGATCTATGAGAGCCCTGACATGGGCCGTCTCCTTGAGTGATTCATTTAGGTAACCCAGGCTGGACCTAGAATCCCCATTCCGGGTTGAACCATGAAGAGTTCGAAGAGTGTTTTGATTTTGAAGTGTCCAAAGTGTTTATGTGTTTGAGCCTTAAAATATTGAGACTATTAAACGGTATAAGTATGCATGGCTGGGTACTACCAGTTTTTTCCATAATTTATGCCTAGGCCGCGAAGAGCACAGACATATTCAAAAGATTCTTTGAGTTTGAATCATGAACAGTCGGGGTCTTTAGCGTGCGACGCAGTTAATGAACTGTCACTGTTGTTAGATAAATGGTTTAATAACGTTGCTTTCTACAACCAGAATATATTAAAGTTCAAACGTTTATTTAAATAAAAAAAATTTTTTAATATATAACGTTTTTAAAACGGACTAAAAAGTATAAAATAATTTATCCTATCCCAATAGGATACCTGTAACAAAACAACAAATATTCAGTCTCCAATGTGCCCAATGGCTTCAATTGGGGACACCGTTGTAAAACCATCTGATTTTGAAACAACACTCTACTTTTCTTGGGAAAAAAAATTTATTATGAATCACACCATGTATTGATAAAATTAAAATAAAAAAACTAACAATATCGAAAAAACTAGATAAGAAAAAGAAATACTTACGTTTCGTTATCAACGATGTAAAAAACAGCTTAAAAAGAAACACGATAAAAACACATGAAACACTTAAAACACAAAGTAATATTGCTGATAAGGCAAATGCACAATGTCTCACGTGATAAACCAACAGTTTCCAAAAGATTTATCATAAGATTAAAAATTTGTTAATACTTTGAAAAGTGTCCTCGTTTGGGCACGGCAGGTCCATATGGGTTATTGTCTGTGGCCATATGTTCATTGTTTTGGCTGTTGTCTGGAAGAATGCAATTTTATTAGCCAAAGATTGCCTTCTTCCAGGCAAAAAACAAAAGAATAAACATGTGAATATTGTCTGTGATATGGCTACATTTGCCCTCACATTATCATTGGCATAGATATTAGGTTTGAGTGAAATGAATGCACGTATTTGACATAAATGGTTGGTTATTCAGTCGAACGTATGATCTATGCCAATGATAATCTATACTAATATTATAAAGAGACAGAGTTTGTTTGTTTGTTTGAACGCGATGATCTCAGGAATTACTAATCCGATTTGAATTTTTTTTTTATTAGATAGTCTATTATTTTAGGAAGGCTATAGGCTATATATAATAGTGGTGCTCCCCAAAGTAGCGAAGTAGTAAAGATATAAGTGCAAATATCGAAGATTCTTAAATTATTGCAAAACTGATGTGCAACTCAGACGTGCGTCGGCTTTTATCTGCAGTCATGCGTCAACGCATCATTTTTGTTTCCTCTCAGAGCTAAGGCAATTCGTTCATATGATTGCCGATTACTCTCTGTCTTCAGCACGATTGTGAGCGACGCTACAATTCGTTATCAACCCACACTGATGCGTAGTACGTATGGTTGATGCGTTCAAACTTGAGAGACAGAGAGTAATTGGGAATATGTACGAATTACCACAGTTAACATTAAAAATAAACATGTTGCGCTGACGCATGACTGCAGCAACAATAATCTGGCGCTGACGCATGACTGCAGCAACAAAATGTTGCGCTGACACACATCAGCGTTGCAATAATTCAACAAAGTGTCTGGATACATATTCGATATGATTCGTTACTTTTATTCAATTATGTATTTCTGCATGAAAGTGTTTTGCGTATTAGGGAACCGTTACTTTTCTATTTTGCAACTCGGAACAAAAGCTCACTCTCAAGAATTCTCTATGATTTGACACTCTGTATTTCCGTAGAGCCGGTTTTAATTGTTTTCTACAAATTTTACTCGGGTTATTCAATACAATTTTGGTTCATTCAACCCGTAGCAGATAGATTTGTTCAAATGGGTGGAAAATGGTAAATATTTTTTTGAATTTCAGATCGCAGGACATCATAGTTTCCGGGAATCCCAAGCTGACTAATTTTCTTCCGGTTTGAAGGGTTCTTTTCCGGTAGAAATTTGAATTTATAACGGTTTTTTGCCCCTAGCGGCTAAACGAAGCGTCCTACGGGATGCACATGTATGACCAACCCCCACTGTTTTGACATTTCCTACCTTTCTTTCAAACATCATTTTTCTCTAAATTAAGGTTTTAAGGGTGTGTATTCAAAAGATCGGAAAATTGATAAAATTCAGATTTTGAATTTTTAACGATTTTTTGTTCCTAGCGGCTAAGCGAAGCATCCTACGAGATTCATACGTATGACCAACCCCCATTTTTTTTAAATTTCCTAAATTTTTCAATACATCTTTTTTCTCTGGATTGAGTTTTTAAAAATGTGTCCACACAAAAGTTATGATATATGATAAAATTCAGATTAAAATTCGTAAACGCAAAATCTCGCGTTTTTCGGAAAAATTTTGTAACTTTTTATATATTTGAAACACAATTTGTATATTTTTTCTTTAAATCAATAGAAATACTATTACACAGAAAACAGAAATTTTTGAGTAAATTTTACTCTCCAATGGTGCACATTTTTGTTTGTGTTTGTTCTGTGCAAATTTCAGAACATCAAAGTTGTGTGCATTGTGTGTACATGTACATTGTGTTCCATCCGCGAAATTTTGTTTCAGCCCCCTTTCTTATTATTGTGATCACTCATTCCCTATTTGACAATCAAACATCAACATCAATTCGCGCACTGTCTGTTCTTTAAATGTTAAAGACGGTCAAAGGCGCATACGGCCCATGGATCTTTTGTCTGCTGTTACGTGTGTGATTGAAAAAATGGGTAGAGAGTCAAATGGGATCGCGACATCTGGTAAATTATTTTGTCTGTGATTAAACCTTAACTTTTTTTGTAAGTAGAAGAGAGAAATAATTTTCAACAAATTCGCCGAAAATAAATTTACACGGCTAACGTTGCCGTATTGTTGATGTGGCCGATCGGATCGGATTAACCTCTCAAATATTACTGTGCCATAAAAAATTTACATTCGGTACTAATCGAAGTTTAAGTAAAAAGTTAACCAGTTGTGTTTGAGTTTCAACCGGCAATCTATAAATCCTTATTTGTTTCATTGTTGTCACCGAACATAGGATAAATTTCGATTTCTTATAACTACTATATATAAATTTTTTTGTAACTTTAAGGTTAATAGGTGTTGTAAGGTGTAGTAATATTTTCAAAATTGCCTCTTTTTGAAAGAGTGCTTGGTTAGTTGTTTTAAGTTTATTTCTCATTTTCTTATTAAGCACTATTCATAATTTCAATTTATTATCCATTTTATGGCGAAAATTTGTAGCCAAACGTTAATAAAAACATTGTTGAAAACGTCAAAGATTTTTTGGAAGTTTTTGAACTTATGTTACAATCAAAAGATAACTGCTAAGAATTAAAAATTTATAACTAAAGAAAAACAAAACATATATAATATCAACATATACAGTATACAAAAAATATGCAGTATTACGTAATGCCCAGCAAAGCGGGCGGGTACAGCTAGTGTTAAATAAGCATGTTACATATTCTGATTTTTTCGTAGAGGAATGCAATTATATGTTAATTCTTTTGGTTTGTGTCTCCAGTGGACGATTGATCCATTTGGTTTGATTTTCAACTAATTTAGTACTTGCCATTTATCGGAGACAAAAACCAAGAATTCACATATGGTTGCATATTTCCAGGCAAAAAGCAAAACAATCATACGCATACATTCTTCCCAAAAGCATCATCTACCTTATACGTGTGCTCAATTCACGCATACTCTCCCTTTGAATTTTTTAATTTCAATTTAAAATTAAACTAATTTATAATTTAATTTAAGAAAAAAAATTAAGTGATGCACATAGAGGAAAAACTAATCTCTTGAATGGTATAATTTTTATCCTGGTAAGTTCACCTGGTTTCCAGTAAAAGGGATAACAAAAAAACGTGTCGCCTATTTATATATAGATTAAAACCTGAAAATGCTATATGTATTGGCAAATGCCAATGATCATTTTTGATGATGATAATTTTTGCTCTCAGAGAATAGTAGTTTTAGTATGAAATAAATATGTATATGAAATACATGAGTATCCGCGTACAGTTACGACAACAAATGCTATGAATTTGGGTTTTCAACAGAAATGTATGAAGAAACGAAGGTTGATATAAAGCGAAGGTAGGTTACCAAGGTTAATATAATGAGGCTGTTTATAAAGCAAGAAAAATAAAATATATGTTAATATCTTCTCACTTTCCACTTATTTTACAAAATCATTAATGATAACCAACATGAGAATTAACAGATAAAATTGTCATAACGAATGGCTTTTGAATGTAGTTGGAACTTATGATATACGTATAATTGAAGTACCACAACAAATGGTGGGGCATAATGATCAGATCATTAGAATTTGTTGGTAACATCAATTAATTATCATTAATGAACTCTTCTAGAGTTATAGGCGCATCAACTGATATTCAAGCTCTTGAAATGGATAATCAAATCATTGACATGATTCCTGGAGATAAGAAATTTTATTATAGTCCTGACTCTGAGTTACAGGACATTCGAATAACGAATATAACTATCCAAATGAATTTCTTCACACGCTGACAACATCAAGAATGCCACCTCATAAGTTACCTAATTCTTAAGAAAACCTCAACCAAAAGAATGTGTATATGTAGAGATTGATAGTTGAAGAATTTGCAAAGATAAGACTGTTCTTATGCAAACAATCATTCTCGGTCCATCAGATACGATATATCCATTTGTTTTGAAGCGACGTCCGTTTCGAGATATTCCACAATATCACAATTAATACATCACAGGGCCAGACTTTCGACTACATATATTGGCCTGATCTCCAGACTCTTGTTATTTCACATGGCCAGCTATACGTGGCATAGTTCAGATTAAGGAATGAACTTGAAAATTCAACTTCAGCCTGGAACTCAACAAGGATTTGTCGACTGACGAACGAGTTTTTAATATAAACTTAGTAAATGAACAAATTTTATAACAAGTTTTCTCGACACTCTTTCAGGTGTATTTTGCATGTTATTTAATTTATGTAAAAATAAAGAGAAGTACTAAAATATAAAGTAATAAAATGTATTATAATAATAACAATACAATTTCAGTTGAGCTCTCCGTCATACATGACGGGGAATTCACTGGTCATATAAAGTAGTAGTGTTACAGTATAAATAAATCACAAGTTTGTTGTTTTGCGTCGTTTTTTCATACCTTTTTCGATGCCACCGCTGCTCTGGCAATAGGCATTTTTGGTTCTTAAAATTTGTTTTGATTGAGTTTGAGTCCGCCTTGAGTTTTTTACAATTCGGTGCGTATTTACGACTCATCTGAGACGCTATCTTTCACTTTTTTCCATTTTCAAATTCATACCAATTTTTATATATACTAGGGGGGCGCCCCCTGCTCGCTACGCTCGCCAACCCCCGTTGTTCGCTCCGCTCATTCTAATAGCCCGCGCATGGAGCTATATATACAGTAGCATTGTAAGTAAAAAGGTAAGTTAGTTCAGACTGTAGTAGATATCATTTCAGCTCATTTTGTACGTCAAAGTACATCTATATTGAATGAGGCCCTATCTATAATTTTCAAAAACCTTGCGGGTGTGGTTGCGGATATTAAAAGATCTTAAAATTTTCTCATACAAAATACTTTTTGTAAAAATTCTTTCATCTTCTGCCAAATGACATTGGCTTTGTGTTTCAGAAATACATATAAACACGCAATCGGTTAAACGATCTAACTCTACTGGCTACAACATACAATTAACAGTGAGAAAATATAGGTTGTTTGAGTAAGATTCCTGATTTTTGAAACGTTTGCCCCTGGGATTTATTTATTGTCATCGCAAAAGCCAGAATGACGGGAAGTTGAGTTTCTTGAAAAGAAAAAGGCAAAAATACGTCACACGTGTCGAAATACGCGTGTTTCGGAAAACTCCTGCTAAAATCTCACAATCCAAAAAATTTTCTTTTGCATTTGAACTAAACGAATAGGTGTACCATTGACCAAGCAAGTCATGTCCTGTACACAAATTACGAATAAGTAAAAGTATGCAATTTGGTTTTTAAAATAAATTTGTGGGATCGGGAGCCAACTTACATCAACTGAGTTTAAAAATTCTACTGGAAAATTATTTTGCTCTCTATAATCATCACTCAAGATTTTATCGGAACTCAAATATATTCGTTTCTCTCCGGCCTGGCTGTTAGAGATTTCTGCATCAATGAAAGCACAGCCTTCATATTTGGGAGCTAATATAACCGAATTGAGAATATCGTTAGACTTTATGGTTTCAGATACATTGCCATAAGTATCTGGAATCACGAAGTTGCAGCTAACTAAATGGGAAGGAATTTCAATAACATCTTGGCTGTAATCTGGAAATGTGGGTAAAGTTCCATTACCAAGAGATTTAAGAAATTCAACGAATTCAATCTCATGAGGTAAAGCTTTCATGTTTTGAGTAAAAGTTATTTTGTGGAATTTTGAAATTTTGGACCATGAAGTAAGGCAATAAGCGGTATCTCAATAAGTGGTACACGTGTACCGTGAGATGTAGGTGGCAATATTCGTCAAAAATCTCCACAGAGTAAAATAGTCTTATATCCGAAAAGTTTAGTTGGAGTACCGAATGAATCGTTTACTGAAAAAAATTTCCTAAATAGCTAATAAAGCACGGTTATATTAATCATTTTCTGAAGAATTTCTTAAAACGTCTTCACACCTGAATTTGTAGGAACGTTCATACCACAAATAGAATATGGCAAATAACTCTCTCAACTGCTGAGAGGACTAACACTCTTTTACTTCTAATAAATATTCACGCCACTCTCCATAATTTCATGCGACACGTCGTGCTGAAAATGTGCAGTAAATAATGTTCCCAACAGTACCCAAATCCTGATGGGACCTAGAATATGAAGCAAAATAGTCTCAAATGGAACATCTCAACATAAAACATAAAATAATGTAGCAATAGCTCTACTACTTCCTCTTTGAGGTTTTTCGATTTCTTTTCTTTATCTACCTAAATATAATGCATCGGCGTCTCTGTATATAGAAACTCGGACGAACTAATACGATTGATTTCATAGAATGCAGTCAATTTTGTTCTTCTGTGAATTGTAAGAGCTTGCTGAACATTTCCTTCCCTAAAGACTACATTTTGCCGGTGAGGCAAGTAAAATTCAAGTCGAACTATAATATATTACGTAACTGGTAATGCATTGGATACTCATTCATGCGCCAATTAGCTTCCGTAGATCCAACATAGTGACCGGACAAAGAGCTATTGATTTCATCTATATAAACTTTGCCCTCAACTCCACCTCAAACTCTTGCAAACTGTAATTAGGCACAGTCGTATCCGTTATTAACATATTTGTGCATATATGTTAGGCTCTTAACTGTGCCAAGAACTTCCACATTTAAGTAGCAATCAAATTTCGCTAAGAGATATGGATTTTAAGGAACAGCATAACGGCTGTCAACAGAGTGGCCACGAAAGTCAACTGTTATACCATTAACACGGCGCATCTAACATTGCCCTGAGTTATATTGTAAGAGTCCTAAGAAACGCTTTTGCTGCATTTACCATCTCTGATACAGACGGGGATACGATTCAATAAACCACATGAACCGTGGATCATGTGGTTTTTAACTAAATTATGAAGTTGTGGGAAATACATTGTATATATTTTAAATAAAATATATCTGGAATTTGCTTACAAACGAACCAACTTTCATTTCCTATCGTTTCTTTTTTCTAGACAATAGTTTGGATATATGATATAATTTAAGATTTTCAATTTTAAACAGTTTTTTGCTGGTAGCGGCTAAATCAAGCATTCTAGGGGGTATGACCAACCCCTATTATTTTTTCATTTCCCAACTTTTGGCCATATATCATATTTCTCTAAATTATGTTTTAAATGTGGGTTCATACAAAGGTTGGGAAACATGATAAAATTCAGACTTTCGTTCGCTCTCCATAAATATTCGTGAAAGATAACTTCGCGTTTTCTAGAAATAACTGAAAAATTGTGATTTTCCATATTTTTCGAATCAAAATTTGCATATATTTTTATCAAATTAGCAAAAAACAATGGTATAAGTAAACGATGGCTTTAAATTTTTCTGTGGTAATGCATCCATATTATTGTCTGTGGCCATATGTTCATTGTTTTGGCTTTTGTCTGTAAGAATGCAATTTTATTAGCCAACGGTTGCCTTCTTCCAGGCAAAAAACAAAAGAATGAACATGTGAATATTGTCTGTGATATGGCTGCATTTGCCCCTCACATTATCATTGGCATAGATATTAGGTTTGAGTGAAAAGAATGCACGTATTTGGCATAAATGGTTGTTTATTCAGTCGAACGTATGATTTATGCAAATGATAATGTTAAATAAGTATGTTCTATATTCTGATTTTTTCGTAGAGGAATGCAATTATATGTGAATACTTTTGGTTTGTGTCCCCAGTAGAAGATTGATCTATTTGGTTTGATTTTCGACTAATTTAGTACTTGCCATTTATCGGGGACAAAAACCAAAAAATCACATATGGTTGCATACTTCCAGGCAAAAAGCAAAACAATCACACGCATACATTCTTCCCAAAAGCATCATCTACGCTATGCGTGTGCTCAATTCACACATACTATCCCATTGAATTTTTGAATTTCAATTTAAAATTAAACTAATTTATAATTAAATTTAAGAAAAAAAATTAGGTGATGCACATAGAGGAAAAACTAATCTTTCGAATGGTATAATTTTTATTCTGGTAAGTCCATCTGGTTTCCTGTAAAAGGGATAACAAAAAAACGTGTCGCCTATTTATATATAGATTTCGACCAATATTTTTAGCTTCACGCATTCTCACGCTACACTCATAAATAACTTTGCGCAACGCTAAAAAGAACAATCACGCGTAGGCGCTTACACTAGCCCGATGACGTTAGTGGCAAAACAATCGCCACACAATAAATATGTACAAATGTGTTCCATCCACTGTGATCTCAACCGTTGTTATTGCATTAGTTGTCTCGTAGATATTAGTGATTGAAAAATGACGGTGTTTTGTAACACAAGAATGTTAGAATGCTACCAATGTACATAGTCAACGAGAAGAAAGACGTTTTCACGTCAATAATTGAGGAGTGTCTGTTCAAAAGGTGCTATTTCCATCCAAACAAATTTTGTGTAAATCGAAGAAAAGTTTTGATTGGATTAATACATTTATGCCTCCTGATAAGCTGCTTGCTTGTAACGGATTTGTTCGATTCCCTTGATGGGGATATCCTAGAGGCCTAGTTTCACTACCATCTCACCTTACCTCGCCCCCCCCCCCCCCCAAAATTATTTTTTATGTAGTCAAAGAATTTTAATGAAAATTTTTATAGAAAAACTAGCTGTACCCGCCCGCTTTGCTGGGCATTACGTAAAACTGCTTATTTTTTGTATACTGTATATGTTGATACTATATATGTGTTGTTTTTCTTTAGTTATAGATTTTTGATTCTTAGCAGTTATCTTTTGATTGTAACATAAGTTCAAAAACTTCCAAAAAATCTTTGACTTTTTCAACAATGTTTTTATGAACGTTTGGCTACAAATTTTCGCCGTAAAATGGATAATAAATTGAAAGTATGAATAGTGCTTTATAAGAAAACTAGCGATTACCCGCGACTTCGTTCGCGCAGTGTACCTATAAGTGACTATACGTTGAATTAGGTGATTAATGACCTTTTTTTTCAATTCCTACAATTGAAATAGGTAGTGACCTTATTAAATTAGCTACTTATCAACAATTAAAAAAATTTTTGCGTGATTAATAAAATAAAAAAAAATTTGGTGAAGACCGAGTTACGGAACAAACCATTGTTCCACATAATCTTCCATGAAGGAAGAAATACCCTCTTCATGAGAATTGGGCTCATTGGTCTTTATCGAACCTATTGTTCGAAAGAAAAATACTGTTTGAGTTTTTACAAAAAATTGTAATAGAGGATGTTGTTGAAACAGATGTGGTGCGGGTTTAATATAAAATATAGCTTATTACCAGATCTGAACCCGCTCCGCCGACGCATGTGTATTTTAACTATTTTAATGTAAATATAATAAGGAGGTAAAAAGACTATGTTTATCGATTAAGTGAATGTCTTGCCGTTAAATGAAAGAGAAAGGGGTAAAAGAACAAAATAATATATTATTGGAGAGCAAGTGGATTAACTATATTTTTGGTTTGACCGTTTTCTGCATAAATATAAAGATTGGACGGTTTTCCGACTCTGGAGCACGCGACGTATAATTGTCCATGAGCAAAGCAGTCGTTTTCCAAATTCAAACCGCACACTTGCAAAGATTGTCCTTGCGCTTTATTTACCGTCATAGCGAAGGCCAGACGTATTGGAAATTGGAGCCTTTTGAACTCAAAAGCCATGTCGGAGGAAATCAGTGGTATTCGTGGAAGTAGAACGTCTTCACCTTTATAAGGTCCAATGAGAATTGTTGCTTCAATCAGATTATTCATCAACTTTTTCACAACTAATCGTGTGCCATTGCATAACTTCGGTTGATTAATATTCCGGAGAAGTATAATCGGCACTCCAATTTTTAAATTTAGAATGTGGGGAGGCATTCCGGGAACATCGAGAGAATTAAGAAATTGTGTTGGAAAATTGACGGCGTCATTTTGGTTCATCACGGAGTCAATGGATTTGTAAATCACAGATTCCCCTAAGATTTTGTTGAGAATAACATTGTTCATTTCGTGCACATCGATATTTTTTGCCGCTAAAATTGTTCTTCCACTCAACCATGTATGATCTTGGTAATTTACTTCGATGTTCTGAAAAACCTTGTCTACTAAGTCTTCTTTTGAATTCACGATACTGCAGAAATCTGATGGCAAGGTGATTTTCCCTGTTTCTTGATTCATGGGCAACGTTCCGTTCCCAATCTCCAATAACTGCTTCGAAAATACGTTAACTGTAGGATCATTTTGAAGATAAACTCTCATATTTGTTTCCAGGTGCATTGTTTTTACTGAGCTCCAAAAAATTGAGTACTTCAAGCAAGCGTGCAGTTCTTCAAATGGTGTTGAGCGAGGTATAACTGGAAGTGTTTGTCTAAAGTCACCGGATAGCAATACCAATGCTCCACCAAATGGGTGCTGATTATTCCTCAAATCTTTCAATGTTCGATCTAGTGCTTCCAGTGACTTTTTGTGGGCCATTGTGCACTCATCCCATATAATAATTTTGCACGTTTGAAGAACCTTTCCCATGCCCGATGTTTTCGAAATGTTACATGTAGGGTTTTCAATGAATTGCATGTTCAGAGACAGTTTAAGAGCTGAATGGGCCGTTCTGTCTCCTTCCATCAACGTGGCAGCTATGCCTGAAGAAGCAAGAGCTAACGCAATATCGCCAGCTGAACGTACTTTGGCGAGGATTAAGGAAATTAAAAACGTTTTTCCTGTTCCTCCTGGAGCGTCCAAAAAGTACAAACCACCAGAGTTGTTAGATATAGCCTGTAGAATTGTTTGAAAAGCTATTTTTTGTTCTTGAAGGAGTTTAGGAATATTTTCTTGAACGAATAGTTGTAGTTCATTTCTGTTATATGACCTCTCTCTTAGCAGCTCTCTGTCGAACGATGCATTGATAGACCTATTGGGGGTTGTCATCCCTAACTGTGTCAACAATTTCGCGCAAATTCCAAGACAAATATCCTCTATCATGATTAGCGCTTCATTGTATATTTCTTCAGTGAAATCGAAGGCATGATTACATAGATTTTGTCGCATTCTGTGCAAAATATCTTCAGACATGTAATCTTTATATTTCTCCCACAATTGCACTGGTTGTGATGGTGAACACGTAGATAGTATAATTGCAAATATAGAACGAATTTGAAATGGGTTAGAGGTGGCGCATGAATCCTCCATTGACTTATCCCAATGATCATCATTTTCTAGCAAATTAAGTGCCTGGCACGCACTCCGATACGTATTATGGACCATTCCATTAACTGTTCGTAAATTAATAAATGACGTTGGGCCACGAACAGTAAACAAAAGCAAACGTAAATAAAAACATTCAGCATTGTTGGGATGTACCGTGTATATTCTTCCTAATGCATTTGATGAAAATATTCCTGGTTGTCCAGCAACGTCCTTGCCTCTTTTCCTTCTTTCAAAATTTTTTCGTGAAGTATTCCAAGTGTAAAATGTCGGTATGTCTGCATATAGTAAACTTCTCGCAAATCCATCTCTTTGGCATAATTGAAAAAACGCTGTTAAAGTTGTGTTAGGTGGATTTGTTGCCCTGTCTTGTATATTTTGTTCAGTGAAATACACCCTTTGACCGTTTTCCAGGTGGACACTAAGATGAACGACAGTTGGAGACCTTTCGTGGATTTGAAATCCCAAAATACGCCACACAGCTTCGTTACTGCTAATATACCTGCCAATTTGATATTGAGAAATTTCGTCCGAGTTGCTTGTAGATGAAACTCCAAACACGGCCATACCGCTTCCTTTGTTCACGTATTTACAAATATATTTTATCGACTTTACAGAATTGCAATATTCGACATTTATATGTGCTTTGAATGTTTTTGATAAAAGAGGTGAATATGGAACAACCCAACGATTATCGACTTCAATGTCATTGCCTCTAACTTTCAGAGTAATAGTTTTCCCATTGTCTTCTGTACTTCTTCGGCGATATAGTGGATAGCCATCATTGCCATTAATTGTATCTCTTACCAACTGTCGCGGATAACGTTTAGAACATATTCCGTCGATCATGCATGGTGAGTTATTATTGAATGATCCACACGGTCCGTGTATCATGTTTTTAATCACAACTTCAAATAACTCCTTATCAACTGTGACATCAGGTATTTCAGCAGATATGACGTGATCAATTTCAGTTGGCATTATTTTCGTTGTAAGCCATATTAAAATATGTGCATGTGGCAAACCTCTTTTTTGCCACTCTACAGAGTACATCCAGCATTGCGTTTCTCCGAAAACATGACTTTTGGTGATGAAATCAATTAATGAATTTAGTTTTTCTTTAAAAACTCGTGCTACTATGTCATGGCGATCAATTGGTGTCTGTCCTGGAAGTAGTAGATCTTTTATTTCCTGCCATGCTGGATTACATGTGAAAGTAATAAAAAGATCAGGACGTCCATATTTCCGTACATAAGTAATAGCGTCCTGGGCATATTCTTGCATATGTCGGGGACTACCAGTATAAGTTGAAGGCAGTATAACCAACTGACCTATATTCCTTATATCACCATCATTATTAATAGCGTCTTTCAAATGAATGTATTCTTCTGACCTTAGTTTTTTCTGATTGAGCCGAATGAATAGGAGACGTTCTGATTCTATTTTTGCGTACATATCCACGATGTACTGATGGAAAAGTTTACCGCCTCTTAGAATATGGTTATCCTTATTTTTGCGAACCATTATTCGATAGGAATAGTAGTTCATTGAAGAAACTTTTTTCGCTGTGTGTTCACCTGTGACTGGGTTTATCATTTTTATGTTGAAGTGATATCCATCTTCACCGTTTGGAACAGTATTGGATATTGTAGTGGATCGTAGCACCTATGAGTCTCGGCAATTCTTGTTAAATGCTCATTTCTGCGCTGCAAAACGATATCGCGAGAATAAAATTCTTCGCCAGCCATGACAATTGCTATCTCATCAACGGTTGGCGCGTTATAACGTCTAACATGCTCATTGACTGGTGTTTTATCAGCACGAATTACAATTCTATGACTGTCTGATGGCATCATTTCAATCGCATATTTGAACATCCGAACTAAGAGATTATTGTCATGAAACATTTTTTGTAAGGGCTCTACAATACGTCGTTTAACTACGTTAGAAATTTGGCAGCGTGCACTCAATTGATCATTTTCATCTCCGATGAAGTAGATTTGAAGAAATTTATGATTATTGTTGGGGAGTGGAAGCAAGGAGCCAGCTCTATGGTAAATTTGTCCCTGGATTTTAAATGTTGGCATAAAATTCTCATTAATAATATTAGCGCCAAATGAAGTCATTTGGAAAGTGGAATTGTAACTTCGGATATTTTTGACAAAATGTTTTGAATCATTTGTGTAGCCATTTAATAAAGATTTCAGTGGTTCTCTAAGTTCCTCAAGTTCGGGTAGTTTAACTTTGCCACCAACACAGCACATTCGCGGAGTTTCCCCTTTAAATTTCATTGCTTCGCAGTGCGGGCAAACTTTGTCCATTTTTCCGATTTGAACCAAATCACTTAAATAATATTTTATGTGTGGGTTGTACCGAAAAGCAATTCTGTGATATGAAGCTCGAGCATTCAGAGAAAATCGAGCACGTGTTCGCCGTTGATCTTGTACTTCTTGGCGTTGTTGCGACGATTGTGTTGTTCTTGTTCTTCGTGATTGATCTCTAAAGGCTTCGATTCTTTCTTCCCTCTGATCGGCCAATGGTTCTGAACGTCTTTGAGAAGCTGTAACTCTCACACGTTCAATATTAGCTGAGCGTTGCTGATTGGTGTGATTTGATCTCCTTTGGCGTTGTGAATTTGTGAACCGCGAACAGCGGCCAATATTTGAACGTGGGCGAGGCATTACAACTGTTTATTAAATTCCTAAGGTTATAATGCTTAAGGATAAGATCCTAGCGCTAACTGAATATTAAGCCCAGATAATAAAAGAAATAGAAAAATCTTATAGATGAAAGGAAAGGAATAAATGGGATAGATTTCAACAATCTATAATAATTCTAAAAAGCTCACCCTTTGATTATGAATACCAAGGAAAATATACGAAATTTCTTTCACGAAAAGTTATTTCCACATAAATATCAATCACACCCAATAACTCTTTAATTTAAAACAATTTCGTTTAATTCAAACTTGTCACCTTGTCCAACAATCTATAATAATTCGAACTCACTTATATCTCACTTTTTGATTATGAAATGCAAAGAGGACATACGAATTTTTGTTCGAAAAATTGCTTGAACATAAATTAATCACACCCAATAACTCTTTAATTTAAAACAATTTCGTTTAATTCAAATTTGTCACCTTGTCCAACAATCTATAATAATTCGAACTCACTTATATCTCACTTTTTGATTATGAAAAGCAAAGAGGACATACGATTTTTTTCGAGAAATTGTTTGAACGTAAATTAATCACACTCAATAATTCTTGAATTTAAAGCAATTTTGTTTGATTGTAACTTTTCACTTGAACGTTGCAAGTAAACTGTGAAATAGAATAATAAAAATTACCAAATAATTAGCAATCGAATGTCATATTACCCCTGAGACGATAAAAAAAATAGGGAAGGGATTCATGTTTTGCTCATGAGACAATTATTCACAAATTGGCTCTAATGACCTAATAGTAAAATAAACAATGGAAAGAATTTTGTTTTAAAATGCTCATATTCAAATTCAACAACATTTTCCGATTCATAAAAAGAAATTATTTTAAGGGCGTGTGACGGACATGGTACTACCAATTCTGTAGGAGGAATTTCATGAGAAACCAAAATATTAAAATTACAACAATAATTCCCACGTATTGTCATAAGAGGATACGTACCAGTCATATAATTCATCCATTAAGGTGCCTACAGACGATCATAGAAAAATACATCATATTATAGGACATATTTGTATCATATCATATCTATGACACATTATATGATGAACTGTACACACACGGTTTTGAAAATATGACGAAAACATTTTTGCTGTACACACGACACAATTTAATATGACATGTATTTCTCATATTGTGTGGTGTTCGAAGTTGCCAAACACAAATTGTATTTCATGAATAATAGAAGTGAGCAAATTGCAGATAAAATGAGTGATGAATATAAAATTGTTTGAAAATTATAAATAAAATATAAAAATTATAATTTATTTTCCTGATCACCATACTACTTTTTATTTGCAAAGTAATTACACGCTTCATAAATATTACTTAGTTTCGTCACAGACAGAAAAATTGAACCCCAAAACTATTTCCAAAACAAACAGTCAAAATTTAAAACTGCCGCCACTTTTCAAAATATGTTTTCATCAAAGATTTCTTTTCCATCGAAAATGGAAAAGAAAAATATGATATATTTATATGTCATATATACATATGATGAACTTTTCACACGATCATATAATATGATATATTTCTATGTTATATATATGATAGCTGTACCCGCCCGCTTTGCTGGGCATTACGTAAAACTGCTTATTTTTTGTATACTGTATATGTTGATACTATATACATATGTGTTGTTTTTCTTTAGTTATAGATTTTTGATTCTTAGCAAAATTACAAAATTTTTCCGAAAAACGCGAGATTTTGCGTTTACGAATTTTAATCTGAATTTTATCATATATCATAACTTTTGTTTGGACACATTTTTAAAAACTCAATTAAAAAACCGTTAAAAATTCAAATTTCTACCGGAAAAGAACCCTTCAAACCGGAAGAAAATTGGTCAACTTGGGATTCAAAGTTAGGAAATTTAAAAAAAATGGGGGTCGGTCATACGTATGAACTCCGTAGGATGCTTCGTTTAACCGCTGGGAACATAAAATCGTTAAAAATTGAAAATCTGAATTTTATCAATTTTCCGATCTTTTGAATGCACACCTTTAAAACCTCAATTTAGAGAAAAATGATGTATCAAGGGAAGGTAGGAAATGTCAAAACAGTGGGGGTTGGTCATACATATGCATCCCGTAAGACGCTTCGTTTAGCCGCTACGGGCAAAAAACCGTTAAAAATTCAAATTTTTACGGGAAAAGAACCCTTCAAACCGGAAGAAAATTGGTCAACTTGGGATTCAAAGTTAGGAAATTAAAAAAAAATGGGGGTCGGTCATATGTATGAACTCCGTAGGACGCTTCGTTTAGCCGCTAGGAACAAAAAATCGTTAAAAATTCAAAATCTGAATTTTATCAATTTTCCGAACTTTTGAATGCATACCTTTAAAACCTTAATGTAGAGAAAAATGATGTTTGAACGGAAGGTAGAAAATGTCAAAATAGTGGGGGTCGGTCATACATATGAACCCCGTAGGACGCTTCGTTTAGCCGCAACGCGCAAAAAACCGTTAAAAATTCAAATTTCTACCGGAAAAGAACCCTTCAAACGGGAAGAAAATCGGTCAACTTGGGATTCCCGGAAACTATGATGTCCTACAATCTGAAACTCAAAAAAATATTTACCATTTTCCACCAATTTCAACAAATCTATCTGCTACGGGTTTAATGAACCAAAATTGTATTGAATAACCCGAGAAAAATTTGTAGAAAACAATTAAAACCGGCTCTACGGAAATACAGAGTGTCAAATCATAGAGAATTCTTGAGAGAGAGCTTTTGTTCCGATTTGCAGAAGCGAAAAGTAACGGTTCCCTAATACGCAAGTAAAGGTTGAAGTGTTCGTATTCGAGATGGGCATAAGAAGATCCAAAAATAAATCAATCCCCATTTCCTAATCGAAAACCACATGACATGAAGTCGCATCCATCTCTAGTATGAATCCATGGATCCATCATATCAAGAGAACTCTACTTAAAATTAAGAGATATTATGAAATCAAACTACCGAATTGTTCTCGCGAATGCAGTTCATGCACAAGAGAGTGAGAGAAATCGGTAAAAATATGTACTCGAGAGAAACGATCGCTCTTAATTTCTTTATTTCAAGCTTTCGCACGGAAGGAAGATGCTCTCTTAAAATCAAAACGACCAAAACTTTAAAACTACCATATCTCGAAAAGTTTTAAGCGAATTTCTTCGAAACTTCACAAAAACATTCTCCTTCTAATAAGACTAAATCCTACCAAATTTCATAAAACTTGTCCCGGTAGATCCGGAGTTTTGCCGCGACAAACTTTTGTGAAAAGATATTCTTTTATATATATAAAGATGAGAAATAAACTTAAAACAACTATTCAAGCACTCTTTCAAAAAGAGCCAATTTTGGAATTATTACTTAACCTTACAGCACCTATTAATTTTAAAGTTACAAAAACATTGAAATATAGTAGTTATAAGAAATCGAAATTTATCCTATGTTCGGTGACAACAATGAAACAAATAAGGATTTATAGATTGCCGGTTGAAACTCAAACACAACTGGTTAACTTTTTACATACGCTTCGATTAGTACCGAATGTAAATTTTTTATGGCACAGTAATATTTGAGAGGTTAATCCGATCCGATCGGCCACATCAACAATACGCCCACGTTAGCCGTGTAAATTTATTTTCGGCGAATTTGTTGAAAAATATTGCTTTCTTCTACTTACAAAAAAAGTTAAGGTTTAATCACAGACAAAATAATTTACCAGATGTCGCGATCCCATGTGACTCTCTACCCATTTTTTTCCAACATCACACACGTAACAGCAGACAAAAGATCCATGGGCCGTATGCGCCTTTGACCGTCTTTAACGATTAAAGAACAGACAGTGCGCGAATTGATGTTGATGATTGATTGTCAAATAGGGAATGAGTGATCACAATAATAGGAAAGGGGGCTGAAACAAAATTTCGCGGATGGAACACAATGTACATGTACACACAATGCACACAATTTTGATGTTCTGAAATTTGCACAAAACAAACACAAACAAAAATGTGTACCATTGGAGAGTAAAATTTACTCAAAAAGTTCTGTTTTCTGTGTAATAGTATTTTCTATTGATTTAAAGAAAAAATATACAAACTGAGTTTCCAATATATAAAAAATTACAAAATTTTTCCAAAAAACGCGAGATTTTGCGTTTACGAATTTTAATCTGAATTTTATCATATATCATAACTTTTGTTTGGACACACTTTTAAAAACTCAATTCAGAGAAAAAAGATGTATCGAAAAATTTAGGAAATTTAAAAAAATGGGGGTCAGTCATACGTATGAATCCCGTAGGACGCTTCGTTTAGCCGCTAGGAACAAAAAATCGTTAAAAATTCATAATCTGAATTTTATCAATTTTCCGATCTTTTGAATGCGTACCTTTAAAACCTCAATTTAGAGAAAAATGATGTATCAAAGGAAGGTAGGAAATGTCAAAACAGGGGGGGTTGGTCATACATATGCATCCTGTAGGACGCTTCGTTTAGCCGCTACGGGCAAAAAACCGTTAAAAATTCAAATTTTTACGGGAAAAGAACCCTTCAAACCGGAAGAAAATTGGTCAACTTGGGATTCAAAGTTAGGAAATTTAAAAAAAATGGGGGTCAGTCATACGCATGAATCCCGTAGGATGCTTCGTTTAGCCGCTAGGAACAAAAAATCGTTAAAAATTCATAATCTGAATTTTATCAATTTTCCGATCTTTTGAATGCGTACCTTTAAAACCTTAATGTAGAGAAAAATGATGTATGAAAGGAAGGTAGAAAATGTCAAAATAGTGGGGGTCGGTCATACATATGAACCCCGTAGGTCGCTTCGTTTAGCCGCTACGGGCAAAAAACCGTATGAAATTCAAATTTTTGCCGCAAAAGAACCCTTCAAACCGGAAGAAAATTGGTCAACTTGGGATTCAAAGTTAGGAAATTTAAAAAAATGGGGGTCGGTCATACGTATGAACTCCGTAGGATGCTTCGTTTAACCGCTGGGAACATAAAATCGTTAAAAATTGAAAATCTGAATTTTATCAATTTTCCGATCTATTGAATGCACACCTTTAAAACCTCAATTTAGAGAAAAATGATGTATCAAAGGAAGGTAGGAAATGTCAAAACAGGGGGGCTTGGTCATACATATGCATCCCGTAGGACGCTTCGTTTAGCCGCTACGGGCAAAAAACCGTTAAAAATTCAAATTTTTACGGGAAAAGAACCCTTCAAACCGGAAGAAAATTGGTCAACTTGGGATTCGAAGTTAGGAAATTTAAAAAAAATGGGGGTCAGTCATACGTATGAATCCCGTAGGACGCTTCGTTTAGCCGCTAGGAACACAAAATCGTTAAAAATTCATAATCTGAATTTTATCAATTTTCCGATCTTTTGAATGCGTACCTTTAAAACCTTAATGTAGAGAAAAATGATGTATGAAAGGAAGGTAGAAAATGTCAAAATAGTGGGGGTCGGTCATACATATGAACCCCGTAGGACGCTTCGTTTAGCCGCTACGGGCAAAAAACCGTTAAAAATTCAAATTTTTACGGGAAAAGAACCCTTCAAACCGGAAGAAAATTGGTCAACTTGGGATTCAAAGTTAGGAAATTAAAAAAAAATGGGGGTCGGTCATATGTATGAACTCCGTAGGACGCTTCGTTTAGCCGCTAGGAACAAAAAATCGTTAAAAATTCAAAATCTGAATTTTATCAATTTTCCGATCTTTTGAATGCATACCTTTAAAACCTTAATGTAGAGAAAAATGATGTTTGAACGGAAGGTAGAAAATGTCAAAATAGTGGGGGTCGGTCATACATATGAACCCCGTAGGACGCTTCGTTTAGCCGCAACGCGCAAAAAACCGTTAAAAATTCAAATTTCTACCGGAAAAGAACCCTTCAAACGGGAAGAAAATCGGTCAACTTGGGATTCCCGGAAACTATGATGTCCTACAATCTGAAACTCAAAAAAATATTTACCATTTTCCACCAATTTCAACAAATCTATCTGCTACGGGTTTAATGAACCAAAATTGTATTGAATAACCCGAGAAAAATTTGTAGAAAACAATTAAAACCGGCTCTACGGAAATACAGAGTGTCAAATCATAGAGAATTCTTGAGAGAGAGCTTTTGTTCCGATTTGCAGAAGCGAAAAGTAACGGTTCCCTAATACGCAAGTAAAGGTTGAAGTGTTCGTATTCGAGATGGGCATAAGAAGATCCAAAAATAAATCAATCCCCATTTCCTAATCGAAAACCACATGACATGAAGTCGCATCCATCTCTAGTATGAATCCATGGATCCATCATATCAAGAGAACTCTACTTAAAATTAAGAGATATTATGAAATCAAACTACCGAATTGTTCTCGCGAATGCAGTTCATGCACAAGAGAGTGAGAGAAATCGGTAAAAATATGTACTCGAGAGAAACGATCGCTCTTAATTTCTTTATTTCAAGCTTTCGCACGGAAGGAAGATGCTCTCTTAAAATCAAAACGACCAAAACTTTAAAACTACCATATCTCGAAAAGTTTTAAGCGAATTTCTTCGAAACTTCACAAAAACATTCTCCTTCTAATAAGACTAAATCCTACCAAATTTCATAAAACTTGTACCGGTAGATCCGGAGTTTTGCCGCGACAAACTTTTGTGAAAAGATATTCTTTTATATATATAAAGATGAGAAATAAACTTAAAACAACTATTCAAGCACTCTTTCAAAAAGAGCCAATTTTGGAATTATTACTTAACCTTACAGCACCTATTAATTTTAAAGTTTAAAAACATTGAAATATAGTAGTTATAAGAAATCGAAATTTATCCTATGTTCGGTGACAACAATGAAACAAATAAGGATTTATAGATTGCCGGTTGAAACTCAAACACAACTGGTTAACTTTTTACATACGCTTCGATTAGTACCGAATGTAAATTTTTTATGGCACAGTAATATTTGAGAGGTTAATCCGATCCGATCGGCCACATCAACAATACGCCCACGTTAGCCGTGTAAATTTATTTTCGGCGAATTTGTTGAAAAATATTGCTTTCTTCTACTTACAAAAAAAGTTAAGGTTTAATCACAGACAAAATAATTTACCAGATGTCGCGATCCCATGTGACTCTCTACCCATTTTTTTCCAACATCACACACGTAACAGCAGATAAAAGATCCATGGGCCGTATGCGCCTTTGACCGTCTTTAACGATTAAAGAACAGACAGTGCGCGAATTGATGTTGATGATTGATTGTCAAATAGGGAATGAGTGATCACAATAATAGGAAAGGGGGCTGAAACAAAATTTCGCGGATGGAACACAATGTACATGTACACACAATGCACACAATTTTGATGTTCTGAAATTTGCACAAAACAAACACAAACAAAAATGTGTACCATTGGAGAGTAAAATTTACTCAAAAAGTTCTGTTTTCTGTGTAATAGTATTTTCTATTGATTTAAAGAAAAAATATACAAACTGAGTTTCCAATATATAAAAAATTACAAAATTTTTCCAAAAAACGCGAGATTTTGCGTTTACGAATTTTAATCTGAATTTTATCATATATCATAACTTTTGTTTGGACACACTTTTAAAAACTCAATTCAGAGAAAAAAGATGTATCGAAAAATTTACGAAATTTAAAAAAATGGGGGTCAGTCATACGTATGAATCCCGTAGGACGCTTCGTTTAGCCGCTAGGAACAAAAAATCGTTAAAAATTCATAATCTGAATTTTATCAATTTTCCGATCTTTTGAATGCGTACCTTTAAAACCTCAATTTAGAGAAAAATGATGTATCAAAGGAAGGTAGGAAATGTCAAAACAGGGGGGGTTGGTCATACATATGCATCCTGTAGGACGCTTCGTTTAGCCGCTACGGGCAAAAAACCGTTAAAAATTCAAATTTTTACGGGAAAAGAACCCTTCAAACCGGAAGAAAATTGGTCAACTTGGGATTCAAAGTTAGGAAATTTAAAAAAAATGGGGGTCAGTCATACGCATGAATCCCGTAGGATGCTTCGTTTAGCCGCTAGGAACAAAAAATCGTTAAAAATTCATAATCTGAATTTTATCAATTTTCCGATCTTTTGAATGCGTACCTTTAAAACCTTAATGTAGAGAAAAATGATGTATGAAAGGAAGGTAGAAAATGTCAAAATAGTGGGGGTCGGTCATACATATGAACCCCGTAGGTCGCTTCGTTTAGCCGCTACGGGCAAAAAACCGTATGAAATTCAAATTTTTGCCGCAAAAGAACCCTTCAAACCGGAAGAAAATTGGTCAACTTGGGATTCAAAGTTAGGAAATTTAACAAAATGGGGGTCGGTCATACGTATGAACTCCGTAGGATGCTTCGTTTAACCGCTGGGAACATAAAATCGTTAAAAATTGAAAATCTGAATTTTATCAATTTTCCGATCTATTGAATGCACACCTTTAAAACCTCAATTTAGAGAAAAATGATGTATCAAAGGAAGGTAGGAAATGTCAAAACAGGGGGCTTGGTCATACATATGCATCCCGTAGGACGCTTCGTTTAGCCGCTACGGGCAAAAAACCGTTAAAAATTCAAATTTTTACGGGAAAAGAACCCTTCAAACCGGAAGAAAATTGGTCAACTTGGGATTCAAAGTTAGGAAATTTAAAAAAAATGGGGGTCAGTCATACGTATGAATCCCGTAGGACGCTTCGTTTAGCCGCTAGGAACACAAAATCGTTAAAAATTCATAATCTGAATTTTATCAATTTTCCGATCTTTTGAATGCGTACCTTTAAAACCTTAATGTAGAGAAAAATGATGTATGAAAGGAAGGTAGAAAATGTCAAAATAGTGGGGGTCGGTCATACATATGAACCCCGTAGGACGCTTCGTTTAGCCGCTACGGGCAAAAAACCGTATGAAATTCAAATTTTTGCCGCAAAAGAACCCTTCAAACCGGAAGAAAATTGGTCAACTTGGGATTCAAAGTTAGGAAATTTAAAAAAAAAGGGGGTCGGTCATACGTATGAACTCCGTAGGATGCTTCGTTTAACCGCTGGGAACATAAAATCGTTAAAAATTGAAAATCTGAATTTTATCAATTTTTCGATCTATTGAATGCACACCTTTAAAACCTCAATTTAGAGAAAAATGATGTATCAAAGGAAGGTAGGAAATGTCAAAACAGGGGGGGTTGGTCATACATATGCATCCCGTAGGACGCTTCGTTTAGCCGCTACGGGCAAAAAACCGTTAAAAATTCAAATTTTTACGGGAAAAGAACCCTTCAAACCGGAAGAAAATTGGTCTACTTGGGATTCAAAGTTAGGAAATTTAAAAAAAATGGGGGTCAGTCATACGTATGAATCCCGTAGGACGCTTCGTTTAGCCGCTAGGAACAAAAAATCGTTAAAAATTCAAAATCTGAATTTTATCAATTTTCCGATCTTTTGAATGCATACCTTTAAAACCTTAATGTAGAGAAAAATGATGTATGAAAGGAAGGTAGAAAATGTCAAAATAGTGGGGGTCGGTCATACATATGAACCCCGTAGGATGCTTCGTTTAGCCGCTACGCGCAAAAAACCGTTAAAAATTCAAATTTCTAACGGAAAAGAACCCTTCAAACCGGAAGAAAATCGGTCAACTTGGGATTCCCGGAAACTATGATGTCCTACTATCTGAAACTCAAAAAAATAATTACCATTTTCCACCAATTTGAACAAATCTACCTGCTAAGGGTTTAATGACCCAAAATTGTATTGAATAACCCGAGTAAGATTTGTAGAAAACAATTAAAACCGGCTCTACGGACAAAAACAGAGTGTCAAATCATAGAGAATTCTTGAGAGAGAGCTTTTGTTCCGATTTGCAAAAGCGAAAAGTAGTTCTCTAATACGCAAGTAAAGGTTGACGTTTTCGTATTCGAGATGGGCATAAGAAGATCCAAAAATAAATCAATCCCCATTTCCTAATCGAAAACCACATGACATGAAGTCGCATCCATCTCTAGTATGAATCCATGGATCCATCATATCAAGAGAACTCTACTTAAAATTAAGAGATATTATGAAATCAAACTACCGAATTGTTCTCGGGAATGCAGTTCATGCTCAAGAGAGTGAGAGAAATCGGTAAAAATTTGTACTCGAGAGAAACGATCGCTCTTAATTTATTTATTTCAAGCTTTCGCACGGAAGGAAGATGCTCTCTTAAAATCAAAACGACCAAAACTTTAAAACTACCATATCTCGTAAAGTTTTTGGCGAATTTCTTTGAAACAAAAACATTCTCCTTCTAATAAGACTAAATCCTACCCAATTTCATAAAACTTGTCCCGGTAGATCCGGAGTTTTGCCGCGACAAACTTTTGTAAAAAGATCTTGTTTTATATATATAAAGATTGTTAAACTATATAATGGACAATAGTTTAAAATAATAATACTTAAAAAAATAAGCATATGTATTTTAAAAGAATGTAGACTGCGTACATTATACAAATTAGATTATAAAATCTTTCCGTCTATTGGAATTTGCGAATCGAATTAAAATAGCTTCTGGATCGAGTTTAATATGAACCGCCATGAGGGCCAACCCGGTTAATCTTTCTTCTCCTATAGTAGATCGTAACTAAGATTTTAAACGTTGAAGTGTAGAAAAGCTACGTTCTGCGGTCGCCACGCTTATAAGAAGTGTAGCTAAAATTGTCAAGAATGTTCGGGTAGTAGGGTATATGTCTTCGTCACAATGCTCTAAGGCTTGCAAAACTGATTGTGGAAGCTCTTGATTATTTTGTTTCGCTCTTTTCCATTTTTGCACTTACAACAAAAATTCTTGTTTGACAGTCATAAATGTTACTTGTCCAACAATCTCTTGATATCTGGTTACTAAATTTTTTAAACTGACTTCATCGTCAGGATCTATCTCAGTTTGTGGTAAAATTACTCGAAGAGAAAACAAATTCAGGACATCTGGAGAGAACCTATCATTAAAGTCCGAAATAATATTGTCTAAAAGAGGGACGTAGACTGTTGTTCTGAAATAATCTTCACAGGTGTCACTGCTAGGGTTCGCTCGTTGAGATTGTCTAGTAACAGTACGAGGTTTCTTTAATTCTACGTCCAGGTCGTCTGCTATTTCTTTCACTTCAAGAAATAAATTTTTAAAAACAATTTCTGCGTTTTATCTTTTTGCACAAACAACGCTGTTTGTATTTTCTAAAGTCTCAGTTGCTTGCTTGAAATCAAGAGTTGGTTTTTGAAGAAGGCGTCTTTCATAGCTCGCATTAAGGAAAATGCATCAGACGATGTTTTCGAATCCTTCCATGTGCTTATTTCTTCAAAAGCATTGTAGATATTAAAGAATGATTCTCCTTGAAATTGTAAATGTCTATCGTGCCTTTCGAACCAACGAGTTTCGCACAATCCCTGTCAAGATCCACCTGTAGTTTTTTTGAACAAGTCGGATCTTTTGGGAGTGGCACGAGCAAAAGAAATAATTTTCTGCATCGTACCCGTTGCACTTCTACATGAAATAACTTCAGAAGCTTGTGCGAGGGAGTTATTTAAAGCGTAGTTATTGCAGGGGCATCATTCAGCATTCTTTGCAACTTTTTTTAATTCACTTACGGCACTTTTTGATTCTGAAGCGTTTACAGAACAGCTATCAACTCCAAATCCAACGCAAAATTTGAGGCTCAAGTTAAATTTCGAAGGAGGTCTGCGACAACATGACCTAAGCCACTCCTGTTAACCGATACCCTCCATCTTCTGATTCTACATCCTTTGCTTTAATAAGATGTAAACGAGTACCCAAGGTAGCAAGATGAAAATACCTCACGGTAGGATCATGTAAGTCTTAACTCTAAAATAAGTGGCATCTATCGTAAATAAGAATTTGGTCACTGAAGTTGAAAGAAATGAAATACGCTACAATTAGAATTTGGACATTGCACTCGTCAACTATATGAAGAAAGGAGAAAGAAGAAGCAAGAGAATTCTTCCAGATAAAAAGTGGCGTGGATGGCGTTCGTGATTGCATTGCGGATCAAGGAGGGCTGACCGATGTCGAGAGAATTCACCTTAGAACAACGAAAAGAATTTGAAAACAAGGAAAAGAATTTGAAGTGAGATTAAAATAAAGAATTTGACGTGAAGTTAAAGAATTGGGCTTGAAATTGGAGAATTCACCTTAGAACAACGAAAAGAATTTGAAGTGAGATTTTTTATTTCATTTTTTATTTTTGATACAGTAGTAAGCCTACTATATATTCTTACTATTAACCTAAGGATGTTCTAAGGTTAAAAAGGAATACAGCCTAGATGGCTTCCAAATCTAAACTACTTCCTCAGAAGTAAGTACATTTGGGAATAAAACTTGAAAATAAGAATTCTAAAATAAAGCCAAATTGGCTGTTGTCTTGGCCGGCGAGGGATTAAGCCCTAATGTTGTTTAATGTGTGGATGGTCAAAAGAAGAGTTTTTTTTTTGTGTTTGGGTTTCGGTTAGTATCTATGAATCTAGTCTATTTTATTATGGTGATGTTAATCTACATGATTCTCCCTGTTTGGATGGGGGATGACACCTCATAGTGTTTTTAACTATCTCTAATCTTGAGATGACGCAAGAAGTACTCTGTTTCTTCAGTTTTAAGCATTTGATTGTTTCACTTCATATGGACTTGAGATAACCTAGACTATTGAGCAAGTTGAAAATTTGGGAGTCCTCTCCTTGCTTGGGGTCCAGGAGGACCGTCAGCGAGGGAGGTTCCCCTTCGAAGTAGTTCCAGGTCTTTCTACAATGCTTGAGGATGTGTAGTAAGGTAAGAGGGCCTCCACAGGTGTTACACTGTGGCTTTTCCGACTTATCGAACCAGTGCCCGTGGGTGAGTCTGGTGCAACCCAGTCTGATTCTGGTAAGTGTTCTCACTTGGAAGTTATTAAGGAAAGGATCTATGATAGGGGGATCTAAGGAAAACCAATGTCTCTTTAAAAAGGTATCTGTTTCATGCCATTTACTCCATCTTGTTGCCCGCTCTCCTCGCTATCTTTCGCCCGACAGTAGCTTTCGCTTGGTGGGGTGACTTTGTGCTCTCCACTACCTGGGGATTTAGCTAATATATCTGCTTTTTCGTTTCCTACTATTCCAGAATGTCCTGGGACCCATCCCAGTCAGACTTTTCCTTTGTTCTTCATAAGGAAGTTTCTAATATGTAACGCCATGAACGAGGTATTCGTGATGTTAAATATGGCTTTAAGGGAACCTTGTGAGTCTGTAAGAATGGTACAGTTGGAGTTACTATTGTGAATTCGATTAGTAGTTTCGAGAATGGCGTAGAGTTCTGCGACCGAGGCAGCCACATCTGAGTTCATGTCCATTTTGAAAAGTGAAGAGTACTGACGTTGGCGGTAGATCACCGCTGCCACTATTGTGGAGTTATCTGTAGATGAGGCATCCGTAAAGATGATGTCATCGTCCTCATGCTTTTCGAACCATTCGCTAAATTTTGCTCTAAGGATCTCCTGAGCTGTATCCTTTTTGCTGCAGCCTGCGAAAATAGTTTCCTTGCAACTACTTATGAGTTGGGTAGAGAAAATTTCGCAATTATACGAGTCACATGTTGTAGGGGAAGGCCCTCCTCTGTTTTTGTATATATCCCATGCTAGATAGAGTGATGAGGGTTTAGATGGTCTTGTTGTGATGCTCGTGAATGATTTAAAATCCTTAAAGTGTGGTCGGAAGGGGTTGACTATATTTTTGGAAGCTAAGTTAATGGCTCTACTAGCCCGTAGAGTGTTAAAATAAAACCCGGCCTCTATTGCCAGGGCTTCAATTTTCGTCGGGCGCATAGCTCCCAACATGAGACGTAGAGCTTTTCGGATTGTCCTTTCAAGTGGGGCTAACGTAGTTTTAGGGGCATTGCCATATACTGCCATATACTGAGATGGCATAACCACACGTTCCGTTGAGTAGCGTCCTTATCATGTGCCTTAACGAGTCACTTGGCACTCGAGAATTTCTTGCCGTAAGAACTTTAGATAAGTTAACTATATTTTCGACTTTTTTGCTGACCTCTTTGATATGATTGTTCCAGTTAAGTGCCTTACTGAACGTAACACCGAGTATCTTAAGGTGCGGCGAAGGCTGTATTTTCAGTTTGCTCTTTGCCTCGGTTTCCATGCCGCATCTTTTTTTTCTGCAAATGTGAAGTAACTCTATACTCTACATACAGCTGCCAACTTACTTAGAGTATCTTCTCCTTCAGTTGTTATAAGTATATTGTCTGCGTACAGGTAAATCCTGATGTTAGGTATCTTCTTGACTCGCATAACCAGTTCAGTCATATATATGTTGAAGAGCACTGGAGATAGTGGGCTACCTTACGGTGCTCCGTTGTCAAATCTACCTGGTGCCGAATAATATCGATTACTGAGTTACTTACTTACATTGATTACTGTGGTGATTGTTCTGTATTTCATAAAGTTGGTTATAAGCTTAATCGATTCTGCATTGAAGCCCCATCTCTTCATTTGTCTTACTACATTGACTATGGAGAGCCTTTCGTACGCTTTTTGTAAGTCTATGGAAAGTATCATGCTGTGTTTTTTAGACGATAGCCAACCTGCTGCTTCTTGTTCCAAATCAAGTAGAAGGGATTCAGTTCCTCTACCAGGTATAAAGCCGTGTAGTTCCGTGGGCAATAGGTCCTCTATCATCCTTCCTAATCTTTCTGCCAAGATACCTTCCAGTATCTTTGACATGCAGGGCAGGAAGGAGATAGGTCTGAAGTCACGAATTTCTCGGGATTTTCTTGCATTCCTTTTAGGTATAGGAACAATGTTCGAATGTTTCCAGCCGTGTGGGTATGTTCCTTCCTTCAGGATTCTATTGTACAAGTAAAGAATCCTAGAAGTGAAGTCTATCCCGGCTTCCTTGATCATTTGATATGAAATTTGATCTCTGCCAGGAGTTCTCCCTTTGAGTTTATTCATTTTTGCGGTTAATTCCGTGTTTTCAACATAGCTTTGTACGGTTCCGTTTTCATCCCTCTGCATGCCTTAAGCCTCGCCCAGGCTTGCCTCGAGTCACTTCTGCAGTCAAATCCTTGCGAGAAAGTCCTCCAGGAATTCCTTTTGGCTTCCTCTATCATGGTCTTGACCTCAGCGTTAGCCCGTTGCAAGCGTTTGTAAGACGTGTTGTTAGGATGTCTTCTATGTATTTTTAAGGTCTTATTTCTTTCTAGCATGGCTCTGTAGATTTCGTCAGTGAACCAGCACGGTTTTCTCCGGTTGACACTTTGAGTAACAGTTATAGCTGTCTCTGCCGCACCCTTGATAATCTTAGTAAGATTTGCTGCTTCGGCATTAATGTTATTTGTAGTTGGTCTCCACTTACAGAGATTGGAAGCAGTAGTTCGAAAGAGATTCCAGTCTGCCCTGGATTCTGCAAATCTGGTTTTTTTCTCATGTGGGATAACTTGATGTTGCTGGAAAGAACTATGGGGAAATGGTCCCTACCTTCCGTTGAAGGATGTACGCGCCATTCTAATGACTGGGCAAGACTAGAGGAAGTTATGGTTAGGTCTATGGCCGTGTATGTGCCCCTTGTGGAGATTAAGGTAGGCGATCCATCGTTTAATATTACCAGGTTCTCTCTCTCTAGCGTGTCCATGATGCACCGACCCCTTCTGTCTGTCATTGAGTTACCGCAGACCATCGAATGTGCATTGAAGTCTCCTCCTATGCACTTTCTTCCTGACACCTGAGCAGTCATTTGGTCTAGATCCCTCTCTTGATAGAAGTGATCGTGCTCCACGTACACGTTGATAAATGAGGTACCAGGGTTGCCTAGTACTTCGATGGCGTTCGCTGTAATTCTTGAATTGAGATTTATCTCCTTGTAGGGTATGCTTCCCTTGATCATGGTAGTAACCCCTCCCTTTCCGCTGGTCTTGTTTTTATGGTAGATGACGTAACTACCATGTGATTTTGGAACATTCTCCCGGAATTTTGTTTCTTGTAGAAGTATGATGTCCGGGTTGTAAACGTACATGAGGTACCTTAGAGAAGCGATGTTGTTGTAGTAGCCCCTGATGTTCCATTGGAGTATGCTGAGGTTGCTATTGGCGAAAGACATGGTATTCATTGGAGAGGGAATCATTGGTGTACTGGAGTATAAGGAATTTATTAGGGCGGGATTGGGATTCTAGCATATGTTAGATAAGATCTGGAAGCTAGTCTGTCAACATCTCTGTGTCTGATTCTTTCATTGAACTTGTACTACTACTGTTGTTGCTCTTTTTATTTTGTACTAGTTGAGCTAATTTACCAAAGATGGCTCTTACCGTGGGTAAACCTTGCTTTGTGTAAATCTCTATGAAAGTGCATTTGGGAATAGTTCGTATTACCTGGGTTGTCTCTTCTAGACACAAGGCAAATGCTTCTTGAATGTCCTTGCAGTATTTGGAATGTTGTTCCGAGTTATCGCTGAAGTTACTTAGGTCTAAGGTTGGCGAGATTCCCGGTAGAGTACAATTTTTGAGGTGTCTATTGTAATCGTCTCTACTGGTTCGCCTGAAGGTGAGGCTGGTCTGTTGGACGATTTAAGCCTTTCAGCTACCGACATGTTCTTTGTTCTCATGAAGTTGGCTATATCTCCGTATCGATCAAAAAATAGTTTCTTGGCTTCAAATTTGGTTAAGCCTTCTTGCGCAATTATTCCTTCGATTTCTTTGGCCATGATCCATCTGGGGCACGCCGCATCTGCCGAGCCATGGTCGTTGGAGCCGCAGTTTACCCAATATGAACCGTCACAAGAGTGTCCCTCTGTTCTAGTCTTTCCACACTGGCCGCAAGTATCTACACCCGTCGGGCAGAATTTTTAAGTGTGTCCTAATTTTTGACATGTTCTACAACTTTTGGGTCTAGGAACGTAAACTCTTACGTCCACCTTCCTGAATCCCACCGTGACCTTCTTTGAAGGCTCTAGTTTGTCGAAGGCTATGATAATAAGACCGAATGGTTTTGGTGATGCATTTGCCAGCGATTGTCCATTGTTGTTGTTCCTAGGTACTCTTTTTGGCGAGTAAACTTCCTTCACCGGATGAAATAACGCTAGTCCCTCCTTTATCTCATCATCCGACATGTTAATTAGATCAGGACAGAAGATGTTTCCTTTACTGCAATTCAACGTTTCGTGCCTTCTAACTTCTACTTTGTAGTCGCCTCATTTGTCAGTATTTAACAACTTCTCTGCTGCCAGTATGTCTTTCGCTTTTATTACTAAATCTCCATCTTGGTTAAAAGATGCCCTCGTCCAATTCTTAGTAATTTTTCCTATAAAAAACTCAAGTGTAAATCTGTTGAGGTTGATCATCTTTTTCCCTTCCATTTTCGAGGTGATCCTGAGATACATTTCCGAACACAAAGGAGTTTTAATTTTTAATCCTGGGAAAGCCTTTTCATCATTTATATTAAACGTTGTCCCTCTCGCCATTTTTCTCTTAGGACCGGAGCCTTCCCCTTGTGGGGCTCCGCCAGGGGATTTGCTCCCCATCACCTCTGCAGATCAACAATATAACTATCGAGATTGTTCATTCACACTCCACACGTTCGAATGAAAGTCTACTAGATGATGATCACCCTATTTGTTGTTTAACAGTTGATCGATCGAACGATAAGCACCACGTGGAACGCTGCACTTGATGTTTTCAATTGATATTTCACAATGAACAGCTACTTAAAACTTATAATCTCCAATATCAGATGGACATCGGATAACTTTCTAAAGATTACTTTATTTAATTTGCTTTCACAATGAACAATGAATTTATGTGAAATTAAAGAATTTGACTTGAAATTAAAGAAGAAACTAAAGAATTTGAAATGAAATTAAAACAATGATTTTGATGTGAAATTAAAGAATTTGAAGCGGAATTAGGGAATTTGAATTCAAAATAAAGAAGGTGACCCTATGAAACAAAAGACTTGCAGATGGAAAAAGGACGAATAAATTAAGTTACCAAGTAGGAATATTTAAATTAAATTAGAAATTATGATCTGAACTGAATTAAATGTGAAAAATTGTATACTTGAAATAAAATTTAATAAAAGATTAATATTAATAATCTAACTACGAAAGATTTCCATTTTAACCTACCTTTCTCCTTGTGATCTAGAGAAAATAATTTTCGTGATTTTAGACAAAACCACATGGCGTCCAAAATTTAAGGAGTAGTAAAAGAAAAACAAGATTTCAAATACGGTAATAGTGTGCAAAGTTATCCGTTAACAGTAGCGCCCAACAGCTTAGTCTTTTAATTGTATTATATTAATTTCATTAATATTGTATTTCAGTTTTCACTATTACATTCCAAAAAACAATAATTTTCATTGTTGCTTCAAAAAAAAAAAAAAAGAAAAATTCAAACAATTTTTGGAAAAATCACAGGAGGGAGAGGTGGATAAACGCGAAGAATATAAGAAATAGAACGCAAGAAATAAGCTACAAATTGAAATATTTTCCCCACGAATAACGAAGAATAAATATTTATGAGACAATTTTCACAATTTCCACATTCATTATTAATTTAAGATATAAAACATTTTAAAAATTACTAATAATAAAAATGATCCCAAAAATAAAGAAAACGAAGAAGAATCATTAAAGAAAGAATATAACGGAAATAAAAAACGAAAATTCGATGTCAGAATTAAAAAAGGGGAAAAGGAAGAAAAAACTTATAAGACTAATAATGGCAACGCATTAGGAGGCGAACAAATAGGAAACGAAGGAAACATCCAGACGCTAAGATCGACTATCGCACAGATGATCTCAGTGGACGACGTACATACATGCGAATGGATTGAATGCTTAGATCATAGAGAACAGGATATGGCACGATGACAGATGAGGGTATCATTTTAACGCAACTTAACAAAATTTACTACCACACTTGAACGAAATGCATTGACGTTGGAAAATTTCGGTACACGACGATGACACAAGTAGAATTGGACACAAATTATTAAAAAACGCAAATCTATTCTTTTAGAATCATTTATTTATAGTTTTTACCTTTGTTACATGTTCTTAATTATAAAATAAACTATTGAAAAAATTCAGTATACAATTCAGCACGGATTTGACACGAATTTCACAACAGATGCGTCATTTACTATGTTCCATATTTTCAAACTTGAAATTTAATTCGAAAAACAATGTCTTTCACTTTGAAAACCATAACAATAATTGGAGAAAACATTGAATTTCACATAGTTAACAAATAAAATGCTTTCTGCCTCTGAAAGATATAATTTGAACAATTTTTCGACAAAGATCTTCATGTTTTTCCTTTATTATTGATATATTTCATAAAAATGAGAATGTCACTTCACAATACTATTACTATCACTCCGGAGTTTATTGTATTTTATTGTATTTTCAACAAATTATTAATTTTCTTTAATAAAACATTATAAAAATCATTAAATTTCACTTCGCTTTGACATTTGATGTTCAATTTATTTACAAGCACCAACCCCACCACAAATTTTCATTTGCGATAAGAGAAATTTAGATGCAAGTTTTGTACATCAGCTGGCTCCCATGCTAGCTGAAAATGAAAAATGATTCTGACCGAAGATAAAAGAGGTAGATGTATATGCTTCGACAAGCAATTTTTTTTTCAATTTTCTGAATTAAAATCAACAGAAATTATAAAAGATATATATAGGAGATTATTTTAGAATTTACTGCACCTGCTGTAAATAATAATCTAGTAAAAAAAACATTGGTTGTCTGTAAAGTCGGTTTACGGACGATAATTTTACATGATAACGTCATAAGAAAGCATTGATGAAAAATTGCCTTCTTTTATGAATTGAATTGAATTATTTTCACTGAATTATCATTATTTTGTATAATAAAATTATTTTGCTAATTGAAAATGTAAATTTTTTCAATAAATTTTTTCACTTAAATTATGCAGATTAATTATAAGTAACAATATGCTATGTATTAACAATTTATTTATTCGTACATACGCGTATTAGTTTGGATTCAAGAGAGATTCTTGAATCCACACTAATATGCGTATGAACGAATCTCTCATGAATCCAATCTCATACGAGGATTAGTTTGGATTCATAAGAGATTCTTGAATCCACACTAATGCGCGGATGGACAAATGAGAGATTGACAAATGAGAGATTCGTACAAACGCGTGTTAGTTTGGATTCATGAGAGATTCTTGAATCCACACTATTATGCGTATGAACGAATCTCTCATGAATCCAATCTCATACGCGTATTAGTTTGGATTCATGAGAGATTCTTAAATCCACACTAATGCGCGTATGAACGACTCTCTCATGAATCCAATCTCATACGCGTATTAGTTTGGATTCATGAGAGATTCTTGAATCCACACTATTATGCGTATGAACGAATCTCTCATGAATCCAATCTCATACGCGTATTAGTTTGGATTCATGAGAGATTCTTGAATCCACACTAATGCGTGTATGAACGTCTCTCTCATGAATCCAATCTCATACGCGTATTAGTTTGGATTCATGAGAGATTCTTGAATCCACACTAATGCGCGTATGAACGACTCTCTCATGAATCCAATCTCATACGCGTATTAGTTTGGATTCATGAGAGATTCTTGAATCCACACTAATGCGCGTATCAACGACTCTCTCATGAATCCAATGTCATACGCGTATTAGTTTGGATTCATGAGAGATTCTTGAATCCACACTAATGCGCGTATGAACGTCTCTCTCATGAATCCAATCTCATACGCGTATTAGTTTGGATTCATGAGAGATTCTTGAATCCACAATATTATGCGTATGAACCAATCTCTTATGAATCCAATCTCATACGCGTATTAGTTTGGATTCATGAGAGATTCTTGAATCCACACTATTATGCGTATGAACGAATCTCTCATGAATCCAAATTATACTATACGCGCGGGATTCATGAGAGATTCGTTCATACGCGCATTAGTGTGGATTCAAGAATCTCTCATGAGTCCAAACTAATCTATGAATCTCTCATTCGTCCGCTCACCTCAGGCGGAACGTGACAATGAGTCACGATTTTTCATATGTGCAGCCGGCCATCGATTTATAAGATGTTATCACGTCAAAAACCTGTAACTAAGAATTTGAGAATTTGAATTTGAGAGAACAAAATTTACTAACGAATAATAGCACACACATACAATCTGGTTATCACGCGAACTACCCAATGTACAATATGCAACAGGCACAATATTATAGTACACCGTACGTTCCCATGAGACCCAACGATAGAAACGTCAGAAATATTTGCCGAAGAAGATTAGAAGAACGCGAAATGAATGACGATCAAGATAGGAATTCATCGTTCTCACCTATTAACGACGCGAAAATGTTGAAACAAAATCCTGATCCACAAATTATAATAGAAGAATTAGAAAACGAAATTAAACGAAATGAGAAATTATTTAAAATATATGAACTAAAAGAAAAATGAGAACAAACGAAACGGAAATTGTGAAAGTTACCAACGAAATTTGAACTCTATAGAACAACAACAATCCATGTATGGGCAACCTCAATATATAAACCAACAGAATCAACAACGACTGAATAGTCAATCAACATATGGACTTGCGAATTTTCCAAATACAACGTATGTGCAAAATAATGCAAATCTTTATGGGGTTGGTGAATGATGTATGAAATATTGCAACCATCTTTAGCGGGTGTTCCAATAAACATGACATCTGTTGGGATGTATCACAGAAGACAAATACATAAAACAAACGATTTAGTTGATGCAGAAACGTTACGAGAACAACGAAGATTCGATTCGCAAAACGAGTGGGACTTAAATTTCCAAGAAAAGGCTTCACAGCACGCGAGTTCCTGAACTCTTTGGAATCCAGAATGGCGACGATGAATCTTTCACTAACCGCGTACAAAATTTGGGTTCCGGATTTATTAGAAGGTTCTGCATTCACATGGTGGGACAGTGTTGCTCACAGGTTAGGGGATTTCAACCAGTTTAGTGCGGAATTCCTCACTCACGTTGGAACTGAAACGGATGAAGCCATTTTGAACGAGTTAGGAATTCTGAGACAACCTAAAGAGATGAAGGCTTTGGAATTTGTGAACCATATGCAAGAAAAGTTCAATACGCTAGCATCTGCACCTAGAGATATGGAACACGTGAATATGATTGTACAAAATTTGGACTATTTCTTCTTAAGCAATTTATGTGATAAAAAGGTTTGGAGTTATGTTGATTTGGGATCCTGGATCAAGATTTATCAACAAGTTTTCGACAGAACGGAATATCTCAAAACGTTGGAAGGTAGAACGGGAAAAGTTACTTTACTAACCAAAGATCAGAAGAAAAAGACGTCGGCGGTGAAAGTTAATGTACTGTGGGAAAGCAACGAATCAGAATCGGTGAAAGAAAGTAAAGCCAAAATGGTAGGAGATCTTCAAAAGCTGCAAAAACGAATATAAGAGTTGGAAAAATTAGTGAAACAACCTGACAATACCAATCAAAGAGACCAGGAAAATAGTCGCAGAAACGTGTGGATAAAGAGAAATAACGGCATTCGAAGTTCGAGTCAACAAAAAGACAGTAAACGAACAGAATAGCCAATATGCTAATGTGGAAACGTCAAAAAACTAAAGACGCTCCCAGAGGCATTTGCCGCTCCAGTTTCTGGGGAAGCGAAATTTAATGAAGAAAAGGAGCATAGTGGAGTCAAAGTGATCAGTATTAATATAGAAGAAAATGAAGAGGTCGACTATGGGGCATTTTTAGGAGGTTTTTATGAGAATGGCGATTCCGAATTTGAAGAATACGAAGAAGTTGTGTTTGAAGACGAAGACCGAGTGGTCGTTGCAGCAGAGAGCCTACAAAGAAAGGTCGAACGAGGTACTGTTTACCTACAAGATGGTGAAAGGTCAAACATTCAATCACAGAAGAATAGTTTGCGAGGCGCAAGTGTTACCGACCAGACTACAGACGAACAGGAATCAGTGACTGAAGAAAACACTTCTCAAGAAGTGGAAGAACAGATAGTCATGATGACCTCAACGAAAGAAATAAACGGAGTTTCCCAAGATTATGACATCGAAATCACTGAGGGTAAAGAAGTTGAACTAAAGGACGAAGACACAGACCACTCCACTGATATGGACGAATCAGGTTCTTTTGAAGATGAAGATGATTTGTTCGAGACGGCTGAAGGAAAAAGGAGCAGAAGCTTTGTTGGAAAAGCTAAGAAATTGACACCGTTGTTGGCTGACGATCCCAGAAGGTAGACGAGCAACCAAAACGATGAGGAGGAACTGCTCCAGAATACGAAAGAAGTCGGATTTATGGTGGAATGTACAATTGAGAACTTAACATTTACTGCATTAATAGACTCCGATAGTGAACGAATATTAATGATGTTTTATACCAGGGGCGTTAAAAGGGAAGGGAATAGGGAGTGCTTTCTCTTATGGGTGAAGTTCACCTGCACCCGATCAGGGGTAGAGTTTGCGGAAAGTCCCAGAAAAAATTCTCAGTGAAATTGAGTTTTATTTATTTTTCAGCAAATTAAGCACATTTATTTCTCTTACATTTTAAAATTACCCCTTTTATTTTTGCACCAAACTACACGGTATTGTGGCACAGTATTTGATTACTTTTACTTCAGCTCAAAAATTTGAATCTTCACGTTTCCACAAAATCAATGTAAAGTTTGTTCTGTCATTTTCATCAAAATTTGTCAATTGGAAATTTTATCAGAGTTTTCTTTCTTTTCACAAATTTAAATATTTAATTATATATTTTTTCTTCAATTCACAATAAGGAATTTTCATTCACGTTTTCTCAAAATATTAGTGAAGATTCTTCTGTTATTTTCATCAAAATTTGTCTATTCGAAATTTAATCAAAGTCTTCTTTCCTTTCACAAACTTAAAAATTTAATTATTATTTCTTTTTCTATTCACAATTGGGAGTTTTCATTCACGTTTTCTCAAAGTATTAGTGAAAATTCTTCTATTATTTTCATCAAAATTTGTCAATTCGAAATTTTAACAAAGTTTTCTTTATTTTCACAAACTTAAATATTTAATTATTACTTCTTTTTTTTTCAATTCACAATTAGGAATTTCTATTCAACGAAATTATTCAATTCTATTTCTAACGAAATTCCGAGCCCGTATTTGGCCGGTGAACGTGCGCGAAGTTAGTTGGGGCCAAATGAGGAAAAACCAAGTAGGGAACTGAGGAGAGTAAGGGTGACGCCGACGTATACAGTCACCGGTCAAATCACGACTGAAAATGCGCGTCAGTTTGAAGCCCTTAAATCCGGACCAAAATGCTGATGCGCATTTTCATCAAGTCGCGCATGGCGACCGGGAATGTGCGCAATTGACACTTTCCATTACTACGAACCTACGCGATCAGATTTCATCACGACGGTAATAAAACTTGACCGCAACGTGAAATTTTATCGCGCATGGGATTTATTCTGTCGCGACTAGGGATTGCAATCCGGTGCCATTTTCAGTCCGACCGGATCCGGCTGGATTTCCAACGATCCGGCCAGACCCGGCCGGATCAGGTCGGATTGAATAAATCTGGAAAATTTTCACTTTGCGTTCAAAAATGTATAAACATATATATCAAATCAACTTTATTTCCGATGTTAAAATTAGACAATGAGCAAATAATTATAAATCTAGTACAGTTTAGGTAACTAGTTGTCAATCTTCCCAGATTTCACAGATCTATTTAAGTATTTAACTTTATTAAATCTGACATAATTAACATTACTTAATCTACTGAGATTAAAATACTTAGGTATTTCAGAATGTTAACACGTCTCATTTTTATATTTATAAAAAACATCTTGATGAATCTGTCTAATGAAATATAGGTACTAACAATAATAAGTTTATAAGACCTTAGTCTGGTCTATTATAAAAAAATCAATTTTGGTTTTGGAAAAAGGATCGTAGAAAACAAATAGTGTCTATTGTGTCATCTGCCAATCGACTTCTAATAGAGCTGCAAATATAGCCGGCGGCAGAGAAGGCCCTTTCGGCTTCTACACTTGTCGGCTTTATTGACAGCAAATAATCATGAATAGCAGTCAAGTATTCTCCTCGAACTCCTTCACTTTCAAATGCAGTCATTTCCTTTTTCAGTACTTTATCAAAATCTTTCCCTTTTGTAGTATGTATTGTATAAGACATCGCTTCTTGGTTGATTTGTAACTGTAATTCTTCTTGTAGTGTCAAATCTTTTTTGGGCGATGGTGAATCTATGTTCTCCTCCACGTCTTCGTTAGAGCTTTCATCTCGAACAAGTCTTTCTAAGATTTTTTTCATTTCTAGTCGTATAACTTTTTTCGTTGGCATAGTAAATGTATCATCAGTCCGGTTTTTATCTTCATATTTCTTTGGATTTTGTAAGTATATTAATATTCCTGTTACTACAGTCCGGCGTTCTTTAATCCTCGCACGCAGTGCTTCAGAAAGTTCAGTACTTAACATTGTGTTATGAGTAAGCAACTTCTCTAAAACAAACTTTAGTGTTGTTTCAGCAGTTAATAGGGTTGAATCTCTTCTACATAGTGTCTCTACAGCTATTTTGAATGGTTGAAAACTATCAATCAAATCTTTTATTTTCGACCATTCAAGGCCACTAAATTTTATATCAGATTGTATATCAATTAAAGCTTTATAGATACACAGTTTTAGCTTATAAAATCTTTCTATCATAGCCAGAAGACTATTCCAACGCGTGCGACAATCCAAAATAAGGCTTAATTCTTTGCCTGTATCTTCTTTCACATACTTTTGCAGATACATATCGTATTTAGTAGGTGATCTTTTGAATAGTTTCACCACTTTTCGCACTTTTTGAAGAACATCATTGTATCTTGGAATTACTTCAGCTTTAGAATGATAAGGATGACGAGGATCTGTTATTGTTACTGTAACTCCTTGTTCTTCAAGAGCATCATTCGTTGTGTATTCGTCGTCTGTATCTGATTCATTAGATCCTGCTGCTGGGTGTTCTTCTTCCTTCTCCTCATTCTTCTTATATACTACATCGACCACGGCTAATTGTAACCCATGTGCGTAGCAAAGTTGCTGGTAGCAACTCATGAGCCTACCTACTTTGACCATGACACTCGCGGCGTCAGTACTCATGCCAACAATATCAGTATCAGCATCAAGACCGAGGCTTTCTAAGCGGATTTTCAGTAGTTTTACAGTACGCTCCGCAGTACACGAGCCATGTAATCTAATCAAGCCTAAATTAAAGTGTTTTTCCTTATACATGTAGATTCAAATATCGGTGATTTTTCTCGGAAGTCCATTCGTCAAAACTCAAAGAGAATTTCTTTCCTTGTTTCTTAAGATATTTGAACTCAATTGACAAGTCGGCTTTAACAGTATTTGCAAAATCTGTGACTTTTGATCTTGTGGTGTTTGGTGAATTAGGAAGTTTAAATCCGCTTTTTGAAAACAAATATCTCAAATCTGGCGATGTACAGAATAAACTGAAGGGCACACCATTTTTACAGACCATTCTCGAGATCATCTTTTCCATTGTGTTTTCCTTTTTAAAATAACTGTCAATAGTGTCGATTGTTTTAGACTCCTTCTTGGGTATATCTTCCTCACATATAATATCAGCTGAATCAGATTTTGATGTGGATGCTTTAGGAAATGAATCATAATGAGGACGATTTAAGTTTCTGTTTTCAGAATTTACATCAATACAATGTTTTGTTCTCAAGTGAGTTTTTAAACCCTTATAAGAACCTTTACTGATTTTTAGTATATTAGAGCACAATATGCATCGTGCCTTCGTAGAGTTCTCCTTTGTCACTTTATTAAAATAATCCCATAGAGTTTTCTTGCTGTCCTCACCATCACTTTCCTCATTTTACACTTGTCTTGAAAGTGACATGTTTTAACACTTTTGTGGTTTATTCGCGTAACTATTCCTTATTCGTTCACTAGTTTGGTCGAACTGATCTGCGATATGTCATCTGATTTTATCTTTGTTTCGATATTGCAATGTTGGTGGTCGACACCATTCGATGGATCTTTTGATTCGCCTTCAACTGATTAATAAGGAAAAAATTTCACAATAAAATTTCAAAACTTACAGGCATCAGCGCGATTGATTTTCTAGCAACAACGTTGTTGGTCGACACCATTCGAGGGATCTTTTGCGTTAGATTCAACTTACTGATAAGGAGAAGAATTTCACAACTTTGATGCAACACTGCGATTATTTCACGAAAAATTGGCACCACCGGATCCGTTATATTGGTACCGGATCCGGTAAACTTCCCGTGATGCCGGATCCGCCGGAATACCGGATCCGGTTTTCCGGATTGCAATCCCTAGTCGCGACCAAGCTTCATCTCGGTGATAAGGCTTGATCGCGACAGAACTTCGCGCATGGGGACCCAAAATGCAACGTCAGCATTTTGGGTTGGGAACAGACGAGTTCCCATGGAGGCTGTTTTTACGGCAGGGGTGGTAAAGGGTGGGGGGGAGAACATGTGTGGCTAAGCCTAGGCTCAGTCACAACATTCCACCCCCCTTGGAAAAACAAAAATTTCGGGGAGTTTTTGTAGTTTCGCGGAAATTTTTGTTTTTGAGGTGGCTAGATGACGTGAATTTCGAAAGTGGTTCAAAACTATGTATGTTTAATCAGGACCGTTCTATTGTTTTAACATTATTGTATACTTATTATTGTTTCCTTTTTTGGAAAATTTTTACTTTTTCTACTTCTTAATGTTAGGTGAATACATGTGTCTTTTTCTATAATTTATGGTAGATTTACATATTTTCCATATATATATATGTCTATATCTGCCTTACATCAGTATAACATTTTTTTTATTTATTTTTTTTTTATTTTTTTTTTTTGTTCCCGCCATTAAGGCTTACAATTCTTTTTCGCTTATATACTCATATACATTTTTTCTTAATGTTATACCTCTTGAGAGTCTTATTTGACTTTTATTTGATCTTTGGGATATTTTTCATCCTTTTCCTTCATCGGCCCTTGCATGAGCCATAATATTTATGGTCGCAACAATTCTTATATTCGGTCAGCGTAGGAAGGTAGATACGAAAAAGGGAAGAGGGATTGTAATCCTAGTGTGTGAGTGTAGTTGGCTTGGACTGGAGGAAGGTTATCTATCCAGACGAAAGTAAATGACATGGGCAACCATAATAGGGAGGTAGGGCAGTTTCACATCTTAATAGGAGATGAAACGGAAAAACAATTGAAGGACCCACCTCGTAGGTTTGACAGGGGCCTACGGTTGTGAGAGCGCTAGTTAGTAACCCAGTTAGGGAACCATTATAAAATAACTCATGAAGAGAACGAGATGACTTATTTACTTGAGCAAATGGTTATTATTTCAAACAAACGGTGGCTAATAAAAATTTTGTTTAAAAAAAAACGGCTTAGGGATGAAGGGAATTAAAATAACGCGTTAGTGGAATTATTAAAATGACAATAGGATAATAGAAGTGAGTTGGAGATTCACGGTACTGTGGTGCCAAAGTCGAAGGGGTAGATTAAACTATTTGCAGTTTGATCGAAAGCAAAGAGAGTAAAATATCAAAAGAAGGAGAAAAAGACAAAAGAGGTTTTGGTTGTCGAGTGAGCAGTTTGACTACATGCCTGGGACGAATGAATGGGGCGAGAGATTTCAAAGAATAAAGAGGGAGAAGAAGACGAAGGAGAAGAGAGAGAAGTAAAAAGAAGAAAAAAAAAAGGGGACAAAAAAGGGGATTTCGATAATGCAGTTTAATGTCATGCTTAGGACGATGGGGTGTGTTAAACTACGTTCAATTCGATCGGAAGCAAAAAAAAAACGCAAAACCACAAAAGGGGAAGGAAAAACAAGAGACGTTAGGAGAGCAGTTTAACCGTGCTTGGGACTAGCAAATGGGGCGAAAGTTCAAAGAGGGGAAAGAAATAAAAATAAAAAGATGGCACGAAAGGGGGTTTTGATAATGCAGGTTAAGGTCATGCCTAGGAATGAGAGTTATTGGGCTGCGTAAGGGTTGACGGAAAACAAGGAGGGTGTTAGAGGTCCATGTCGCACTTAGGGAACGAAGTGACTTACTTGATTTCAAATAATAACGACGGTTAGAATGTATGTAGTATGTCGACTGTGCAGTTCTTTTTCTAAAAAAAGAGAAAGGTAAGACAATTAAATTAGACTTCTAGATCACATGACAGGGGGAACACAATACAACGGTTTGGGGACAGCAGTTTATCGCCGTGCCTGGGACGATTGAAGCGTGGATTTGTAACAAAAAGTATTTTATTAGGAGACAAGTACAATCAAGTAATTCCTCATCTAGACGCGCGTACTAAGTACCATAAACATTCGAAACCAGGGAGCTCAAATTCTAAAATTTTATTGAATTTCACAAAGTTGAAAGTTTGAAGTTGTCTTTGAAGTTCACAAAGGAGAGAGAGGGAGGGAAGGGTAAAATCCAAGGTAGAAAATGTTCAACAGGGCAAGAATGGATCTAGGTTGAAACGAAAATATTCTAAATCTCGACATAAACACTACAAAAAAAAAATATGAAGGAAAAAGAGGGAACTATCAAAAAAATATATCTTCAATCGAAATCCATAGTGTATTCCAAGTAACAAAGAGTAGAGGAAGAGAGACGAGAAAAAGAAAGAGAGAGCAGTTTAACGTTATGCTTGGGATTAACGAAAAGGGGCATTACTGAGAGGTGGAAGGACTTGAAGGGGGCAGTTTAACGTCGTGCTTAGGACGTTAAATCGTTTGGTGAATCCTCATCTTGGGGCGGAGATGGTATGTGGAACAACGAGAGTCTTGGGTTTGGGGTGGGAGGAATGTGGCTTCTATGTTCTGCCACGCATAATTGCATAATTCCAATTACGAGAATAAGGGAGAGGACTACGTATAACATAGTGTAGTGGTGAATGGGGTGGTTGTTCAGGTTCAGGAGGGGTACCTGTTCGTCTTTCTTCTGCTGTGAAATTTTTGCTGCCAATTCGTCCAAATCGTCCTCTGGTTTTCTTGGGGATTCTTTGATATATGGGCTCTCGGGAGGGGGTAGAGTCGTGTATTTAGGATCAGGCTTGATTGTCAAATGAGCTGTGACATTTATGTGGCATAGGGTATGGGGGAAACTAGAGCTTTGCCTCTCGTTTTGGCCATGTATGATGAAGTTACTGGTTCTGAGGTAGCAAGTGGGTTCAATGTGGAGTAATGCTGTCTGATTTAATTCGGAGGACTGAACAGTATTGTTACACACGACGTCGGCATTGCGGAGTGTCTTGGTGACGTAGATCCAAGGGTTAGGGCGAGAAAGGGAAATCCAGTAAGAGGTACGCTCGGTACAAGTAAGTTGGCACTGGGATATATCTACGCCACTCCTTATGAAGGCAATTCCACATTTGAACGGGCTTGACTGACCATTAAAAATAGGGAATTTCGCTCGACAGAAGAATTTAGAGGCGTCTGAGGGTAGACAGTCGTGAAAATCGCTAATGCCCATTTCATAAAAATGCTCTCGGTTAAGATCGATCAAGAGGATTTCGGAAGAGGGTTGAATATAACATAGGGAGTTGTTGTAGACTGTGGGTAGTGGAAGAATCCTGAAGGTTTGATATACATATCTGAAAGGTAGCGGTAATTTTAATTCGATGATTAATTTAAAATTAATTATTGTGGCGGACATAGTGGAGAGCTAGTAAATTAGCCAAATCATATTGGAAAGAGGGTCGAATGGAAGAGTTTTTTGAGGGTCCATTTCCTGCCGAATGGTGGAGAGAAGGTTTTCTATCTGAGAAGGAGTTATGAGCATAGGGTGAAATTGGCCGTGTTTTACATCTGCTAGGAGAGCTATCAGGTCGGATTGAGTGGATTGGTATTGATTTATAATAATAAGGATTAACGAGAAAAGAGAGTTTATTTCGGTTGCCCATTCATTAACATGTACTTGATTTTCAACTTTGGAGACCTTGGATTCAAGGGTGGTTATTTTGGTGATGATTACGGCACGATCCTTTCTAATGCTTTCCCGAGTTTGATTGGTTAGATTAATGGTCGCGTCCAAGATAGAGGTCTGATATTTCAACAGGGAATGTAAGTGGAGATTATTTCTTTGAAAGGTTCGTATTTGCTCGTAGGATTCCAAAATGGGGCTTGGTAACTATTCCGACAAAACTAAAAAAGGACCTAGTTTTTCTAAGCGGGGGAAATATAATCCTATTTTTGTTTTCTATCGCTTCCTTCAAGTTATCTAATTGCGCGATGGAAAAAAGACAGATCGATTTTAAGGGCGTCTCAGAGGCCAACTGGCTACACATTTGTTGAAGCCTACCTGTGATTCTTAATATTGAGAGATATTCTTCCTGGAAGGCCGCTAGGTCGTAGTAAGTTATTATCTTCCATTCGCTTGTGAATAGTCTCGTCCTTCCTATTTCTTCGAAGTCTAAGCCGACCGTGGAAGTGAGAGGAGTAATTTGGATTCCCAGCTCCTCGCGAGAGAAAGCTGAGACGGTAACGCACAGGACCGTGAACAGATAAACTCTTGCCCTGGGAACGAAAGGAAGAGGTTTTAGTTTGAGAGAGAAATTAGTTGAGAAGTTATACATGTATGAATTTTTTTAGGTCGTTATTATGTACGGGTTTTTCCTTGTTCTTTATTTTTATTGTTGAATTTTGAGGGGTATTCACCTGAGCTAAAACGTGAGGGCCTTGCCATAAGGGTGAGAATTTGTTGTCCTTTGTTCTCGCTTTTAGAAGGACCAGATCTCCGATTTCAAAGGTTTTTTGTTGTGTTCCCTTGTCGTAGTATTGTTTGGATCGCTCTTTATTTTCTAACGAGGTTTGTTTGGCGATTTGGTGACAGTGCCGGAGTCGCGCCTTGAGTTCATAGACATAATTAACGTAATTATACCCAATTTCGGGGGATGACTTTAGATGGTTTGGAACTTCTGCGGGAAAACCGTAAAGGAGTTCGTGTGGAGAATAATTGGTACTTGAGTGGGGAGTAGTGTTGTACACGAACATGGCGTAAGGAACCCAGGTGTCCCACGACAGGGGATCCTTTTCTATGTAAGAACGGAGGTATTCCGCTAGAGTTCGATGACTTCTCTCTAGAGCTCCGTGAGACTGAGGGTGGTAGGGAGTTGTTTTTAGCCTCTTGATCCTTAGGAGTTTAGAGACTTCCTGAAATACTCCTGCGATCAGGTTAGCACCTTGATCAGTCAATATATTTTCAGATATTCCGTGTCTACACATGATTGTAGTAGTAAACGCTTTCGCGAGGGTGGTTGATTCAGCATTGGGAAGAGGGATTGCTTCCGAAAATTTTGTTTAATCATCCTGAAAAGTTAGGAGGTATTTATTTCCTAGGTACGAAACGGGTAGTGGCCCCACAACATCTAAATAAATTCTTTCGAATGGCTTGGAACTCACTGAAGTTATTTTCATAGGGATCTTAGGATTTCGCAATACTTTGTTTATGTGGCACTGTTTGCAGTTTCTAATAAATGTTTCAACAACTTGGGTCATTGCTTCCCAATAAAACTGTTTCTTGATCCTCTTCAAGGTGCACCTTGGTGACCTCCCGTGGGTAGCAAAGGAAAATCTTTTATTACTTGCTCCCTTTCTTTAGGGTCATCCAAGTTTCTAATTGTTTCGACATGGAGTACTGTGTATATTTTAATCGCGTTACGGATTCTGTCCTTAAGTGTCATTAGGGTCTGCAGTTCCAGTTTCGGAATACTTATGTGTATTGTCTTCAGGTTCCTTTCTACGGCCAGGGATACGAAGTTGGAGAGGGTAGTGCTAAGGTTGTCCTCATCCTGAGGGGTACGAATGGGAAGTATTACTCTTTTGACAATGAAATCGGATTCTTTGAAAGGGAATGTTTTAGGTTCGAGGGAGAAATCAATTTCGCTCAAATCGATACTTAGTGGGGTGGCTAAGCGCCGTTCTAGATGAGTGTCTCTTGTGGGCAAGATAAAGAATTTGGCACGGACAGGTTGAGACAGTAATAAGTAGTCGTCAGTTTCAATAAGGGATGATGATAAGTAGTCGTCGTTATTAGTTCTGGCCTTCTTTTGTGCATCCTGGGCCAGGTTATCAGTGACCTTGGATTGGCTTCTTGTTATCGGGTATAGGGAGGAGGTGTTCTTAGGGTCATTTCGTTTTTCCGATTTATCAGTCTCAGGAGAGTTCTCTTGTCCTTCCGCGGTTACTCTACTTAAGGCATCGGCGTTTGTATTAAGTTTCCCGGCCTTGTGGGTTATCGTGTAGTCGTACTCTTCTAAACGGATTCTCCATCTCATCAATCTTGACGAGTGGTCCTTTAGATTCATGAGCCAAACTAGAGGCTTGTGGTCAGTGATAATGGAGAACTTTCTTCCATATATATATGGACGAAATTGGTCCACGGCGTTCACGATAGCAGGTAATTCTTTCTCTTTTGTCGAATATCTTGTTTCGGCACCGTTTAGAGCACGGCTCGCGTATGCAATGGGGTGGTCTCCATCTTCGTCCTGCTGCGAGAGAACAGCCTCTAGAGCTATGTCACTGGCATCGGCCGTGACGTAGAATTGCCGCGAAAAGTCGGGATATGCCAAGATGGGAGAGGTTATTAACCATAGCTTTAAGTTCGTAAAAGCTTCGTCACAAAGGGCATCAAAGTTAAGGGGTACGTCCTTTTTTAAAAGGTTGGTCAAGGGTTTGGCGATCTTAGAGAAATTTGGGATAAATTGGCAGTAATACCCGATAAATCCGAGAAAGGCTCTAATATCCTTTACCTTTTTAGGTCTTGGATATGTTTTGACTGCTGTTATCTTCCCTGGATTTGGTTTGACACCGTTTTCCGTAATCAAGTGACCCAGATACATGATCTCTTTCCGAAGAAAATGGCATTTTCCCGCCTGCAACTTTAGTTTGAAGTCGCGTAAACGTTGGAATACAGCAATGAGCCTATTGTTGTGTTGAGATAGATTGTAGCCATGGATGACTATGTCGTCCATGTAAATGAAGCAGTGAATTCCTTGTAATCCAGACAAGATATTATTCATGGTTCTTTGGAATGTAGCGGGAGCTCCTTTCAGACCGAATGGCATTCGATTGTATTCGTAATGGCCATAAGGCGTACTGAAGGCTGTTTTTTCCCGATCCCTGTCGTCCATTCTTATCTGGTGGAACCCACTGGCCAAGTCGAGCGTCGTAAAATACTTAGATTTTCCAAGTTGGTCCAATATGTCTGTTATATTTGGTAGAGGGAACGCGTCTCCTACCGTAATCTCATTAAGACGCCGGAAATCTACCACTAATCGCCATCTTTTATTCCCTTGTTCATTGGGTTTCTTCGGAACGAGGAGTAGGGGAGAGTTCCAGGGACTATAGGATGGTCTGACAATGCCTGATTTTAGCATCTCTTGGACTTGGTTATCCACTTCCTTACGATTTGCCTCCGGTAATCTGTACGGTTTAGTGTACATAGTGTATATGTATAGTGTATGTCATAGTGTATGTTTAGTGTATATAGGGATGATTTGCTTCTACCTCAATTTTATGTGTAGTAGCGTCCGTGTAGGACAATATATCTCCTTTTAGATAAAATATATCATTGAAGGTTATACAGATATCTCGAATTGATGTCTCTTCTTCTTCATTACAATGATCCAATTTTACAAGGTTCTGCAGTTTTTTTATTCTGTCCTCAATCGGATCTTGGTCGAAGTTCGGAGTTGTCATGTCGAAATTCTTCGCATCTAGATACTCTAAGTCCAGATCATGGAGGGGTAAACTAACGTCTTCCTCTGTAGTATTGAGGATTAAAACTTTTACCATTCCATTTTCAGGAGTAGCTCTAGAACTGCGTATATACACTCCGGGAATTATTTCTTTATTCGATAATACCGTTTCTGTGGAAGCCGCAGTGGGTGGGTATTAAGTGGATTGTTTCTGCTCGAGCTGGAATGATCGCATGGCTTAAGGTACTTAGGTTGAAATGTGGTTGCAGTTTACCGTCCTGCCCAGGACGAATGCCCTTTTGAGAAGATGTTACTGGTTGCAGTTTGATGTCTTGCCCAGAACGGTTTATTAACGAGGAAGGAGATATATACTTATCTAACGAGGAAGTAGATACTACTGTTGAATTTATAAACGAGGAAGGAGATATTTCTGACTTAACTAACGAGGAAGGAGATATTGCTGGGTGCAGTTTAACGTCTTATCCAGGACGTGTAGTAGACGGAGGCGATGTTGACGATGCCGATGATGTGACTGATAAAAATGAGGGGGAGGCTGTCGGAGATAAAGTAGTGGAAGTGGATATTATTGGCCGCAGTTTAACGTCTTGCTGAGGACGATTAACTGACGTGACTGACGAGGAAGATGTGGACGGGGTCGAAGGACCCGAAGAAGAGGGGATAGGCGAAGACGACGCTGACGAGGATGGTGATGAAAACGACGGAGACGAAATTGTTGTTTGCAGTTTAACGTTTTGCCGAGGACGCGTAATATACGAGGATACTGAAGAAGGATTGAGCGTTGGATGCAGTTTAACGTCTTGGCGAGGACGCGTGTCTGTCGAATAGAACGGTGTTGGGTGCAGTTTAACGTCTTGCCCAGGACGCGTATTAGAGGAATTTATAGTCCATCGATGGAACTGAGGGAAATCACTGAGATATTGTTCCAAGGTGTAAGGAATCAGGTTCTGACTGACCTCGAGTGTCAGTATCTGAGCCCCATAATCAAATTGTGCCTTATATCTGTTCAAAAAGTCGTGACCTAATAAACCTTCATATGCCATTGCCGAAGCACCGCTCAGTTCGATTTTGAAATCTGCACATTCGTGCTGTAGTTCGCTTATTATGAAACCCTCTGTGGAGGTAGATTGGGAAAAGACCGTATTGATGTGACAAATAACATCACTATAATACCTACTACCAGGCTTCAGGGACTGACTTCGAACTAAGCTGATCTCCGCTCCAGTATCTATTAAAACTTCAGTATATGGATCAACGGACACTTTAGAGGCCAGAGTGAGGGTTATGCATGAAGGTCGTACGGTTATGGGGAGTTTTATCCTTGAGTGTTGGAAGGTTGGGTCCGATTTCCATGTACGTCGTACTGAATGACGATCTGCGGGGGATTGCCGACGAATTTCCCCCACACCTGGGAGTTTTCCGGGTTTTTGGAATGCGTCGTTGACGGGTAAGGAGGATTCGGTGGTGACAGAGGAGACAGGGGTTGTGAGTAACGCAATTGTGGGTTATATGGTGGCCTTCTTCTTCGGTTGTTAGCCTCCCTTTTCCGACATTCGTCAATGGTATGGCCTTTGTTATGGCAATAATTGCAGATTTTCGGAATCTGTTTTGGAATGGAGTTTTCAGGGGCTCTATTCCCGGACGAGAGGTGGTGTATTGTAGATGGGTTAGACCTTTCCTGGCGTTGTACGAAGGGGGGCGGTAAGTGGCACTGTGGGGCGATGTGACCTGGCTGGCCACATCTGAAACAGGTAGTATTCCTTAAAGGGTTTTGCTGTGGTTGATCTACCCGGGGTTTCGTTGGATCCTGTCTCGGGGTATTGATTTGATTAAGTCGCGTCGCGTGCTCTAATACCTAGTCGGATAATGAGGCGAGTTTCTTTTCAGAAAATACCTTAGCAAGCATTTGCAGCTGGCCATTTAGCAGCCCATCTTCGAGGGTTCTGACGGCCTGTGCCTCTTTGTCTTTAAGAAGGGATCTCAACAGGATGTTGTCGCTTGTATATTTTCGCGTGGCTTCGTTTAACAGAGTAAAGGTGGTGGTCAGGCGATTTAAGAATTCCTTAACACCCTCGTCAGTTTTCTGCTTTAACTGTCCTAATTGGGTTTGGAGGGTAAATCTGGATAGTCGGGTTCTGAACTTGGATGATAGAGCGGAACGTAGAACAGTCCAGTCGTCAGTGGGGCTATATTTGTACACGTCGTACGTTGGACCACTCAATCTACTTTTAACAAGACCCATGAAACTTTGATGGTCTGTCCCCGTTGATACAGTGGAAAAAATGTCATCCGCACAGGTAGGGAATCGGTGTAGATCCCTGGTATTGCCGGAAAATTCTGGCAATAGTCGTTGTGAATTTGCAAGGGAGAACCCGGACGTTGGAGAAGCATGGTGTAGAATTGAACCCAATGTAGCATTTAATTGGTCCTGAATATTAGGTTCTTGGAAAGGGTATCTGTCCTGCAACCCGTCTTGCAGGAAGTCAAAGGTAGTATCATATTGTCCTTGGATCTCCTCGAATGTATTGCTGGTAAAATATGCATCTTCTTCCTCGTCGTCGTACAAATCCGCTAGGACTTGGGAATGTGTTTGCTCAAAAGGTTCCCAGTATTTCTTTTTCAGGGTGGTGATTTTATTCTGTAAGGCAACTTTGCTGGCGTCTCGGAGGAAGTCAAGGGTAATTTGAGAGACGATCCGCCAGATCAGCTGGCTTCTTTCCTTTTGGAGCCTAAGCCTTCCAGGATTAGGTGATTCGCTGACTTTGGATTCGGTTTCGGGGGCGTTAGCCTTTTTTTTGAGTTTCGGGGGCTGGAGGCATGAAAAATTGGCTGGTAGCCTTAGCTAGTAAGGGGCTAACGAGCCACTCACTAAGGGCCGCTTTCGTGGTTTTGTACCAATCGTGGGCCTTCCTATGGCAGTCGAGAGTAAAATATTCATGCTTATCATTCCGTTCGGGGTGATCTTTGAGAGAAACATGCCCCTTTTGGAAATTTCCCCAAGCTTCCTCTAGGAGGTTTAGTTTCCTTTTTGTATAATCGGCTGTTCTTGAAGATTTGGGCGCCTTACTCAAGTTGTTATATAACTTGACGATCTCTGAATTGATTTGCAATTGCACAAGACAAAGATCGTGAAACGCGGGAGGAGACATTATTAGGATGTCTGTAGGGTACTGTTGAACAAGAGTTGACCGAAAACCAAAGCTGTCGTTCGAAGATTCAATAATGCGAATTTGTGAAGGCTAGATCAATGGAAGTTGAGGAATTTGCTAGAGACTTGAATAACTAACGTGTCGAGATCGAGAAATTAATTAATTTGAGCGTTAGACGGATTTAATACAGAATTAAAACGATTATCCAAAAAAGGGGGGACTAGCGGGCTTAATCCAAGGAAGAGGTGTTGAACAGTACTTTTGACGAGTGTCAAAAAAAAGAGAGAGAGACGTGAATCAGAATGCAGTATTTGGTCCAACTAGATAAGTTTTTGGATTTAAACGGTTACATTTGTCGTTAACCAACTATTGGTTATAGCTATTTCTTAATATCGGTCCTCAGAATCCTTGCGAGTAATAAGATTTAAAAAGTCGGAGTCTCCAAAAAAACAGAGGGGTTTCAATTCGGAGCAATAGGATACGCTGAAGGATTAAGATTTATACGAGTCGCCGGCTATGCAAGTTATTGTATCTCTATAAGTTTTTTTTTTGAAACAGGGAGGAGGCACGACGGTAAGATATTGGTAGGTTAATTGGAGCTAGTACGAGCTTGTTTTCATGAAGTGGTACATGGAGATAGGGCGACGCAAATATACGAGTAAACAAGCATCAACCAACGAAAACAGAAAAATTTTGGATACGCCCCCACGGTGGTTGAACCAAAATTGAAGTTTAAGATACGATCTGGAGGAAGGACGTCTGGAGAGTCCACTCAATATGACGCTCCAAGCTCACGTATTTCCCGACAGCGAAAGAGATACATAGATACGATTCGGAATGACAACTATAAAATCAGAGGCAAGGGCCGGTGAAGGACGTCGAGAGGGTAGTAAAGTTTTCCCTTTCCTGTTATTATTAAGACTTGTATTATTGGGTGCGTAGGGTCTGGAATGTCATCGTGTCAATTCCCTTGCCTAACAGACTGTCCAAAACTCTTACCTTGGGTAGGGGAAATCTTGGATTTCTACTAGACGCGCGGATTAGTTTTGTTTAGTTAATTTTATAAATTAGTAGAACGGGCTCTCAAAAGGTTTACAAAAAATTTTAAAAAAATATGAATATATATACTATATAATATTAAAATATCGTTTTTTTTTCTTCTTTTTTTTCTCTCAGACTAAAACTCGCGGCTTCATGTTCAATTCTTCCTTCGTTGGTCGGGGGAGGTGTTCCTGGCATGGTTTTGATTGTTATTTTTTTTCTATCTGTTGAGGACTCACCGGTCACTAAAGATGCGGGCAGGGTTGGAGCCCCTAAAAGAAATTTCGTTGGCGTTTAATTTTGTGCTCGCCTGGAGCCCAAAAACCATTATCACTTCATTTTACTTCACTTTTAGTTAAAATGTGATTATTATGTTTTAATTTATTAACTTTTATTATTTAAATTACCACTTACTTTTGTTTTTTTGTATATATATTATTCCTTTTTTCTATGTGTTTGGGAGACAATCGGCAATCCCACCGCTGCCACCAATTGTTTTATCCCAGGGGCGTTAAAAGGGAAGGGAACAGGAAGTGCTTTCCCTTATGGTCAAAGTTCACCTGCACCCGATCAGGGGTAGAGTTTGCGGAAGGTGTCAGAAAAAATTCTCACTTAAATTGAGTTTTATTTATTTTTCAACAAATTAAGCACATTTATTTCTATTACATTTTAAAATTTCCCCATTTTTTTTGCACCAAACTACACGTGGCATAGTATTTAGCAACGTATTGTGGCATAGTATTTGATTACTTCAACTTCAGCTCAAAAATTTGAATCTTCACGTTTCAACAAAATCAATGTAAAGTTTCTGCTGTCATTTTCATCAAAATTTTTCAATTGGAAATTTTATCAGTTTTCCTTCTTTTCACAAATTTAAATATTTAATGATATATTTTTTCTTCAATTCACAATTAGGAATTTTCATTCACGTTTTCTCAAAATATTAGTGAAGATTCTTCTGTTATTTTCATCAAAATTTGTCTATTCGAAATTTTATCAAAGTCTTCATTATTTTCACAAACTTAAATATTTAATTATTATTTCCTTTTTTTTTATTCACAATTGGAAATTTTCATTCACGTTTTCTCAAAATATTAGTGAAAATTATTCTGTTATTTTCATCAAAATTGTCAATTCGAAATTTTATCAAGGTTTTCTTTCTTTTCACAAACTTTAATATTTAATTATTATTTCTTTTTTCAATTCACTATAAGGAATTTTCATTCACGTTTTCTCAAAATATTAGTGAAAATTCTTCTGTTATTTTCATCAAAATTGTCTATTCGAAATTTTATCAAAGTTTTCCTTATTTTCACAAACTTAAATATATAATTATTATTTCTTTTTTTTTCAATTCACAATTAGGAATTTCTATTCACGTTTTCACAAAATATAACTAAGTTTGATCGACTGAGTTCCTCTTTAACGAAATTCCGAGCCCGTATCTGGCCGGTGACCGTGCGCGAAGTTACTTGGGGCCAAATGAGGAAAAACCAAGAAGGGAACTGAGGAGAGTAAGGGGGACGGCGACCTATACAGTCACCGGTCAAAGCACGACTGAAAAGCATGGCTGCGCCCTTAAATCCGGACCAAAATGCTGATGCGCATTTTCATCAAGTCGCGCATGGCGACCGGGAATGTGCGCAATTAACATCTTCCATTACTACGAACCTACGCGATCAGATTTCATCTCGACGGTGATGAAATCCGATCGCGACAGTTCGTCGCGATCCTATGATTGGGTTGCGAGCAAGTTTTGAGCAACTTGACCGCAACGGGAAATTTCATCGCGCATAGGATTAATTCTGTCGCGATCAAGTTTCATCTTGGTGATAAGGCTTGATCGCGACAGAATTTCGCGCATGGGACCCAAAATACAACGTTAGCATTTTGGGTTGGGAACGGACGAGTTCCCATGGAGGCTGTTTTTACGGCAGGGTGGTAAAGGGGGGGGGGGAGAACATGTGTGGCTGAGCCTACGCTCAGTCACAACAATGAGTAAACGAGCCTATGAAAGATTGCGGGCATAGTCTCTGATGAGATTACAAGAAGATAGATTATCTCGACGAGGAATTACAGCCGCAATGAGAAATAAACTAAGAGGTTTTGGTGGAGCACCCTTAACCATATTTGTGAACGAAATAGGAACGAAAGTATGGGTTAGTGTCATACCTGACCTTATAGAGGAGGCCATACTTGGAGTCGATTACTGGGTACGAAGAAAGATTCATGTTTACACAGATCAGCTTAAATGGAAACCGGCGTATTCCTGAACACATGTTCCTATGAAGAAACGTTCAGCAAAGACTACTAAGTGTTGTCCGGTCAGGCTTACATCAGATGAAAAAGCGCGATTCAACGATTTTTTGAATATACAATTCAAGTTATTCAATGAGATTGAGGACGGACACACCATGCTAGTGCAACATAATATTGAACTAATTGGCGAAGCCAAGCCATTTTTTGTTCCACCTTATGCACTGAGTCCGGCTTCAAGGGCTGCGTTTCAAGAACAGATACGAGAATTGTTGGAAAATGGTTATGTAGAGAGGATCCAAAGTCAGTACGTGAGTTCTTCAGTCATGGTCCAGAAGAAGAGTCCTGATGGAGATACACAGAAGATTAATTGGCGTTCTCGTGTTGATGACCGTAAGCTCAACAAGATGAGCAAGTTGGATAAATATCCACTTCCGAATTTACAGCGACTTCTGGGGCTCTTCATGGTGCAAAATATATCTCGACCCTCGGCTTGAAGAATGCCTTCCATCTAATAGAAATTGAGCAGGCGAGTTGTCAATATACAGCCTTCCGTGTAGAGGGCATTGGGCAGTTTTTGTGGAGGCGGATGCCTTTTGGACTGTGTGGTGCACCTGGCACGTACCAACGACTCAGAGATGAATTGCGAGAATTGGTGTATGTGGCCTTGCCTGAAGAAAAGAAACACTTGTTGGATCAAATCCACGCATACTTAGACGACTGGATTGTGGTAACCAAAACATTTGAAGAGCATCTGTTGCTACTAGAAGTAGTGTTTGGAGTCTTTAGAGCTGCAGGACTTAAGAGCAACCGGGAGAAAATCCACTTTGCTAAGGCAGAGGTACAGTTTCTCGGTTATTTAATCAATGAAGAAGGTAAGCGTCCATCACCGGAGAAAATACGACCGATTGAAGAATATCCAAGACCACGTAATTGAAAAGAGATGAGAAGGTTTTTAGGTGTGATGTATTGGTACCACTGGCATCTCAAAAGTATCAGCATAGTTCAGAAGCCTCTCAGTAAACTAACCAGCAACAACGTTCCTTGGGCATGGACGGAAGAAGCAGAAAAAGCGTTTAGAGACACAAAAGAGGTCCTGAAAACTGCAGCATTATTGGCAATGCCGATTGAGGAGTTGGCATATCGACTATGTACCGATGCCACAGTCGTTGGACTTGGTGCAGTTCTCGTCCAATATGATGAAGCCAATGATGTAGAGAAGAACATCCTCTTTTTGAGCAGAGCGTTGAACTCTAGTGAACGGAATTACAGTACAACAGAACGTGAGTGTCTAGCATTCATTTGGGCATTACGACAGCTCAGAGCATACGCTGAAGGTATGCCTGTCACTGGTTAATGGATTTTCCTAAGGCTACAGGAAAACTGGCACATTGGTTAATAACTCTGTCAGCTCATCAAGTAACGATTGTCCATTATCGAGGTACCATGAATGAAGCACCAGACGCTTTGAGTCGAATTTATGAAAATGAAGAAGATGAGGACAACGAACAAGTGGCCAAACTGGATGCTGAACCAGAAAAACAAGACAACGAAGAGGATGAACTGATTGAAAATGATGAATTACTCAATTCTCTGTGAACAAAAGTGACACAGAGATCGACGAAGATTTTGATTTGATGAATGAATATGCAGAAGTAAACGGAACTCAAAATACGGAGACATGGTTCGACGTGAAGAAAAGACTTGCAGAGTCTCATCCTGAACAGTCCCCTGATTATAAGATGGTAGGTGACCAACTTTGTGTTCATCGACCTCATCAGATAAAAGGAAATTCTGGGTGATCTTGATGCCTGGAAATTAGCGGTCAAGAAAGATCAACGAGTAATAATAATACGAAAATGGATCAGAAAATATGGGACACTTAGGACGTGACAAAACTTATGAGGCAATAAAAGTAAAGTATTATTGGCCTTCAATGTTTTTGGATGTACGTGAATACATTGCTAAATGCGAAGTGTGTCGGAGAGTGAAACATGATCAACACCCGGTTAAAATTCCTCCTCAAACGCGATCGTTATCCAGACCTTGGGCGGAGGTGTCCATTGACACAATTGTTCCTTATACGCAGACCGAAGCAGGTAACTGATCGTGCGGATAGACACGTTTTCGAAGTTCATAGAAATTCGACCGACGAGAAAACAAACCGGGGACAGTGTAGTAAAATTTCTAGAAGATATTTTTGCAAGATACGGACATCCTGCACGCATGATATCCGATAATGGCAAGGAATTTATAAACCGAAAGGTTGAAGAATTTCTTCAAAGGTATAATATTATATCTCCTCCTACGGCAGTTGCTCATCCTCAAGCGAACCCCGTAGAACGATACAATAGAACATTGAAAACCCTAATTATGGCTGAAACTAAAGAGGACCAGACAATCTGGGACAGATGTTTAAAAGATGTGCAATTTATGTTGAATAGTACGGTTAACGTAGCTACTGGAATTTCCCCATATTTTATATTATTCGGACTGGAACCACGAATGGGAAGAAGAAACAAAAAAAATTGACGTAGACCAGATAGATGATGAATGGATAAAAAGGATAAGCAGATTAGAAGAATTGAGAGATTTAATTGAAGAAAGAGTAATACAGAAACGGTCACGAAGACAACTGATAAATGCAACTGACGAAGTCCTACATAACGTGAAACCTGGCGATACGGTATATATTAGAAATCGTAAATTAAGTAAAAGAGCTAGTGCCTATACTAGTAAGCAAGATGACAAATATGTAGGTCCGTATATAGTCATGAAATGAGTGGGTAATGTGATGGTCGAGGTTGGTGATTCAAAAGGAAAATCATTAGGAAAGCATTATATTTCTGATTTAAAAGTAACTACTGAACGAACTCAAAGACGAAACCGATTACAATATAATTATAAGACTATGGACGGAAAAGGAAAAGATGAGGCACTGAAGGACGGATGTACAAATAAACGGCAACGACAATCTATACATAATGAGTCCAATGATGAGGAAACAAATGTACAAAGAATGACGCGTTGATCACATTTCCTTGTATTAATATTTGTAGTTTTGGGTTTGTGTTTACGACTCGTTTTTATTCAACATACAGTTACAGTCTGAGATTTATGAGAAATATAATTTGATTCCATTCAAAATTGTAATTACTTGAAGATTTTGCTTGGGAAAAGTTAGCATGAGCTTACTTCAGTTCAAATTTCTAAGGTTCAATTTTAATTTAAGAAGAAATTGAAAGAATATTGTAAAGGAATTGTTAGAAATATTTTCACCTTAGTGGGGGTGTATAAACGAGTACCCAAGGTAGCAAGATGAAAATACCTCACGGTAGGATCATGTAAGTCTTAACTCTAAAATAAGCAACATCTATCGTGAATAAGAATTTGGTTACTGAAGTTGAACGAAATGAAATACGCTACAATTAGAATTTGGACATTGCACTCGTCAACTATATGAAGAAAGGAGAAGGAAGAAGCAAGAGAACTCTTTCCGGTAAAAAGTGGCGTGGATGGCATTCGTGATTGCATTGCGGATCAAAGAGGGCTGACCGATGTCGAGAGAATTCACCTTAGAACAACGACAAGAATTTGAAGTGAGATTAAAACAATGAATATACTATATGTGAAATTAAAGAATTTGACTTGAAATTAAAGAAGAAACTAGAGAATCTGAAATGAAATTAAAACAATGATTTTGATGTGAAATTAAAGAATTTGAAGCGAAATAAGGAAATTTGAATTAAAAATAAAAAAGGTGACCCTATGAAACAAAAGACTTGCAGATGGAAACAGGAATAATAAATTAAGTAACCAAGTAAGAATATTTAAATTAAATTAGAAATTATGAACTGAACTTAATTAAATGTGAAAAATTGTATACTTGAAATAAAATTTAATAAAAGATTAATATTTATAATCTAACTACGAAAGATTTCCAATTTAACCTCCCTTTATCCTGGTGATCTAAAGAAAATAATTTTCGTGATTTTAGAAAATATCACGTGGCGTCCAAAATTTAACAAGAAGTAAAAGAAAAACAAGATTTCAAATATGGTAATTGTGTGCAAAGTTATCTGTTAACAGAGACTATATGCATCTGCAAATGAGATGAAATCTTCTTGGATTGTATTGTTATAAATATAACGCAAGGAAATACTCAACTGACATACGCAAGATCTATCTTTTGTTTCATCAAATAATACACAAAAGATTTGTGCTCCGTTGGCTCTTTCTAAAATTTTACATTGCATTTCTTCTTTACAGCACCTGATAATATCATTTTGTGTTGTCTTAATAGTATACGTAGCATTGGCTGGGGCATTTTCTTGATGATCACGCAGATCTGAGTCGCAAGCGGCTACTCTAAATGAAAGTAGTGCTCGAAAATTTCCTTCGTTTACGGAGCTGTTTGCTCTTAGAATATTTTTAATATTTTTATCATCTCTTAATGCAATGCATTGCCTGCCACATAAAACAACAGTTTTGATTATTGAAATCAGCCATTTTCTGTTAGCTTGCTCTTAAACATTTCGACGCTTTTCAATACAATTTACGATGTTCAATTCAGAATTATGGAATCTTATGAGAAATTCTTTCCCGGAGTTAACAGCATCAATATGGCATTGAATTTTCTCGTGGCTGAATAAATCACCATTACCATTGTGTCCTAATAGCTTATCAAATTTTTTCAAAGGTGCTTTTACCAACTTCCCTAACGGCATTTTATTACGAAAACCACTTCCTGTACAGCTCGCAAATAAAACACAAAATTTGCAATAAAGTCCTTTGTCTTTATCTGAGAGTACTATCCAGTGGAATTTTACTAGATGAGACCTTTGGGCATATTTTCTTTAAAGCTTGTTTGATTTTTTCACTTCGTTGTGTGGAAACGTATATCCGATAGGAGGAACCCATGGATTCTCAAGTAAACATTCCAATGTAGTACCCTATGCTATTAACATTACTTTCAGTTTCTGTCCAATTCCAAATAGTAGTATCATTGTTGTTAGTATCATTCTGGAAAGACAGAGACGAATATTTGAGTTGAACAGTGTCAACCTATTGTTGTGTAAGCGGCGTTTCCGGTTCATTATCATAATGGTGCTGTTCACCGGACCATTTATGGCCACCACCTTGAATGGTCCCAGCCAATGCTGGATCAATTTGTTTTTTCGGGCCGCGTTTCTGAGAAGTACCTGATCGCCGACGTGGACTTTTACGGGATTTGCTTTCCGGTCGTAATACCCTTTCGACTGGATGTTTCTTTTCTCTAAATTACTCCGAACTATCTGGTAGGCTTTTTGCAGTTTATTCCTTAACTGAAGATAGTAGTTCTCGTGATCGTTCACCGGTTGGGGTTCCTTCTTCAAGTTATTGGGCAACGGGGCGGAGAACCCATACGAGCAGTCCATCGGAGTTAGTTTTGTAGTCGTATGCACACTGTTGTGTCTGACAAACATTGCGTTTCGCAGATGCTCGTCCCAATTGGTCTGCCTGTCATCGACAACATGTCGAAGGTAATCGACCAAAAGTCTGTGGGATCTCTCCAACGCTCCATTAGACTGTGGGTGATACGGCGTTGTTTCTATTTTGCATATCTTAAAGAGCTTACAGACTTCCTTGACCATCTCCGAGGTGAAGTTTGTTCCTGGAGCCTCGTTGGACGCGGTTTCGTTTTCCTCTGTTTCTGTTTGTTCGTTACTATTAGTCTCCAGTTCTTTTGCTTGTCGGCGAGTTATGAATCCTGTCTCATACGCGTATAGTTTGGATTCACGAGAGATTCGTTCATACGCGTATTAGTGTGGATTCAAGAATCTCTCATGAATCCAAACTAATACGCGTTTGAGATTGGATTTATGAGAGAGTCGTTCATACGCGCATTAGTGTGGATTCAAGAATCTCTTATGAATCCAAACTAATACTCGTATGAGATTGGATTCATGAGAGATTCGTTCATACGTAGATTAGTGTGGATTCAAGAATCTCTCTTGAATCAAAACTAATACGCGTATGTACGAATAAATAAATTGTTAATACATAGTATATTGTTACTTATAATTAATCTGCATAATTTAAGTAAAAAAATTAATTGAAAAAATTAACATTTTCAATTAGCTCGTTCTTTGTATTATTACGTTAACTGTCTCGCGAACGATTCAATCGTCGCGCATCTAGACATATTGAACCGCGTGCAACCAAACGGTTTCTACTAACAACCTGCTGTTTTGAAGAAAGTACGGAACAGTCGATTGTTGCCTCAACAACAAAGGATTCTTTGGGGCTTGCCAGAGTAACTGCTTTCTACGTCATTTTCTGCTGCCACACCAATTGAGGACTTGCCAGGCTGTGCATCTTTTTGAATATTCTTGGTGGATTTACATCGAGAGCTATATATATGATAAAGGAGAAAACGTTATCGACATCAGCAATATTTTATCCTGTAAATATTTTATAAATTCATGTACCGCGTGGAACCAAACGGTTTGCACTTAAAACCAGCTGCTTTGAAAAAATACGGAACAGTCGATTGCTGTCTCAACAATAAAGGATTCTTTGGGGCTTGTGAGAGTAACCGCTTTTTATGTAATCTTTGTCGCCGCTTTCTGCTGCCACACCAATTGAGGACTTGCCAGGCCTAAGTTTTGTTTAACCAGCTATCTTCTATTTTACTTTTATTTTTTTTTTATAATTTTTTAGTTTTTGCTAGTTATTAAGTTCTCTTTAACTATTTTTTTTCTAACTTTCTGCTTTTAATAGCTTATCGATCTTTGTAATACTGTATATTTCGTCGGATCAGTTTGCCACTTCGTCCAAAATGTCTTTAGTTTGTGCCGCCGCGTCCTGCAAGGAGAGGAATTCTGATAGGCTCCTTTCATGTCACGGCCCTTGTGGTAAATGCTTCCACCCAAAATGCGTGGGGCTCACGGGCGCTATTGCGGACAGGATTGATTCAAAGGAATCTGGGATATATTGGTATTGTTCGCAATGCCGTAAATTCTCGCTCAGTGCCGTCTCTTTTCGTCTCTCAGAAATTGAGTCGAACCTACTTAAACTTGGGTCAGTCCTGAATCAATCGTCCACACTACACGCCTCACTCCTGGCTGCAATCGCAACCCTGAAGGAACTTGATTGCCTCCCGCCCCCTACTCAGCGTGGCAGTATCAAGATCCCTCCCGTAACACTATCTATTCCTACCACCTCCACCAGGATAACTCGATCCCATAAATCCTCCGCATGTTCGTCTCATGGTCCCCCACTCATGACCTTCTCACCCGCAGCTCATGAACCCAGTCTCATACCCCCCTCCCTTGACCCCCCTCCTTTATCAAACAATCCCCCCACTGTCTTATCAAAACCATCTCTACCCGCCAAAATTGCTCGCTCTCCAGCAGATCACCACATCACCCCCAACATTAGCCTACTGGATATACCCTCGTGCAATGCAAATACGTCCCAAAAACAACCCCCTTCCTCCAGCCACCCCGATACCCTCCTGTTAAATGTGGCTTCCCCATCAACACGTATTCCTTCTGCACCAATCCCAAACAATACTGTTTGCGCCCCAGTGATCCCAGACTCCACTCCTCCCAATGATGTTCGACTCAGGCCAGAGATCCCTCCCCTATCTACCTCACGGTTGTCCCAAACTCTGTTGAAGACAGTTGCTAAGACGAGATCAGTCTTCGTTACTGAACTCGTCCCGGCTACTTCAACGGAAGACATCCTCTCACATATTTCTGACGTTATCGGACTGGATGTTGTGGTCAATAAAATAAAGGTATTTAAACTTTCCGAGGGAAGGTGCGCCTCCTTTAAAATCATTGTCCACCCCTCTCTCTTTGACCGAATCCTGAGTAAAACTAACTGGCCCCCAGGAGTGTTTATCAAGGAATTCGTTCCAAGGGCTCCCACCTCTAGATCCCCTAGTAGTGCAGTTCATGCTGCTCCCACCTCCCCCCCTGCTACGTCCGTGCAACGAAAAAACTCCATAACATCTCAATCTTTTACCAAAACGTGAGAGGTCTTAGAACGAAGACACACTCAACGTTCCTTTCCTCCCACTCTCTTCCCCATGATATTATCTGCCTCACAGAAACCTGGCTCTGCTCCAACATCTATGATCATGAAATACTTGACCACGATTATTCCTTGTTTCGGAAAGACCGCCTCCTCGGTGACCCTAATCAGCGTGGCGGCGGAGTATTAATTGCTGTTCGCTCGTCACTGAACGTAACCGTGCTACCCTATTCCTCCTGCGAACCCTTGGAGCTCATTGCCGTTAAAGTCCATTATCCAACGTTGAATATCATTATTATTTCCTGCTATATCCCTCCTCGATCCGCTGATTCTGTTTTTCGTCAACTTTCATCAATATTAGACTCTCTGTTAAGCTGCGCTGATGTTCATGATCATGTACTCCTAATTGGCGACTTTAACCTACCTCACCTTGAGTGGTCTGCAAACCCTGACACTAACAGTCTATCGTTTACAAATCCCACATCTCCAGCTGAAACGACACTTTTTGACTCCACTTCTTCCTTTTATTTGTTCCAAATGAATTCTGTTAGAAACCTGAACCACCGTTTGCTTGACTTAGTATTTACGAATGTTCCGCAAAATGTCAATGTTTCCCCCTCCGCCAACGTTCTCTGTAACATTGACCCACATCATCCTCCCCTCACCATCTGTGTCTCACTCTCTTCTCCAATATCCTCTTATTCATCCCCATTGCCACCTTGCCTCAACTTTCGTAAGACTAACTTTCCTCTCCTTTTCACGACTCTCAATAATCACCTCAATATAACCGACGTTCTCACAAATGTCTCCCAACTGTATGACGCCCTGCATGCTTCTATCTCTTCCTCCACGCCAATATCCGCACCACCCTCCCCTGACTCCTCTCCCATATGGTACTCTAAAGAAGTTAAGGCCCTAAGGAACAAACGCAACTCCTTCTGGTCGAAATATCTAAGGTCTGGTTCCCTCGAAGACTACGCTCAATTCAATGATTTGAGCAGGAACTTTTCTCAATTAGTTTACCTTCAGTACCATAGCTACCTCTCCTCCGTGAAATCGAACCTTTCCGTGAACCCACACCTGTTTTTCTCCTTTGTGAATGCAAAAAGGAAACGCAAAGGGGATCCCTTTCCGCAGTCTCTTTCTTACCTAGGACTGGAGCTGGAAGATCCCCTATCCATTGCTAATTCCTTTGGAACCTTTTTTTCCTCTACCTTCCTTAAAGGTCAATTTGTTCCGGATGTTCAATACTTTTCTAAACTTAATACTACCCCTTCCTCCGACTTCCCTATCCTCCATATTTCAGAGGAAGACGTTCTTGTTGAACTCCAGTGCCTTAAGGACGACTTCTCCCCTGGGCCAGATGGTATCCCACCTGTGCTGCTTAAGAAATGTGCGGCCCTCCTCGCCTCTCCGTTATCTTCCCTCTTTAACCTTTCCATCCAATCAGGTATCTTTCCCGACATCTGGAAGGCAGGTTTCCTGATCCCTGTCCACAAAAAAGGCTCAAAGTCGCTAGTTACGAACTATAGGCCCATAGCCAAACTTTCCACGATTCCTAAATTATTTGAAAAAATTCTCGTCAGCAAACTGTATCCATTCCTCTCTTCCCTTATTGGTCCCCACCAGCATGGGTTTCTTAAAGGTAGGTCTACTGTCACCAACCTCATCCACTTTACATCCTATTCCATCAATGCTCTTGAGCGTGGTGAAACTGTTGAAGCTATCTTCACAGACATGAGCAAAGCTTTCGATAGCATCCCACACCCTCTTATCCTTCTTAAACTTAGATTGGCTGGTTGCCCTGACTCCTTCCTTAGTTGGATTAGTTCCTACCTTTCCAATCGTAAATATCGCGTTCGTTTCAGATCCACCCTCTCCCATTCCTTTGTCTCCACAAGCGGTGTTCCTCAAGGGAGTCACCTTGGCCCGCTTCTCTTTGTTGTTGCTACAAATGATGTCAGCAAAGTCATTCACAATTCCGTGGTTCTTTCCTATGCCGATGACACTAAACTTTTCAAGAATATTGTTTCACCTAAAGACTACCTCGAGCTGCAGCAGGATCTCAATCGGCTCTCTACATGGTGCTCTAAAAGCAATCTCCTCCTTAATAACTCCAAGTGTGAACACATTTGCTTTTCTCGGAACAGTAACCATCAGCCTCACACTTTTTATGTCAATGGTATTTCGATTAAATCAGTTAAGTCTACCCTTGATTTGGGTGTCCTCCTTGACTCGAAGCTTTCCTTTCAAGAACATCGTAATCTTGTAATAAATAAAGCGCGAGTCATGCTAGGCTTTATCACAAGGTGGGCTAGAGAACTAGCAGACCCATATTCCTTTAAAACCCTATTCACCTCCCTGGTTCGTCCTTTATTAGAATATGCCTCCCAAATTTGGACTCCTTATCATAAAACGCATATTGAGCGCATTGAGGCTGTCCAAAAACGGTTCCTGCGTTTCGCCCTATCCAACCTTCCCTGGTCTGATCCCTTCCACCTTCCCCCCTATGAGGATCGTCTGCACCTCCTTAATCTCCAGCCTCTCGCTGAACGCCGTGTTTTGGCCGATCTTTCCTTCATACATGGCATTATCCATGGTCATATCATATCTCCTTACATCCGCGATCAAGTTACCCCTCGCCAGAATGATTGCAATCTCAGATCGGGTGGTTCATTTGTTGTAAGGTTCCATCGCACGGAGTTTGGCAGAATGGAGCCTATCACCCGCATGATTCGATTGTACAATCGTGCTGCCCCTTTACTGGAGGACGCGGAGGGCAAGTGTGATGTCCGTATGGCTTTTCGGGACCGTACTGGCACACTTTTGCGCTCTCCCTGATCCGACTATGTATAGTACGTGCTGTGTCTCTCTATATGTTACTTTAACCACTAGTGTTAGATTAGTCATTACTGTTATTCTCCAATTTCATTGTAATCTTTATTTCCCTCCTTTTGTTTTTTTTTTTTTTTTTTTCTTTCTCTTTCTTTTTTTATGTACCTGTATTACATAACTGTACTTGTAATAAGTTGAAATAAATAAATAAAAAAATAAATTATACAAAATAATGATAATTCAGTGAAAATAATTCAATTCAATTCATAAAAGTAGCCAATTTTTCATCCATGCTTTCTTATGACGTTATCACGTAAAATTATCGTCCGTCAACCGACTTTACAGACAACCAATGTTTTTTTTTCACCCGCTCTTCTCATTGCAAACGTTCCCACCGTTTTTTTTAGGTAGCACCTGCTTTCAGAGTGCCCGTCTTCTAAGCAGAAATTTCCTTGACCCTGGTTGTCTTGTAGCCTGTGTGTATGGCAATTTTGGTTTGTGAGACCATATGACCTGCATGTTCAACGAAACGGCGTCATTTCTGTCCGGCATTCTGCTATTATATGCCCTATTTTCTTGCAAAAATGGCATCTTATTTGGCGACACTCTGGTCTTCCTTGTGATGTGTTTTGATTTCCGTTCCTACAGCTCTGGTTCTCATTCCTATAGTTGCTTTAGAATTTTTGCTGGTTACCTCTACGTGGTAATTGATACAGTTGGCCCCCATTTCTGTTGTAGGTGCTATTGTTATCCCCTTGTGGCGTACGTTCCTCTCGGATTGTTGGGGGTATGGTTGCGTTGCGGGATATTGCCCCATGTACATGTTATATGCAGACGTCTGACTACTCTGCGGTGTTGGGCTGGCAGGGGGATGTGGTGGCTGTCGCATGGTTTGCTCCAGCGTTCCCAATTTCGTTCCTATGGCCTCGAGTGTTTTTTCTACGTCTTCTAGCAGCTAAAATTTGTAGTTGGATTCTAGTACACCCATTTTAAAGCAGTGTTTTCCAACTTCTTTTTTTTCGGTCCTTATACCCTCTCCGCCATTAGCGTACTGAACGTCTGCCGCAGTCTTGCAGGCATCTATTAACCGTTTTACCCAGTTAAAGTACTCCAGTAGTGTTTCTGTGGGTAGTTGCTGGACGTTCCGTTGTTGGGTGCTTAGCGTAATTTAGAAGGTCCCTTGGAGTAAACTGGCTCTTAACGTGGAGAAAATATTTTCCAGCGTGTCACATACTCCTGCCTGTACTTCCTCTAGTGCCCGTCCTCTGAGGCGTGTTGGCAGCAACCTTGTGAACAGCACCTTGTCCTATTATTCTGTTAACGTTTCATAGTCCAGTCTAGCGCAATATATAAATTCGTTTACTTCGCTCTGTTCACGCGGGCTTTCCTCTCCTATCGGCATTGGTACATTATTGTACGGGATGCTGTTGACTAGTTCCACGTTGGCCATCTTTTTATCCTTACCTTCCATGGTTTCTTTACTAGTTGATGCTTTTACCTCGTGTTGTTCTGTTCGTCGCTGGCTGTTCTGGACACAGTTGCAACTTCCCGGGTCGGAATTTGTTATGAGGTAGTATCTCTCTTGCCTGAGGGCTACTATCTCAGGTCTTAGTAGGGCTTTGTTTCTTATTTCTCCTTGATTCTCTCTTTGCTTGTACCGGTTTCCTGCTTCTCTTGGTGCAACTCTTCCTCGTCTTTACCTACTTGGTCCCCCTGGTTAGCGGTTCATCCTCGTTGTTAGTATAAAGGAAATTATGGTCTGGGTTGTTAATGTAGAACGCGTCAAGTCTTCTCATAAACTTACTTACAGATTCACTAAGTGGTAGCTTGAGGAGTGTGCCATACAAATTTCTCTTCTCTTTCTTTTTTCTTCTTTGTTTATTCCCCTTTCTTTGTGTCTGTGCTTTCTTCTTTTGTCTTTTCTTTGTTTGTTTAAAATTACCTTCTCTCGTTTTTTCGGTTTTTTTTTTCAAACGGCCTTAAATTATATTATACCTTTGTTCAATCCTATACTTTCTGACCTACGTTTTTAAGTTTATTACAATCTATTTTTAGTTTGCAATACTTCTCTTGTGTACCATCAACAATCCCGATTTCTAATAATTTCATTATCAACCTGTAGTTTCTAATAATATCATTACTTGTCCTGTCATTAACTCAAAAGAATCTCTATTCAATAATCGTATATTCGAAAGTATTTCTCGCGCTTATTTCTGTATATGTGAAACTAAATTCTCTTTTCTGTGCTTAGGCGTTTATGGCTTCAATTCCCTTAATCGTCTTTTTTTAATTGCGGCTGCGCCAGTTGTTATGCAATTTTTCAGCACTTTTTCTTTTGTGGTGCTAAGACCCTGCAATTGTTTGATTGCCGATGGTACACTCAGGGTCAAAGCAGTGTGATTAAATAAAATCATTAATTCAATACACTAATAATGATCCTATACATATTTCATATATTTGTCCCTAGGTCTACCTAAGTACTCTGGCGAGTATTGTGCTGGTTGGTCAACTGCTTCTTTTCCTGCCGGTAACTTTTCCTCTCGTTGTGTAGACGCTGGATCTCTGGGCTCAAACGTAGCCGCTCACTCCGCCCCACGGTGATCGGGAGCAACCTCCTAACTGTCTCGATGGCCCTGCGGAACTTAGCCTCCACCCCAGTTCTGTATTTCGGCGTAGGGGCTACGTCTCACGGACGTGTCTTCTGTCATGGTACTGGACGTGTCACGGTACTCTTCTAAACTTAGCGGTCTAGGGCCCGCTATTGGGTCTTCCAGCGACAGCAAGCGTCAGCATGTCCGCTGGTTTCGACTTCTTTGGCAGTCTTCTTCGTCCTCTTCAGCAGTCTACTTCGTCTTTATCGGCAGTCTTCTGCGTCTTCTTCGTCTTCTTCAGCAGTATACTTCGCCTTTTCCGACTTCTACGTCTTCTTCGGCAGGATGTCAGCACGGCAATGCGTCCAGGTCAGGTCCGGTTTTCGACTGACTGTTTGTTGGATTTTCGGCCCTATTTATAGGACCAATATCGCTGATTGGGCGATTCCCTCCATCCAAAGGTTCCCATGGGTATCGTTGATTTGCCAATTCTCCTGGTCCCAATTTTCAAAGTGCTCGGATGCACGTGTCGGATCGGTGCACCTTAATTTCCTCCCAGTCATTTTCTCCGCAGGAACTTTTGGTGTAAACTTTTCGTCTTTTGATTAATTGCTTGTAGGCCCCCTGTAATTGTTGTTGTTTCTCCGCCGTTAATGGTTGTCGCTTAATTCCCCGTTTCCGCCGAATCACCAGTTTTCATTCACCAGTGAAGACCGAGTGACGCTTCAAGGCCAGCTGCTGGTGTCAATTTTCATTATTGCGGCAAGCGACTGACGGTAGTTATCACCGCGATTCCGCTGTGTCAGCAATTTTTGCTGACTCGGCGTGAATGCCACTCGTTCGAGTGCATTTATTACTTACGGTGTCAGATTTCGACATGAAATCTTGGCCAAGGTTGTTTACAACTGGTGACCATTTGTTGTACCAACCGGTCACCCGTTTCTTGATCTCACTTTGCTAGTTTGGCAGTACCTTTCCCCGACTAAACGGCCCGCACAGAGTGTTGTCGCACAGGCGATGTACAGCGGCCTCACAATCTTCCATGTATTTTGGGTGTAGTTCCCACGTTGGTTTTGGGAGGCGTGTTACGATGGTCCACTGGTCGTGATAAATCTGCACTCTTCTGAGAGGCTCAAACACTACTCCTTTGCGAGCAATCGGATGTATCTCGACTGGTGCTTGCTGGGTTGTGGTTCCCAGTACCATAATTAGTGTGAGCGTCTCTGGAAAGACAGATATGGTTTTAATGGAATAACTTTAACCTGTTCTTACGAATACGCCGTTCACGGTTGCCTATCATTATGGTACTGTTGACCGGACTGTTGATAGCTACCACTTTATATGGCCCTACCCAATACTGTGTCAGTTTGTTATTTCGGGCCGCGTTTCTCAGTAGTGCTTGGTCCCCGAGGTGTATTTTCAACGGATTTGTCTTTTGGTCGTAATATTCTTTTGAATGAATTTTACCCTCTTCCAAATTTTTCCGCGCTGTTTGATAGGCTCGCTGGGGCTTGTTTCTCAGGTGTAGATAGTAATTCTCGTGGTCATACTCCAGTTGAGGTGCTTTCTTTAAATTATTGGGCAGTGGGGCGGAGACAATCCATAGGCGTTATTTTCGTAGTTCGTGATGAACATGCTATTATTCGTGATGAACATGGCTGCCCGTAGATGCTCATCCCAATCTATTTGATTGACATCGACGAAGTACCTCAATTACTCTACCAGTGGTCTATGGGATCTTGCTAATGCACCGTTGGCTGGTGGATCATACGGTGTTGTTTCGAGTTTCCGCATCCGGAATAATATCCCTTGATCTGCAATTAGTTTTTCCGGTATCCACAAATTCTTGGACTACTGTCGTTGTCTCCATGTTTGGTAATGGTACGACATCCATGAAACGGACGAGGTCATCTTCAAAACTTAGGATGTACTTGTTCCCGCGGGGTGTTTCCGGTAACAGCCCCATTAGGTCCATGTAGACCTTGTCAAACGATTGTCGGTCTGTGTCCATTATGTCCATCGGTTCCTTATGTTCTCTGCTTAACTTGTTTAGCTGGCATTTTTGACAGTTACGTATGTATCTTTTTATATCCTTCAGCATTCCTTTCCAACTGAATTCTGTACTTAACCGATGGTCGGTCCGGAATATCCCTTGATTGCTTCCTATGGGTGCGTCATGACAGTCTCGTAGGATGGTTTCTATATCCTGAGAGTCATTCATAATTCTTATGTGTGGCTTTTCCCGTTCGGGTGCTTTGCTTGGTGATGCAGGCTCGGGCCATTCGCCCGTTGGTGGAACATCCGCTTCTACTTCTTCCGATTTTTCCCTTTTTTCTCTCGCCTGTTTTTGCGTGGTAACTAGCACGTCATAGAGTATCCTACTTTAGGCGTCCAAGTTCTTGTTTTTGCGACCCTTCTTATAATCTATTTCGAACGTATAGTCGGACAGTTTAGCCCATAAGCCTAGGATCCTTCTTGTTGGATCCTTTATTCTTATAGTTCCTTTTAATGGTTTGTGGTCTGTAAAGACTTTGAATGGTCGTCCGTACAGGTAACACCTGAAGTTTTTATTTGCCTATACTATGGCCAAGAGAAACCGTTCTATGGTAGAGTAATTCCTTTCCGCTGCTCTCAATGTCCTACTCGCGTAGGCTATTGGCTGCTCTTCATTGGGTTGACTCTGCGCTAGTACGGCACCAAGCGCCTCTCTCCTCTGGTCCGTGTATAGATTGAATGGTTTTTTGAAGTTCGGGTACTTAAGTACCCGTGAACTTTTCAATTTCTCCTTGAGGTTGTCGAAAGCTCTTACGCAACTTTCATCTTAATTGAATTTCACATCTTTCCTTAGGAGCTTATTGATTTGTGCCGCTATTTTGGAGAAGTCCGATATAAATCTCCTGTAGTAATTGGCTAGCTTTAAAAAGGACTGTACTTGGCGAACCGTTTTAGGCGTCGGGAAGTTTTCCGCACTGAATGCCTGTATTCACTCCAGCTTGGTTCTACTATATCTTAATCAACAGTCTTTGTATTTCCTCCGTTATTTTGTCTCTTTGTGTTTCCGGCAAGCAGTACATCTTACACGTGATCGGCTGTTTCATCCTTTTTTCATGCTTAACTCTAGTAATATGCCCCAGTGTCTCCCCCGGAATGGAAAACATCTTGGAACTCTTCAATTATTTTATTAATATCCCTCCTCTCTTCGGTATGTAAATTGTTCTCCATACTTGTTAATTTTTTTATTTGGGACTCCCTTTTTCCTGGTTTCCCTTCATCGGTGCTAGTACAATAGACGAATTTTTGTTCGCAATCTTATATGTCGTTTCATCCCCAGGTGCTGTCGTTTCTTCTTACTTTTTCAACTTTACTGTGACATTTTTAACCTCTACTTTGTAATTGTTTGTTTCGGTTCGGTATTGTCCCGCGCTATCCGTGGTCATTTCCACACATTTCACTGTTCTCGCTGGTATCATGATGTTCCTGGGCTCTGTGATCACAAGTTCCTCCTTTGAGCCACTTTCTTTTTCATTTTCTCCCATCAAACGTGCGAGTATGGCATGCAAAGCATTTAAAACTCTTCTTCCCGGTACACATCTAACTCTCTGCTTCTTTCTGTCTCGAAGAGTTGTCCCAGATCTTTCAACACTTGCCCTGTGTTATCACATGTATTCGGACAGTTTTGCCTTACGTTGGTAATGTTCCCTGGCTCCTCCGTTCGTCTGCTCCGCGTAGTCCTTACCCGCCCATAGTATTTTAACTTTGGAAATCTTGGGTGTTTTCCTCCGTGGTATGGCAACGCTCAAGGTTTGTTTCACCAGCTCCTATTACGTCGGTTCCGTAATCACTGAACAGACAAACTACTTGATGAAAAATCGTGAAGTTTTTAAATATCCTTAAGAAATGATTTAAGAGGCCTTGAAAAGTTTTCTTTAGCCATTAAATCCTTTCTTGAGTAGAGTTTTAGGTTTCTTTAGAAAAAAGCAGCAGTTTTAAGTTTTAAGTCGTGACGAATTTTCTTAAGCTTTTGTTTTCAAAAAGAGCAGTGTTCTCAAAAGCTAATTTTTTAAAAATTTGAGTTTTGCAAAAAATGAGTTTTTTCAATTCTTATTAATCTAAAAAAGAGTTTTTTTCTTTAATGTGTTCTAAGCCAAAATATATTAATAGCTTTTAGTGTTATGTGTTTTGAGACTATTTTAGATTAATCTCTAATTTTCAACTTAAGTGTCAATCATGTATTTACTTGTATCTTGTCAACTAAGCCCTACGAATTATCATATTATTATTTTGTGAATCAATTATCAAATATTATTGTGATCCATATTTTGTGAACGAAATCCTGTGAGTTATTATATTATTGTAATTTATTATTAATTCTTAGGGTAATCAAAATCAAATCATGGACTTTAAATTTTTGTTATAATATATGGATTTGTGAACTAACTGTCTTGAATAATTAAATAAAAATTACTATTGACAATTTGGAGGAATGTGTCAAATAATGTTAATATGAAGACAAGGAAAAGAATTGATAAATGTATAAATAAATAACTTTCAATTGTGAATAAAAGATACAAAACAGAGGAAAGGAGAATAAGAAGTGTAATTTTCATTGCTCCTCACTATCTCCGCAGGTCATTGCTGATGCTAAATTTTAACAACGTCCACAAAATGTACGTCATTCGTACGTTGATTGTGGTTTTCCTTGAATTTTATAACCATTGCTCGATCATTAATTGTGGGTGGGAACACGAGCTGCTGAGCGGGGCCCTCAATATTGCAATGCATGGACAGGAAATCGCCCGTTATATAACTATGATTAACAGTTTCAATAATATGGAACATGCATGGAAATAGCTTATCTAAATTTATGTGTCCTTTGATGGTCCCCTTTGAGAAAATTTCCCCAGAAATTGGGTTGAGCCTGAAAACCTCTTCTCTATTTATGCCTTTTGACGTGACAACGACTTTCTTCTCGTTGAGTACCTATGTACATTAGTAGCCAGTCTAACTTTCTTGTGTTACAAAATACCATCATTCTTCAGTTGCTAATAACTACGACACTACTAATGCGATAACAATGGTTGAGGTCACAGTCGATAGAGCATATTTTAGCGTATTTATTCTGTATAGCTTGTTGTGCCCATGACGTCATCGGGCTGGTGTTAGTGCCTACGAGTTATTGCTGTTAATTAGCATTGTGTGAAAATATTTATGGGTGTAGCGTGAGAATCCGATTAGCTAAGACGTTGTCTCGGGTGTCATTGTAAAGAGCTTGAATAAAACTATTAGGATCTAAAGTAAAACAATAAAACTATTTGCCAAAATATAAGTAAAAGTCGATATGAATTTGAAAATGGGAAAAAATTAAAGATATCGTCTCAAATGAGTCATAAATATGCACCGAACTGTAAAAGATTAGAATCGGAGTAAACTCGCATCAAAACAAATCAAAAAAACCAAAAATGTTGAGTGCCGAGCAAGTGTTACAGCTAGGGCGGTATCATATAAGAAATGAAAAAACGGTGCAAAACTATAAACTTGTGATTAATCTACTCTGTAACGGTACTACTCTACATTATATTTGTATTTATAAGATTAATAATTTAAGTATACTAGGGGGGCGCCCCCTGCTCGCTACGCTCGCCAACCCCCGTTGTACGCTCCGCTCATTCTAATAGCCCGCGCATGGAGCTATATAAACAGTAGCATTGTAAGTAAAAAGGTTAGTTAGTTCAGACTGTAGTAGATATCATTTCAGCTCATTTTGTACGTCAAAGTACATCTATATTGAATGAGGCCCTACCTATAATTTTCAAAAACCTTGCGGGTGTGGTTGCGGATATTAAAAGATCTTAAAATTTTCTCATAAAAAATACTTTTTGTAAAAATTCTTTCATCTTCTGCCAAGTGACATTGGCTTTGTGTTTCAGAAATCTATATATAAATAGGCGACACGTTTTTTTGTTATCCCTTTTACAGGAAACCAGGTGGACTTACCAGCATAAAAATTATACCATTCGAAAGATTAGTTTTTCCTCTATGTGCATCACCTAATTTTTTTTCTTAAATTTAATTATAAATACGTTTAATTTTAAATTGAAATTAAAAAATTCAATGGGATAGTATGCGTGAATTGAGCACACGTATAGCGTAGATGATGCTTTTGGGAAGAATGTATGCGTGTGAATGTTTTACCTTTTGCCTGGAAATATGCAACCATATGTGAATTTTTGGTTTGTGTCCCCGATACATAACAAGTACTAAATTAGTCGAAAATCAAACCAAATGGATCAATCTTCTACTGGTGACACAAACCAAAAGAATTTACTAATAATTGCATTCCTCTACGAAAAAATCAGAATATAGAACATACTTATTTAACATTATCATGTGGATAGATCATACGTTCGACTGAATAAACAACCATTTATGCCAAATACGTTCATTATTTTCACTCAAACCTTATATCTATGCCAATGATAATGTGAGGGGCAAATGCAGCCATATCACAGACAATATTGATATGTTCATTGTTTTGCTTTTTGCCTGAAAGAAGGCAATCTTTGACTAATAAAATTGCATTCTTCCAGACAAAAGCCGAAACAATGAACATATGGCCACAGACAATAATATGGATGCATTACCACAGACAAATTTAAAGCCATCGTTTACTTATACCATTGTTTTTTGCTAATTTGATAAAAATATATGCAAATTTTATTTCAAAAAATATAGAAAATCACAATTTTACAGTTATTTCTAGAAAACGCGAAGTTATCTTTCTCGAATATTTATGGAAAGCGAACGAAAGTCTGAATTTTATCATGTTTCCCAACTTTCGTATGGACCCACATTTAAAACATTATTTAGAGAAATATAATATATGGCCAAAAGTTGGGAAATGCAAAAATAATAGGGGTTGGTCATACCCCCCAGAATGCTTGATTTAGCCGCTACGAGCCAAAAACTGTTTAAAATTGAAAATCTGAAATTATATCATATTTCCAAACTTTTGTCTGCTCGCCCTTAAAATCTCAATTTAGAGAAAAAAGGAAAGGTAGGAAATGAAGGTTGGTACGTTTGTACGAAAATTCCAGATATATTTTATTTACAATATACAATGTATTTCCCACAACTTCATAATTTAGTTAAAAACCACATGATCCACGGTTCATGTGGTTTATTGAATCGTATCCCCGTCTGTATCAGAGATGGTAAATGCAGTAAAAGCGTTTCTAAGGACTTTTACAATACAACTTAGGGCAATGTTAGATGCGCCGTGTTAATGGTATAACAGTTGACTTTCGTGGCCACTCTGTTGACAGCCGTTATGCTGTTCCTTAAAATCCATATCTTTTAGCGAAATTTGATTGCTACTTAAATGTGGAAGTTCTTGGCATAATTAAGAGCCTAAAATATATGCACAAATATGTTAACAAGTGTGCCTCATTACAGTTTGGAAGAGTTTGAGGTGGAGTTGAGGGCAAAGGTTATATAGATGAAATCAATAGCTTTTTGTCCGGTCACTATGTTGGATCTACGAAAGCTAATTGGTGCATGAATGAGTATCCAATGCATTACCAGTCACGTAATATATTATAGTTCGACTTGAATGTTACTTAATGTAGTCTTTAGGGAAGGAAATGTTCAGCAAGCTCTTACAAATCACAGAAGAACAAAATTGACTGCATTCTATGAAATCAATCGAATTAGTTCTTCCGAGTTTCTATATACAGAGACGCCGATACATTATATTTAGGTAGATAAAGAAAAGAAATCGAAAAACCTCAAAGAGGAAGTATTAGGGCTATTGCTAGATTATTTTATGTTTTATGTTGAGGTGTTCCATTTGAGAATATTTTGCTTCATGTTCGAGGTCCCATCAGGATTTGGGTACTGTTGGGAACATTATTTACTGCACATTTTCAGCACATGCACGACGTATCGCATGAAATTATGGAGAGTAGTGTGAATATTTATTAGAAGTAAAAGAGTGTAAGTCCTCTCAGCAGTTAAGAGAGTTAGTTGCCATATCCTATTTGTGGTATGAACTTTCCTACAAATGCTTCAGATTTCTGGAATGAATTCAAAATTTTCATGTGTGAGCTATTGAGGAAATTTTGTTCAGTAAACGATTCCTTCGGTACTTCAACTAAACTTTTCGGAGGTAAAACTTTTTTACTCTCTGGAGATTTTTGACGAATATTGCCAGCTATATCTCACGGTACATGTGTACCACTTATTGAGAATTGCCTTAGTTCATGGTCCGAATTTTCAAAATCCACAAAATAACTTTTACCCAAAATATGAGAGCTTCACCTCATGAACGTTCCTTAATGGAACTTTACCCACATTTCCAGATTACAGCCAAGATGTTATTGAAATTCCTTCCCATTTAGTTAGCTGCAACTTCGTGATTCCAGATACTTATGGCAATGTATCTGAAACCATAAAGTCTAACGATATTCTCAATTCGGTTATATTAGCACCCAAATATGAAGCCTGTACTTTCATTGATGCAGAAATCTTTAACAGCCTGGCCGGAGAGAAACGAATATATTTGAGTTCCGATAAAATCTTGAGTGATGATTATAGAGAGCAAAATAATTTTCCAGTAGAATTTTTAAACTCAGTTGATGTAAGTTGGCTCCCGATCCCACAAATTTATTTTAAAAACCAAATTACATACTTTTACTTATTCGTAATTTGTGTACAGGACATGACTTGCTTGGTCAATGGTACACCTATTCGTTTAGTTCAAATGCAAAAGAAAATTTTTTGGATTGTGAGATTTTAGCAGGAGTTTTCCGAAACACACGTATTTTGACACGTGTGACGTATTTTTGCCTTTTTACTTTCAAGGAACTCAACTTCCCGTCATTCTGGCTTTTGCGATGACAATTAATAAAGCCCAGGGGCAAACGTTTCAAAAATCAGGAATCTTACTCAAACAACCTATATTTTCTCATCGTTAATTGTATGTTGTAGCCAGTAGAGTTAGATCGTTTAACCGATTGCGTGTTTATATGTATTTCTGAAACACAAAGCCAAGGTCATTTGGCAGAAGATGAAAGAATTTTTACAAAAAGTATTTTGTATGAGAAAATTTTAAGATCTTTTAAGATCTCACTTTGACGTGCAAAATGAGCTGAAATGATTGCTACTACAGTCTGAACTAAATAACCTTTTTACTTACAATGCTACTGTATATATAGCTCCATGCGCGAGCTATTAGAGTGAGCGGAGCGAACGGCGAGGGTTGGCGAGCGTAGCGAGCAGGGGGCGCCCCCCTAGTCTTATTAATCATGACATTTTGTTATTATTGGATTTCTAGTATTTTGTGTTTTATATTGTTTATGAATCTATGTGTATATTTATTATGATTACGAGTGTGTAAACTCACAGTAGAGGAAATTAACGTTTGACAAAAATGCAGGAAATGTCAAAATAATTGGGATCGGTCATACATATAAACACCGTGGGACACTTCGTTTGGCCGCTACGGGCAAACAACTGTTGAAAATTCAAATTTTGAATTTTATAACTTTCCCCATCTTTTATATGCACATCTCTAAACTCAATTTGGAGGAAAATGATATATTTAAAAGAGTTAGAAAATATCAAACTAAGGGGGGTCGGTTATGCATATGAGCTCCCTAGGATGCCTCGTTTAGCCGCTACGAGCAAAAAACCATTAAATGTCCAAAATCTGAATTTTATCAATTTTCCAATATTTTGTATGTACACGTTTAAAATCTCAAGTTAGAGAAAAATCATGTGTTACAAAAAGGTAGCAAATGTCAAAATAAAATATATCGATATATCGATGTAAAATTCTTACTATCGAAAAGGTATGAACAAACGATATTTTTTCCAGACAAAAATATAACTTCTTTATTTACCTTAAGATCGAGAAATGAATACGTCTATTATAACCTCAAATTTAGTATTTTTGTTTACATTTTTTGACGTAAATATGGATGTTTTGGTTTCTTATCAAGTTTGCGCATACGCGTGGAGTAATTGCTAGACGCGCCATCTAGTTTTCATTGTTGCAACAAACAATGAACTTGCTGTGGTGCTTTCTTATGAAACATTTGTAGGAATGCCGCGAAACTTAAATCGGAATTAATTTATATACACAAAAACAGCGTTGTTTACTTATTTAATTAAAATTTCACATTTTGCATTCAAAAACCAACATTGTGAAATTTATTTCGTTTTGTTATATACATAATACTGTGTTAAAACCAGTAATGTTTCATATATGACAAATAATGAGTTTTAAATTGCTATTCCTCCTAAACCCTGGTTTCCTATTGTATATTACTAAACTATTATGTAATTGAAACTAAATAATTAAGGAATACATATTTTTCTTCATTTCTAGAGGAAAATCAAATTAAAGACTAATTTTATTTTCATTTCATTCTAGTCTTCGGTTATGGTTTACCCCACGAGTGCAGTATTTGAAAATATTTATATATTTTTGATAGTGCTAACATTTGTTGAATAATAGTTCTTATGATTGCGTTACGTATGATGCTGTGTTAGATTTCCTCAGTCACTATTCTCGTACATTTAAGATTCTGTCGTAGGTTGAAATGTGCTGGCATTAAGTTAATAGTTATGATATACCTTGCTATGGAAACTGGTGACGTTGTTAGAAAAATCCCAATTGATCTCTAACAAAGATCATAGTAAATGAGCAAGTGGCTGATAGCAAGATTTTGAAACAAAGAACATCCACAAATTATTTAACCAAATCGATCAATTACGTTTATACCATTACCCACAACAATTTCATTCAATAGCATATGTTCCTAGTTATGTTATTTATTACCCCGGAAGAATATTCCTATTTATAGGGAAACGAAAAGATCAACGAAACCACTAAAATTTCCAATCCGAGAAATCTTTGAACTAATGATAAATTACAGTTCTGGAGCAATAAATGCAAGGAAGAATACAATATATTAATACTTTTTGCCTGCTTTATTCGAGTAAAAAGGTATATTAATGAAATGCTTTAAATTGTAGTTGGAAACCAAAATGACATTCGTATAATTTCATTCCGAAACTTAACATCGATATGAAAATAATTCTTAATTTTAAATTTTCCAATTATGCTTGTAATTTTTTATGTAAAGAGATACAAAATAGAAAATAAAATAATTTTAAAAGGATAAAGTCACTTATTTCAAATATTTCCTTGAAAGTAATTCAAGTTCTGAAGCATCTCCTTTGTTCATATATGGGATACGCCAATAGAGAAGAATATTATTGTTAGACTTTTACGTTGACTAGGGGGGCGCCCCCTGCTCGCTACGCTCGCCAACCCCCGCCGTTCGCTCCGCTCACTCTAATAGCTCGCGCATGGAGCTATATATACAGTAGCATTGTAAGTAAAAAGGTTATTTAGTTCAGACTGTAGTAGCAATCATTTCAGCTCATTTTGCACGTCAAAGTACATCTATATTGAATGAGGCACTATCTATAATTATCAAAAAACTTGCGGTTGCGGATCTTAAGAGATCTTAAAATTTTCTCATACAAAATACTTTTTGTAAAAATTCTTTCATTTTCTGCCAAATGACATTGGCTTTGTGTTTCAGAAATACATATAAACACGCAATCGGTTAAACGATCTAACTCTTCTGGCTACAACATACAATTAACAGTGAGAAAATATAGGTTGTTTGAGTAAGATTCCTGATTTTTGAATCGTTTGCCCCTGGGATTTATTAATTGTCACCACAAAAGCCAGAATGACGGGAAGTTGAGTTTCTTGAAAGGAAAAAGGCAAAAATACGTCACACGTGTCAAAATACGTGTGTTTCGGAAAACTCCTGCTAAAATCTCACAATCCAAAAAATTTTTTTTTGCATTTGAACTAAACGAATAGGTGTACCATTGACCAAGCAAGTCATGTCCTGTACACAAATTACGAATAAGTAAAAGTATGCAATTTGGTTTTGAAAATAAATTTGTGGGATCGGGAGCCAACTTACATCAACTGAGTTTAAAAATTCTACTGGAAAATTATTTTGCTCTCTATAATCATCACTCAAGATTTTATCGGAACTCAAATATATTCGTTTCTCTCCGGCCAGGCTGTTAGAGATTTCTGCATCAATGAAAGTACAGCCTTCATATTTGGGAGCTAATATAACCGAATTGAGAATATCGTTAGACTTTGTGGTTTCAGATACATTGCCATAAGTATCTGGAATCACGAAGTTGCAGCTAACTAAATGGGAAGGAATTTCAATAACATCTTGGCTGTAATCTGGAAATGTGGGTAAAGTTCCATTACCAAGAGATTTAAGAAATTCAACGAATTCAATCTCATGAGGTAAAGCTTTCATGTTTTGAGTAAAAGTTATTTTGTGGAATTTTGAAATTTTGGACCATGAAGTAAGGCAATAAGTGGTATCTCAATAAGTGGTACACGTGTACCGTGAGATGTAGGTGGCAATATTCGTCAAAAATCTCCACAGAGTAAAATAGTCTTATATCCGAAAAGTTTATTTGGAGTACCGAATGAATCGTTTACTGAAAAAAATTTCCTAAAAAGCTAATAAAGCACGATTATATGAATCATTTTCTGAAGAATTTCTTAAAACGTCTTCACACCTGAATATTTTGAATTCATTACGCAAATCTAATGCATTTGTAGGAACGTTCATACCACAAATAGGATATGGTAAATAACTCTCTTAACTGCTGAGAGGACTAACACTCTTTTACTTCTAATAAATATTCATGCCACTCTCCATAATTTCATGCGACACGTCGTGCATGTGCTGAAAATGTGCAGTAAATAATGTTCTCAACAGTACCCAAATCCTGATGGGACCTCGAACATGAAGCAAAATAGTCTCAAATGGAACATCTCAACATAAAACATAAAATAATGTAGCAATAGCTGTACTACTTCCTCTTTGAGGTTTTTCGATTTCTTTTCTTTATCTACCTAAATATAATGTATCGGCGTCTCTGTATATAGAAACTCGGAAGAACTAATTCGATTGATTTCATAGAATGCATTCAATTTTGTTCTTCTGTGAATTGTAAGAGCTTGCTGAACATTTCCTTCCCCAAAGACTACATTTTGCCGGTGAGGCAAGTAACATTCAAGTCGAACTATAATATATTACGTAACTGGCAATGCATTGGATACTCATTCATGCGCCATTTAGTTTCCGTAGATCCAACATAGTGACCGGAAAAAGAGCTATTGATTTCATCTATATAGACTTTGCCCTCAACTCCAGCTCAAACTCTTCCAAACTGTAATGAGGCACAGTCGTATCCCTTATTAACATATTTGTGCATATATTTTAGGCTCTTAACTGTGCCAAGAACTTCCACATTTAAGTAGCAATCAAATTTCGCTAAAAGATATGGATTTTAAGGAACAGCATAACGGCTGTCAACAGAGTGGCCACGAAAGTCAACTGTTATACCATTAACACGGCGCATCTAACATTGCCCTGAGTTGTATTGTAAAAGTCCTTAGAAACGCTTTTGCTGCATTCACCATCTCTGATACAGACGGGGATACGATTCAATAAACCGTGGATCATGTGGTTTTTAACTAAATTATGAAGTTGTGGGAAATACATTGTATATTGTAAATAAAATATATCTGGAATTTTCGTACAAACGTACCAACCTTCATTTCCTACCTTTTCTTTTTTCTCTAAATTGAGATTTTAAGGGCGAGCAGACAAAAGTTTGGAAATATGATATAATTTCAAATTTTCAATTTTAAACAGTTTTTGGCTCGTAGCGGCTAAATCAAGCATTCTGGGGGGTATGACCAACCCCTATTATTTTTGCATTTCCCAACTTTTGGCCATATATTATATTTCTCTAAATAATGTTTTAAATGTGGGTCCATACAAAAGTTGGGAAACATGATAAAATTCAGACTTTCGTTCGCTTTCCATAAATATTCGTGAAAGATAACTTCGCGTTTTCTAGAAATAACTGTAAAATTGTGATTTTCCATATTTTTTTAAATAAAATTTGCATATATTTTTATCAAATTAGAAAAAAAACAATGGTATAAGTAAACGATGGCTTTAAATTTGTCTGTGGTATTGCATCCATATTATTGTCTGTGGCCATATGTTCATTGTTTTGGCTTTTGTCAGGAAGAATGCAATTTTAATAGCCAACGATTGCCTTCTTCCAGGCAAAAAACAAAAGAATGAGCATGTGAATATTGTCTGTGATATGGCTGCATTTGCCCCTCACATTATCATTGGCATAGATATTAGGTTTGAGTGAAAAGAATGCACGTATTTGGCATAAATGGTTGTTTATTCAGTCGAACGTATGATCTCTGCTAATGATAATGTTACATAAGTATGTTCTATATTTTAATTTTTTCGTAGGGGAATGCAATTATATGTTAATTCTTTTGGTTTGTGTCACCTGTAGAAGATTGATCCATTTGGTTTGATTTTCGACTAATCTAGTACTTGTTATGTATCGGGGACACAAACCAAAAATTCACATTCACAAAAAGTAAAACATTCACACTCACACATTCTTCCCAAAAGCATCATCTACGCTATACGTGTGCTCATTTCACACATACCATCCCATTGAATTTTTTAATTTCAATTTAAAATTAAACTAATTTATAATTAAATTTAAGAAAAAAAATTAGGTGATGCACATAGAGGAAAAACTAATCTTTCGAATGGTATAATTTTTATGCTGGTAGTTCCACCTGGTTTCCTGTAAAAGGGATAACAAAAATACGTGTCGCCTATTTATATATAGATATTAGTTCGAAACCCTTGTTATAATTTTTTCACCGTAAAATGGTCTTTTCTCTCGTTAAGTACGCTGATAGCCAGTCAACTTTTTGTCTTACGAAATACAGTCAGATTTCAATTGTTAATAACTACGAGACTAATGTTGCGATTACCGCGGTTGAGGACACTATGGATAGAACATGCCTGTACGTGTTTATCGTGGAACGTTTACTTTGCATTGTAATCATGCGAGTGTGAGCGCTTACGCGTGATTGTTAGTAATTACCATTGTGTAAAATTATAAATAAGTGTAGCGTGAGAACGTGTTTAGCTAGTATGTTTATTCCGGTTTCTTTGTAAAGAGCTTGAGAAGAACCTACAATTGATCGGTATTTAATTGAAAACTGATAAAACTTGTAAGACATCGTCTGATTTAAGTCGTAAATATTCGCCGAATTGAATAAAATGCAAAACAGAGAAAGTTCGCATCAAAACGAATTTAAAAAACTCAAAAGTTCAAAGCTGAGCGAATGTCATAACTACGGCAGCATCGAAGAAGAAATGAAATATAGGCACAAAACAATAAACTTGTTATTTATCTATTCTGTAACCGTACATCTCTATATAACTATTGTTTTGAAGAGATTAATTTAAGTAAATACTAATAAGGAACGCTTATTTATCTCATCTCATCCTATCCCAAAGTTTTCACGGAGAATTTACGGCGCGGACCTAGACTGAGACTTTTTTTCATTAATTCATTAATTTATTCTTCCTTTATGAGACTTATTTTTGCTCCAGTGTCCACTATGAACTTATTTCTGCTCTTTCTTGCAATATTTAGGGGTGAACTTACTTCAAAGTTCTCTGGACACGTTCCACACGCCTTCCTTTTTCTTTTAGTGACGACTCGCGGTGTGTAGGGTCGTCCCCTCGCAGTTTTCCGATTGAATGTTTGCGGCTCGTTTTTCTAACTGTAGCCTTTTCCATCCGTCTCTCAAATAACACCTGCTTTCCGTGTGCCCAATTACCAGACAGAGATAACAATTTACGTCTGCGGCGTTTGCCGTAGTGTGATTCACCTGGCGGCCTCTATATTGATTAGGAGCTCAGTTTGCTTGATTTCTGCCGTGTGCGTTGCAGTATTCAACTGTTCGGCCATAAACCTTACATTTTGTGCAGAATGGCGTCATTGGTTTCGTGCAAAACTCTGCCATTGCATGCCCCGGCCGGTTACAGGAGTGATATCTTATCTGTCGGCGCTTCGGTCTATCTCTAGGACTACTCTAATTCCCATTTTGGATATTGTTCGCAGGGGGTTGGAAATTATTCCTACGTGGTTGCTGGTAATGTTGATCATCATTGCCACCATGTTAGGAACCAGGACAAAATTAAATTAAATTAACCAGTATTTAATTAGGTAAACATCGTTTGGAACATTGATCGGAATTTTGCACCGATCAAGGTTCCAATCGACGGAATTTGTATTTAGCATGGAGATAGAGAAAATTTGTGAGTAAGCTAGATTTAAGTATACTAGGGGGGGCGCCCCCTGCTCGCTACGCTCGCCAACCCCCGTCGTTCGCTATGCTCACTCTAATAGCTCGCGCGTGGCTTTCCATATACAGTAGCATTGTCAGTAAACAGGTGATTTAGTTCAAACTGCAGTAGCAATCATTTAGGCTCTTTCAGCACGTCAACGTACAGCTTTATTGAACGAGGCCCCAAAAAGATCTTAAAGTTCCTCATAAACAACACTTTTTTAATAGTTTTTTGCTCGTAGCAGCTAAACATAGCATTCTAGGAAGTTTATATATATGTTCATTCCCCATTATTTTGTCATTTCCCAGTTTTTGGCCATACATCATATTTCTCTAAATTATGTTTTTAAATGTGGGTCCATAGAAAAATTAGGAAATATGATAAAATTCAGAATTTTGCTTGTTTTCCATAAATATTCGTGAAAGTTAAGTTCGCGGTTTCTAGAGATAACTTTAAAATTATGGCTTTCTCTAATTTTTTATATAAAATTTGCATATATTTTTATCAAATTAGCAAAAGATAATGGTATAAGCAAACGATGGCCTTAAATTTATCTGTGGTAATGCATCCATATTATTGTCTGTGGCCATATGTCCATTGTTTTGGCTTTTGTCTGGAAGAATGCAATTTTATTAGCCAAAGATTGCCTTCTTCAATGCAAAAAGCTAAAGAATGAACATACGCCTATTGTCTGTGATATGGCTGCATTTGCTCCTCACCCATCACATTATCATTTGGAAAGATAAAACGTTTTAGTGGAAAGAATACACGTATTTGTCATAAATGGTAGGCTATTCAGTCGAACGTGTGATCTATGCCAATGATAACATTAAATAATTCTGTTCTGTATTTTGATTTTTTCGTAGAGGAATGCAATTATATGTTAATTTTTTTGGTTTGTGTCGCCAGTAGAAGATTGATCCATTTGGTTTGATTTTCAACTAATTTAGTACTTGCCATTTATTAGGGACACAAACCAAAAATCATCATATGGTTGCATATCTTCAGGCAAAAATCAAAACAATCACACGCATACATTCTTCCCAAGAGCATCATCTACGCTATGGGTGTGCTCAACTTACACATACTGTCCCATTGAATTTTTTAATTTCAATTTAAAATTAAACTTATTTATAATTTAATTTAAGTAAAAAAATTAAGTGATGCACATAGAGGAAGAAATAATCTTTCGAATGGTATAATTTTTATCCAGTTATGTCCACTTGGTTTCCTGTAAAAGGGATCACAAAAAAACGTGTCACCTATTTATATATAGATATTTAGGGTGAAAATTGCAAAGTGTTCAGTCAGAAATACACTACGGCTGCTCGAACGAGTGTATTTTATTGACTTAAGGGTAGCTTGGCCAAAAAAGAAACGGAGAATATTATTTTGACAAAATATATGGTTTTAACAATGACGATAAAAACTAAAATATGGTCAAGTCAAACATGACAAGTATCGCCAATTATGTGAATTCGGTCAAGAAGTATATATTCTGTATATATGTACATAAGAAGTATAAAAATGAAAGAAAAATTAAAAAATAGAATATAAATGTTAATGTAAAATATAACTGTTAAGAGAAAACATATATGTAAAAGGCAAATGACATACTAGGAATATACTTGTAATATACAACTCATGTAGAACGCCCGGTCACCCACATAATGATGTGCAGATGTTATTGCAATGCGACGAAATAACTGCCCAACGTCAGATGATCGACGAAGGACACTATATCAACGCGGCTCGCAAACTGCGAAGTGTCGAACAGCTTCGTACGTGAATGAACACGAAGGCCAAGAAAAAGCCTCAATAACGACAAATTAATCGAAACTATCGCAGAACTTGGCAAACTCTTTGAAATAGGTACAGAACACGATATCCAAAGTTCGGTTACGGTGCGCGCCGGGAAGAGTACCTGGAGGTGCACTCCACGTCAGACTCGCAAATATGTCGGTCACCTTAGTCTCCAAAACTCGCACGTTTTGGTAGGTGAAAAGATTTCATACGACTCATTAAAGCGGCAAGACGGACCCAATACAGAACAAGGATGTAGTAAAACGAGAGATATAGTGAAAAAAAAACAAGTAAATAAAGGATACAACCACATTGATAAAAGCTGAAGCGAAACAATGGACAGAGAGGAAATTAAACATGTACACATACACAACTAAAGATAAAGAAATGAAGAAGATGATTTTATGTAGAAAAGAAAATTGAGTATTTAAACGCGGTATTTGTCAAATAGCAAACTCAACAAATAAAACAACACAGACTTACCAGAAAACAGTTGAAGCCAGAAGACCACCCTATTGTTAGCACTCTCAAAACAAGGACCTGATGGATACAAGCTACAACGAATGAAAGTAACAGAAGAAATCGTAACCCAATTGCCTTGGATAGACAATATACCAAACCAGTCAGGGAGTCAATGTCACAGTTCTGTGCTTAACTCCATGAGCTGCTACCATCGGATAACAATAAATCTACCCACAATTATAAGACTCATCTAAATAGCAATCAAAAACATACCAATATCAGTTTCATGTACGAAGACGCAGAAAGAAGAGCATCTACCTTGAAGACAACACCCTCTGCTCCCAACGCGATCGCACCGAAAGCGAAATAAACTTAAAATTAGTCTTAAAACGAAGGAACGTAATTCAGATACAAACTGACTAGGTGGCGTTCGCGAAGTCACAAACAAAATTGAGCTGAGCGGTCGAGATATAGCTATTATTTATGGATCTATTAGTTTATTCATGAAAGTTACGAGTATATATGTATATATTGATGTTATGAAACAATTTTCAGTTCCTTAATTGGGTATGGACACATTTAAAAAAAACTGACGGTAGAGAAAAATAAGAAAGGCACATAATGTCAAAAAATGGAGGTCAGTCATACATACGAACTCCGTAGGAAGTTTCGTTTAGCCGCTACGGACGAAAAACCGTTGAAAATTCAAAATCTGAATTTTATCACATTTCCCAACATTTGTAGGCACACCTTTAAAAACTCAATTAAGAGAAAAGTTATCTATAAAAAATGGGAGAAAAAGTCAAAATAATGGGGGTCGGTCATACACACGAACACCCTAGGACGCTGTGTTTAGCCGCTACGGGTAAGAAACCGTTGAAAATTCAAAGTACCCTAAAAACCTGAAGAAAATCGTCCAATTTCTGATTCCCGGTTTCTTCTTGTCCCATGATTCAAAATTCATAAATTAAAATACTATTTTTGAAGAACCTTTAAAAACCCACTTGCTACGGTTTACTAAACCAAAATAAATTTTCTCTTCAAAAATTCCGATTCCCCACAGCGAATTGGCGAAAGCTCCTGAAACAATCAGGTGCCTGTGCCAAGATCTCTGCCGAAAACTAATGATCTAAGATCAATACCATAGCTTCATTTATACAAGTAAACTAACGTTTACTGTTAAAAGGACTGCGATTTTTTGTGAAAATTGTATTTCGTCTGCCGTATATTTCGGAATTCTTGGAAAAACACGCAATGATCGTGCTTAATACATAAGATCTAAATTTAGATTTCCATGACACAAACCTTTGTACTAATTTTGGTTCGTTCATAAGAAAAATTTTCAACCAAGAAGCCTACCCCTAGTGATTTTTTTTCGCGAATTAAGAAACAAAACTAGACGTTAGCAAACTAGTTTGGCTACAAATGTTTCATATTTCGTTGACGCATAAAAGCTTTGCTTGCTTCGGTCGCTCAGCTCAATAATTTTTGTGGAATGCACAACAATTATTTAGAGAATAATTTAACCATAAGACCTACATATATGTTATAAGATAAATATTTTGAATGTACAATTTGCTTATAATAAATACTTTAAATTTAAATCGTTCACTGTAAACCGAAGTGTTGAAAAAAAGTAACGAAAAAATAACTAATGAACTAAAATAATAATAGAAACTGGCCGAATTATAAGACAACACCAAAATCAACTTGGACTCAGCCAAGCAACAGGTCATCATAATGAAAACTACAGTAAAGGCAATGAGCACGTCCAACACAGAGAAAACAGAGTGGCGAAACAAGTTAGTACAACGGGTTGAATAAAGAATAAGGAGGAAAAGTAGGTATTAAAGTACCATTCGGACCAACTCCACACCATACATGCACAGTTGGATATCAACGAGTTGATAGTATTCATGATGGCGGAGTAACAACAAATTTACTTGGAGCTAGCGGACTTGTTCATCGTACTCGAGACTCTGTATCGAAGAGAGCTCATCAGCCCACTATGACTGCCTTCCTGCCAAATCTTGGAGGTGTACTCCAAGGCAATCGAACAGCTCCAGGGGAGAAACGCGTTCATGGCCCTAATCACTCTGCACGAGTAGACTACAAAGTGATGCAAGGATGAACCGTCATACGGATCCAAATATCACTAATGGCAGCCCAATTATACACTCTGAATAGAATACACACTACAACGCCAATAGGCTTAGTCTATATTTTGCACTACATGTATGATATAGGGTTGTCCCTTTATAGCTTAAATACAAGTCGATCCCAACCAAATTTCGGAATAACGGAATTGGAATATCAAATCCAATGTGTCCAGGTGAACACCACCTATAGTATCTGCCACCATGGAGAACCAGTCCTAGCGAAGCCTACACGTACTGATTGCATATCAACGTTATTTAAAGCAGCGAACCAAGTCCCAACTAATTGCCGTGTACCCTTATTGGTTAGAGTAGGGTCCGTAATCGTCATCCGGAAATTTAACAACCCGTAGAGGTAAACAACCACTTTAAAGGCATCAGTGAGACAAACAGAGAGAAAATTTGGAAACGAAAATCAACGACAACGAACAAATTCAACACCGAAGAATTCAGTTGCCTACCACAACCGGAGTAACTGGATGCGTTCTAGTGACGATAATTATCATCATACTGATACGTCATTATAGGGGTTGTAAACACCGAATCATATGCGCCCCACCACAACCCTCAAGTCAAAGCCCCCGACGAAGCTTGTGCAGATCGTATCTATGCCCGTAACGATCCCCGATCTCCCGCACCGACTGGCCTGGGGTTTACCCCCAACGATCAATAAGCACGATAAAAGACGTTGAATAGGAAAAGAGATAAATAAAAAACAACATTTAAACTAAAGCTTTATTTGCTGATTAAAGGCAGACGACCAGGCTTAACCGAAATCACACTTGCAGACAACCTGGATTTACTCAACATAAACTTCGACGATGACCTGAACTTTGCTGAAATTATCATTGAAATCGTTCTAGACGTAGCGGAATCATAATCGTTCAAATCAACCTGGATTCAGCCCCTACAAACATTCAAGATAACCAGGAAATAGCCACAATAAACAGCAAGGACAACATAGACGTAGGTGCCGGAAGACCAAAAGGCCGCGAAAGTAGGACATTCTCGAATCAGCTGATCAGCTGTACCACCACCTCAAACTCAACGAACCAGGGAAGGAGAGACAGCCTACCCCAGAAGAAATAGACGACCAGTTCAAGGCCTCTGGATAAATCGTTAAAATGATAAGGAGATAAGAGCTAGCAGGGCACAGAACGCAGGCACTCACCATTCCGGAGCCCACCATAACTTACCGGAAGAACAAAGAACCAGCCTTACGTGATGCTCCCAGTTTCCAACATCAGAATCGGAACATGGAGCAACACCACCTGACATGTAACCCAACAACCAGCACCCAACGTCAAACCTAAGACAAAATCCGGAATCCTTCACACGAAACGAAATAATAGAATGCATCTGAGTAGATATTTAAAGAATAATAATCCATAAGTAAAACGTAAAAACAGATGTTAAAGACGAATTACTATGTGTTGGCCGAGCAGAGAGAGATGAAAAGATCCTTATCGTAAGATGACTTTATTTGAACTAACTAACGTAACAAAATCAAATGTACTCGACTTAGTGTTAGTACTGGGAATTAGGGTTGCCAATTATTATTCTAGCAAACTCCAACACAACCATAATTCACGATTCGAAATATAATACAACTTGATTCTTTTTCTTTACAAGTTAAAAATATTCATGACATTAATCATTAATTCTTAAATAGTTACTTCAACATGTCTATGTGTTTGTTTTTGTTTAAACATTTTCTTAATATATCAGCTACGTTATCATTACTCGGTATATAGGAAATGGATACTACATTTTGCAAACATTTATCTTTCATATAATGATATTTAATGTCAATATGCTTACTGCGTTTGTGTGCCACATCATATTTAGCGAAGAAATTTGCGCCTTGATTATCACAATATAAAGCTGTTCCATCTTTTGAATGCTGTAGTAAACCCATTTCTGTAAGTAAACTCCGCAGAAATACAACTTCTTTCGTGCCTTGACACATGGCGATGTACTCAGCTTCCATCGTGCTAAGTGCGATAACATTCTGCTTTTTGGACTCCCAAGCGATTGGACCATCCCCAAAGTAAGCAATGTAATCGCTATACGATTTGCGGTCAATTGCGTCCGGCCCCCAATCAGCATCTGTATAACAAATTTGTTCAATATTACTTTTGTTTGTTCAACAAACTTCAGAATTGTCTCTCAAGTAACGAAATATATGCTTGGCTGCCATGAAATGTTCTTGATGCGGATGCGTGTTAAACTGTGACAGCTTAGAAACGGCATAAGAAATATCTGGTCAGGAAATAGTTGCCAAATAGTTTAGTGTACCCATAAGTGATTGATAATCCTAAATTTCTGTTGCAACACAATCATGTTTGGTGCATTTCTCTAAAAGTGTTCCACATGCAAGTGGTGTAGATGCTGACTTGCATTTTTCCATTCCCCAGTGAAGCAACAAATTTTCAACATATCTTTTCTGGTGAACTTTTATATTTCCTCGTAGACCGTCCTTTTCTATTTGCATTCGAAGATAGAATTTTATCGGACCACGATCAACAGCATCTACGTATCTGTTCCAATTTTCCACAATCCTGTTTATAGTTTCTGCTGATGAACATGCGATTATTAGGTCATCCACGTATAATCCGATCATATTTATACCGTTTCTATTGCGTAAAACGTATACACAGCTATCTGTTTTGCATCTAATAAAACCAATACTTGATAATACATCGTTTATTTTCTTGCTCCAGTCTCGCCCAGCTTGTTTCAGTCCATATAGGGATTTTTTGATTTTACAAACTTTTTCAGGTTGATTCGGATCTACAGAATTATCCGGTTGATGCATATAAACTTCTTCATCCAAATGTTTAGGTAAGCAGCTGCGATATCAATATGGTTTACGAGGAGTTTATTCTGCACAGCCAGTGCCAAAATGAGACGAATTGTAGGATGTCGAACAACCGGTGCATATGTTTCGAAAAAATCCATGTTGTGCTTTTGGAAACATCCTTGAGCAACTAAACGAGCTTTATATTTTTCAATTTCTCCATCTGCATTCCTTTTCGTTGCAACTACCCATTTACAGCCAATGATATTTTTCTGTTCAGGTTTACTGACGAGACCCTCCGTGTTGTTCTTGACTAACGAATAATATTCCTCCTGCATAGCTACGCTCCACTTTGAAGCATTATCGCTTTGCAAGGGTTCTTTGACAGAAACTTGATCTAGAACCATTTCCATAAGCTTATTCGCAACTTCTCGACCTGTTTTAGCAGCACCAACTTTCCTTGGTCGCAAATTTATACGTCTTCCTCCACTCGATTCTGTATTGTCATTTTCTATGATCTGTTCCTGTTCAACTAAAGGTCTCGGCTTGCTTCCACCAATATCTTCAGCGAATGCATTTCCAGTATCATCTTGAACGAAATTTCTAGCAACGTCTTGGCGAACATTGCTTACTGAATCTTGAGCGACCCTTCCAGTGTTATTTTCACGCCTCTTTGGTCATCTGCATCAAAGAAAATTGTTTGTGTTGTATCAACCATTGAAATTTTAGTGTCTTTTTCATATTGAGTAAATTTTTCTTCGAAGAATAAAACATCTCTTGATATAATGATTGTTTTTTCATCCTTATCATACAACCTATATCCCTCATATAATTCACGGATGGCTTATATCCAAACCAACATTCATGTGGTGTTTTGTCTCTCAATACTTTCGTCAGCGAACGATTTCTAATATATGTGGCAGTATTGATAGGTATTGTGGTAACTTCGATTCCTCCAACATACATCGTGCCATCTCCACTAAGGTTCTATTCGCCTTTTGTTGTGGTGTGTAGCTTACGGACCTTTGATGGATTATTCCTTTCGATTTTAAGAAATTATCAAGCTCGTAATTTACAAACTCTCGCCCATTGTCACTACGAATACATTTTACCCTTTTTCCAGTTTGTTTTTCCGAAGATGCTACAAACTCCTTTAATACTTTCAAGGTATCGGATTTTCTCTTCAGGAAATATGTGGCTGTGTATCTCGAGAAATCATCTATAAAAGTAATAAAGTAAACGGATCCACTTTGAGATGAAACCCGAAAAGGGCCACAAATATCTGTATGAATTAAATCAAGCACACTGGAAGTAAACGATGCATTATCTTGATTAAATGGTTTGGTACAAATTTTACATAATGCGCACGTAACGCCTGAAAAGTCACTTGTTTTATCAAACCTTATTCCTTGAACCATTTCTTTCTTTGACATTTTGCATAAATCTCCCATATTGAGGTGACCAAACCATCTATGCCACATGATCGATGCATCTTCCTGGCTAGCACTTTGAATCGTTCCGTTATCTGGCTTAATTCTTGTTGAGAAAATTCCGTCCTGCAAATAAGCTACGAAAATTAATTAATTATCCTTGGTATTGACAAAAGCTTTATCGTCACCGATCCGGACACTACATCCGATTTTAATTATTTTGCTGACTGATAAAAAATTAGAATTTAGATGTGTAGATAATGTTAGTGTTATTTGACCTTAACGTCATATTGTTGTGAGACGCCGCACCATCTAAAAAGAAAAGGGGTTAAAACAGCATAATAATGCATATAAGCATAGCATATAAACATAGCAAAGCATAATGTCACATGTCACCATGGTCACCATCAAACAGTCACCGAAGTGGTTCAAAACAAAACATGCCTAGAAGAAATCAAACATCAGACATCAGCTGGTCCCATAAAACTTACCTGAGAATCGCCGTCCACATAAATCTGCATAGAAACACATAAACGTACATAAAAAAAAAAAACATTGGTTGTCTGTAAAGTCGGTTTACGGACGATAATTTTACGTGATAACGTCATAAGAAAGCATTGATGAAAAATTGCCTACTTTTATGAATTGAATTGAATTATTTTCACTGAATTATCATTATTTTGTATAATACAAAGAAGGAGCTAATTGAAAATGTAAATTTTTTTACTTAAATTATGCAGATTAATTATAAGTAACAATATGCTATGTATTAACAATTTATTTATTCGTACATACGCGTATTAGTTTGGATTCAAGAGAGATTCTTGAATCCACACTAATATGCGTATGAACGAATCTCTCATGAATCCAATCTCATACGAGTATTAGTTTGGATTCATAAGAGATTCTTGAATCCACACTAATGCGCGTATGGACAAATGAGAGATTGACGAATGAGAGATTCGTACATACGCGTGTTAGTTTGGATTCATGAGAGATTCTTGAATCCACACTATTATGCGTATGAACGAATCTCTCATGAATCCAGTCTCATACGCGTATTAGTTTGGATTCATGAGAGATTCTTGAATCCACACTAATACGCGTATGAACGAATCTCTTATGAATCCAAACTATACGCGTATGAGACGGGATTCATGAGAGATTCGTTCATACGCGCATTAGTGTGGATGCAAGAATCTCTCATGAGTCCAAACTAATGTACGAATCTCTCATTGGTCCGCTCAGCTCAGGCGGAACGTGACAATGAGTCATGATTTTTTATTTGTGCAGCCGGCCATCGATTTATAAGACGTTATCACGTCAACAAACATAAACAACTGCACAATGTCACTCGCCAAAACCGACTGTCACTTGTCAAAGCCAACCACATGAGGAAAAGTGAGTTCTAAAAAACTCAACTAGTCACTACATGATGGAGCCACCGTACAATAAGAGGAATTTAGCAACACATGACAACATCGCAACAACGGACGAAATTCCCGGTTTCAAAATATAAAAAGCCGGCGAAAGCTAGGGAAAGGATCAGTTGTCAAAGCTCGACATGAGGAAAATATCCAAGGAAGGAAAAGTGAGTGCAACTAGCGCCGAAAGCGGTCTGTAAGCCCATCGGTAACCAGAAATTGTGGTTGAAAGAGGTTGAAGAACCCATCATCCCAATTTCAAATTTCTCTACCGAACACGGTTCCAGCAACCTATCGGTCTTTTGGGGGCGCCTAGGCGAAAGTGGTTGTATAAACCCAGCGTTTAACATCCAAACCAACCAACCGAACACGGTTCCTGGAACCTATCGGTTTCTGGGGAATCCCCAAGTTGAAAGTGGTTGATAAAACCCATCAACTAGATTCCAAATCAACCAAACTAATGAGTTGGTCCATTCGTAGTGCCATCATCACCCAAAAAGTCGTTGACGGAGGCTCTGCGTGATTCGGGGGCCGGTCCTAGGCCCATTACTCTGGAGGAGTACCGCGCCCGGAACGCAGCCAGACGGGAGACCACGCAGCCATCCCCCCTGCCCAACGTCCGTGTCCCGAAACGCCGTACAGGGAAGGAAGCTTACTTCCGCCGGGCTATAGAGGAGGTCCGGCGTCGCCTGTTGTTGCCCGTAGGTCAGGAGCAACGTCTGCAAATCAGCCGGGAGTTGCAGAAGCTGCACAACGAGCGGCTCAGGTATCGGAAAGAAAAGAGAGGTGAAAAAAACAAAGAAAAGAAAAATAAATAGAAAAAAAAAAAAAAAGGAAAACAATAATAAGAGAAAAGAAGAGAGTTAGAAAAAAAAGAGATAAATAAATAAGAACGAACAGATAGAGATATCCGGGAGAACGCGAATTCGAATTCGCCCAACAGTCGGCAATTTTGGCCAAGTACAGCTGTAAGAATTACCCCGTAAAATAGGTTTAAAGTCATGAGCGTACGAAAAGAAATTTGGATTGTATAGAGATTTTGAAATAAGGTTTAAGGAGCTATCACGAATTTGGTTTATATAGAGATCTTGTAAATTTGGATTGTATAGAGATTTTGAAATAAGGTTTAAGGAGCTGTGGCAACCGAACGAAGCCTTTTCTTTAACCGATGGTGTTGCCATCTACCTCCTAGAGAGATCTGACAGCGGGCCTACGAACGAACGTGTCACGCGGTGTAAATTATTTTGAATCAGTAAATTTAGTGTTTTAATAAAAACATATTAAAAAATAAATAGTGTGTTTATTCAACCAAAAAACCCACATTGGTGACCCCGAACGGAAAAGAAAAACGAAGAACACTGTCCTGGAGCACACAGCAACAAAAACGTTCTGCAACTCGCAGAATCACATCGTTTGGTAAAAATTTCTTATACCATTAATCCACACATATCTCAGGAATCTGAAGCGATCCGCACGAGATTTTCGAGCATCGTGACCACAAATTGGGCTACGATCCAAAGCATTTCTTATTTTATTGCTGTTTCTAATTATCCATGGTGTACAGAAGATTCCGCATCAAAGAGGAATAAAGTTTAAAGAACCGCATGACAGCCAAGACAACAGAGTGGCACCATAATCAAAATGACAAATCCAGATCCTATCAACGACAACTCCCAAAGCGCCAGCGGGGAAAATCAGGAAAAAACAGAAACAGATATAGATACGGCTCAAATTCACCGCGTGACCGTCAAGCCTGCACCATTTATCAAAGCAGCACCCAAATTATACTTTATGCAAATGGAGGCACAATTCTTGTTATCGGGCATAACGAGGGATTCCACTAAATTCAATCACATTCTCGGCTCTTTGGACCCACAATTTCTTCAACCGGTCATGGACATAATTGAACATCCCCCGGAAGCAAACAAATACGAAACTTTAAAAACGCGTATTATAGAAGAATTCACACAATCAGATCAACACAAACTGCGAATCTTGCTTCGTGAAACGGAATTGGGAGACGCAAAACCGTCACAACTTCTCAGAAAAATGCGAGAACTCTCTAATAATGCATTATCGGATAACGCAATCAAGACACTTTGGATAGAACGCTTGCCAGAGCAAATACGACCAGTCATTTCTACGGCTGACGGGGATTTAAACAAAGTGGCCAACATGGCCGACAAAATACTCGAGCTGACGACGTTTAATCAAGTAAATGCAGTTGCGACATCCACTTCGTCGACATCTTCTCAGAGTGAAACAACTTCACAAATAGCGACGCTGTCTAAACAAATCGAAGAACTAACAAGGAAAATTTCTCAACTTCCCACAAATCGTGGTCGGTCAAAGAATCGTCAATTCCTTCAAAAGAGAAATCGCTCTTCCTCACGTAAAACTAATAGCCCCTATTGCTATTATCACTTCAAATTCGGCAACATGGCACGCAAATGCACAGAACCGTGCAAATTTAAAAAAGAAACCGAGGATCAAAAAAACTAAAATCGACCACTTCTGAAATTATGGCGAGTGAGGTGGTCAACTCAAAAGGTAAACGCCTTTTCATTTTCGATCGCCACAACAACACAAAATTTCTTATTGATACCGGTGCTGACATTTCTATAATACCAAGATTTCACTTCAACAAAGCAACAAACGCTGGACTTTATCAACTTTTCGCCGCAAATGGCACACCGATAAAGACATTTGGCACAACAACTATCAACGTCGACTTGGGATTTCGCAGAGATTTCACATGGCAATTCATTATAGCAGACGTCAACCAAGGCATCTTAGGCGCTGACTTTCTTGAACATTTCGACTTACTGGTTGACTTAAAAAGGAAACGGTTAGTTGACTCAATCACCAAATTAAACGTCGGATGCATCTATCAACGCACCAACTATCAAGGTATCAACACAATACTTGGATCAATTAATTTTTTTAATACTTTCAACAAATTTAAAACCTTGACTCAGCCACCAACATTCAACTCGCCAGCAAATAAACAGTGCAACGTAAAACATCAAATAATAACGACTGGACAACCAGTATTCTCCCGAGCACGTCGTTTAAATCCGGAAAAACTAAACGCAGCCAAGAAAGAATTCGAAATTATGATGCGTGCTGGCATTTGCCGTCATAGCAACAGTCCGTGGGCTAGCCCATTACACATGGTCCGCAAGAAAAGTGGAGAGTGGCGTCCATGCGGTGACTACCGTCGTCTAAACGATATAACAATCCCAGATCGATACCCGCTACCTCACATTCAAGACTTCGCTCAAAACTTCGCAGGTAAAAAAATATTCACCACAATTGACCTAGTCAAGGCATACAATCAGATACCTATGGACCCAGATGATCGCCAAAAAACTGCCATAATAACACCATTCGGATTGTTCGAGTTCAACTATATGCCATTTGGACTTCGAAACGCGTCACAGACCTTTCAGAGATACATGAATCAGATCTTCCACGACCTAGATTTTGTATACGTATACATCGACGACATATGCGTCGCATCAGTAGACGAATCCGAGCACGAACAGCACCTCGAAATCGTGCTACAACGTCTACACACATATAATATAAAAATTAACCTAACGAAGTGCGAAATAGGTAAACCAAGTGTAATCTTTCTTGGACACACGGTTAGTGCCAATGGAATTGCACCACCGAAGGAAAGGACAGAAGCCATCTTGAATTTTCCACAACCACAGCGAGCACACGAACTACGTCGTTTCCTAGCCCTCACAAATTTCTATCTCCGTTTTATTCCAAAAGCTGCAGTTTCTCAAGGCAAATTACAAGCTCTGATAAAAGGAAACAAAAAGAAAGATCAAACATTGATCACTTGGTCCGATGAAGCGTTACGAGCATTTGAAAAATGCAAACAAGATCTAGCTGAAGTCACATTTCTGGCACATCCCTGGCAAAACGCACAACTAACACTCAATGTAGACGCAAGTGACTTTGCAGTCGGTGCAGTGTTACATCAAGTAGAAAACGACAAACTTTCACCACTGGGTTTCTACTCGAAACGCATGACCGACACACAGAAACGATACAGCACATATGATAGAGAACTTCTAGCCATTTACCAAGCTGTTAAACATTTCAAGTTCATGATCGACGGTCGAAACTGCATAATCTACACGGACCACAAACCGCTCACATTTGCATTTCGACAAAAACCAGATAAAGCATCATCACGACAACTACGTCATCTCGACTTCATTGGACAACTCACAACAGACATTCGACACATACCCGGAAAAAATAACATTGTTGCTGACGCCTTGTCACGGATCGAAACTATCACCGAACAGATGAGTATCGAAAAACTTGCTGAAGCACAACACAAAGACGAAGAGCTCGAACAAATTATAAAAAGCACAAGCTCATCGTTAAAAATCACAATGGTTACATTGCCAATATCAAATCTACAGCTATACTGCGACACATCTATGGACAAAATTCGACCTTATGTTGCATCACCGCTACGCAAACCAATCTTTGAACTGATTCACAATCAGTCACACCCTGGAAAACGAGCAACTATCAAGCTTATCACGGAAAAATATGTTTGGACCAACATGAAGAAAGACATTGCGAGATGGACGAGTGAATGCATTCCTTGTCAAAGAAGCAAAGTCTCGCGTCACAACAGGTCAATATTGGACAGATTCAAAGTCCCAAATGCACGCTTCAAACACATCAACATTGACATTGTTGGACCACTTCCGCCGTCCAACAACTTCCGTTATTGCTTAACCTGCATTGACAGATTTTCGCGCTGGCCGGCAATCTTACCAATTGAAGACATGTCCGCAGAAACCATTGCGAAAGCCTTAATAAGTGGCTGGATTACAAACTACGGCGTCCCATCTCACATAAGTACAGATCAAGGTAGACAGTTCGACTCAACCCTATTCAAGGAACTGAACCGATTATTGGGATGCGTACACCTCAAAACATCGGCCTATCACCCACAAGCCAACGGCATCATCGAACGACTGCATCGAACTGTCAAAGCAGCACTTAAATGCCATACCAACTCGACAAATTGGTCGGACATCCTACCACTACTGATGTTAAATCTTCGAACGGTCCACAAACCGGACATTGATGCATCACCAGCCGAAATGATCTATGGAGAAACAATCAGAATTCCCGGAGATTTCCTCGATACACAATCTCAAAGTAAGGTAACAACGGATTTCGCGAAACAACTATGTTCCATGATGGAAGAACTCAGACCAGTGGAACCATCGAACCACTCCAAGAACAACTACTACATTCAAAAGAAACTATCGGACTGCACGCACGTTTTCCTTCGCGATGACACAGTGAGACCGCCATTAAAAGCACCTTACGACGGCCCATACGAGGTAATTCGCCGTAACAACAAAAACTTCCAAATTCTAATTAGAGGTAAACCAAGAACAGTCACTATCGATCGGCTAAAAGCAGCTTTCAGTACTGCTGATGACCAGAACCAAAATTTACCATTGAAAAAGAACATTGAAGAACCAAAGACAGGAGAGATGACCAATTATCCACCAGAGAATTCAAGCGAACACAAAAATATCACGCAAAATCCACAAAAGATGACCAAATCAGGCAGGTTCATACGCCCCCCAAAACGTTTCGTCCACTTCTAACGTGAGCAAGTCACTGGTGAGGGAGTATGTGGCAACCGAACGAAGCCTTTTCTTTAACCGATGGTGTTGCCATCTACCTCCTAGAGAGATCTGACAGCGGGCCTACGAACGAACGTGTCACGCGGTGTAAATTATTTTGAATCAGTAAATTTAGTGTTTTAATAAAAACATATTAAAAAATAAATAGTGTGTTTATTCAACCAAAAAACCCACAGAGCTGTCACGAATTTGGTTTATATAGAGATCTTGTACATTTGGATTGTATAGAGATTTTGAAATAAGGTTTAAGGAGCTATAGTTTAAAATAAATTGGAGTATGCTAGAGTTTGTAATAAATTGGCATATGTAAGGAACTAGAATAAGGACTTTGATTTATCAAATGAGTTGTCAACCTTCGACATTTAACTGTAGTGAATTCAAGAATTTGTTGTTAAAGTGAAGTTTAACAACTGAGAAATTAAACTACAACAATATGGCCTATTCCTTCTGCTACTACGTTGTATCCGGAGGCCATGTATATCCTTTGTGTGCATTTTGTCAGTGATGAAAACAAATTTTTTTCACAACACATGTGCGAAGATGCGCCACTATCCAGAATCCCCTTACAGTTTTTTCTCATTGTTTGGGTACATGCACTAAGAACAACTGCATTTGCCTGGCTAGAGTTTTTATTTCTGCAACGCGCTTTTATGTGTCCTCTCATGCCACAACCATAGCATTTGAGTTCTTTCTTTCCTCGTTTTCCGCTACTTCTCGATGCACGCCGTTCATTTTCCTGATTTATATTGTTTCTCTCATCCCGGTTTCTAACAGCAAATACCTGTTCGTTTGATTCGCCTCTGTTTCCACGCCGATGTTCCTCCTCTAAAATTTTAACCTTCAATTGGCTTTTCGATGGGAGCTCATCGCAACTTTCTATGGCAACTACGAAATTCTCCATTTCATCTGGCAAACTACACAGAAATAGAATGATTATTAAGTCTTCGGGAATTTGAACATCAATTTCATTCAAACAATCGACGATTGAACAAAATTCGTTGATTTGACCACTGAATTTTTGCCCACATTTAAATTGATATATAACTAGCTGCTTAAATAATTTGACCTTCCATTATAGTACAGGTCCTTTTCCATTGTTAAATTTAATTTGTCCCACGCTGCTTTCGAAGTGTTACACCCTTTTAAATGTATTAATTCTGAGGGTTTAACGCATAACGTTAGCATTGCTAAGGCTTTGGCATCCGTCCTGTCCCATGCAATCTTGTCCGCAGCAGAAAGATTTTGGCCCTTGACATTTTCGATTACATACCAATAATCCAATGTGATCAACAAGTGAAATTCTCACCGTCGAGCTCATCGATTTGCATCGTGGAGCTGGACATTTTTTTTTTCTTTAATTTTCTGTCCTGACGTACTCTTTATAGTATTGACCGAATTATTTACTGAGTTTCGTCACTGGTTACTTGAGAAAAAGATTAGGAAACACTTTGCTACTTTGATGTGAAAAATCCAAAAACCGCGCGACCTGGGCCCATAACCTTTTTTGGCCGAGCAGAGAGAGAGAAAAAGATCCTTATCGTAAGATGACTTTATTTCAACTAACTAACGTAACAAAATCAAATGTACTCGACTTAGTTTTAGTACTGGGAATTTGGGTTGCCAATTATTATTCTAACAATCATTAAGGTATAAGTGACAATATAATACGTAATAATCATATTGTAACAAATTAATAATTATTATAATCAATAACTACAAATTTTGAATCCTACAAAACAAGTTGTGGTGATCCTCCATTAATATCCGCCCTAAAAGGAAAATGAATTAGAATTACAAAGTTATAAACTACTCACCATCATTAAGGGTATTCATTTCACTTCGTAAACTCTTCGTGTTTGTCGTAAACTCCCCATACAAAATTTAATACGAAATTTCGTAAACTTTACGACGGTAAAAAGTGTCGTATTTGGCGTATTTCGTATATGCTGTCAGATGTCGGTTTGTGAATAGATTCTTATTTTTATTTAAATATATTTTTGTAGTAATTAAGTTAATTATATTAAAAATACATAATTAAAAATTATAAGTTAAAACAATATGATTTCACCTATATGATCCAAAATTAATAGCTCGCAAACAGCTTTGTTTGTAGGAATTTTAAAATTTTCAGCTTTTCAATGGTTTTAGGCATTGTGTTAATTCAAAAAAGTTAATAAGATAAAAAAATTTAATTTTGAAATGACAAATGACATAAAATATGACGGATATTTAAAAAGTTTACGAAGAAAACAGTTTGGGGTGTTCACATCAATTGTGTTTACGACATTTACGATTTGCGACGTTTACGAACTTACGAAGTGAAATGAATACCCTTATTATTTGTTATCAGCACCATGTCACGCCACTTATGTCATATGTCATCCATGATCATCACAGTGGTAAATGTGTGAACTAGTCGCCGCCAGATGCCGTCAGTCATATTAAACGTGTCTAATTCAACGTGAAAACGTGAAGAATGTGTCGAGTCAATCACAAAAACTGACTGACCCACAGAAATGCGCGGGAAATGCAAAATGGAAAAATGGAAAGTGGGAAATGAGGCTGATTGGGAAACCGGGAAGAAAAATATGAGTCAAATTATGCACTTCGAATGGAGGGAAATTAGAAGTGGGAATTTGCTACGCCAAGCGAAATGTCCAAGTAAATCGACTATAAAATTAGCATAAAAGTCAGTTCGATACGAGCAGTTACCGAGAGAGGATACCAGCCGAACACGTTGACAACGATCCAGGATCCAGAGACAACCAATTTCCAGAAGAATCTGACCAGAAAAAAATCCAAGTGAGTATGCCCCGAACTGAAACAAATAATTGTTAAGCGGATGAGTCTATCAACCTCTCCGCGAAGGCCACGAACACGATTCTCACGAAACTAAAATTTCGGCAATGAGACACAATTTTCATTTTCTGAAATTTTCGTTACCCTCACTCAAACAGAAAGTGTTTTAGCGTGTATATTCTTGAGAAAAATTTATTCACGTACAAGAACATACCATACATTCAAAAATTTCTATATTTTGTGTTGAAAATGGAAATTTTTTGTATGTACCTATTGCCAATTTTGATTTATTGTGGGGAAAAATATGCAAATTAAATTTAAAAATATAAAAAATCACTATATTTCGAATATTTCCAGAAAATGGGAGATTTTTCAAATCTGTCAAATAACCTTCGATAGTTATTAATGGTATTTACTTTTTGCTTAATTATTTGAATGAACCATTAATAATGCTTTCATATTATTAATATTACTTATTTTATAATATTTTGTAACGCGACATTGCCATGCACGAGCTATCAGAACGGACACAACACGCCATCTCATAGATCCCGCGCGAAAAGGGCAAACTCGTGTATGGCAACACGGCTGTTTGGTGAAAAAGAAAACCAAGTAACGACCGTTAGTTACTAGGTGGACTAGTTTTTGTTTTTGAAGAGAGCTGTCAATAAACAAGTAGTACGGAATCGAAAAGAAAAACACGCGGAAAATTGGTTATACTAAAATAAAGTGAGTGCAAATTCAACGAAAACGACGGTCATCAGCCCCATCAGATTCCGGTGCCAGAAAGGAGTTTCGCTACCGCTCGGCAAACACAACGCACCAGGAAAGTACCAGCAGCACCACCACGCCGAAAATTTGTTACACTGGTGTCAGGTGTGGGGTACATTGGAAAGTGATGGCAACGTCACCGAACTCAACACGTAACATACAAGTGGCTGACCTCGCGCCCACTAACATGATTGGTGAGACCCTGCAACAAATACAGCAGGCAGTGAAAGATCTAGCGACATCGATGACTGGGATGAGAAGTGACATAAATGGTTTGAGCGAACGAGTGGCCAACGTGGAACAAAGTGACGAAGAAGTATTTCGACGCCGCTTGGAAGCACTAGCCTTGATGCAGACCCCGACAGGAAGGGAAAATTCTTGTACGATACCACCACCGGGAACCATAACGGCTCGAGAAGAGCAACCTGCGATATCCACAGCTGCACATTCCTTGGAAAATGTGACAGACCTGCGATCTACTGAAGCGAACTCAGGACTACCAGCCCAGCCGGCTTGTTTGTGGAACGAAATCCCGTCGCTAACCGTAGCGACCGGCTTACCGACGAGCCGCGGCAGGCATACCGAGATACTGCGGAACCTGAGGAATGACTTGGAACATCTTGGAAGTCCATCAGTGATCGAACCACCACCTCCGCTTTCAACGTTGGATCCAATTACAACGCACCAGCAACCAACAACACATTCGAACGGGGAACTCTTTGGAGTACCGCGCACTACGACGAACCCTCAACCGAGGACGCTTTTGATGGCTGGACCCTCCCGACTGCCACCCACGACATCGAGCCCCCAGCCATTCGTCCCTTGGAACGCACAGGAGGAAGTACTCATGGAGTACGACGGCAGTGTCCCGTGGCCGGAGTTCCAAGTTCACCTTGAATCTGTGTCCCTATTGAATGCGTGGAGCGAAGAGATGACTGCTGCGCGACTGATCCATAAGTTGCGGGGCCCAGCACTCAGTTTTGTCGCCGCCTTAGGACCAAACACTCGGAATAATTATCGGCAGCTCACGTACCTATTAAGAAATCGGTTTGGCACGCAGAGGAATAAACAGACGGCGCATAGTGAGTTACGGCGAAGGAGTCAACGCACCGGGGAGTCGTTGGACGCATACGCCAGAGAGATAGTGAGGCTGACGCATTTGGCCTACCCTGATTGGCCTGACTCGATTACCGACCGCCTTGCCTTAGAGCAGTTCCTAGACGGCATAGCTGATGGAGAAGTACAACTAGCCATTCGCACCCGAACACCAAAGACGACCGCGGAAGCCTGTTACTTGGGTCAGACGTATTTGGACCACCGTGCAGCAACGAGAAGTGCTCAGAGGATATTGCGGACTTCCGTCGCCACGATAGATGCAGAAGACTCCCAACTCAGACGACCCGATACACCTGCCGCGTCCCAAAACACCAGCCAGTCGGGAAACGCCTTTCGATCAGCTTAGAGGAGCCCAAGTTGATCAAGACCACCGAACCCAAGGCTCCCATGACATCAAGATACAGCGGCACCGTCGTTTGGTATAACACTACACGTAAGTACGGATTCATCCAGAGGGCGGATGGTGGAAAAGATGTCTACGTACCCCAGAGCTCCCTACGAAACTGGAGTTGGAACCACGGAATACCATCTCTTAGTGCAGGTGAGGAAGTCGAGTTTGAAATTAAGCAGTATGGGCAGAAGAAAATGGCGGTCAATGTCACTGGGCTAAACGGTACACGTTTACGCGGCAGCCGGCTCGCTTCTCAGCGGGGCCACAAGGATGAACGGCCAGCAAACCGACGATCTGGAAGACGAACGAAACCCTGGAAGAAAGGACGCGCTCCACGAAAGAACCTCAGTAGACGCCAGCGATTTCAACGACAAGTAACTGATTCACCCACCTGCCCGCAAATTGAAGAATCGGACGACCATGGACTGTTGCCGTTCCAAGAAGAAAAGAACTCGTCGGAAAACAGCTGCCCGTCGGCTCCACGGGGCCAAGCCCAACGGAAGACAACTGCCCCATCCTCATCCGCCTCACGAAGTCCGCACCGCTCGAATTGTGCGTCCAGGGCAAGCTCAACGGAGTCCCAGCGCGCATGCTCATCGACACGGGAGCCACTCACTCAATCGTCCACCCGAACGCCCTCCCCAAGAAGATGTTAATGAAGTCCATCGAACCAAGTGGGGCCATGATTCGCAGTGTAACCGGGGAGTTATCGTCCGTAGTAGGCATACTAAAGGTCACGATCCACCTACGAAAGCTCACCTTACGCCATGCCATGTACGTCGCGAATATCGACCACAATTGCCTACTTGGTATGGACTTTTTACAGAAAAACCACTGCTGCATCGACTTTTCGAAAGGAGTGTTAAAAGTGAAGGGTACTGAGGTCAACTTCGTCGACTTATCAACTCAGCAGCAAGGAGCCGTATTATGTGCAACTACCCAGCTGGCCAACGGAAAAGCGGGGGAATTCACCAACAAGGAGGTCAAAGAGCTCTCCCTACGAACTCTGCAGAATTTGGACGGGGAACAGCAAGCGAAGTTGTTGGAGGTTCTCGTTTCCAATGAGGATGTTTTCTCGTCATCGCCAACCGATTTAGGCCGCACGTCTCGCCATCAACACCGGATCGATACTGGAGACGCAACACCCATCAAGCTGCCGCCGCGAAGACTACCGTACGCCCGTCGAGAGGAGGCCGAAAAACTATTACGAGAGATGTTAGAGCACGGCGTTGTTACACCTTCCGAAAGCCCTTGGTGCTCACCAGTCGTCCTAGTGAGAAAGAAGACCGGCAAATTAAGATTCTGTGTGGACTATCGACAACTAAACGAGGTCACAAAAAAGGACTCCTACCCCCTTCCACGTATTGACCTGATCTTGGAAGCGTTAGGCGATTCTGAATGGTTTGCCACTCTCGATCTACAATCCGGCTATTGGCAGGTGGAGCTAGAAGAAACTGCGCGGGAGAAGACAGCATTCAGTTTCGGACGGGGGCTTTATGAGTTCAAAGTGATGCCCTTTGGTCTATGCAATGCACCAGCAACGTTTCAACGGCTGATGGAACGAATCCTACACGACATCCCCTATGAAGTCTGCTTGGTTTACTTGGACGACGTTCTGGTGCACGCGAAAACGTTTGAAGAACTTCTAAGCCGACTTACGTTGGTTTTCGAAAGACTGCGGACAGCCGGTCTTAAACTGTCCCCAGCGAAGTGTGAGTTGTGCCAGAAATCCGTCAAGTACCTTGGACACGTGATATCCCCAGCGGGCATAGAACCAGACCCGACCAGAGTCTCGGCAGTAAGCGAATGGCCAACACCACTGAATCAACGCGACGTCCGGGCATTCATTGGTCTATGTGGGTATTATCGACGCTTTATTTGTGACTTCTCTCGAATCGCACGACCTCTCCATCAACTCACGGAGAAGGGCAGGAAGTTCCTATGGACTGAAGACTGCGATGATGCCTTCCAAAAACTAAAAAGTCAGCTGGTAGCTGCCCCAATCTTGTGTCAACCACGTTTGGACCTGCCATTCCTTGTAGATACCGATGCCAGCCAACATGCGATGGGAGCAGTGCTCTCTCAGAACTCTGAAGACGGAGAACGTGTTATCGAATACTACAGCAAAACGTTCAGTAAAGCGGAACGGAACTATTGCGTCACCCGGAGGGAGCTTCTGGCTGTAGTTAAGGCAGTCAAACACTTTCAACCATACCTGTTAGGCAGACATTTCGTGCTACGCACCGACCACGCCTCCCTAAAGTGGTTAATGAATTTTCGGGAGCCAGAAGGCCAGGTAGCCAGGTGGATACAGCGACTCCAGGAATACGATTTTGATGTCACCCACCGTCCCGGCGCGAAACATGTTAACGCGGACGCGCTCTCACGGAGGCCTTGCAGCTCTTCGGAATGCCGCTACTGTGGTCGACTAGAAGAACAAGACGCTATCCGCGTACGTCTCGTGGGCATTGAAGAGAGTTTCTCAGTTGAACAACGGACGGATCCTGTTTTGGGAGTAATCTACCAATGGCTTGCACGAAACGAACGACCGGACCGCGAAGCTGTTTGCGGATTGGCTCCCCCTCTCAAAGCCTACTGGAGTATGTGGTCCACTTTGTTTCTCTGCAGCGGCAAGGTGTGCCGACACGTATCCCAGACACTAGACGACCATCACCAATTGTTGGTGCCACGAGGGCGTGTTAAGGATGTAATCGAGCTGGCTCACAACAGTCCTACCGGTGGCCACTTTGGGGTGCTAAAAACACTACAAAAGGTGAAGCAGCAATTTTACTGGATCGATTGTACTCGCGACGTCGAGAACTACTGCCAATGCTGTACTACGTGCCAGGCACGGAATGGACCAAGGAGGAAGCAACGATCGCGACTCCAAACGCACGACGTAGGAGCACCATTCGAACGGGTCGCCATCGACGTATTGGGCCCATTACCAACAACGGAGAGAAGTAATCGATACATCTTGGTGCTGATGGATTACTTCACTAAATGGCCGGAAGCTGTAGCGATTCCCAATCAGACAGCAGAGACAGTAGCAGAAGCACTTGTTCAAGAGGTCTTTACTCGATTCGGAGCACCCCTCCAACTACATTCCGACCAAGGTAGAAACTTTGAGTCGTCCGTCTTCCTCGAAGTGATGCGTCTCTTTGGCATTGACAAGACACGTACGACTCCGCTACACCCCCAGTCTGACGGCATGGTAGAGCGTTTCAACCGGACCATCCTCAACTATCTATCGAAATTCGTGGATGAACATCAGACGAATTGGGATATATGTCTACCCTTACTTCTGATGTCCTATCGGACAGCAGTGCACGAGTCCACGAAACAAACCCCAGCAATGCTTCTCTTCGGCAGGGAGTTAAGGATGCCGACTGGATTGTCTTACGGCTACCCCCCAAGAACCCAGTTCTCCACAAGCCGGTACTTAAGAGAATTCACCGACCGCCTGCAAACCATCCATGATCATAATCGCCTCGCACTCCGGGCGTCAAGCCGCAGAAGGAAAGACCGCTACGATTTAAAGGCAAATACATCGACGCTACCGATGGGAAGCGTGGTCTGGCTGTACACCCCCAAGAGGAAGAAAGGAAGGTGTCCCAAATTACAACGGGACTGGGACGGCCCATATGAAGTCCTGGAAAAGCTAGGAGACGTGATCTACCAGATAAAGAAACGCAACGGGACGAAAATCATCACCGTCCACCGAGACCGGCTTATGCCGTATGTGTCCGAAGAGGACGAGCAGTAAAACAACAGCCTAACCACCAATTTGAAACGGGTCAGTCGGAACTTTGACCTTTAAAAGACGGGGGCAGTGTAACGCGACATTGCCATGCACGAGCTATCAGAACGGACACAACACGCCATCTCATAGATCCCGCGCGAAAAGGGCAAACTCGTGTATGGCAACACGGCTGTTTGGTGAAAAAGAAAACCAAGTAACGACCGTTAGTTACTAGGTGGACTAGTTTTTGTTTTTGAAGAGAGCTGTCAATAAACAAGTAGTACGGAATCGAAAAGAAAAACACGCGGAAAATTGGTTATACTAAAATAAAGTGAGTGCAAATTCAACGAAAACGACGGTCATCAGCCCCATCAGATTCCGGTGCCAGAAAGGAGTTTCGCTACCGCTCGGCAAACACAACGCACCAGGAAAGTACCAGCAGCACCACCACGCCGAAAATTTGTTACAATTTTTTTGAAAATGGTTACAATGATTGAAGGAAATTGAATGTTATTTAGGTAGATAGTTTATTCAATAAGCATTTAATGAGCATTAACTATTGTTTGATTTTCACATTTTTTTCAAAAATATTTATTAATTTATTTGTCAATCGTGATCGCAAGTTGGAATTTTATTGGATAAACTTAGTAAATTAAAAATATGCTTATCATGGTTGTATTTATTAGTTTGATAGAACGACATGCAAATCTTATATACAGTAACCATAAAAAAACATCTACTTTTGCCTATTTTTTGGAAATCGTCCGCTTTTTCTTATACGTTAACAAAGAGCATCTCGATTATTTATATTGATAATCAAAAATTAAAATAAATTTTCAAATTCCTTAGTGTTAAGATCTATTTAATAAGCAGTGAAAGAAAAATTGATGACTATTCGTTGTTTTTTATTTTTTTTTAAATATGTATTTATTGAAGAAACGTAGGTACTACTGGAAGTGATACATTATATATTATAACATATATTTTATTAACGTATATAGTGTTTTGTAATACTATTATTGCTCATTTTTCCATAACACGTGATTAAAAATGATAAATTTGCCATATACAAATTTGAAAAAGTGTGTATATGAGGGAACAAATTTGTTATTCATAGATTTTTATGAAGAAATGCTAAAATTTCAAATGACTTGATCCCTATTTCCTTAGTTAACATTTGCTTATTAATAATGACTTTTTGGAATTTGATTTTGACATATGTTTTGTTAGTTGTCAAAAAGTGAACACTACGTTGAAATAAGTCCGTCGAAAATAGTTAGAAACCTTGGTTTATTGGCGCAATTGTGAAAAAATTTGCGGGAAAAGAAAACATCAAGTGACATCGAGCATTTTAGTAAATAAATACAGTGAAGAAAATCGTGGAAACAACTTTAAATTGGTAATTTTTCACTGCAATATTTCGAGGTTATAACAAACGTGAGCCATCAGTGACAACAACATTTCGTTGTATCCAGGCGACATCTAACTTCATCGAACGTCAACTTCTAATACGCGTCGGTGTTGCCACTACGAAGGAACACAAATGGAGGAACAATTCAAAATACTCTTCGACCAAATGAAAATAGAAATGGAAAAACAAACAAATATTATATTCGAAAAAATGAATGAAAATCTGGAACCATTGATTGAAGATAACAATATAATGAAAAAAAAATAGAAATACTGGAGAAGAAAATTGAGTATTTGGAGTATTTGGTATTTGAGTATTTGGTATTTGGGAAATTCGTCACTACAGTTGCTACACCGGATACAGGAAATCTTCAACCAAGATCTGGTAGTCAACTTGGAGGCAAATGATGTAGCAAAGATTTATCGAATTGGTCTGTGCAAAGAAAAGAAAATAAGACCGGTTTTAATTACTTTTGCAAACAGTTGGAAAAGGAGCGAGACAATAAAACTGAAAAAAGCCTAAGAGACGTCTATGTCATGGAAGATTTCCCTAAAGAAGTATTAGAAAAAAGAAAAGATCTAAAAACGAAACTAATAGAAGAACGTGCGAAGGGAAACATCGCATACATAAATTACGATCAATTGGTTGTGAAAGAGGGAAACCAAAACAAAGAAAAAAGAAAAAGAGACCAACAAACTTCGCCGGAAAACCAAAACCTGGCCAAGAAACCAGTGAGCAACAGTACAACAATAAAAGAGAACAGAAGAAATGCATTTGATTTGATGAGACCTAGATCGTCACCTAGTACTCCAAATCAATCTAAATAGCAACCAAATACTAGCAACCAGAGACAGAACCACCCCAATCCGGCTGGTCCCCGTGGGGTTGCTAGACCACTACCCCCCACTAGAAATACATCCATACGGCAAAAAAGATACTGTAACAAAATATACATTGCAACGTTAAACTTCAGAACGCTAATGACGGATAGCAGACTAGAAGAACTGTGCTCAACATACAGTTACCAGAATTCAGACATCCGACGACGATTATACAAGTTCATGCACCCAGAGAGCAAGATACAAAATTAGCGAAGGACAAATTCTATAAAGAGCTAGCACAGGTGATGCAAAAGAAGAACAAGAATACAATCCTAATGGGAGACTTCAATGCAAAGGTGGGCAGCAAATCAAATACAGAAGAATTTGTCTTAGGCGACTACAGTAGTAATGACAGAAACGACAACGGACAAAGGCTCATAGATTTTGCTTTTGCAAATAATCTTAAAGTAATGAACAGTTTCTTCAAGAAAAGGAAATCAAGAAAATGGACATGGGTGTCCCCAAATGGTAGGGATAAAAATGAAATCGATTTCATACTCACAAGGGAGAAACAGATATTTACTGACGTCGACGTAGTGAACAAGTTAAATTTTAGCACTGACCACAGAATGGTGAGAGGAGTTGTTCAAAACACGAATGGAAAATCGAGAAAATATATAATGTACGCAACAAAAAATACTAGATCAACATCACCTATACCACAAAATGCCTTAAATGAGCTGGGAAGCACACTAGAAGAAATCGAAAAACCAAAACACTGCAGGAGAAGAATAACATGTTGGAAAAGGAACTCATAAAATTAAGCAAATCGAGAGCTAAAAAAGAGAAGAAAAATAATTTAGGAGAAGAAACGCTAAATCTGATGGAAAAGAGGAGTAAAATGCTAGACAACCGAAAAGACAACAAACAAAACATCTCAATTATCAGCAAAAAAATACAAACATCAATAAGGAAACATAAGAAAGCAGAGAGAATGAAAGTACTGAGAGATCAAATAGAGAAAATAGGCGGATTCAAGAAAGGCCTAAAACAGCTAAGAGAATATACACAATGGGTACCCAGCATGAAAACTAAAAGCAAAAAGGGAAATGTGAAAGTGACAATAAAGTGACTTCCTCCCTCTATTTATTCCAAATGAATTCCGTCCGAAACCAGAACTCCCGTCTACTGGACCTAGTTTTTTCGAACAACCCGAACAATGTGTATGTTACCCCCTCCTCTAATATCCTCTGTAGCATTGATCCACATCATCCTCCTCTTTCAGTTAGTATTTCCCACTCCTCTCCAACATTCTCCGATTCTTCTCATTTGCAACCTATTTTTAATTTTCGTAAGACTGACTTACATCTTCTCTCGTCGACACTTTGTGACCACCTCTATAAAATTGAATGTGTGGCCCCCGTTACTGACCCTTTCTCCCAGTTCTACGACCTCCTGCGTAACTCTATCTCCTCCACCACGCCTTCATCCAAGCCTCCCCCAATCGACTCATCTCCCCCCAATATGGTACTCTAGAGAAGTTAAGACACTCAGGAACAAAAGAAACTCATATTGGTCAAGATATCTTCGCTCCGGCTCCTTAGATGATTTCACTCAATTCAGATTGTTGAGTCAAGATTTTTCCCGTTTAGTCAACTTGAACTACCATAATTTTCTTTCCTCTGTAAAGTCTAACCTTAGCTCGAATCCTCGCTCGTTTTTCTGCTTTGTCAACTCCAAAAGAAAACGCAAAGGTGATTACTTTCCGCAATCACTTTCCTATCTGGGTGTAGAACTTAAGGATCCCCTATCGATTGCAAATTCCTTTGCTTCCTTTTTCTCATCCACATTCTATAAAGTTCAATTTGACCCTGATGTCGATTACTTTACTGATCTCAATTCTACCCTCTCCTCCGAATTCCCTATCCTTCACATCTCCGAAGACGAGGTTCTTATTGAGCTCCAACGTCTAAAAGATGATTTCTCCCCTGGCCCAGACGGTATCCCACCTGTATTACTCAAGAAATGTGCAACGCTCCTAGCCTATCCATTATCTTGCCTCTTTAATCTGTCCCTCCAATCGGGTATTTTTCCCGATGTCTGGAAGACGAGTTTCTTGATCCCTATCCATAAAAAGGGATTGAAGTCGCATGTTTCTAACTACAGGCCCATTGCCAAATTGTCGTCCATCCCTAAAATTTTTGAAAAAATACTTGTTAATAAACTTTACCCCTTTATCTCCTCCCTCATTGGTCCTCACCAGCATGGGTTCCTAAAAGGTAGATCCACCGTCACCAACCTAGTCCACTTCACGTCTTTCTCCATTAACGCTCTTGAGCGGGGCGAAGCTGTCGAAACTATCTTCACTGACATGAGTAAAGCTTTCGATAGCATCCCCCATCCATTAATCCTACTTAAGCTCAAATTAGCCGGTTGCCCAGACTCTTTTCTTAGTTGGATTGATTCATATCTTTCCAACCGTATTTATCGCGTTAACTTTATATCCACCCTCTCCTCATCCATCACGGCATCAAGTGGAGTTCCTCAAGGTAGTCATCTTGGTCCGATTCTGTATGTGTTTGCTACGAATGACCTTAGCAAAGTTATTCACAATTCCGTGGTTCTCTCGTATGCCGATGATAACAAACTTTGTAAGAATATATGTACTCCTCATGATTACCTAGAACTACAGCAGGACCTCAACCGTCTCACAACATGGTGTTCGAAGAGCAATTTGAATTTGAATATCTCCAAGTGTGAGCACATTTCCTTCCATCGGAAGCGTAACATGGTGCCACACGTTTTCTATATTAATGGAATTGCGGTGAGGTCGGTAAGCTCCACTATGGATCTGGGCGTCCTTCTTGATACGAAACTTTCCTTCCGTGATCACCTGATCCATGTTGTCACTAAAGCGAGAGTCATGCTTGGCTTCATCTCTAGGTGGTCTAGAGAACTTGCAGACCCTCACACTTTTTTGACACTTTTCACCTCCCTGGTGCGCCCGATCCTGGAATATACCTCTCAGGTATGGTCACCGTTTCATCTTGTGCACATTGAACGCGTTGAAGCGGTCCAGAAAAGGTTCCTCCGCTCTGCACTTTCTCACCTCCCCTGGTCTGATCCTTTTCATCTTCCCCCATATGTTGATCGTCTCCATCTTTTTAATCTGCAATCTCTGGCAGAATGGCGTGTTATGGCGGACCTTCCTTTTATGCACGCCATTATTCAAGGTCACATCTTTCCTCCGTACATACGTGACCAGATTGTTCCCCGTCATAATGTCTTCCATCTTAGGTCGCGTGTCCCATTTGATGTTAGGTTCCACCACACGGAGTTTGGCAGAATGGAGCCTATCACACGCATGATTCGTTCATATAATCATGCTATTCCTTTCCTGTAGGACGCGGAGGGCACTTGTGAAGCTCGTAAGGCCTTGAGGAAGTGCTCTAGTGTGCTCCTACTGCAACTGAATGGTTAGTTCGCGCACTAACTGATACGAACGAATTCAGTACATATCATTCAGTTTATTAATTTTTTTTTTCTATTTCTCTTTATCTATTGTATCGTAATTCTATTACTTTACTTATTGTTGATTTAATTTAGTAAAATTATGATTGTTTTTCGCGTGCTTCTGTTTTTTCAACTATTTTTTCTTTTTTATATTTCTTATCTATTGTCTGTTTAATTTTCTGTTTTTTCTTTTTTGCCTATGTGTTTTTGACTTGTATTTAATATGTAACTTGTATATTTAACTTGTATTAAGTTGGAATGAAATCTTATATATATAAAACAAGATCTTTTTACAAAAGTTTGTCGCGGCAAAACTCCGGATCTACCGGGACAAGTTTTATGAAATTTAGTAGGATTTACTCTTATTAGAAGGAGAATGTTTTTGTGAAGTTTCAAAGAAATTCGCCAAAAACTTTACGAGATATGGTAGTTTTAAAGTTTTGGTCGTTTTGATTTTAAGAGAGCATCTTCCTTCCGTGCGAAAGCTTGAAATAAAGAAATTAAGAGCGATCGTTTCTCTCGAGTACAAATTTTTACCGATTTCTCTCACTCTCTTGAGCATGAACTGTATTCGCGAGAACAATTCGGTAGTTTGATTTCATAATATCTCTTAATTTTAAGTAGAGTTCTCTTGATATGAAAACAATGATTTGTATCCATGAATAACTCTCAAGAGAAAATCTACTTTAGAATATAAGAGAGATCGTGCAATTATTGTCGCTCCGTCACGCCAAATATTTCTTAGAGAGAAACGAAGAAGATCATGAAAACGGGAATCAAATCGTGGCTCTCGAATACATAGCATCCAAGAAGAACTCGACTTTAGCGCTTAAGCTTAATAAATGAAGAGAGATCGTGCAATTATCGCATTGTTAGCGGTTACTCCCTCTCTCTTAAATATGAGACGTATTCGAGAGAACATTTCGGCATTTTGTTGATTGCACGATCTCTCTTCATTTATTTTTCTTAAGAAGCAAAGTACACTTTCTCTTGATATGAAATCCATCCATGGATTCATACTAGAGATGGATGCGACTTCATGTCATGTGGTTTTCGATTAGGAAATGGGGATTGATTTATTTTTGGATCTGATCTTCTTATGCCCATCTCGAATACGAAAACGTCAACCTTTACTTGCGTATTAGAGAACCGTTACTTTTCGCTTTTGCAAATCGGAACAAAAGCTCTCTCTCAAGAATTCTCTATGATTTGACACTCTTCTCTATGATTTGACACTCTGTATTTCCGTAGAGCCGGTTTTAATTGTTTTCTACAAATTTTTCTCGGGTTATTCAATACAATTTTGGTTTATTAAACCCGTAGCAGATAGATTTGTTGAAATTGGTGGAAAATGGTAAATATTTTTTTGAGTTTCAGATTGTAGGACATCATAGTTTCCGGGAATCCCAAGTTGACCGATTTTCTTCCGGTTTGAAGGGTTCTTTTCCGGTAGAAATTTGAATTTTTAACGGTTTTTTGCGCGTAGCGGCTAAACGAAGCGTCCTACGGGGTTCGTATGTATGATCGACCCCCACTATTTTGACATTTTCTACCTTTCGTTCATACATCATTTTTCTCTACATTAAGGTTTTAAAGGTATGCATTCAAAAGATCGGAAAATTGATGAAATTCAGATTTTGAATTTTTAACGATTTTTTGTTCCTAGCGGCTAAACGAAGCGTCCTACGGAATTCATACGTATGACCGACCCCCATTTTTTTTAAATTTCCTAACTTTGAATCCCAAGTTGACCAATTTTCTTCCGGTTTGAAGGGTTCTTTTCCCGTAAAAATTTGAATTTTTAACGGTTTTTTGCCCGTAGCGGCTAAACGAATTGTCCTACGGGATGCATATGTATGACCAACCCCCACTGTTTTGACATTTCCTACCTTCCCTTGATACATCATTTTTCTCTAAATTGAGGTTTTAAAGGTGTGCATTCAAAAGATCGGAAAATTGATAAAATTCAGATTTTCAATTTTTAACGATTTTATGTTCCCAGCGGTTAAACGAAGCATCCTACGGAGTTCATACGTATGACCGACCCCCATTTTTTTTAAATTTCCTAACTTTGAATCCCAAGTTGACCAATTTTCTTCCGGTTTGAAGGGTTCTTTTGCGGCAAAAATTTGAATTTCATACGGTTTTTTGCCCGTAGCGGCTAAACGAAGCGTCCTACGGTGTTCATATGTATGACCAACCCCCACTATTTTGACATTTCCTACCTTTTTTCATACATCATTTTTTTCTACATTTAGGTTTTAAAGGTATGCATTCAAAAGATCGGAAAATTGATAAAATTCAGATTATGAATTTTTAACGATTTTTTGTTCCTAGCGGCTAAACGAAGCGTCCTACGAAGTTCATACGTATGACCGACCCCCATTTTTTCTAAATTTCCTAAATTTTTCAATCCATCTTTTTTCTCTGAATTGAGTTTTTAAAAATGTGTCCAAACAAAAGTTATGATATATGATAAAATTCAGATTAAAATTCGTAAACGCAAAATCTCGCGTTTTTCGGAAAAATTTTGTAACTTTTTATATATTTGAAACTCAATTTGTATATTTTTTCTTTAAATCAATAGAAATACTATTACACAGAAAACAGAAATTTTTGAGTAAATTTTACTCTCCAATGGTACACATTTTTGTTTGTGTTTGTTTTGTGCAAATTTCAGAACATCAAAATTGTGTGTACATGTACATTGTGTTCCATGCGCGAAATTTTGTATCAGCCCCCTTCCAGTTATTGTGATCACTCATTCCCTATTTGTCAATCAAACATCAACATCAATTCGCGCACTGTCTGTTCTTTGAACGTTAAAGACGGTGAAAGGCGCATACGGCCCATGGATCTTTTGTCTGCTGTTACGTGTGTGATGTTGGAAAAAAATGGGTAGAGAGTCACATGGGATCGCGACATCTGGTAAATTATTTTGTCTGTGATTAAACCTTAACTTTTTTTGTAAGTAGAAGAAAGTAATATTTTTCAACAAATTGGCCGAAAATAAATTTACACGGCTAACGTGGGCGTATTGTTCATGTGGCCGATCGGATCGGAATAACCTCTCAAATATTACTGTGCCATAAAAAATTTACATCCGGTACTAATCGAAGAACAGCAAAAAGTTAACCAGTTTTGTTTGAGTTTCAACCGGCAATCTATAAATCCTTATTTGTTTCATTGTTGTCATCGAACATAGGAGAAATTTCGATTTCTTATAACTACTATATTTCAATTTTTTTGTAACTTTAAAATTAATAGGTGCTGTAAAGTTTAGTAATAATTCCAAAATTGTCTCTTTTTGAAAGAGTGCTTGAATAGTTGTTTTAAGTTTATTTCTCATTTTCTTATTAAGCACTATTCATACTTTCAATTTATTATCCATTTTACGGCGAAAATTTGTAGCCAAACGTTAATAAAAACATTGTTGAAAAAGTCAAAGATTTTTTGGAAGTTTTTGAACTTATGTTACAATCAAAAGATAACTGCTAAGAATCAAAAATCTATAACTAAAGACAAACAACACATATATAGTATCAACATATACACTATACAAAAAATAAGCAGTTTTACGTAATGCCCAGCAAAGCGGGCGGGTACAGCTAGTAAATAAATAAATAAATAAATAAATAAAGAGACCATCAATAGCTAAAGTAGCGACAGAATTTTACAGAAGATTATACACGAAGACAGAGGAAACAGTACCAGCAGAGGCAAAAAAAGAGGCCTACGAAGAAGAAATACCTGATATATTAGAATCTGAAGTCGCGAAAGCTATAAAATCACAAAAAAGTGGGGAAATCACCTGGAGACGATAAAATCACAAACAAAATACTAAAAGAATCTCTAACTGCGATATCCAAATGTGTGACGAACCTATTTAAGGAAATAATAGCTACTGAACAAATACCGAGTCAATGGACGAAATCCACTATTGTTCTACTACACAAAAAAGGAGACAGAAGCGAAATAAATAACTACAGACCAATATGTTTAATGTCCAATCTATATAAGGTGTTTTCAAAAATAATACTCGGACGTATAACGAAACGCCTTGACGAAAATCAGCCAAGAGAACAAGCTGGTTTTCGAACCGACTATTCTACCATCGATCACATTTATGTCGTAAAGCAAATCATAGAAAAACTTAATGAATACGGGCAATTATATTATATGGCATTTGTCGATTACAATAAGGCTTTCGACTCCCTGAGTCACAACTATACTTGGGAAGCGCTAGAAAACCAAGGTGTGGAAAGAAAATTCATTCGAATCATAAAAGAAATATATAAAAATACCACAGCAACGGTCCAACTCGAAAAACAAGGCGAAGAATTCAGTGTTCAGAGAGGCTTCAGACAAGGTGATCCACTGTCCCCAAAACTTTTTTCGGCAGTGCTAGAAAATATTTTCAGACACCTAGACTGGGGAAATTTTGGAATTAACATCAACGGATCAAACTTAAACCACCTAAGATTTGCCGACGACATCGTAATATTCTCAGAGAGACCAGATATACTACAAAACATGATACAACAACTAGATTACGAAAGCAGGAAAGCAGGTTTATCCATGAACCCAACCAAGACTAAAGTAATGACGAATGGATCAAGGGAAAATATCAAATTAGGACAAGAAGTTATCGAATATGTAGATGAATATATATATTTAGGACAATTAATATCACCGAAATATCAATACTCAAAAGAAATAAATAGAAGAATAAGCAACACTTGGAAGCGGTACTGGTCACTAAAAGAATTAGTTAAAAACGAAACATTGCCAATGTCTATAAAAAGGAAACTTTACAACATATGTATCCTTCCATGTCTCACGTATGGGTGTCAAACTTGGCCTGCTACGAGTAAAAACAACAAAAAACTCCTAGTTTGTCAACGCAGCATGGAGCGAAGCATGCTTAATATCAGGCTACGGGACCGATAGACAACGTTAAAAGTAAGGGAAAGAACAAAGGTAACCGATGTATTACAAAAAATAAGAAAGTTAAAATGGAACTGGACTGGTCATATAATGAGGGCGGACAGTGGGAAAAAATGGACGAAGGACGTAATGGAATGTTACCCTAGGAATGGGAGAAGACACAAAGGACGCCAAATCAAAAGATGGGAGGATGATCTGCCGAAAGGATGGAGAAAGAAAGCTGGTGACAGAGATAAGTGGAAGGAAGTGGAGGAGGCCTATGTCGAAGGACAACCTGACTAAGCGAGAGAAGATTTAAGAATACAGTTTTTTTAAGTAGCATATAGGTCCGAAATTGTAACCTAATTTTTTTTCTTAAATTTAATTTGATATAAATTAGTTTAATTTTAAATTGAAATTAAAAAATTCAATGAAATAGTATGTGTGAATTGAGCACACGTATAGCGAACATGATGCTGTTGGGAGGAATGTATGCGTGTGATTGTTTTTCTCTTTGCCTGGAAATATGCAACCATATGGGATTTTTTGGTTTGTGTCCCCGACACCTTTAAAACTGCAATTTAGAGAAAATAGAAAAGGTAGGAAATGAAAGTTGGTCCGTTTGTACGGAAATTCCAGATATATTTTATTTGCAATATATGTATATGTATTTCCCACAACTGCTTAATTTAGTTAAAAACCATATGATCCACGGTCCGTGTGGTTTATTGAATCGTATCCCCGTCTGTATGAGATATGGTAAATGCAGCAAAAGCTTTTCTAAGGACTTTTACAATACAACTCAAGCCAATGTTAGATGCGTCATGTAAATGGTATAACCGTTGACTTTCGTGGCCACTCTGTTGGCAACCGTTATGCTGTTCCTTAAAATCCATATCTTTTAGCGAAATTTGATTGCTACTTATATGTGGAAGTTAAGAGCCTAAAATATATGTACAAATATGTTTATAAGGGATACGACTGTGGATCATTACAGTTTGGAAGAGTTTGAGGTGGAGTTGATCGCAAAGTTTATATAGATGAAATCGATAGCTTTTTGTCCGGTTACTATGTTGGATCTACGGAAGCTAATTGGCGCATGAATGAGTATCCAATGCATTACCAGTCACGAAATATATTATAGTTCGACTTGAATGTCACTTGCCCCATCGGCCAAATGCAGTCTTCAGGGAAGGAAATGTTCAGCAAGCTCTTAAAAATCACAGAAGAACAATATTGACTGCATTCTTTGAAATCAATCGAATTAGTTCGTCCGAGTTTCTATATACAGAGACGCCGATGCATTATATCATATTTAGGTAGATAAAGAAAAGAAATCGAAAAAACCTCAAAGAGGAAGTAGTAGAGCTATTGCTAGATTATTTTATGTTTTATGTTGAGGTGTTCCATTTGAGACTATTTTGCTTCATGTTCGAGGTCCCATCAGGATTTGGGTACAGTTGGGAACATTATTTACAGCACATTTTCAGCACATGCACGACGTATCGTATGAAATGATGGAGAGTGGCGTGAATATTTATTAGAAGTAAAAGAGTGTAAGTCCTCTCAGCAGTTAAGAGAGTTATTTTCCTACTTGTGGTATGAACCTACTTGTGGTATGAACTTTCTTACAAATGCTTTAGATTTGTGGAGTGAATTCAAAATTTTCATGTGTGAAGAATTTCTAAGAAATTCTTCAGAAAATAATTCATATAAGCATGCTTTATAAGCTATTAAGGAAATTTTGTTCAGTAAACGATTCATTCGGTACTTCAACTAACCTTTTCGGATGTAAGACTATTTTACTCTGTGGAAATTTTTGACGAATATTGCCAGCTATATCTCACGGTACACGTGTACCACTTATTGAGAGTTGCTTTACTTCTTGGTCCGAATTTTCAAAATCCGCAAAATAACTTTTACCCAAAACATGAGAGCTTCACCTCATGAGATTGAATTCGTTGAATTTCTTAAATCTCTTGGTAATGGATTTTTACCCACATTTCCAGATTACAGCCAAGATGTTAATGAAATTCCTTCCCATTTAGTTAGCGACTTCGTGAATTCTGATACTTATGGCAATGTATCTGAAACCACAAAGTCTAACGATATTCTCAATTGGGTTATATTAGCACCAAAATATGAAAACTGCACTTTCATCGATGCAGAAATTTTTAACAGTCTGTCCGGAGAGGAACGAATATTTGAGTTCCGATAACATATTGAGTGACGATTATAGAGAGCAAAATAATTTTCCAGTAGAATTCTTAAACTCAGTTGATGTAAGTGGGCTCTTGATCCTACAAATTTACTTTCAAAACTAAATTGCTTACTTTTACTTATTCGTAATTTGAGTACGGGACATGACTTGCTTGGTCAATGGTACACATATTCGTTTAGTTCAAATGGAAAAGAAAATTGTTTGGATTGTGAGATTTTAGCAGGAGTTTTCCGAATCACACGTATTTTGACGCCACAAATAAACCCTAATTATAGAAGTACGCTTCTGTATTTTTCCTTTCAAGAAACTCAATTTCCCCTCATTCTGGCTTTTGCGATGACAATTAATAAATCCCAAAAGTTTCAAAAAGAAGGAATCTTACTCAAACTACCATTATTTTCTCACCGTAAATTGTATGTTGTAGCCAGTAGAGTTAGATCGTTTGATCGATTGCGTGTCTATATGTATTTCTGAAACAAAAAGCCAAGGTCATTTGGCAGAAGATGAAAGAATTCTTACAAAAAGTATTTTGTATGAGAAAATTTTAAAATCTTTCAAGATCTGCAACCGCACCTGTAAGGTTTTCGATAATTATAGATAGGACCTCATTCAATATAGATGTAATTTGACCCGCAAAATGAGCTGAAATGATTGCTACTACAGTCTGAACTAAATAACCTTTTTACTTACAATGCTACTGTATATATAGCGCCATGCGCGAGCTATTAGAGTGATCGTAGCGAACGGCGGGGGTTGGCGAGCGTAGCGAGCAGGGGGCGTCCCCCTGGTTATTATTATTATAATGAATTTTTGTTATCATGTGATTTCTAGTATTATGTTTGTATATCTGAAAGTAACGAGTATATATCTTTTATGATGAGAACGAGTATATATCTTGAAGTCATACAACAATTTTGAATAACTCACTCAATTAATTCATCGTTAGTTCGAAATTTTATTAATTTATAAGACAATTATCGAAAATCGGAATTTTGTTATATTTCTTAACTTTTGTATGAATACTTTCCACAAAAAAGAAAGGTAATGTACGGCAAGGAGTTAGGAAATGACTAAGAAATGGGATACTTATGAAACCTCCAGGACGCTTAGTTTGTCAGCTAGGAGCAAAAAACTGTTAAAAAGTCAAAATCAGATTTTATCATATTTCTCACGTGCTGTCTGCAAATTTTCAAAACTTCAATTTATAGAAAAAAAGTGTGGGAAGAAAGGGTAAACAATAGATAAATAAGGGGGTTGGTCATAGATATGAAGCCTCTAGGACACTTATTTAACCCGTTAAAAGCAAAAAGCTGTTAAAAATTCAAAATCTGATATTTTTATATATCTTAGCTTTTGTATACATTTTTGAAAACGTAATCTAGAAATGGAAAAAAGATAGGAAATGGCAAAATAATGTGGGTTGTTCATACACATCAACTCTCTAGTAAAGCAGCTATGGGGGGAAAACTGTTAAAAATTCAAATTCTGAATTTTATAATATTTTCCAAATTTGGTCAGTAAATTTTTAAAAACTCAATTTAGAGAAAAATGTTTTAAAAACAAAAAGTTAGCAAACAGAAAAATAATGGTAGCCGGTCAAACATATGAAACCTCTAGGATGCTTAGTTTCGCCGCTACGGGCAAGAAACCGTTGAAAATTCAAATTTATACCGGAAAAGGCCCCTTATAACCGGAAGAAAATTTATTAATTCATGGTTCCCGGAAACTATAATGATCTGTAATCTGTTATTCGTAAATAAACATATCATTTTACATAATCCTTAAAAATTCACCTGCTACGGGTTGAATGAACCAAAAGTCATTTAACCCGAGCAAAGGGATTGTTGTTCTTGTTGGGAATAAAAATTCGACTGGAATATTGCGATCTATGAAATAAATTCACGGTTTTCACCCTAAGGACAAATGAGAGCTTTCTCTCTTCAAAGTTTCATGTTCCCAATAACGAGTTGGCAAAAGCTCTTGAAAAGAGCTTTCAAAATCGGGTGCCAACTCGTTGTATGAGAATGAGACATCTGGACCTTCTGTGACAGAATACAATTTTATTTCAATTTCATTGAAATGGAAGGTTTTTCACTCGAACATATGATCTATGCCAATGATAATGTGAGATGAGTAATGTTGATGGCAAATGCAGCCGTATGTTCATTGCTTTGATTTTTCCATGGAGGAATACAATTATATGTATATTGTTTTGGTTTATGTCCCGCATACAAGACTGATATATTTTTTTTTAGAAACATAGCCATTTATCGGGGACCCAAACCAAAAAAAAAATTATATAATTGCATATTTCCAGGCAAAAAGCATAAGAATCCCACATATACATGCATCCCAACAGCATTGTCTACGCTATATGTGTACTCAATTCACATACATATATTCCCATTGGTTTTCAAATTTTAATGCAAAATTAATGATCGATGATCGATGGCCGAATTGACTTTAATTTAATTTCGACACACTGAATGTGTTCCCGCGTCATCAACAACGAAAAAGCCCTCGGACCTTAAATTTCCCGTCGCGTCAACCGGTGATTTGGTTGGCGCGATGAGATGCATTGTTGCGAATATTATTTGACCGACGCGACCTAATTATTATTATGAATTATTATATTGTCCCCCAAATTGTTTCTTCATAATGTTAGCATATTTTTTTAATAAATTATTCAATTTTTTTTCATTAGTACTATTATTATTGTATATAAAATCGTACGATGTTCTCGAGTTGTTGCCCATCAAAGTACTAACAGCGATATACACTGCTTGAATTCGGTGAACGAACGAGAAACGCATACTCGCGTATTCGTTTTACTTTTAATTGTGAATCGAAATTATTCTAGGTGATTGATTATTTCTGGGATGGAAACTTCTTTTCCAGCGGAATTTTTCGCGCGAGCGTCTGCCAGTGCAGCAATACTGTGTGTACAGTGCAAATATAGTGAAGGGACAGAAAAATGCGGTAGGCTTAGTCAGGGTCCGCCCCGTAGATTTTCCGTGAAAACTTCGGGATAGAATGAGATAAGATAAATAAGTGTTTCTGATTTGTATTTACTTAAATTAATCTTTTTAATACAATGGTTATATGGAGCAGTACGGTTACAGAACAGATAAATGACAAGTTTATTGTTTTGCGCCTGTTTTTCATTTCTTCTTCGATGCTGCCGTAGTTATGACAATTGCTCAGCACTGGACTTTTGAGTTTTCTTAAATTCATTATGATGCCAAAATTCTCTGTTTTGCGTTTTATTCAATGCGGCGAATATTTACGATTTTATTGATCCTACAAGTTTTCAATTGAATACCGATTTTAAATTAAAGTGTAAAAAGTGCAAGAATAGAAACTAGACATGTACATATGTGTAATCCAGAATATTATAATCGTCAATCAGGCAATTCTCTCGGCGAAATTCTTGGAAGTGATCGAAAAACAACAAACTTCAATTCCGTAAATTTTTCTTCGCCTACCGTATTTTTGACAATAGTTGCAGTCGTGTTGTGGTTTTATTTCTTTCCACTAACAGATTTTAATTTACCTTTCCTTTTATAAATGTTGAAGGTTTACAAGATGTTCCATAACCTTCCGAGGTGAAACAAAGTCTTTCAGTTTAATTGTAAGATCTTTAATTGGACACTTTTCATAAACCTTATCCTAATTACTCTATATGAATCGAAAAACATTCAATACTGCATATAACCCAAATAATTATCAATATCTTATATAAACAAAATATTTATCAATAATTCATATAAACCAAATAATTATCAATACTCTATATAACTCAAATAACTATAAATTCGAGTGAATGTACAATCTTCATAGTAACTACATTTTACCTTGTTATATAAACCAAACTCTTAATAACATCTAGCCTTAACGTACAAACTGAGTTCTTATTAAATTCTAATTTCCAATTTCTGACATGAATCAACCCTCAACGTGTTTTACAAAATAAATCCTCAATTTATATTTTATGGTAACCAAATTTACCGTCTATCCAAACATTCAAACTCGAGCCTTCAATTCTTACTTCGTGCTTCGCTTCTTGTTTTCATGTATGTGTGTTTTTATTTTATTCCTATTTATTTTTTCTTTATAATTTTTCTCTTCTTAATTTTTTTCCTTTATTTTTATTTCTTCGTTTCTCTCGCCTATACTTTAGCCGCTCATTGCGCAACTTCTCTAACTCCCTGCTGATCTTCATCCTATGCTCCTGCGTTACGGCCAATAGCAGGCGACGACGGACCTCTTCGATCGCTCGGCGGAAGTTAGCCTCTCTTCCTGTGCGGTACTTCCGAGGATGTACGTCGGATGGAGGGAATGTCCGTGCAGTCTTTCTTATGGCACTGTTCCTAGCGCGGTACTCCTCTAACGTGCTGGGCCTAGGTCCGGCTCCCGAATCACGCAAAGCCTCCGCCAACGATTGTTTAGATGATTCAGGCACCGAGGATGGACCAGTTAGTAATGGGGCTGACTAGGCACCTAGTTGATGGGTTTTTACAACCACCTTCAACGTGGAGTTCCCCGAAACCCGATAGGTTCTAGGAACCGTGTTCGGTTGGTTTGTTTGGACGTTTAAACGATGGGTTTGTTCAACCACTATCGTTTTTGACGTCCCTAAAAGACCGATAGGTTGCTGGAACCGTGTTCGGTGGATGCTTTTGAACCTGGGTTGATGGGTTTTTAAAACCTCTTTCAGCCTCAATTCCTTCTAACCGATAGGCTTCAAGAACCTTTTTCGGTACTAGTTGTTACTTACATGTCCTTTCCCAGATATTCTCTTAGTAAGGTAAGTTGTAAAAACCGACGCCTTTCCTAAGCTTTCGCCGGCTTTTTATATATCGAAACCGGGAGTTTCGTCCGTTATTGCGATGTTGTCATGTGTTGCTAAACAACTATTAGTGTGCAGTGGGTCCATCGTGTAGTGACCGGTTGAGTTGAACTAACTTTTCCTTATTTGAACAGATCCACCTGCTACGGGTTGAATGAACCAAAATTGTATTGAATAACTGAGCAAAATTTGTAGAAAAAAATTAAGGGCGGCTCTGTTGTGACTCAAAAATATTACGGCCGGTAAACATCTGGAATGCTGTCTGTGGCCTACATGGGAAAATATCCACATCCCACCCAAATCCCTAACCGTTGATCAAACACACCTAACCCGAGACACATCCCACCATACTTCCACACCACACTAACCCAAGACCCATCCCACCATACTTCCACACCACACTAACCGAGACACATCCCACCATACTTCCTCACCACACTAACCTCAGACATACACCTTACCTTATGATCCCACCGTCACCTGAAAGTGAAAAAGAAAATGAAAACGAAACAAGTCACCCAGTGACCTAATTTCATATGTACGAAAGTACTTTCGGTCGCTCACCCGTATGGAGGAAATTAAGTATTGTCGACGGAAATTGCCAAACACTCGCGGTCACTTACCTTGAAAATAGCTGACCCAGGTCCGTTTCAGGTCGATCACCTGATGAAACGGCAAAAGGGAGTTTTGCTACTTCTGCAACAACATATGGATCGATCAATATAGTATTGATTAATTGACGAAATCCAACAAACAGGTGGGGCAGGCAATCATGCTATAAATAATGAGCCACCAGCAACGAAAAAGCAGTGATGTACTCAACCCGTTCCTGAGTCCTGACAGCCAACCCGTTCCGGAAGACGTACTAGACACATCCAGCCACAGCAAAGAGTCAATCAGCCCAGTTAAATCAGAAGACCAGACGAATCCAGCCACAGCCGCTAAGAATTAACAAGGAGTCCACCAGCCCCGTGAAACCGAAGCCCAGAGACGTCCAGCCACCTCCAGCAAGAGACTACAAGGAGCCAACCACCGGCCTAGCTAATATCAAAACAAAAAGGGTAATCCGATCAAGCTATCGGCTACCCAAAGACCTGAACAGCCCTCGAAGGCAGCAGGCATTAACCCAACGCCAAATGAAAATAGCAGCAGAGGACCAGCTTAGAGAAGCCCTGAAGGACCCTACAGCAGGACCACGACCGATATCCCTGGAGGAATATCGGCGACGACAAGCCGCTAAAGTACCTAAGCCCGAAGCAGTAGACGATAAACGCCCCCCGAAGAAACCCCGTTCCGGAGTTGAGGCCTACTACCAGCGAAAGCTCCAAGAGGCTCAAAGGGAACTGGTTCTGGCAACCACAAAGGAACAGAAACGCGACGCCAGCGACAGAATCAATAGACTGAAGATGAGCCGCAGGAATTACCGCCACCAGAAAAAGACGGGCAAGCCAGCACTACCTAAGTAAGGTTCTCTAGTGTATAGTTGGATTTAAGTAAATTTGTATAGGATTTAGTAGATAGACAATAATAAGAGTTGGGAACTTCAATGGAAGTTTCTATACCGAATAAAGTAATTGAATAATAAATTTTGGACTTTTGAGAAGAAGAACATTGAAACCCCAAGATAAAGAAGGGGACCCAACATTAATTGGCGCAGCCGCACTTACGAACATACGCACCACAAACCACGACTCAACAAGGCATACGATTTAGACCATTGATTATACAGAGACTATGGGGAAAAGGCAATAATAATAACCACTATTGAAAATTTATGGCCCACTCAACACCTAAGATACCCTTAAAGATAAGTTTGAAAAGATTCATGAAAAGAATAGATTCATACACGGTGGATGAAACGAGCCCAGAACACGAACCCACCTACTCCACTAAGAGTACAAATACAGAAGAGGAATTGTTCGCAAACGAAGGGGATCAGATTGATGAGAAAGGTAACTCACCAATGCAAACAGAGGATCAAAAAGATCCAACGGAAATAGCCAACACGAATCCGGAAAGACCAGGAGTGGTGCAACTAAGAAACGGGAGAAAATATTATAGGGGTCACTCGGATCCAACTGGGAGCAAGGACCAGGAATTTATTAATAAGCTACAAACAGAAACAATCAGTATACACAAAATGGCAAATGTGACACTAGTTAACAACGTCCTTTGCAACAACGTGCCCATTTTAACCGGAGAAGATAGCCCACGTAAAGAAAGTGAGGTAAATGAATTTGCAAATTGTGCACGCATAGCGTATGACACACTGGTCGACGTACAGGACCAGGTACTATTTGTGAGACTACTGCCCACAAGATTGAGAGGACGAGCATTGGATGCCGTCCAGTCAGGACTAAGAGACTCATTGGAGAACATAATAGCTACACTGAGGTCAAATTTAATACAATGGACCTCATACATCACGCTAAATAACCAGTTAAGAAATGTGCAGCAATTGCCAACCGAAACACTATGCGGTTATTTTAATCGGGTAAAAGCGTTGATTAAAGCTTGTAAAAGAGCCGCGGAAGCCCAATACACCAACGGAGGTGAAGGACTAAAAACCGAGATCGAGGAAGTGGGCATTCATTGCTTTAAAATTGGAATTCTTAATGCCAATTACAAGTTTTATTTATTACAAGAATCCGAAAATACAGTTGAAGCATTGGGGCGGAAAATAACGAAGCTAGAACAAACAGAACAATGTATGAACGCGGGACCACATAGTCGGCATGAAATGGGACAACAGGTATCTTTAATAGGCCAAGACATAAACCATAGCATGGATAATCGGGAATCCATCGGATACCAACCGGAACAGTACCGGGACCCACCAAGAAATAGGTTCGAATCCGGAAACTCTAGATACAACCAACCACACCGTCCGAATAATTTCCCTCCACGAAATTATCACCCCAATGGCAACACCGGAAGATATAATAATAACTTCGCTCGAGGAGGACCAGAGAGGCGGCAAGTGAGATGTGAATTTTGTAATAAAATGGGCCACATCCGTATGTAGAATGTACGGGCACACTAACACAAGCTGCCGCTCCCAAAAACAGCAAAAACAATATCAACAGGGAAATAGAGGCGAACATCAGAGACAAGTAAACCAAACCACCACCAGTGGGGGTAGTAACCCCTGCAATTTTTGTCTGGCCACCGATCACTTAGAAACTAGATGTTTTCTTAAAGCAAGATGGGAGAGAATGCAACTAGAAGATAGGATGAAGCACACGGGAAACTCAACGGAAACCTTCGAGCGCACCGCGAATCGTCAGTATGGAGAAACAGGTGCGCGATCATGCCTAATTTGCCTATAATAACCATATCCACAAACATAACAACCCAGAATGCCCCAAAATTTATAATCGACACAGGGTCAGAAATCAGCCTCATAAAGGCAGATGAGGTAAAAGAACAATACTTAAAAGAAGTAAACGCCTTAGATAAGGTAACATTAAATACCATATCCGGGGAAATAGAATCGGAAGGTACCATAATGGCTTACCTAGACACAGCGCGACCATACCCCTGTAAATTCCACGTGGTAAAGTCTAATAACCCAACAAACGTGGTTGGAATAATAGGCAACGATTTTGTAGCAGAGAATTGTAATGTAGAGGGACCAGCTAGAAGATTAGTTTTCCCGACAATAGGAGGACAAGAAGCCATAACAATACCTTTTGAGGAAAACCCACGTAAAAGGGCAGACAATAACCGTTTCGTAGACGTAATAGCGACAGGCAGGGCAGACGTCAACCAAGAAAATTCCTTCGAAGGGCACACAAAAAGTCGCAGCTCGCAACCTACGGCGTGTGAACTGACTTCACATGATGGAAGGGATGACGTGGTAAAACCAGTTCTATTACAACAAGAAAAAGACAACGGGAAGCAGGACTTGGCAACAGCTCTCGAGACTTTCCAACAAGATGAGGGTGGTCAACAATATGGGAATTCGCACATTCTTATCGAGAGATATAGCCATCATACTCGCAAATATGACGGTCCTAGTAGTCCGAGCCCACACGTGGCGAAAGATAAGGCTTCAGAAAAAGGGCAAAGTAATGACGATAAAACATCCCCAGTCCAAGATAACGAAAACTACATTACAGTAACGACCCAAGAGGCCATTGAGGTACCCTCCAGAACAGTGAAATTTTTTGAAATTCCAACAAACCTACAAGGAGAATATATAATTATCGGGGAAGAAGTCAAACAAGCAGCGTACATTAGTAATGCTCTGGTATCACCAAAAAATAGAAAAATACAATGCAGTATAATGAACATAAATAATCATGAGGAAATAATCCATACGTTTAAACTTTTATTGGAAAAACACAGTGCCCAAAAAAGGGAAGCAGAAAAAGAATATATTAACCAGGAAAAAGAAATCCACAATATACAGAAAGGGGAACCAGAGGAAAAGAAGGACACCCAGGAAAGTATAACCAAACTAATGGAAATAGTAGGTATAGAAAAAGATTTGAATGAAGAAGAAAAAGAAGCAATAACACAGACCATAAAGGAGTTCCAAGATGTGTTCCACTTGCCCGGGGAAAAGTTAGGTCATACAGCGACTGTACGACATGAAATACGGACAAAACCGGAACAAGTGCCGATAAAATGTAAAATGTACAGACTCCCCGAAACTCAAAAGCAAATAATAAACGACGAGATAGATCGACTTCTGAAGGATGACATTGTTGAGCCTAGCTGGAGCCAGTGGAATGCTCCCTTACTAGTGGTTCCCAAGAAACCGGGGCCCTCTGGCGAGAAAAAATGGAGAATAGTAGTAGACTACCGAAAACTTAACGAGGTAACGGAGGGGGACGCATACCCACTGCCGAGAATAGAGGATATTCTGGACCAGTTAGGGAATGCCCGTTATTTTTCGGTATGAGATCTCGCCAGTGGTTACCACCAAATATCTATGAAGGCGGAGGACCGGGACAAAACAGCTTTCAGTACCCCGTACGGGCATTACGCGTTTAAAAGAATGCCGTTTGGTTTAAAGGGAGCCCCGGCAACGTTTCAGCGTCTGATGAATCATGTGTTGACGGGACTACAGGGACTACGTTGTTTCGTGTACCTAGATGATATAGTCACCTATGGTAGAAACCTCAACGATCATCAGCGGAAAATACGAGAAATACTACAGAGGTTAAGGGAACATCGTCTAAAACTAAACCCAGAGAAATGCAATTTCCTGAAGAGGGAGATAATATATCTGGGACACAAATGCGGGACTGAAGGAGTCGCGCCCGATCCTAGTTTAGTCAGAAGCGTACAAGAATTTCCGACCCCGACAACGGTGAGACAGGTGCAATCGTTTTTGGGTTTGGCACTCTACTACCGGAAGTTCATTAAGGGTTTCTCAAAAATCGCAGCCCCGATCAACAAGTTGTTAAGAAAAGACATAAAGTTCTATTGGGATGAACAATGTACGCAAGCGTTCAACACTCTGAAAGAAAAACTAATTACACCACCAGTACTGCGGTATCCAAATTTCGATGAGCCGTTTAAATTGTACACCGATGCCAGCGGGGAAGCACTGGGAGCAGTCTTGGCGCAAGGACCCGAAAATAACGAAAAACCGATTGCCTACGCCAGTCGAGCACTAAATAATGCGGAACGAAATTATTCCACGATTGAGCGCGAACTGCTCGCGATTGTATGGGCTGTGAAAAACTACCGGAGTTACCTGTACGGAAGGCCTTTCACTGTCTTCACTGACTATAAACCATTGCGCGGGGCCATACGTATAAAAGATCCCACTAGTAGAATATTGAGGTTATGGCACAAGCTGTCAGATTACACTTTCGATATTCAATATAAGGAAGGGAGGAGAAACGGCAACGCCGATGCCTCAAGCCGAATCCCGTATGAAGTCTTAGTCGTAACGCGGAGACAAGCCAGAGAAATGGAAACAAACACTATTCCAACGGGTCCAGCGGACAATGTGGTACAAACGAACCCAGCAGAGAGGAAAACGCCGCTGCTGTCTAGTACCAGAAATGAGTCGCGACAAAAATCAGGGGAAGAACAAAAAAGGGCATTAACGGACCCGAACGACATCAAGAGGATACTAGCCGACTGTCATGACGCACCATTTGGGGGACACCAGGGGATCCAAAAGACGTATCAACGTTTAAAGCGTGAGTTCTATTGGAAAGGAATGAAGAAGGATGTAGTGAATTACGTAAAACGCTGCAAAAAGTGCCAAACCAACAAACAAAGCAGAGAGCACAAGGAACCTCTGGTTATTACCGACACCGCAGAATTACCTTTCGATAAGGTATACCTAGACATCGTAGGGCCATTGCCGGAAACAGTGAACGGAAATAAATATATCTTAAGCTTTGAAGATGATTTAACAAGGTTTATGGACGTGGTACCACTCACGAACGTAGAAGCAAAAACAGTCGCACAAGCATTTGTGGACGAGATAATTAGTCGATACCGAATTCCGAGAAAATTGATCACGGACCGCGGAGCCAATTTCTCCTCGGAGATGTTCCGTCATGTGTGCAAATTGTTCAAAATTCATAAACTGGAGACAACAGCTTATCATCCTCAAACGAACGGTGCCCTGGAACGATCGCATAGACCTTTAATGGATTATCTAAGAAGTGTCGTTGACGAGAACCAGACGAACTGGGATGAACATTTGCGTGCAGCAATGTTTGTGCGAAGTAATAATGTCCATACTGCAACAAAGTTAACCCCCATGGACTGCCTATATGGGTTTTCGGCCCCCCTACCCAATAATCTATAAAGAGAGCCACAGCCTATATATGATCACGAGAATTACTATTTGAAATTGCGAAATAAACTCCAGAAGACCTACCAAATCGCAAAGGAGAACATAGAGAAAAACAAAGCCATATCAAAGGAATACTACGACCAAAAGACACTCCCACTCAAAGTGCACGTGGGAGATGAGGTGCTCCTCAAGAATGCGACGCGAAAGAATAAACTTACGCAATTTTGGCTAGGACCATTTAAGGTTTTAGCCTAAGAGCTGAAAGCAAAGCCGTGGACAAACTAGAGCAGGAGATAGTGGAAAAATCACGTGAAAAGCGAATATCCATACAAAGTAATATCGGTACAACCATATCAAGCTGCCTCCTCGTTTTGCCGATAATATGGATTAGCCTAAAGATTTATGGAAGAAGGCAGGTGGCCCAACAAAGAGCCACCCATAGAAACCACAGAAAGCCAAGTGTAAACATCATACCGGTACCTATTACGGTACCTAGGAGGGACCAAATCATACAAACAGAGAAGATAAACAATAAAGAAACCCCGACAACCAGTACCGCCGCAAACTAACCAACATCGGGAAAAAGAGAAACTAGAATAAGTAGAACCTAAGCTAGAACTAGACATCATACACCTAATAAAAAACTTAATAGAAACAAGGCAACAATTACTAACATCTCAAACTCACATTGGCAGAGAACCAACGCCAGAGGGAATAAAAAGGAGAGACAGCCTCGGACTCGACGACCAAGAGGAATTAGATAACCTCCTAGCAGAAACAGCCAAATGGATCGAGAAACTCGGGATTTTGGACAAAGAAGAAGACAATGACAGTGAGACCGACACACCTAAGACAAATGTTAAGAGAATTGCAAGAGACCACCGAACCCAAAGTAGGACCCGCGGAGAACGCCGAACCCGAGATAACGGAACTCTATATCGAATGCGCAAGGACTGATATCTGACCCCTCCTGGACCCAAAGTCTTTCAAATTTCGATAACCGGAAAACATGGCCAACAGTGATGAGACAGCGTCATGAGATGTCGTTGAAACATATATACTAGTATAGCAAACATAGGATAGGATTAAAGCAATCAAACATTAAAAATTTAGAAATAGATATATGTACTCAGAAAATATGTAACCTTAACCTTAATATATATATAACGTATGTAATCAAAAAAAAAAAAAAAATTGTTATTTGGGGAATTAAGAATATATAAAATATATCAACTATTTATTACTATAGACCTAGAGTAGTTGATCCAAATGAAGATGTAATGTTGAAAGAAACCGAAAATAGAACTAAATTGTAACCTTAAATTAACTAAGTCGAATCGCTTACCTTACGCTCATGCAGCCAAAATAGTTACTCAAACAAAAAATACTATGTAAAGTCAAAAAAGTACTATGTGAAGATTAATTAAGTTTAAAAATACAAAAAAGTACTATGTGAAGATTAATTAAGATCAAAAATTACAGAAAAGTACTATGTGAGGTCAAACCAATTGTAACAAGTTAGGAATGTAGATCTTTATATAAATATATACACCCGACAAACACCTATGGCTGGGGGGAGCTTCTCTAAAGAGGGGAGGAATGTTGTGACTCAAAAATATTACGGCCGGTAAACATCTGGAATGCTGTCTATGGCCTACATGGGAAAATATCCACATCCCACCCAAATCCCTAACCGTTGATCAAACACACCTAACCCGAGACACATCCCACCATACTTCCACACCACACTAACCCAAGACCCATCCCACCATACTTCCACACCACACTAACCGAGACACATCCCACCATACTTCCTCACCACACTAACCTCAGACATACACCTTACCTTATGATCCCACCGTCACCTGAAAGTGAAAAAGAAAATGAAAACGAAACAAGTCACCCAGTGACCTAATTTCATATGTACGAAAGTACTTTCGGTCGCTCACCCGTATGGAGGAAATTAAGTATTGTCGACGGAAATTGCCAAACACTCGCGGTCACTTACCTTGAAAATAGCTGACCCAGGTCCGTTTCAGGTCGATCACCGGATGAAACGGCAAAAGGGAGTTTTGCTACTTCTGCAACAACATATGGATCGATCAATATAGTATTGATTAATTGACGAAATCCAACAAACAGGTGGGGCAGGCAATCATGCTATAAATAATGAGCCACCAGCAACGAAAAAGCAGTGATGTACTCAACCCGTTCCTGAGTCCTGACAGCCAACCCGTTCCGGAAGACGTACTAGACACATCCAGCCACAGCAAAGAGTCAATCAGCCCAGTTAAATCAGAAGACCAGACGAATCCAGCCACAGCCGCTAAGAATTAACAAGGAGTCCACCAGCCCCGTGAAACCGAAGCCCAGAGACGTCCAGCCACCTCCAGCAAGAGACTACAAGGAGCCAACCACCGGCCTAGCTAATATCAAAACAAAAAGGGTAATCCGATCAAGCTATCGGCTACCCAAAGACCTGAACAGCCCTCGAAGGCAGCAGGCATTAACCCAACGCCAAATGAAAATAGCAGCAGAGGACCAGCTTAGAGAAGCCCTGAAGGACCCTACAGCAGGACCACGACCGATATCCCTGGAGGAATATCGGCGACGACAAGCCGCTAAAGTACCTAAGCCCGAAGCAGTAGACGATAAACGCCCCCCGAAGAAACCCCGTTCCGGAGTTGAGGCCTACTACCAGCGAAAGCTCCAAGAGGCTCAAAGGGAACTGGTTCTGGCAACCACAAAGGAACAGAAACGCGACGCCAGCGACAGAATCAATAGACTGAAGATGAGCCGCAGGAATTACCGCCACCAGAAAAAGACGGGCAAGCCAGCACTACCTAAGTAAGGTTCTCTAGTGTATAGTTGGATTTAAGTAAATTTGTATAGGATTTAGTAGATAGACAATAATAAGAGTTGGGAACTTCAATGGAAGTTTCTATACCGAATAAAGTAATTGAATAATAAATTTTGGACTTTTGAGAAGAAGAACATTGAAACCCCAAGATAAAGAAGGGGACCCAACATTAATTGGCGCAGCCGCACTTACGAACATACGCACCACAAACCACGACTCAACAAGGCATACGATTTAGACCATTGATTATACAGAGACTATGGGGAAAAGGCAATAATAATAACCACTATTGAAAATTTATGGCCCACTCAACACCTAAGATACCCTTAAAGATAAGTTTGAAAAGATTCATGAAAAGAATAGATTCATACACGGTGGATGAAACGAGCCCAGAACACGAACCCACCTACTCCACTAAGAGTACAAATACAGAAGAGGAATTGTTCGCAAACGAAGGGGATCAGATTGATGAGAAAGGTAACTCACCAATGCAAACAGAGGATCAAAAAGATCCAACGGAAATAGCCAACACGAATCCGGAAAGACCAGGAGTGGTGCAACTAAGAAACGGGAGAAAATATTATAGGGGTCACTCGGATCCAACTGGGAGCAAGGACCAGGAATTTATTAATAAGCTACAAACAGAAACAATCAGTATACACAAAATGGCAAATGTGACACTAGTTAACAACGTCCTTTGCAACAACGTGCCCATTTTAACCGGAGAAGATAGCCCACGTAAAGAAAGTGAGGTAAATGAATTTGCAAATTGTGCACGCATAGCGTATGACACACTGGTCGACGTACAGGACCAGGTACTATTTGTGAGACTACTGCCCACAAGATTGAGAGGACGAGCATTGGATGCCGTCCAGTCAGGACTAAGAGACTCATTGGAGAACATAATAGCTACACTGAGGTCAAATTTAATACAATGGACCTCATACATCACGCTAAATAACCAGTTAAGAAATGTGCAGCAATTGCCAACCGAAACACTATGCGGTTATTTTAATCGGGTAAAAGCGTTGATTAAAGCTTGTAAAAGAGCCGCGGAAGCCCAATACACCAACGGAGGTGAAGGACTAAAAACCGAGATCGAGGAAGTGGGCATTCATTGCTTTAAAATTGGAATTCTTAATGCCAATTACAAGTATTATTTATTACAAGAATCCGAAAATACAGTTGAAGCATTGGGGCGGAAAATAACGAAGCTAGAACAAACAGAACAATGTATGAACGCGGGACCACATAGTCGGCATGAAATGGGACAACAGGTATCTTTAATAGGCCAAGACATAAACCATAGCATGGATAATCGGGAATCCATCGGATACCAACCGGAACAGTACCGGGACCCACCAAGAAATAGGTTCGAATCCGGAAACTCTAGATACAACCAACCACACCGTCCGAATAATTTCCCTCCACGAAATTATCACCCCAATGGCAACACCGGAAGATATAATAATAACTTCGCTCGAGGAGGACCAGAGAGGCGGCAAGTGAGATGTGAATTTTGTAATAAAATGGGCCACATCCGTATGTAGAATGTACGGGCACACTAACACAAGCTGCCGCTCCCAAAAACAGCAAAAACAATATCAACAGGGAAATAGAGGCGAACATCAGAGACAAGTAAACCAAACCACCACCAGTGGGGGTAGTAACCCCTGCAATTTTTGTCTGGCCACCGATCACTTAGAAACTAGATGTTTTCTTAAAGCAAGATGGGAGAGAATGCAACTAGAAGATAGGATGAAGCACACGGGAAACTCAACGGAAACCTTCGAGCGCACCGCGAATCGTCAGTATGGAGAAACAGGTGCGCGATCATGCCTAATTTGCCTATAATAACCATATCCACAAACATAACAACCCAGAATGCCCCAAAATTTATAATCGACACAGGGTCAGAAATCAGCCTCATAAAGGCAGATGAGGTAAAAGAACAATACTTAAAAGAAGTAAACGCCTTAGATAAGGTAACATTAAATACCATATCCGGGGAAATAGAATCGGAAGGTACCATAATGGCTTACCTAGACACAGCGCGACCATACCCCTGTAAATTCCACGTGGTAAAGTCTAATAACCCAACAAACGTGGTTGGAATAATAGGCAACGATTTTGTAGCAGAGAATTGTAATGTAGAGGGACCAGCTAGAAGATTAGTTTTCCCGACAATAGGAGGACAAGAAGCCATAACAATACCTTTTGAGGAAAACCCACGTAAAAGGGCAGACAATAACCGTTTCGTAGACGTAATAGCGACAGGCAGGGCAGACGTCAACCAAGAAAATTCCTTCGAAGGGCACACAAAAAGTCGCAGCTCGCAACCTACGGCGTGTGAACTGACTTCACATGATGGAAGGGATGACGTGGTAAAACCAGTTCTATTACAACAAGAAAAAGACAACGGGAAGCAGGACTTGGCAACAGCTCTCGAGACTTTCCAACAAGATGAGGGTGGTCAACAATATGGGAATTCGCACATTCTTATCGAGAGATATAGCCATCATACTCGCAAATATGACGGTCCTAGTAGTCCGAGCCCACACGTGGCGAAAGATAAGGCTTCAGAAAAAGGGCAAAGTAATGACGATAAAACATCCCCAGTCCAAGATAACGAAAACTACATTACAGTAACGACCCAAGAGGCCATTGAGGTACCCTCCAGAACAGTGAAATTTTTTGAAATTCCAACAAACCTACAAGGAGAATATATAATTATCGGGGAAGAAGTCAAACAAGCAGCGTACATTAGTAATGCTCTGGTATCACCAAAAAATAGAAAAATACAATGCAGTATAATGAACATAAATAATCATGAGGAAATAATCCATACGTTTAAACTTTTATTGGAAAAACACAGTGCCCAAGAAAGGGAAGTAGAAAAAGAATATATTAACCAGGAAAAAGAAATCCACAATATACAGAAAGGGGAACCAGAGGAAAACAAGGACACCCAGGAAAGTATAACCAAACTAATGGAAATAGTAGGTATAGAAAAAGATTTGAATGAAGAAGAAAAAGAAGCAATAACACAGACCATAAAGGAGTTCCAAGATGTGTTCCACTTGCCCGGGGAAAAGTTAGGTCATACAGCGACTGTACGACATGAAATACGGACAAAACCGGAACAAGTGCCGATAAAATGTAAAATGTACAGACTCCCCGAAACTCAAAAGCAAATAATAAACGACGAGATAGATCGACTTCTGAAGGATGACATTGTTGAGCCTAGCTGGAGCCAGTGGAATGCTCCCTTACTAGTGGTTCCCAAGAAACCGGGGCCCTCTGGCGAGAAAAAATGGAGAATAGTAGTAGACTACCGAAAACTTAACGAGGTAACGGAGGGGGACGCATACCCACTGCCGAGAATAGAGGATATTCTGGACCAGTTAGGGAATGCCCGTTATTTTTCGGTATGAGATCTCGCCAGTGGTTACCACCAAATATCTATGAAGGCGGAGGACCGGGACAAAACAGCTTTCAGTACCCCGTACGGGCATTACGCGTTTAAAAGAATGCCGTTTGGTTTAAAGGGAGCCCCGGCAACGTTTCAGCGTCTGATGAATCATGTGTTGACGGGACTACAGGGACTACGTTGTTTCGTGTACCTAGATGATATAGTCACCTATGGTAGAAACCTCAACGATCATCAGCGGAAAATACGAGAAATACTACAGAGGTTAAGGGAACATCGTCTAAAACTAAACCCAGAGAAATGCAATTTCCTGAAGAGGGAGATAATATATCTGGGACACAAATGCGGGACTGAAGGAGTCGCGCCCGATCCTAGTTTAGTCAGAAGCGTACAAGAATTTCCGACCCCGACAACGGTGAGACAGGTGCAATCGTTTTTGGGTTTGGCACTCTACTACCGGAAGTTCATTAAGGGTTTCTCAAAAATCGCAGCCCCGATCAACAAGTTGTTAAGAAAAGACATAAAGTTCTATTGGGATGAACAATGTACGCAAGCGTTCAACACTCTGAAAGAAAAACTAATTACACCACCAGTACTGCGGTATCCAAATTTCGATGAGCCGTTTAAATTGTACACCGATGCCAGCGGGGAAGCACTGGGAGCAGTCTTGGCGCAAGGACCCGAAAATAACGAAAAACCGATTGCCTACGCCAGTCGAGCACTAAATAATGCGGAACGAAATTATTCCACGATTGAGCGCGAACTGCTCGCGATTGTATGGGCTGTGAAAAACTACCGGAGTTACCTGTACGGAAGGCCTTTCACTGTCTTCACTGACTATAAACCATTGCGCGGGGCCATACGTATAAAAGATCCCACTAGTAGAATATTGAGGTTATGGCACAAGCTGTCAGATTACACTTTCGATATTCAATATAAGGAAGGGAGGAGAAACGGCAACGCCGATGCCTCAAGCCGAATCCCGTATGAAGTCTTAGTCGTAACGCGGAGACAAGCCAGAGAAATGGAAACAAACACTATTCCAACGGGTCCAGCGGACAATGTGGTACAAACGAACCCAGCAGAGAGGAAAACGCCGCTGCTGTCTAGTACCAGAAATGAGTCGCGACAAAAATCAGGGGAAGAACAAAAAAGGGCATTAACGGACCCGAACGACATCAAGAGGATACTAGCCGACTGTCATGACGCACCATTTGGGGGACACCAGGGGATCCAAAAGACGTATCAACGTTTAAAGCGTGAGTTCTATTGGAAAGGAATGAAGAAGGATGTAGTGAATTACGTAAAACGCTGCAAAAAGTGCCAAACCAACAAACAAAGCAGAGAGCACAAGGAACCTCTGGTTATTACCGACACCGCAGAATTACCTTTCGATAAGGTATACCTAGACATCGTAGGGCCATTGCCGGAAACAGTGAACGGAAATAAATATATCTTAAGCTTTGAAGATGATTTAACAAGGTTTATGGACGTGGTACCACTCACGAACGTAGAAGCAAAAACAGTCGCACAAGCATTTGTGGACGAGATAATTAGTCGATACCGAATTCCGAGAAAATTGATCACGGACCGCGGAGCCAATTTCTCCTCGGAGATGTTCCGTCATGTGTGCAAATTGTTCAAAATTCATAAACTGGAGACAACAGCTTATCATCCTCAAACGAACGGTGCCCTGGAACGATCGCATAGACCCTTAATGGATTATCTAAGAAGTGTCGTTGACGAGAACCAGACGAACTGGGATGAACATTTGCGTGCAGCAATGTTTGTGCGAAGTAATAATGTCCATACTGCAACAAAGTTAACCCCCATGGACTGCCTATATGGGTTTTCGGCCCCCCTACCCAATAATCTATAAAGAGAGCCACAGCCTATATATGATCACGAGAATTACTATTTGAAATTGCGAAATAAACTCCAGAAGACCTACCAAATCGCAAAGGAGAACATAGAGAAAAACAAAGCCATCTCAAAGGAATACTACGACCAAAAGACACTCCCACTCAAAGTGCACGTGGGAGATGAGGTGCTCCTCAAGAATGCGGCGCGAAAGAATAAACTTACGCAATTTTGGCTAGGACCATTTAAGGTTTTAGCCTAAGAGCTGAAAGCAAAGCCGTGGACAAACTAGAGCAGGAGATAGTGGAAAAATCACGTGAAAAGCGAATATCCATACAAAGTAATATCGGTACAACCATATCAAGCTGCCTCCTCGTTTTGCCGATAATATGGATTAGCCTAAAGATTTATGGAAGAAGGCAGGTGGCCCAACAAAGAGCCACCCATAGAAACCACAGAAAGCCAAGTGTAAACATCATACCGGTACCTATTACGGTACCTAGGAGGGACCAAATCATACAAACAGAGAAGATAAACAATAAAGAAACCCCGACAACCAGTACCGCCGCAAACTAACCAACATCGGGAAAAAGAGAAACTAGAATAAGTAGAACCTAAGCTAGAACTAGACATCATACACCTAATAAAAAACTTAATAGAAACAAGGCAACAATTACTAACATCTCAAACTCACATTGGCAGAGAACCAACGCCAGAGGGAATAAAAAGGAGAGACAGCCTCGGACTCGACGACCAAGAGGAATTAGATAACCTCCTAGCAGAAACAGCCAAATGGATCGAGAAACTCGGGATTTTGGACAAAGAAGAAGACAATGACAGTGAGACCGACACACCTAAGACAAATGTTAAGAGAATTGCAAGAGACCACCGAACCCAAAGTAGGACCCGCGGAGAACGCCGAACCCGAGATAACGGAACTCTATATCGAATGCGCAAGGACTGATATCTGACCCCTCCTGGACCCAAAGTCTTTCAAATTTCGATAACCGGAAAACATGGCCAACAGTGATGAGACAGCGTCATGAGATGTCGTTGAAACATATATACTAGTATAGCAAATATAGGATAGGATTAAAGCAATCAAACATTAAAAATTTAGAAATAGATATATGTACTCAGAAAATATGTAACCTTAACCTTAATATATATATAACGTATGTAATCAAAAAAAAAAAAAAAATTGTTATTTGGGGAATTAAGAATATATAAAATATATCAACTATTTATTACTATAGACCTAGAGTAGTTGATCCAAATGAAGATGTAATGTTGAAAGAAACCGAAAATAGAACTAAATTGTAACCTTAAATTAACTAAGTCGAATCGCTTACCTTACGCTCATGCAGCCAAAATAGTTACTCAAACAAAAAATACTATGTAAAGTCAAAAAAGTACTATGTGAAGATTAATTAAGTTTAAAAATACAAAAAAGTACTATGTGAAGATTAATTAAGATCAAAAATTACAGAAAAGTACTATGTGTGGTCAAACCAATTGTAACAAGTTAGGAATGTAGATCTTTATATAAATATATACACCCGACAAACACCTATGGCTGGGGGGAGCTTCTCTAAAGAGGGGAGGAATGTTGTGACTCAAAAATATTACGGCCGGTAAACATCTGGAATGCTGTCTATGGCCTACATGGGAAAATATCCACATCCCACCCAAATCCCTAACCGTTGATCAAACACACCTAACCCGAGACACATCCCACCATACTTCCACACCACACTAACCCAAGACCCATCCCACCATACTTCCACACCACACTAACCGAGACACATCCCACCATACTTCCTCACCACACTAACCTCAGACATACACCTTACCTTATGATCCCACCGTCACCTGAAAATGAAAAAGAAAATGAAAACGAAACAAGTGACCAGTGACCTAATTTCATAAGTACGAAAGTACTTTCGGTCGCTAACCCGTATGGAGGAAATTAAGTATTGTCGACGGAAATTGCCAAACACTCGCGGTCACTTACCTTGAAAATAGCTGACCCAGGTCCGTTTCAGGTCGATCACCTGATGAAACGGCAAAAGGGAGTTTTGCTACTTCTGCAACAACATATGGATCGATCAATATAGTATTGATTAATTGACGAAATCCAACAAACAGGTAGGGCAGGCAATCATGCTATAAATAATGAGCCACCAGCAACGAAAAAGCAGTGATGTACTCAACCCGTTCCTGAGTCCTGACAGCCAGCCCGTTCCGGAAGACGTACCAGACACATCCAGCCACAGCAAAGAGTCAATCAGCCCAGTTAAATCAGAAGACCAGACGAATCCAGCCACAGCCGCTAAGAATTAACAAGGAGTCCACCAGCCCCGTGAAACCGAAGCCCAGAGACGTCCACCTCCAGCCACCTCCAGCGAGAGACTACAAGGAGCCAACCACCGGCCCAGCTAATATCAAAACAAAAAGGGTAATCCGATCAAGCTATCGGCTACCCAAAGACCTGAACAGCCCTCGAAGGCAGAAGGCATTAACCCAACGCCAAATGAAAATAGCAGCAGAGGACCAGCTTAGAGAAGCCCTGAAGGACCCTACAGCAGGACCACGACCGATATCCCTGGAGGAATATCGGCGACGACAAGCCGCTAAAGTACCTAAGCCCGAAGCAGTAGACGATAAACGCCCCCCGAAGAAACCCCGTTCCGTAGTTGAGGCCTACTACCAGCGAAAGCTCCAAGAGGCTCAAAGGGAACTGGTTCTGGCAACCACAAGGGAACAGAAACGAAGATGAAGATGAGCCGCAGGAATTACCGCCACCAGAAAAAGACGGGCAAGCCAGCACTACCTAAGTAAGGTTCTCTAGTGTATAGTTGGATTTAAGTAAATTTGTATAGGTATTAGTAGTAAGAGTAAGATTTAGTATAATAAGAGTTGGGAACTTCAATGGAAGGTTGTATACCGAATAAAGTAATTGAATAATAAATTTTGGACTTTTGAGAAGAAGAACATTGAAACCCCAAGATAAAGAAGGGGACCCAACAGCTCTACGGAAATACAGAGTGTCAAGGAATAGAGATTCCTTTAGAGAGAGCTTTTGTTCCAATTTGCAAGAGCGAAAAGTAACGGTTCACTCGTACGCAAGTGATTGTTGACGTTTTCGTATTCGAGATGGGTATGTGAAGATCCAAAAAAAAGTTAATCCCTCATTCCCAATCGAAAACCACGTGGCATGAAATCACACCCATCTCTAGTATGCATCCATGGATGGATTTCATATCAAGAGAAAGTTTACTTTGCTTCTTAAAAGAAATAAATGAAGAGAGATCGTGGAATCAACAAAATGCCGAAATGTTCTCTCGAATACATACGTCTCATACTTAAGACAGAGGGAGTAACTGCTAATGATGCGATATATTAATTGCACGATCTCTCTTCATTTATTGATCTTAAGCTTAACGATAAAAGTTGACTTTCTCTTGAAATGAAACTCGTGAAAACTTTAAAACTTAAATATTTCCAAAATTTTGGAACTAATTTTTTTAAAACTTTACACGAACACTCTCCTTCCGGACAGTAATTTTCGTGCCGAGTTTTAGTAAAGGTGACTCGGTAGATTCCGAGTTAAGCCGCGACAAACATTTTCAAAAAGATATTTTTTATATATATAAGATGATGATGATGATGACGATGATGATTTCAATGATATGGTGGGTGTTGTTCTTTTGCGTACAAACTTCTAATGTTGGGTTGAATGTTACTCAGTTGGATTCTTAAATCTGCTTCTATCTGAAGTCTATTTCTGTATATATTTCTTAGATACACAAGAGTGAAAAGCCCTTTTCGTACAAATATGTTGAGGGGAAATGCAGTTATTTTAGCAGCGCCAATGCCGATTAATCCGAATAATCAAATTTCAAATTAAGCCAAAAATTTGTTAAAGCACAACTTATTTCAATTTATTGATTTTACTGTGTAATTGACAGGCAAGGGATATCATTCATATTTACATTAAATTCCATAATCCATGATCCATGGTTCCATAATCCAATTCGCACCATGGTTTAGGTTTGGAAAATAGTCTCGAAATGAGGACTACAAAGCTCAAATGTGCTCAATTATTACTTCCTGAGTCTCCTTTTGCAACACCGCCCCGCCAGATGAAATCAAAAATGACGCAAGAGTAGGAAAATGACCGAAACTATCTTGAAAAGACCGATTTATCCATAAATCAAGTTTTTTCATCATAGCTTCGATTTTTTCTTCAACAATGAAGATACTGATATTATCCGTTCCTTATAAGCTCAAATTTAGCGAATTCAACGCGCTAAAAATGTCAGCTAAGTAAGTCGTCGGAGAAAGCCATTCAAAAGAATGAAAGTGATAAGAATACTTCTTGACGTTGCCTGTCTTTTCCGAATGATTTAAAATATATATAACGATTCCGTCTTTTAGTGGAAAAATGCGCGTCACAACTCTTCAACGGAATAGCCAGCGTACCTCTGCGAGTAAAAGCAACTGTTTAAGAATGCTTTCCATTTCTTATCACATATCACACGAAAAATGCGAGAGTTAAAGGCCTAGCCTTTGTAAAATTCTCTGCTTGTATAATTTCTTCCAGGACATATTTAGCTGGCATGGTTTTAACAGCTAAACCTGCTCTATTATTGGATAACGATATTATATTTAATTCCTTTGCATATTTTTCGCCTATCATAGCATATAACACGTGATTTTAGCGGCCGTTCATATTAGTTCCGCAGCAATGGTAATTCCAGTGGCTGATTTGTTAATTGCATATTTTGTTTGTTCTAATTCAGTAGCTTTTAATTTGAAAAACTTCTTAGACTTGGAAAAATATTCTATGTGTTTTGTTTCTAAATGACGCTGAAGTTTAGCCAGTTTCATGGATCCATTTGAAAAATTCATAACGTGAACACTGAGGCTTTTTCCGTCGTTTACAGTGGTATTTGCGGGTTAGGTCATTTTCTGCAAACTAACGGGGCTTTGGTTTCACCACTTCACGAGACTGTAGGATTCTTCCTTACTTGTTTGAAAAACACTTGGGATTGTTCCGCAGGGTTCCGCTCAGATCAAGCAGATCCCGTTGGAATGGTAAGGAGAGGTAAAGTACTGGGAATGATGGAAATAATTATTCAGTTGAACTAATTTTATTTACGTCACTACGGTTACAGCTGTAAGTTACTTACTGACTAACTATCTGAATTTTGCGGGGTTCTTATACCTATTTTGCAGTGCTACCGCAGCACTAAAAATGTCGTCACCTCAAACTTTCCCATCGGAATTCTTTCGATGAGGCAACACCTAACGAGGTCAGATCGATCTGAATTGGTTTGCAGATCGCATTGTAGGTGGGAGTGTCCCCAGACGATCGGTCGATGGACAGGGTGAGCGGGAAACTGGAGGCGGAGCCAAACAGTGGTCAGCGTGGGAATGGAACGGGAATGAAATGGAATGGGATGACCAGGGAAATAAAACCTTTTCTGCGCCTCAGGGGATTGAAACCTTTTCTTTTTCTTCGGTCCGAATGGGAAAGGTTAGTCTGTTTCGCTCATTGCTGCGCTGGATCATGTGGTACATTACACCTTCCCCCTTTTGGAAGAGAGGTTTTTCTTGTTTTATTGAGAGCAAGGAAAATCTCTCTTCTGTACATCATTAACTTAGAATCTACCTTATATATATTTTTTTTTTTTTTTTGCTTTTAACATATTTTGTTAACATGTTCATATATTCAACCTAACGCTACTTGATCTACACTGGTTATATCTGTCAAAAGTTATTACGAATTATTATATTTTCTTAATCTATTTTTATGTACGGTAATTAGTTTATTGTTTGAATCTCTTATAACACAATTTGGTTCGGATATCTCGATTACTTCATATGGTCCTTCAAATAGTGGATCCATTTTCCTTCTATTTTGTATTTTTATAATAACTCGTTCCCCTCTCTTTAAGCGTAATGTGTTACGATCTTGATTTTCTGTATTTATTCTTCTAGCCTTAGATTCTTGTAAATATTGTCTTGCTTTTATTACACTGGATTGTAGTCTATATTTTGGTTCTTTTGCATAGAGGTCATGATTATACATTTGATCAGGACGTTTGTTTGGTATTTCCGTAAGTACCGAGGGAGTTTTACCAAATATGAGCTCAAATGGTGTATACCCATGCACGGTGTTTGAAATTTTTTGTAACAATACGCGTAATAAGGGGTCCAAGTGTCCCAATCGTCGTGATTTTCGTTCACAAAACATCTCAGATATTCGTTCAGGGATTTGTGATTCCGCTCTAAGGCCCCTATTGCTTCTGGATGTGCCGCAGTTGCAAACAGTAGGTTGATATGTAGGTACCCACATATTTCTTTAAATACCTGATTTTTATACTCCGTTCCCAAATCAGACTTAATGTAGCTCATTGGACCATATTTGAGAATGAACTCATTCACCACAGCTTTTGCTACGGTATTTGCTTCTTTGTCTTTTATGGGTATGACTACCACATACTTGCTTAGATCGCATTGTAATGTTATCGCGTATCTATTATTGCTAGCAGTTTTGGTGAAAGGTCCTACCGTGTCTATCAATAGACCTCAAATACCTTAACCGGCGTGGTTGTTAGCTGCATAGCTTCTTTAGTCTCGACCTGATGTTTGTTCCTGGAGCATTTTTCGCAATTATTTACGTGTTTCGCTATAGATTTTTTCATATTTCTCCAAAGATATATAGTTTTTAGTTTCTTATACATTCGGGCCTGACCTAGATGTCCTCCTGTGGGTGTATTATGATATTGATTCAAAACGTCGACAATTTTTTCTTCATCTGATATATGTATGAGCGGCTTGTAGAATTTTATTGAAACGTTTCTTAGACTGCGATTGCATATATCCTTGAATATAGCAACGCTTACATAATTAAAAATTTCACTTTCTGTAGAAAGTTTCAGAGTCTCGGTCTGAACTTCGTAATAAATTTCTTCATCCAACCTTCGGATTTCACGCTCTAATGCGGATTCCATGGATTCATTTATATTTCTTCTAAATAACCGCTTTATTAGTACTGACCTGCTATCCTGTATTAGGATGTTTAGTTCATTCGTGGCGCAGCTGTTCGCCATGAACTTTAATTCTACTACATTTTTCAATGATTCGGACGGAGATATCTCTAGCACTCGCAGTTGATCAGGCTGCTGTGATTCTGTATCCGACCATTCTGAGTGTCTGGTTGGTTCTTTCGATTTTGACGTCATCGCCCCTGTTTTAACTTGTAGAACACTGACGTTCTTTAAATCCTCTATATCGATTCTAGATAATGCATCTGGTCTACTGTTTTGCATCCCTTCACAAATTCTACCACGAAATCGTATTCCTCAATATCAAGTCTCATGCGTGTTAGCTTGGATGATGGGTTCTTCATTGCAAATAGATAAGTGAGCGGCCGGTGGTCTGTTTGTACTACAAATTTTTGACCATAGATGTAAGGTCTGAAATGATTTATCGCCCAATGTATGGCTGCAAATTCCTTTTCGATAATGGACTTATTTTTTTCCCCAGGTGTAAAAGTTCTGCTTGCGAAAGCTATAGGGAGGGCCTTATCTTCGAATTTTTGAGATAATATAGTTCCACAGGCCTCATTTGATGCATCTGTAGAAATTATAAACTGTTTTCCGAAGTCGGGGTATTGGAGAATTGTAGGCGACATTAGCGTCGCTTTCAGTTTATCGAATGCCTCTTGTTGCAGCTCTGCCCATTCAAATGTCGCCTTTTTCCGCAATTTGTTAAGTGGTAGGGCAATGTTCGCAAAGTTGGGAACAAATCTTCTATAATAGTTGCAAAATGCAACGAATCGTCGAGTATCGTCAGCTGATTTGGGTGTGGGGTAGTTCTTAATGGCTTCATATTTTGAAGCGTCGGGCTTAATTCTTTCAGCTGACACCTGATGTCCCAGAAAAGTTACCTCTGTCTGGAAAAATTTGCACTTTTCAGGATTTAGTTTAAGATTTTTGTCTTTGGCCTGAATTCGTTGAAAATGCTGTATACTTTCGTGAGTCTTTCTCTATTGGAATTTGATGAAAACCCGACATAAGATCAAGGGTTGAAAAGAATTTGTCTCGCCCCATTTGATCTAAAATTTCTTCAATCCTGGGTAAGGGAAATTTATCTCCAATTACCTTTTTGTTAAGGTTTCCAAAATCTACTACCAACCTCCATTTTTTTACATCTTTGGACTTCTTTGGCACTAGCAGAATTGGTGAATTGTATTGCGACACTGAATTTTCGATGATTCCGTCGTTTAACATTTTCTGTACTTGATTATTGATTTCTTCCTTATGAGCTTCAGGAAGTCTATAATTTTTTATGTAGACGGGTATATTGTCCGAAATTTTTATTGATTGCTCATAGAAATTGTTCACTGCCAATGGCTCATGATCCTGGACGAAAACATCTTCATACTCGGAACATAACTCTTCCAATTGTTTCCTTGCAAACTCTGGGGTATTCGAGAAGTAAATTTTTGATATTAGTTTATTTGCCCGTTCAGCCTTTGTTTTACACCTTAACATTCCGATAGTAGACTTAGCTTTAATTTACTTGCATCGACTTTCACTGTATGGTCTGTTGTATTCAATATTCTGACAATAGGATTAGCTGCTGAAATTATTCACGCTGCTGTATAAACTTTTGGACATATTTCTTGGTTATGGATTACCCAATCATCCTTATGCTGGCTCTGTAATTTAAAGACACGCAAAACTTCACACCTAGCTGGTATCAACAATGCGTCCTTTTCTGGACTGTTCTGAATTGGAATTTCTAAAACTTTATTGGTTAGATATAACGTTAACAGCCACGTATCGTAGTTTATCTGGGCCTTATATTTTACAGCCACGTATCGTAGTTTATCTGGGCCTTATTTTTTGCGTCTGCTTCGAACGATACGCTATTATCAACAACATGGAACGTATGTTTGATCGCGGTGTCACCATGAAATATCAAGTTAGTTTCTGTAGAATCCATAGAAAGCTGAGTAGTGTCCGCTATTCCTCGTAGTGTACATTTATTTTTGGGGTAATGCATTTGGGTTGGTTTAATTAAATGTCTTTTAAATAAGGATATATCCGCACCAGTGTCTACAAGAAGAGTACACTTCTTGTTACACATCTCGACGTCAGCAACTATGAAGTTTGCCAGATTTAAACTTATGTTGTATATTCTCCCATTTGTTCCTGTCCCCCCAACTGACTTGGGTCGGCCTCTTGCTGAGGGGCTTGGTCTTCCCCCGAATTTTAGTAACTTTGATTATTCTGCCCTCTGTTGCCACTGAAACTCCGTCGGTTGCTATTGTTGTGTCCGTTGCGTTGATTATTGATTCTATTATTTGTCTGCCATCCACCACCTGAGGGCACATAGTTATCTCTATTTCTATTTTGTGTGCCCGTATTTTGATTATTGAAATTGTTTTGTCTTTGCCGCCAGTTACTCGGCCTACTCCAACTTCCGCCGTTATTCTCAAACTTCGGTTTATTTTGCCTTTCTTGTGCATTAAAATGTAACACATTGGCTTTTACCGGCTTGTCTATGGCAATTGCCTTAGCTGCAATTTCGGAAAGCTTCGTGTAGCTTGTCGCCATTAGTATGAAAGATGTTTCAGGATTCGAAACATTTTCTACCAGCGCTTGTTTTGCGAATTTTTCGGCAAGATTCTCGGCCGATTCACCACTTGCTACGTTCTCTGAAATGAAGGATTTCGTGAGTTGATTTGCTATATCTTCAATTTGACTAATATAATCAACAAGCCTTTTATTTTCCTGTTGAGTTGCCTTCAGTTGTGCCAGTAATGCGTCCGATGAGTATTTCACCGAAAATTTTTGACGAATTTTTCGCTTAATCGCTTCCACAGTCTAGATCTTCAGTTATAGCCAGTTTTGCTCGACCTGTTATTCGAGTCTTTATAAATTTAACCATTATTTGTTTGTGCGCCGTCTCTGTAAGTTCATCCAGTAGACTAACCGCATCGAGGAAGGATTCCTTTTCATCCTCCTTGCCACTGTAATGTGGTATCAAAGCTGTTGCCGTCTTAATATCGAACGACATGCTGCTGCTGGTATTTACCGTACGAAGGTCCTTTTGAATCTTTATGAATTCTTCAATTTCTTTTCCTAAATCTCTTATTGTTACATATATTTTCTCCAGGTCTTGTGCTATACCAAGAGTAGTTTCCGTTGGTTTCAATGCTTCTGCTTTTGTGAGTAATTCTTCTACTGTATTTTCCTTCTCTATTAACGTTTTAATAGTATACACTGCAGACCCTTTTTTCTTAAAATTTATTAATATAGCTTCTAGTTGTGCTTTTATTGCTTCTAATCCCTCCATTTGACTCATGCCTTGCTACCTACTATAGCTATTCTAGCTGGCGAACTTAAGTAACGCTTTCGAAGACCTCTTCGGTGATTCATGTATACCTTATAGACCATATTCAAAATAAGCACTATCAGTATTGCGCATAGCACAAAGAAAATTTGCGGGTTGTCGGTCCTTACTATATCTTGCACCGTCACATTTTTAACTATTTCTCCATTATTGGATGTCTTAGTGTTTTTGTTTCCCATTCTGTATTGGTTAACCACCCGGGATATAATAACGGCTATTCTAAGCCTCTTTGAGGTCTTAGATGCCTCCCTAGCCACCGGGCGCGTCCACAGGTTGCGGATAGTGGGAGTCCAGGAAAAATCTCTTGGATCGTCATGGAATAGGCCGAAGAGTAAAGTTAGCTTAACTCGGAAGCTCAATACATGGCCGCGGACAATGGGAGGACCCCTCTTTCAACATGGAGGGTTTGAGCAAAAACTTAACTACCCCAGGTGGTGCGGCGACTCAGTCGTCAAATCCACCCACCTCTGCAGAGGTGGCCGTGCCCCAATCGGATTCTGGGGGGGGCACACTCGAACCGAGGACAGCAACGATGGTGGAACACTTGGCCAACGTTGTGGTGAATGCGACAAGTGTGAGACAAGGCACAGGTAGATCGGCCAACAGCTCTACAGGCCTGGAGTTCAACTCCCAAACTGACGACGGCATGTCTGTCAACAGCGCGGGGACCATTGACTCTGAGGTCGAAAAGAGACTTTTGGGCGAGACCGCCGAAGCCAAAGTCTCCGAAAAAAGGAAGAGGGAGCCGACCAAGGCGCAACTGTCTCTCAAAAGATACAAAAATGCCAAGGCCAGCTTAAAGAAGCTCCTACTAAGGAAGCCCGATGAACTCTCCGATAAGGAGAAGGGCTACTTGGTGAGGAACAGGAGGATTGTCGCTGATTTCGAAAAGAGTTGCACGGCTGCGCAGAAATTGGTGACAATCGATGAAGAGCTTCCGGGACCGTCAAGGCCCGAAGGGGGAGCGAATGGTAAGAGCGCCAAGCTACAAAGGTGTAACGCTGTTTCCTCCTTTTCCTCAGGAAAAGCCCCACAGCTAACTTCCCAGAAGAAAGCTAAAAGGGACCGATCCAACGAGGAGGAGGAGAAAGTGGCAAAAAAACCAAAAACCTCGTCGATAGACCATGCACCCGCTGATTGTCAGATGGCCATCATAGATCGATCAGATCTAGATGGCAAAATATCTGCTGAAAAGTGGGAAAAGGTCGAGACGAGGTTGCTGTATGCGATGGCAAGCGAGCAGAGTGGCTCGATAGAGGAGATGTCCTTTGAAGGGGCAAGTTGGCACAGGGGAGTCAAGGTCATTGGCTGCTCGGGGCGGAAATCCGTTGATTTCCTAAACCGGGTGGTTGCGAGCCTTGGTGAACTTTGGCCAGGCGCCAAATTGGAGGTCATCCCGAAATGGAGTCTCCCTCTGAGGAAGCTAGCACTGTTGTGGATTCTTCCTCCACTAGTGGAGGATGAAGCCACAATGAAGTTAGTTTCCAAGCAGAACGGCTTGGACACAAGTAAATGGAGAATTATCTCCACGAACAAGTGTCCAAATGGAGTTGGCAAAGACCTGGTCGTGACGGTCGACGATGAGTCCTTTGCCAAACTTAAGGACTCAAAAGGAAGCATCAAATTCGGTTTCAGCGCAGCGAAGGTGAGGCTTCCAAATGAGTCAAAGAGCGGCACCGAGGAGGCTGCAGGTGGTACAAAGTAATTTGCACCACTGTGAGGCGGCCACCGAGGATTTGATGCTGTACATGGAGGAGAATGGAGTAGACTTGGCCTTAGTCTAGGAACCATGGCTCTCAGGAGACAAAATCCGAGGACTTGGGTCAAAAAGTTATAGTCTACTGCATTCAAGCAAAACAGGTAAAAAGAGGGCGTGTATAGTAGCAAAGAGATCACTAAATCTCACTTTACTTTCACAGCGCAGCACAAACGCCTTGGTGGTGGCAGTACTAGAGGAAAGGGGCAAAACAAACTTGCTCCTGGCCTCAACGTACATGCCATATGAGGAAGGAGACCCCCCATCAGCAGCGGTCCGGGCCCTTGTACAAGAGGCCGAAACTAGAGGATGGCAAATGGTGATGGGTTGCGACGCGAATGGTCATCACGTCCAATGGGGGAGCAGTGACATCAACAGAAGGGGTGAGTCAATTCTAGAGTTTATAATTGCTACCAACCTAACAATCTGTAATCGGGGTGATTCACCCACCTTTACTAACAAGATTAGGGAGGAGGTAATAGACCTTACGTTGGCCACTAACACTATTAATTTAAAAGTAGAAAACTGGAGAGTTTCTCCCGAGCACTCCTTTTCGGATCATGGGGGAATTCTCTTCGACATTAACCGGAAGGTTCAGGTAGGAAAACCCTACAGGAATCCAAGGAACACGAACTGGAATAGTTTTTCCACCGAAGTGGAGAAGGCAATGAAAACAAAGAGCACACAGTGCTTCGGTACCTATCTCCACACGGTGGCGGATCTGGAAAAGTCCGTGAAACAACTTTGCGAGATCTTGCTAAAAGCCTTCCAGAAAACTTGCCCTATAAGCAGAGCTCGAAGGGAAACCAATAAGTGGTGGAACAAAGAGCTCAAGCAACAGAGGGACGTTACTAGAAGGCTTTATAACAAAGCAAAGAAAAGTAAAGAAGAGGAGGACTGGGCTAATTACAAGCGCAGTTTTAATGAGTATAAGATTAAGATAAGAAAGGCAAAATGGGACTTCCTGGTCGACTTCCTTAACTCCATAGAGGACGTGAACGAGGCCTCAAGGTTCAGGAAAATTCTTTCCAAAGACGTCATAGTCACGGGAAACCTGAAGAGACCAAATGGTTCGTGGACGGAGTCGAGCAAGGAGACACTAGAGCTGCTGATGGAGACCCACTTCCCGGGCTGCCTGACAACATGGGGCGAGGATGAGAACCCAACGATCAGGATTAGTCCAAAGGAGGTAATTATAAGAGACGCCATCACCAAGGAGAAGGTAATATGGGCGGTGAAAACATTCGAGCCATATAAATCTGCGGGACCGGATGGAATCACACCAGCCATGCTGCAAAATTCGATAGGCAGCATAGCAGATGTGCTGACGAGCATCTTTCAGGGCTGTTTATCATTAGGATACATCCCTGGAACATGGAGAGAGGTAAGGGTTGCCTTCATACCCAAATCGGGGAAGTCAAGCAACACCACACCAAAGGACTTTAGGCCAATAAGCCTCTCCTCGTTCCTATTAAAGACAATGGAGAGGCTTTTGGACCTTTACATTAAGCAGAAAACCAAAATAGATGAGGAGTGTATAGAACAGCACGCCTACCTCAAAGGTAAATCGGTGGAAAGTGCGCTGCATGAAGTGGTTGGAACGATTGAAAAATCGCTCCAGCAAAAGGAATATGCCCTAGGGGCGTTTCTGGACATAGAGGGAGCCTTCAACAACGTAAAGACCAACGCAATAAGGGAGGCATTAGAGAAGTTGAACGTGGAGGCCACCATAACGCACTGGATAATAAGTATGCTAAACAGCAGAATTATCAGTACAGAAGTGGGGGATAACAAGATCAGAAGACGGGCGACCAGAGGCACGCCACAAGGAGGGGTAATGTCCCCACTTTTGTGGTTGATCGTAATAAACTCGATCTTAGAAGACCTCAGGAGTAAAAGAATAAGGGTCACCGCCTACGCAGATGACGTTGTCATAATGACAACTGGCAAAGACCTACAAACGATATGCGACACCATGTGTGAAGCCTTAGGGGAGACAAATAAATGGGCAGAGGAGAACGGGCTAGGGATAAATCCTGAAAAGATGAAGCTTGTTCTCTTCACCAGAAGATATAAGACACCGCAGGTCAGACTACCAAAGGTGAAAGGACAAGTACTAGATCTCTCGAGAGAGGCAAAGTACTTAGGAGTCATCCTGGACTCTAAACTCACTTGGAAAAGAAATGTGGAGGAAAGGATGAAAAAAGGAATAAACACTCTCTACACATGTAGGAAGATGTTTGGTAGGAAATGGGGTCTACAGCCACGGATCATACAGTGGATCTACACAATGATCGTCAGACCCATTATCACGTATGGAGCCCTTGTATGGTGGAAAGCCATGGACAAGGAGATTAATAAAAGATGTTGGGAAAGGTACAGCGACTAGCAGCGATAAGCATAACGGGAGCTATTAAGAGCACACCTCAAGCGGCGCTAGAGGCGATGTTAAGCTTGCAACCGTTAGACCTCTTTACAAAGGGTCTGGCAGCCAAAGCAGCCCTCAGGTTGAGGGAAACAAAACAGTGGAGGCACACGGACCGGGGTCATGCTAGTATACTGGAAGAGATGTTGAAAATGGGAGGCACCGTGGAAGCCGGAGTGCTACGACAGCACACGGACTACATGGTGGCAAGGCAATGGTTTAGGGAGGAGTAAGAGATCAAAATCCCAACCAGAGATGAGTGGGACAAAGGTCACATCCTGAACAGAGGAGGAATAAGCATATTCACGGATGGCTCAGTAACTGAAATGGGGACTGGGGTCGGCCTATACTCGGAGATACTACAAGTCGAAGAGTCACATAGACTCAATAAAGACTGTAGTATACTGCAAGCGGAAATCAACGCAATAGAGAGAGCAGCAAGACTAACACAGCTGACTAGCGAAGAAATTCGGAAAGTCACAATCTACTGCGACAGTCAAGCGGCTCTTAGATCGCTGGAATCTAAGACAATCAAGTCAAAGGCAGTGATGAGTTGCAGGGAAGCACTGTCCTGGATCCGAGACAAAGTCAGCCTCTGTTGGGTACCCGCACACAGCCATGTGGAAGGGAACATACGGGCGGATAAACTGGCAAGGATCGTGCTGAAGAAGCTAACTCCACAAAGCCACAGATGAGATTGTTGAAAGAGACCATAGACAGGATAATTCGGGAACAACACAGCAAGAGATGGAGCAACAGAGACGACTGCTTCAACTCAAGGCAACTGTGGCCCAGAATTGATGAGGTAAGAACGGCGGGCTTGTTAAGAGCAACAAAGACCTCGGTGCGGACCACCACAATGGTCATTACAGGACACTGTCCGGTTGGGAAAAACCTCCAAAGGTGGGGGCTCGCAAACGACAGTCTCTGTAAGGAGTGCGACGAGGAAGAGGAGACTGTGGAACACCTTTTATGCTCCTGCCCAGCATTAGCCGAAAGTCGGCGGCTCATACTGGGAAGTGAATCCTTCAGAGGGATGGGGGATGTAGGAGCCATGGATGTCCAACAAGTAAGGAACTTTGCTCAAACGTGGAAATGCCTCAGAGCAGAAGACAAAAGGAAAAAGCGATAGGAGAGGAAGGGGTTTTTCAAAACTAAAGGGCATCACAATGGGCCATCTGGCCTCCGAGTGGGAGTGGATCGTACAATCGGTGTGAACACTCCACCCTGAAAACCTAAACCTAAACCTATTGGTTAACCAAGATCGTAATTGGGAAGTAAGTAGTATCCTAAATTCCAACAAGATTCAAACAATATTACAAATTTTCTATGTATATTTTACTTTATTTTCTTCTTTTTATTTAGTCTATTCAATTCATTCTCGGCTTTGTTCAAAAGTAAGTTAAATCTTTTTTTTTCCTCCTCTGATCTACAATTTTCTAAAATGTCTCTTAGTTGTTTAACATTCTTTTTGATTTGATGCCTTTTTCCACCTCTAGTTTTATTTTTTTTTTTATTTATTTTCTTGATTTTATTTTTATTTTTATAAAATCTCTTTATGTCCAATGGTTTCGGCCAACAACGCGCATCTTCGAACGTAGGTCTTTGTATCTCTGCCCCTTGCTTCACTATCCCTGCTAGAATCCGGTAATTTGCCGGAAACAACACTAACTGCTCCTTGTTCGTCTGCTCTGGTTTCTTCTGCTTCATTTGTTGTTTAATTTCTCCAGTTATATTATATTAATTTCTCCGCTATATTACTCGTATGAGTAATTTGTCATGGTCGCCATGTAGGATTCTTCCTTACTTGTTTGAAAAACACTTGGGATTGTTCCGCAGTGTTCCGCTCAGATCAAGCAGATCCCGTTGGAATGGTAAGGAGAGGTAAAGTACTGGGAATGATGGAAATAATTATTCAGTTGAACTAATTTTATTTACATCACTACGGTTACAACTGTTAGTTACTTATTGACTAACTATCTGAATTTTGCGGGGTTCTTATACTTATTTTGTAGTGCTACCGCAGCACTAAAAATGTCGTCACCTCAAACTTTCCCATCGGAATTCTTTCGATGAGGCAACACCTAACGAGGTCAGATCGATCTGCATTGGTTTGCAGATCGCATTGTAGGTGGGAGTGTCCCCAGACGATCGGTCGATGGACAGCGTGGGAAACTGGAGGCGGAGCCAAACAGTGGTCAGCGTGGGAATGGAACGGGAATGAAATGGAATGGGATGACCAGGTAAATGATACCTTTTTTGTGTCTCAGGGGATTGAAACCTTTTCTTTTCCTTCGGTCCGAATGGGAAAGTTTAGTCTGTTTCGCTCATTGCTGCGCTGCATCATGTGGTACATTACAAGACGCACGACTTGACGAACACGAAGGGCCGGGGCTTTCATTAAGATCACTAAGAAGATTCACTACATTTCAACCAGCGTTTCATGGTAACGTAATAAGTGTCACTGAGTTGGTAAAGGGTGTTCCAACAAGGACTTCCTAATTTTTTCCTTAAATAAAAATAAAACGGCATTGAATTTCATGGAACTTTTATATTAATTGAAAGTACATTCGACTCCATTACGTTTTGAAATGTCCGCCACGGCTGCGCTTACATGCCATCATACCAGATTTCCAATTTTCTATGACTGACTCATATAAATCGTCTGTTACTTTTTCAATTTCAGTCCGAATGTTGTCCTTGAGATCTTGAATCGAATTTGGACAAATGGTGTACACAACCGATTTCAAATAATCCCAAAGAAAGAAGTCGCATGGGGTTAAATCGTATGATCTCGGTGGCCAGGGCACATCGCTACCACGAGAAATTAACCGACCGGACAATTTATTGTTCAAAACAGCGATTATTTCGCCACTGGTGTGGTAAGTTGCGCCAAAAAATCACTCAACATCGCTCTATAGCGCACTCCATTCATTTGGGCACGCACGGGTACTTTCAGCTACAGCAGCAAATTTTCCTTGTTTCTGACTGATTACATGCATGCTAATGTTTGAATATCAAGTACTTAACCCGTCGAATGAAGTTTATTCACCAACAGCCGAATATGGCGTCTAAATGAGAATATTTTCCACGAAGAGTGCGTTTCGTTTGCCGCAAAGAACGCGAATTTTCGTAAAACAATTGCACAATTTGTATACGTTGTTCAAGTGTATATCTTTCAGAGCGTTTCGAAGTTAGGTAGTTTCCCATGAAACACTCTTTACTTAATTCGTAAATTTAAATTACACGCGAAAGTTTTAAAAACTTTGACGACCGTAAATTATGAAAATGATAAACAAAAACGACGATCGTGGCGCGTAAACTTGCTAAAAGCAAAGCCACACTTGTGGAGAACAAACACATGAAACTCACCCCCGCAAAAAAACGATCTATCTATTTCACAGTCCATTGTACACGCTCCGTACTGTGTTATTGTTTGCACGTTGCTGTCATGTTTTTGTCAAACGCTTGGTCGCGTCAAGGTTTTTCATATATTTTGTTTTATTTACGGGACCCCAGAGAAACTCCAGAGATCCGTGGACCCCAAGGTTGAGAAACCTACGGTTTCTGATGTGGAAAAGCCATTTTTACAAATTTTGCTTCATGAAGAAGATCGCGATGTACATCGTTTTACTTGGTTCGAAAATGAAATACAAGATAAAAATCATTTACCGCAAACCCACGAATGTGGAATGTCTTGTTTAACGTTCGGAGTAACCAGTACTCCCTTCGTGTTATATGCCACCTTGTGAAAACCCTCCAATGATCTTGCCGAGCTATTTCCAGACACCTGCTCTATTTTATTGAAATTATTTTACACGGATGATTTTTTAACAAGCACAGATAATATTCAATCGGCGAAGAGAATATTCACGGAGACTAGTGCAATAATGAGGGCTGCAAAAATGTATATACACAAGCGAAAGAGCAACGAAAAAACACTTTGTAATATCTTCCATTAATCCATTGAAATTCCACATAGTCAAAAGTTATTGGGTGTATTACGGTATTATGGATTTAAATCAAGCTTTTGTTTTATCCCAAAAGGGGGGGGGTGTTTGGAACAGGAACAGGGAGTGCTTTCCTTTAAGGGAGAGGGTCACCGGTACCCGAGTCAAATAAAATACTTGAACCCCTTCAAATGTTTGTTACTTTTACTAAAAAAAAGGAACAGTACAATACTTTTCGCTTATTTGTTGTTTTTTTTTTAACAAGGAAGGTTTAAATTTTGCGTTGTGCGATCGACCTTGACTTAATTTACTAACATTATCCAGTTTAATCATTAGATTCATTAAGATTCCAATAAATTACAATCTTCCAAAATTCACCTTTTGTTAAATAAAATTTTTTTCTTTTTGAAAAATTATTAAGCTTGGGTCACAATTTATTTCCCAATTCAAAATAAAAAAGATTCACCCTTTTTTCACAAAATCTTTACAATGACTTTACAATTTAATCTTCAAATGTCCACTTTTTGATCAGTAAAAATTTTTAAGCTCGAGACACAATTTATTTTCCAATGCAATTATTTCCAAGATTCACCTTTTTTCGGAAAAGTTTTAAACGGAATTACCTTTTCAATTAATTTATCGACTTCTTTTAACGTCCACTTTTGATCAGTAAAAATTTTTAAGCTTAAGTCACAATCTTTTTGCCAATTCAGTTATTTAGAAGATTCACCAAATTTTTCACAAAATTTCTAAGTTTTGATCAGATTGACTTTTACATTTTATTTTATCGACATCTTTCAAATTCCACTTTTTGATCAGTAGAAGAATTTTAAGTTTGACGAGCCCGGTGACTGCGTGCGAAAATCAACTTGTACTATGAAAGTGAAAGAAAAAGGCGGCGACCACTCCAGTCCCCGGTAAAAATCACGACCGAGAAACGCGCGGTTTTTTGGGGCCCTTGAGTAGGGACAGGAATCGCCGAATCGCCTACGCGATCAAATTTCTGAGATCCTTGTGATATTATCATGGTGATATTATCGTGGTGATAAGAATTCGATCGCGACAGAAATTTCTCGCGCATGGGACCCAAAATGCTTACGTAAGCGTTTTGGGTTGGGAACGAACGGATTCCCACGAAAATAGCTTACCGCAGGAGAGGGTACGGGAGAGGAAGGGAAATTATAAATGTTTGACTGAGCCTTGGCCCACTCACAACACTTTCGAAAGGATTTCAACGAATGCTACGAACAGTTAGGTCTTACGTAGTCAAAATAATAAAACTCCTTGTTCAATTATTAAAGGTGATTTATTTAGCAAACTTCCTCCTTGGATGATAGTTGTAATGCAACTTTGTTCTGATTTTCATCTCGTCATGGTGTTGTCGATGGCATGACGCTACGATAGTGTCACAGCATTGCCAGCAGAATGTATTTATGCTCAATATAAAAGTATACATTCTAACATGAACCGAAATGTGCTTAGTTTTATGATTCATATCTATGACCCGCACGGGATTTTAGAAAATCTCACTATCGGATCGAAAATTCTACTACAGGATATTTGGATATTGCAACTAGATTGCTACGAACCCTCACCGCCGAACTTGTTGTAACTTATTGGATAAAATATGTATAAACTCAATACTTCTCCGATGAATTAAATTGTCTCAATGCGGATAGAAAAATTCACGGTTCATCCAATATCCTAATACTGCGAACCTTCGTCGACGAGAGAGGTATTCTACGAATGGGAGGCGCCTACTGGAGTCTGGTTATGATTACGATGTAACATATCCTATCATATTGCCAAAACCTTCATACTTTTCAACGCTGCGTGTAAGACACCCCCAGACTCATAGTTCACATGGAGGTGTCATTTTAATATTATAGACACTCAGAGCAAAATTTTGGGTTATTGTTGTAACCCAAAATAAAACCCCAAAAAAGAACAAAATTGTAATTGCTAATGTTCACTAAACTTGAAACAAAAAATAAATACAATCCAATAAAATCAAAACCGATCGAAACTAAAGTTAAAGTCAATCAATCACCAAAACAAAATCATGGGAACAAAAGTAATCGATCACCAAGTAAGTGAAGCAAAAAAAAAAATGGGACACCAAAATCAATAATGAATAATCAGTGATATCAAGCATTATTCTATTAAAATCGATAATTAAAAAGCACAAAATATTTAACATCATAAGAACTTAAAACTTAAAAAGTATACTGAAATTACTAAAGAACAAAAACCAAAAAGCCCATAAAACCAATCAATAAAAAGTTAATCACAAGACAACAAGATTCCAAGATTCCCTAAAACATAAATACACAAATGCATAAAACTTTAATACAAAATCAATCATCCAGTTTAATAAAAAAAAACTTAAAAACTAAAACAATCTTAAACACAAGATCTATAAAATTAATCACAATCCACAAAACTTAATAATTAATTCACTTTGGAAACTAGTTAACAACAAATACATTTTGCACATCTCACAACCAAATAAATCTAAAACAATAAAAGACAAAACATTAATACTTAAATGACAGTGTTCAGGGGAGCCAGTGGAAAACGAACTCTCAGAATATAAAAGACAAAACTTTTTATTGAGAGGAAAAATAAATATAAAAAAACCTCTCATTTATTTTAACTTATTATTTCTTTACATTCAAAACACACTTTCCGCGATCCACACACGATCCATCATCTTTCTACGCAACACTCCTCGATCAAGTCCACTTGCTATCCGAAAGTTCCCCGATTTATCAGTATCGACAGCGTTGCCATATGCAATTTTCCATTTTAATAATTTTAGTTGCTCCAGATGGCACCAACGTTGCCATATGGAACACTCCGGGCGAAAACCCATTGGTTTTCCAACAAATTTATCAAAAGTATTGATCATTTGAGTATCAATCCAGAACAACTTATCGATTTCATTCCACTGGTAATATGCAGAGCTTCTGTACTGCTCGCTTCAGTTTACTTGTTGATGTTTCTACCATTACATTTCTCACCAAACCGTCTTTACTTGGCAACAATTCCACAATCCTACCAAGGGCCCAACTAGCAGGTGGAAAATTCTCACTTTTTAAAACAACTATCTGTCCAATTTGAATACTTTCCTTCTCGCGTCTCCATTTTTTGCGTTCCTGAAGTGTCGAAAGATATTCCGAATGCCATCTATTCCAAAAGTGTTTCACCATGTTTTGACGATCTATCCATAATTTAACTCCGTGCTGCTCCGGTCTTTTATCAATGGCAAATGGCAAAGGGAGAACTAGAGGTTCTCCACACAGAAAATGTCCAGGCGTGAGTGCCTGCATGTCCATGGGATCGTCATTTAGTTTAGTAAGCGGGCGCGAGTTGAGTATAGCTTCAATTGGCGTCAAGATAGTCAGCAATTGTTCATAAGGGAGGGACCGAGTGCCCACAGTTCTTTTCAAATGAAACTTCATAGACTTGACAGCGGCTTCATAAATACCACCTTGATGTGGTGCTGCTGGTGTCATATATATCCATTCCGTTCCTTTAAACGCTAAATGATCCAAACAATCCTTATCTATCCATTTCTCCAATGCCTTTTGTAATTCTTTCCCAGCAAACACAAACGGCGTACCATTATCGCTGAATAACTTTTCACATCGTCCGCGTCGAGCTACAAATCGTTCATAGCAAGCGATGAACGCTATCCCGGTCATGTCCGTAACAATGTCCAAATGAATGGCTCTGGTTCGCAGGCACACAAAAACAGCGATCCAACACTTTCTTCTACAATCCCTGCTACCCCCTGATATAAATTTAACTTCAAACGGTCCGGCATAATCTACCTCGGTGAAAAGAAAAGGCTTTCTTGCTTGAACTCTTTCCGCCGGCAGGTCTGACATTAACTGACTTTCCATTCGAGCGTTATAACGGACGCAGACAATGCACTTGTGAACAAAATTCCGCGCCTCGTTCCTTAACCTCGGAATCCAATATCTTTCCCGAATATTTTGCATCATGGCTTGAATACCGGCATGCTTTAGTTTCCTATGAGTACTATCAATTAGAAGATATGCCAATCGTGATCCATTTGGCACAATGGCTGGATGTCTCATTTCATAATCGATTTCCGCTCTATCCAGTCGACCGCCAACACGAAGTAATCCCTTACTATCCAAAATAGGTTTGAGTGGTTCAATGCTACTTCTTTCCGGTACTTGCCTTCCGTGACGTAACGCAGTCAACTCTTTGTTGTAATATTCCTCTTGCGTTTTGAGTAGTAGGTATACCATAGCCTCCGCTTGTTCCATCAATGTTGGTGGTATAATTTCAATTCCAGGTGTATCTTTCCTCAAACGACGTTGTCTACGTTTTTTAGAATAATATTTTCCAGTGCTCTTCTTTACTATACTCAAACAATTGTTTATAAATCGTTTAATATAACAAATGATGTTCACTGCCTTTTCCAACTTTCCAACATAATCCAATAGGGGCATACTTCGTTCCATTCCTTTTATTCCAATTTCCAGTTGGCCTTTAAAATCCGATAGGGCTAAGACACTAGACTCTTGATGAATTTCTTTTGAAATCTCTTCGGATAAATCTTTCGAAACATTTTTCATGATGCTGCTCTTCGGCCATTCACATGGTGGGAGAGTCAGCCACTCCGGAACGTGCAACCACAGCTTATTTTTGACCAGATCCTTTGGCGAAACTCCTCGTGTATGCAAATCTGCTGGGTTATCAATGCCACTTATGTGATTCCAATGACTGACATCCGTGTTGCTTTGGATGGATGAAACTCTGGTCGCAACATAAGTTTTCAAATCACGAGGAACTTTCCTCAGCCAATAAAAAGCTACACTTGAGTCCGTCCACAAGACATAATCCATTGATGACCATTCCATTTCAAGCATTGTTTTATTTAATAACCGAGCAAGCAATTCTGCTGCACACAATTCCAATCGTGGTATTGACACAATTTTGAGTGGAGCTACACGTGACTTCGAAATGAGCAAATTAGTAGTCACCTTTCCATTCGCCTGTTCTGCTCTTACATACAGCACAGCGCCCATTGCAGGCTTACCGCTATCCGAAAATCCATGAATCTGCATTCTAGTTCCATCTCCTGTTCCAAGCCACCGATGAATTCTAAAACTTTCCAAATGAATGATTGCATTCCAATATTCTCTTGCCTTTGTTTCTAATTCAGGATGCAGTCAACACCCAATCTCCACAGGTCTTGAATCAGAATCTTTCCTCGAACTGTCACCGGAGCAACGTATCCATTTGGATCGTAAAGTTGAGCGACCAAGCTAACTATTTTCCTTTTTGTCAATTCTTCTTGAATCGTGGGCGACTTCACTACAAACGTAAATTCATCAGAGTCCACCAACCATTTCAAGCCTAATATGGTTGCTTCCTCCGGGCCTGGAAACAGTGTGCTGCTTTCCATTACTGAGTCCATAGCTTGTACCACCCTTTTGCTATTGGATCTCCACCTTCGAAGTTCAAATCCCGCGCCTTTCAATATAAAATCCATTTCCTTTGCCAACTTGATTGCATAACTTTCCGTGTCTTTCCCGGTTACACAATCATCCATGTAAAAGTCTTCTTCGATTGCTTTCGCCGCTTCTGGGTAGTCTTCTTTTGCTTCTCTTGCACATTCTATTACTGAGCGTACAGCAATAAATGGAGAAGACTTCATGCCAAAGATAATTACCGTGAGCCAATACTCACGCAAAGGTTGTTGATTATTTTCTCTCCAGAAAATTCTTTGCAAATTCCATTGATCGCGTGCTAAGCGGACTTGGTTGAACATTCGCTTAATATCGGCATATACAATAAAACGGTGCTTGCGTACACGCGTCAATATCCAATGCAAGTCTTTTTGCAATTTCGCTCCGAGCTTTTGTACCTCATTAATTGAGATACCTCTGTCAGTTTTGCAGCTGCCGTCGTAAACAATGCGATTATTCTTTGCTATACAATGGTATGGAATGTGATAAATAATCTCATTTACTTTTGGACTTCCCGAAACTTGTTGCAAATATCCTAAGCGAATTGGCTCACGCATCGTCTCCACATAAATTTCATTCAACGTCGCCCTTTCCATTCTTTTTCGTTCCGTATACATATATCTTCTTAATGCAACTTGACGTGAACTGCCTATGTCTATCACATCATCTTTCAATGGAATATGAGCCACATATCTTCCAGTATGGTCCCGAAAATGCGTTTGAAGGAAATGCTCTTCCACTTCTGACTCTTCAATTGACAGACCAGAACATTCTGTCACTTGATCTTGCATCCATAATCTTTCCAGCAACTTATCCAGCTGATTCTCTTCCTTGTACTCAATGGTGGGCATTACCTTCATTTCATCTCTATACTTTCCAAAAACAACCAACCCAAATTCAGTTTCCAAAATCGTTGTACCAGTGATCATTCTTTCGACTACTGAAATTATCATTCTGTCGAAAAATCCCGCACCGAAAAGAAGAAGTACTGGCGCTGGTTTCCAGAAGGTTGGATCGGCCATTGGCAGTCCAGCTACATCTAACGTTCGACTACTATTCAATTGTTGAGTTGGTAATGTAAAATTCCATTGACTTCCTTTTGGCAAAACCCAAGACACATCTTCCAAAAAATTGCTAGAATCGTACCAGGGGTGAATTTTTAACACAATCTTTTGCCGAATGACAAAAGGCTTTCCATCAATACCAACCAATTTTCTAGCAGTCGGAATCATAAAGGATTTAAAGTAGGGTGCAAGTTCTTGACTTATTAAATTTGGATTGGCTCCAGTGTCACAAAGAGACTTATACGGTCCGAATTCACAATTACCAACTTCAATTCTTACCTTAGCTGTCGGAACGAGAATATATTCATTACTGCACGAAATATTAAAATTGTCCAAATACTTTCCACAATTATTTTTATTATCAACTTTCCAAACCTTTCCATAAACAATGCTTTCCTCTTCCATTAATCTTCTTTTCTTGTTTATTACATTTCTTAATTGTTTATTTAAAAATCTTTCCTTATTATCTAACGAACTTAACTTTCCATTTACTACATCTATACTGCTTTCCAAAGGGTAGTCCTGTTTTTGTTTCTTGCTGTTATTTGATTTTTCGACTGCTTTCCGCTTTACCTTTGATTCCACGCCTAGTCAATCCTTTTTCTTGCTGTCATCTACTTTGCGAACTGGTACAGATTTATTCTTTCCAACTTTGTTTGGGCACAAGGTGCTATTGTGTCGTGGATCCTTTTTCTTACACGGCTCATCTCCACATGTTCGCGAAAAACAATTAGCAACCGTGTGGCCACGTTTTAAACAATTGGCACAAAGATCACGTCCTCTTACAAATGCCCACCTTGCACCAAGTGAAAGACTCAAAAACTCGTCACAATCATACAACATATGGTCACCACTGCATGCTTCACATGGGTAGTGTTTTACAGTTGATTGTTCTCTTGGTTTGGATAACTTTCCATCCTTTCCATAGGGTGTTGATAGACGCATCTCGTTGGGTATTGATCGTGGAGTGCTTCTATATGCACGATTATCTGCTGAGCGATCATGGTGTACAGTTGCCTTTCCTCTACGCTCCGATGGAGCAGATGCAGAAGCTTGCTTATCTAAGAACGACAACATCTCCATTGCCGTTGGGGTGTCAGAGGAGCGATGTAATTCCCACTGCCTAGCAGGGTCTGCATCCAATCTTTCATGCAGCTGGTGTACTACCATCATGTCCCATGCATCAACTGGTAACTGCATGGCCCGTAATTGACGTAACATTTCGTGGGTTCCATTGGACAAACGTTGTAGTTCGTTTGCCGTGGCCTTTCCGGTGATGATTGGGAGCGAGTCAAAGTGTCTCAGATGCTCCCGTATTATTGAATACTTTCGATTATAAATTTGGTTTAGTCGATCCCATGCTTCTAAATAGTTATCCTCTGTCAAGTGCCATTCCCCTAATGTAGCCTCAGCACTTCCACGTAATGAATTTTTTAATTGCGTGAATTTCTCAACATTGGACATACTCCCATCATTGTGAATACGAGCAACGAAGCCATCATGAAAACTTTGCCATTTCAAAAGGGATCCATCGAAAATTCCCCACGAATTCTTCACCTCTCGTTGATCAAGTTTCACACTCACCTTAATGGGTCTTTCCTGTCCAATGGCAGAATGACCTGCTTCGCTAAGAGGTTGCTGTTGAGACATTGAGGAAAATTCTTCAATCCTTTCGCGGAGGTCAGCTATGGCTCTAATGTACAAATTTTCAACTTCTTCAAATTGCCTCTCATATTTACCACTGGTTTCTTCGTTGGTAGTTTGGCCAATTAATTTCCAGTGCAGTTCATCCAGCTGTTTCCACACTTCCTCCAATCGATTTGAGCGAACCACAGTATTCATGTAATTGAGCGACCGAAGACTATCAGAGTCAACAAAATTAACTTGGCGACGGATGGCTCTGATCGTTGATGTATACTGTCGCACTAAAGAATTATCCGGGGTAGCTGCTATGCATGTCTTGGCAGCCCCTCCACGTTCCTGACCTGCAGTAGTTGATTTGCTGGATTTAGCCGTTTCCAACTTATTTGACTGAGGTGCAGAACCCTTAAATAAACAAGAAAATCCGAACTTTCCGTTAAAATTATCTTCCCAAAGTAAATTATTTAATATAAGTTAGAATTGTAAGTTCCAACTTGAATAGTTTTTGCAAGCTTTGCTTTCTTCCTTTCCAAACCATACCAAGACTTTCAAACTTTCCATCATTCTCTTCCTCAAAAGAGATTCTTATTCATTCAATCAAGAAAACAATTAGTGCAAGTACTGTGGCATTAACATTCCAATAAATTCTTTACTTTCCATTTCATAAAAATATTACCGATCCATAAATATTCCAAAACATTCCAATTATTTTCTCAAAAGAGCTTTCCGTTTCAAGGACAAGAGCGAGCATCGCACGCATACATTCGCAATCGAGCCATCTCGCATTGCGACGCAGCGAGAATATGCTTACTGTGCAAAAAATTTTATCAACATGAAACTCAACTTTGCGTCAATTTTTATCAACGTGAAACTCAACTTTTTGATTCGAAATTATTCCAATTTCACTATTCTAGTTTCCTACTATACTTTCCTCTTTCCGACTCATTCCTATATAATTGTACATTTCAAATTTCGCAACCTTCCGCCACTAAACTTGCACAACGGATCCACCATGTCACTGGCTTGCAAAAAGTACTCACCTTCTCCATTTTATCCTTTTTGGATGCCATTAATAATTTATAACAATAATTTGAAAAGGTATATAATTAAAACAATTTCAAATTCACGTCTAATGCGTACAAAGCGTCACTTTATAATGCAGGCGGCCACCAACATTCCCCTTTCCACACACATCAATACTCTCCATTTCTTTCCAATTCGCTCCATATACTTCTTTTCCGATATGTCAGCAAAATGCTTCATTTCGCGCAAAGCTTATCGCTTCATCTCGCGCTAAGCTAAACAATGATGAATCTTTAAACTTTCCCGCTGACATAAATACTTAAGAAAAAACAATTTTTTTTCTTTCGTCCGTCCGTCCTCCACCAGTTCATTTGTAGAATCCGGCTCGAAGGACCAATATTCAGGGGAGCCAGTGGAAAACGAACTCTCAGAATATAAAACACAAAACTTTTTATTGAGAGGAAAAATAAATATAAAAAAACCTCTCATTTATTTTAACTTATTATTTCTTTACATTCAAATCACACTTTCCGCGATGCACACACGATCCATCATCTTTCTACTCAACACTCCTCGATCAAGTCCACTTGCTATCCGAAAGTTCCCCGATTTATCAGTATCGACAGCGTTGCCATATGCAATTTTCCATTCTAATAATTTTAGTTGCTTCAGATGGCACCAACGTTGCCATATGGAACAGACAGAGCTATAACAATCAAAAAATAAACAACAAACTACAAAATCAATCAATTAAAACTGCAAAAGAATCAATGCAAAACATGGAATCTAACATTCTTAAAAACAATCAATAACCAGTCAGGATTGAAAAAATTCCAATTCATTTAAATCAAAACTAAAACCATACATTCAAAAAAATCAATCACAAAATGTATATAAGGACTTCGAAAACTTAAAAACTAAACTGAAAACAGCAAATTTATAAAATCGAAAAAAAACTGTAAATTAAATAAAACAAACTAACAAATCAATACGTACTCAAAAAACTGAAAAATCAAATTGATTGAACAAAATAAGGAACAACTCGAACTAAAATCAATACGTAACAAATAATCAACAAAATATATAGGCAAAACTAAATTTATAATAAATCGAAAACTTTAAAATAAGGCGTTATAAAAAACAATCAATATCGATCAATAAATTATACGAGATATCGATTACGCTTTCAACCGATGACGATACTCCCCACGCGACGCGCAAAAACTGTCTGGCGTGATTGTGACTGGTTGGAACAATTTTGCTCGAGGAATGCCACGTAGGCCAAACGCAGATGAGACAAAGTGGCGTGAAGTCGCCACGCGAAGAATCTCATCATGCTGACACCAAACATGCACCGACCGTTACCCTTAATGCGACGATCCCACGGGAGCAATGATGGATCAGCAAACACAAACAACACAACAATTCACTGGTCAACAAAATTTTGTAACAACAAAGGTGCTTACTCGTTTCGAATGACATACCCACATGCTGTCATGTTATTACCATATTTATATTGACTAGGGGGGCGCCCCCTGCTCGCTACGCTCGCCAACCCCCGTTGTTCGCTCCGCTCATTCTAATAGCTCGCGCATGGAGCTATATATACAGTAGCATTTTAAGTAAAAAGGTTAGCTAGTTCAGACTGTAGTAGATATCATTTCAGCTCATTTTGTACGTCAAAGTAAATCTATGTTGAATGACTACTTTACTATACTTTTTGTAAAAATTCTTTCATCTTCTGCCAAATGACATTGGCTTTGTGTTTCAGAAATCTATATATAAATAGGCGACACGATTTTTTGTTATCCCTTTTACAGGAAACCAGGTGGACTTACCAGGATAAAAATTATACCATTCGAAAGATTAGTTTTTCCTCTACTTGCAGCAATTATTTTTTTTTTTTAATTTAATTAGAAATTAGTTTAATTAAGCTTTGAAATTTAAAAATGCAATGGGAGTGTATGTGTGAATTGAGCACACGTATAGTGTACATGATGCTGTTGGGAAGAATGTATGCGTGTGATTGTTTTTCTCTTTGCCTGGAAATATGCAACCATATGTAATTTTTTGGTTTGTGTCCCCGATAAATGGCAAGTACTAAATTAGTCGAAAATCAAACCAAATGGATCAGTCTTCTATTTGGGACACAAACCAAAGTAATTAACATAAAATTGCATTCCTCTACGAAAAAATCAAAATAGAGAACATACTTATTTAACATTATCATTTGCATAGATCATACGTTCGACTGAATAACCAACCATTTATGCCAAATACGTGCATTCTTTTCACTCAAATCTAATATCTATGTCAATGATAATGTGAGCGGCAAATGGAGCCATATCAAAGACAATATTCACATGTTCATTCTTTTGTTTTTTGCCTGGAAGAAGGCAACCGTTGGCTGATAAAATTGCATTCTTCCAGACAAAAGCCAAAACAATGAACATATGGCCACAGACAATAATATGGATGCATTACCACAGACAAATTCAAAGCCATCGTGTACTTATACCATTGTGTTTTGCTAATTTGATAAAAATATATGCAAATTTTACTTTAAAAAATATGGAAAATCACAATTTTACAGTTATTTCTAGAAAACGCGAGGTTAGCTTTCCCGAATGTTTATGGAAAGCGAGCGAAAGTCTGAATTTTATCATATTTCTCAACTTTTGTATTTTTTGAACTTTTGTATAGACATTTAAAAACATAATTTAGAGAAATAGGATATATGGCCAAAAGTTGGGAAATAAAAAAATAATGGGGGTTGGACACACCCCCTAGAATGCTTGATTTAGCCGCTACGAGTAAAAAACTGTTAAAATTCTAAAATCTGAAATTATATCATACTAGCTGGACCCGCCCGCTTTGCTGGGCATTACGTAATACTGTATACTTTTTGTATACATACTGTATACTGTATATGTTGATACTATATATGTTTTATGTTTTTCTTTAGTTATAGATTTTTGATTCTTAGCAGTTACCTTTTGATTGTAACATAAAATCAAAGACTTCCAAAAAATCTTTGGCTATTTCAACAATGTTTCTATTAACGTTTGACTACAAATTTTCGCCGTAAAATGGATAATACATTGAAACTATGAAAAGTGCTCAATAAGAGAATGAGAAATAAACTTAAAACAACTAAGAAATTGATCAACTAACAATTTTGGAATTATTACTTAACCTTACAGCGCCTATTAATTTTAAAGTTACAAAAACATTGAAATATAGTAGTTATAAGAAATCGAAATTTATCCTATGTTCGGTGACAACAATGAAAAAAATAAGGATTTAAAGATTGCCGGTTGAAACTCAAAAAAACACTGGTTAAACTTAAACTTCAATTAGTACCGACTACTTGTCTTAATTATCTTAGCTTGTATACATTTTCTGAATATACATTTTTTATGGCACAGTAATATTTGAGGAGTTAATCCGATCCGATCGGCCACGTCATCAAAACGCCCACGTTAGCCGTATAAATTTATATTCGGCGAATTTGTTGAAAAATATTGCTTTCTCCTACTTACAAAAAAAGTTAAGGTTTTATCACAGAAAAAATAATTTACCAGATGCCGCGATCCCATGTGACTCTGTACCCATTTTTTTCCAACATCACACACGTAACAGCAGACAAAAGATGCATGAGCCGTATGCGCCTTTGACCGGCTTTAACGTTTGAAGAACAGACAGGGCGCGAATTTTTCTTCTAGTTGATGTTTGATTGTCAAATAGGGAATGAGTGATCACAATAATAGGAAGGGGAAATTTGGCGGATGGAATACAATGAACATGTACGTACACACAATGCACACAATTTCGATGTTCTGAAATTTGCACAAAACAAACGTAAACCAAAATTGTTCATATGTGTACGATTGGAGAGTAAAATTTACTCGCATACACGTAAATAAACTCAAAAATTTCTGTTTTCTGTGTAGAAAACGGAAATTTTTGTGTGCAATAGTATTTTATTTATTTGAAGAAAAACTTTATAAAAAATTACAAAATTTTTCCGAAAAATGCGAGATTTTGCATTTATGAATTTTAATCGGAATTTTATCATATATCATAACTTTTGTTTGGACACACCTTTCTGTTTTCACTCAATTCAGAGCAAAAAGATGTATCGAAAAGAGTTAGGAAATTTTCAAATAATGGGGGTAGGTCATACATATGAACCCTGTAGGAAGCTTCGTTCAGCCGCCAGAAGCAAAAAATCTGAATCTGAAATCTGATCTGAATTTTATCAATTTTCCAATCTTTTGAATGCACATCTTTAAAACCTCAATTTAGAGAAAAATGACGTACGAAGAAAGGTAGGAAATGTCAAAGGAGTGGGGGTCGGTCATACATATGAACCTCGTAGGACGCTTCGTTTAGCCGCTACGGGCTAAAAGCCGTTAAAAATTCAAGTTTTTGCCGGAGAAGAACCCTTCAAACCGGAAGAAAATTGGTCAACTTGGAATTCCCGGAAACTATGATGTCCTACGATCTGAAATTCAAAAAAAAAAAATTTACCATTTTCCACTATTTTGCACAAATCCACCTGCTACGGTTTGAATGAACCAAAATTAACATTTTGTTGCTGCAGTCATTCGTCTGCGCAACATTTTTGTTGCTGCAGTCATGCATCAGCGCAACATGTTTATTTGTAATGTAAGCTGAGGTAATTCGTACATATTCCCAATTACTCTCTGTCTCTCAAGTTTGAACGCATCAAACATACGTACTACGCATCAGTATGGGTTGATAACGAATTGTAGCGTCGCTCACAATCGTGCTGAAGCCAGAGAGTAATCGGCAATCATATGAACGAATTGCCTTAGCTCTGAGAGGAAACAAAAATGATGCGTTGACGCATGACTGCAGATAAAAAGCCGACGCACGTCTGAGTTGCACATCAGTTTTGCAATAATTTAAGAATCTTCGATTTTTGCACTTATATCTTTACTACTTCGCTACTTTGGGGAGCACCACTATTATATATAGCCTATAGCCTTCCTAAAATAATCAACTATCTAATAAAAAACAAAAATTCAAATCGGATTAGTAATTCCTGAGATCATCGCGTTCAAACAAACAAACAAACTCTGTCTCCTTATAATATTAGTGTAGATTTCTCAACTTTTGTCTGCACACCTTTAAAACTGCAATTTAGAGAAAAAAGAAAATGTAGGAAATGAAAGTTGGTTCGTTTGTACGGAAATTCCAGATATATTTTATTTACAATATATGTAGATGTATTTCCCACAACTTCATAATTTAGTTAAAAACTATATGATCCACGGTCCATGTGGTTTATTGAATCGTATCCCCGTTTGTATGAGAGATGCTTAATGCAGCAAAAGCTTTTCTAAGGACTTTTACAATACAACTCAAGCCAATGTTAGATGCGTCGTGTAAATGGCATAACAGTTGACTTTCGTGGCCACTCTGTTGGCAACCGTTATACTGTTCCTTAAAATCCATATCTTTTAGCGAAATTTGATTGCTACTTATACGTGGAAGTTCTTGGCACAGTTAAGAGCCTAAATTATATGTACAAATATGTTTATAAGGGATACGAATGTGCCTCATTACAGTTTGGAAGTGTTTGAGGTGGAGTTGAGGGCAAAGTTTATATAGATGAAATCGATAGCTTTTTGTCCACTATGTTGGATCTACGGAAGTTAGTTGGCGCATAAATGAGTATCCAATGCATCACCAGTCACGTAATAAATTATAGTTCGACTTGAATGTTACTTGCCTCACCGGCAAAATGTAGTCTTTAGGGAAGGAAATGTTCAGCAATCTCTTAAAAATCACAGAAGAACAAAATTGACTGCATTTTTTGAAATCAATCTAATTAGTTCGTCCGAGTTTCTATATAAGGAGACGCCGATGCATTATATTTAGGTGGATAAAGAAAAGAAATGGAAAAAACCTCAAAGACAAAGTAGTAGAGCTATTGCTAGATTATTTTATGTTGTATGTTGAGTTGTTCCATTTGAGACTATTTTGCTTCATGCTCGAGGTCCCGTCAGGATTTGGGCACTGTTAAGAACATTATTTACTGCACATTTTCAGCACATGCACGACGTATTTGTGGTATGAACTTTCCTCTAAATGCTTTAGATTTGTAGAATGAATTCAAAATTTTCATGTGTGAAGAATTTTTAAGAAATTCTTCAGAAAATGATTCATATACCCGTGCTTTATTAGCTATTGAGGAAATTTTGTTCAGTAAACGACTCCTTCGGTACTTCACCTAAACTTTTCGGAGGTAAGACTATTTTACTCCGTGCAGATTTTTGACGAATATTGCCAGCTATATCTCACGGTACACGTGTACCACTTATTGAGATTTGCTTAACTTCATGGTCCGAATTTTCAAAATTCTACAAAATAACTTTTACCCAAAACATGAGAGCTTCACCTCATGAGATTGAATTCTTTGAATTTCTTAAATCTCTTGGTAATTGAACTTTACCCACATTTCCAGATTACAGCCAAGATGTTATTGGAATTCCTTCCCATTTAGCTAGCAACTTCGTGATTGCAGATACTTATGGCAATGTATCTGAAACCATAAAGTCTAACGATATTCTCAATTCGGTTATATTAGCACCCAAATATGAAAACTGCACTTTCATCGATGCAGCAATCTTTAACAGTCTCTCCGGAGAGGAACGAATATATTTGAGTTCCGATTACATCTTGAGTGATGACTGTAGAGAGCAAAATAATTTTTCAGTCGAATTTTTAAACTCAGTTGATGTAAGTGGGCTCCCGATTCCACAAATTTAATTTCAAAACCAAATTTATACTTCTATTTATTCGTAATTTGAGTACAGGACATGACTTGCTTGGTCGATGGTACACCTATTCGTTTAGTTCAAATGCAAATGAAAATTATTTGGATTGTGAGATCTTAGGAGGAGTTTTCCGAAACACACGTATTTTGACACCACAAATAAACCTTGATTATACAAGAACACTTCTGTCTTTTTCCTTCCAAAAAACTCAATTACACGTTATTCTGGCTTTTGCGATGACAATTAATAAATCCCATAAATTCCAAATGTTTCAAAAAGGAGGAATCTTACTCAAACTACCTATATTTTCTCACCGTTAATTATATGTTGTAGCCAGTAGAGTTAGATCGTTTGATCGATTGCGTGTCTATATGTATTTCTGAAACACAAAGCCAAGGTCATTTGGCAGAAGATGAAAGAATTCTTACAAAAAGTATTTTGTATGAGAAAATTTTCAGACCTTTCAAGATCCTCAACCGCACTCGCAAGGTTTTCGATAATTAAATTTAGGGCCTCATTCAATATAGATGTACCTTGACGTGCAAAATGAGCTGAAATGATTGCTATCACAGTCTGAATTAAAAAAACATTTTTACTTCCAATGCTACTGTTTATATATAGCGCCATGCACGAGCTATTAGAGTGAGCGTAGCGAACGGCGGGGGTTGGCGAGCGTAGCGAGCAGGGGGCGTCCCCCTAGTACATATAAACACGCAATCGGTTAAACGATCTAACTGTACTGGCTACAACATACAATTAACAGTGAGAAAATATAGGTTGTTTGAGTAAGATTCCTGATTTTTGAAACGTTTGCCCCTGGGATTTATTTATTGTCATCGCAAAAGCCAGAATGACGGGAGGTTGAGTTTCTTGAAAAGAAAAAGGCAAAAATACGTCACACGTGTCGAAATACGTGTGTTTCGGAAAACTCCTGCTAAAATCTCACAATCCAAAAAATTTTCTTTTGCATTTGAACTTAACGAATAGGTGTACCATTGACCAAGCAAGTCATGTCCTGTACACAAATTACGAATAAGTAAAAGTATGCAATTTGGTTTTTAAAATAAATTTGTGGGATCGGGAGCCAACTTACATCAACTGAGTTTAAAAATTCTACTGGAAAATTATTTTGCTCTCTATAATCATCACTCAAGATTTTATCGGAACTCAAATATATTCGTTTCTCTCCGGCCAGGCTGTTAGAGATTTCAGCATCAATGAAAGTACAGCCTTCATATTTGGGAGCTAATATAACCGAATTGAGAATATCGTTAGACTTTATGGTTTCAGATACATTGCCATAAGTATCTGGAATCACGAAGTTGCAGCTAACTAAATGGGTAGGAATTTCAATAACATCTTGGCTGTAATCTGGAAATGTGGGTTAAGTTCCATTACCAAGAGATTTAAGAAATTCAACGAATTCAATCTCATGAGGTAAAGCTTTCATGTTTTGAGTAAAAGTTATTTTGTGGAATTTTGAAATTTTGGACCATGAAGTAAGGCAGTAAGTGGTATCTCAATAAGTGGTACACGTGTACCGTGAGATATAGGTGGCACTATTCGTCAAAAATCTCCACAGAGTAAAATAGTCTTATATCCGAAAAGTTTAGTTGGAGTACCGAATGAATCGTTTACTGAAAAAAATTTCCTAAATAGCTAATAAAGCACGGTTATATGAACCATTTTCTGAAGAATTTCTTAAAACGTCTTCACACCTGAATATTTTGAATTCATTACACAAATCTAATGCATTTGTAGGAACGTTCATACCACAAATAGGATATGACAAATAACTCTCTTAACTGCTGAGAGGACTAACACTCTTTTACTTCTAATAAATATTCACGCCACTCTCCATAATTTCATGCGACACGTCGTGCATGTGCTGAAAATGTGCAGTAAATAATGTTCCCAACAGTACCCAAATCCTGATGGGAACTCGAACATGAAGCAAAATAGTCTCAAATGGAACATCTCAACATAAAACATAAAATAATGTATCAATAGCTCTACGACATCCTCTTTGAGGTTTTTCGATTTCTTTTCTTTATCTACCTAAATATAATGTATCGGCGTCTCTGTATATAGAAACTCGGAAGAACTAATTCGATTGATTTCATAGAATGCAGTCAATTTTGTTCTTCTGTGATTTGTAAGCGCTTGCTGAACCTTTTCTTCCCTAAAGACTACATTTTGCCGGTGAGGCAAGTCACATTCAAGTCGAACTATAATATATTACGTGACTGGTAATGCATTGGATACTCATACATGCGCCAATTAGCTTCCGTAGATCCAACACAGTGACCGGACAAAAAGCTATTGATTTCATCTATATAAACTTTGCCCTCAACTCCACCTCAAGCTCTTCCAAACTGTAATGAGGCACAGTCGTATCCCTCATTAACATATTTGTGCATATAGTTTAGGCTCTTAACGGTGCCAAAAACTTCCATATTTAAGTAGCAATCAAATGTCGCTAAAAGATATGGATTTTAAGGAACAGCATAACGGCTGTCAACAGAGTGGCCACGAAAGTCAACTGTTATACCATTAACACGGCGCATCTAACATTGCCCTGAGTTGTATTATAAAAGTCCTTAGAAAAGCTTTTGCTGCATTTATCATCTCTGATACAGACGGGGATACGATTCAATAAACCACATCAACCGTGGATCATGTGGTTTTTAACTAAATTATGAAGTAGTGGGAAATACATTGTATATTGTAAATAAAATATATCTGGAATTTTCGTACAAACGTACCAACCTTCATTTCCTACCTTTTCTTTTTTCTCTAAATTGAGGTTTTAAGGGCGGGCAGACAAAAGTTTGAAAATATGATAAAATTTCAGATTTTCAATTTTAAACAGTTTTTTGCTCGTAGCGGCTAAATCAAGCATTCTAGGGGGTATGACCAATCCCTATTATTTTTTCATTTCCCAACTTTTGGTCATATATCATATTTCTCTAAATTATGTTTTAAATGTGGGTCCATACAAAAGTTGGGAAACATGATAAAATTCAGACTTTCGTTCGCTCTCTATAAATATTCGTGAAAGATAACTTCGCGTTTTCTAGAAATAACTGTAAAATTGTGATTTTCCATATTTTTTGAAACAAAATTTGCATATGTTTTTATCAAATTAGCAAAAAACAATGGTATAAGTAAACGATGGCTTTAAATTTGTCTGTGGTAATGCATCCATATTATTGTCTGTGGCCATATGTTCATTGTTTTGGCTTTTGTCTGGAAGAATGCAATTTTATTAGCCAACGGTTGCCTTCTTCCAGGCAAAAAACAAAAGAATGAACATGTGAATATTGTCTGTAACATGGCTGCATTTGCCCCTCACATTATCATTGGCATAGATATTAGGTTTGAGTGAAAAGAATGCACGTTTTTGGCATAAATGGTTGTTTATTCAGTCGAACGTATGATCTATGCAAATGATAATGTTAAATAAGTATGTTCTATATTTTAATTTTTTCGTAGAGGAATGCAATTATATGTTAATTCTTTTGGTTTGTGTCACCAGTAGAAGATTGATCCATTTGGTTTGATTTTCGACTAATTTAGTACTTGTTATGTATCGGGGACACAAACCAAAAATTCACATATGGTTGCATATTTCTAGGCAAAAAGTAAAACATTCACACGCACACATTCCTCCCAAAAGCATCATCTACGCTATACGTGTGCTCAATTCACACATACTATCCCATTGAATTTTTTAATTTCAATTTAAAATTAAACGTATTTATAATTAAATTTAAGAAAAAAAATAATTGCTGCAGGTAGAGGAAGATAGAAACTTTCGACTGATATAATTTTTATCCTGGTAAGTCGATTTGGTTTCTCATAAAAGGGATAACAAAAAAACATGTCGCCTATTTATATATAGATTTCATCAGGTCTCATATTCGTGTTACAGCTACTACGCACAAAATTGAAAATCAACCATTTTTTGTTTTACTTTCGCATTCAGAAAATTTATTTATTTGAAGAGCGTAGTATTTCTTTCTGTTTTCTGAGTTAAGTGATTTTTAAACAATGACAAGAAAGTGTAAAAATTATCCTGATATGTTTTGTTACATTTGTAGCAACACTAATTTGAAGACTCATCGAAGGAATTTGACACCATTAGTAATTAAGTTATATGAACAGTATTTTGGCTTTGCCATCGGACAGCAAAACAAAGCGTGGGTTCCAAACATCTAAATACTGTGTTTCATGTGTGGGTCTTCTTACCGGATGGGCGACAAGACCTCGATCTATGCCTTTAAGAAAAAGTAATTACAACAAAAAGTAAAATTAAGTATGTTGACCTGCCATCGGCTAAAAGACCGCTTCTTCATAGTGAAGAACCACCACAAAGTTCCGATTGGCCGCTACGCCAGAAGGAATCGAAAACGACACATTAGATCCTGACTTTCAAGAAGCTTCCTCATCTAATGAGCCACATCCACTTTCTCAAGGAGATCTCAATTATTTGCTACGTGACTTAGATTTGTCCAAAAAATCAGGCAGAACTTTTGGGCTCTCGATTTAAAGGACGGAATTTTCTACAACCAAAAACAAAAGTTTATTACATTCGCAATCGAGAGGAAGAGCTAAAAGGTTTTTTTTTCACAAGGTGATCAGCTGGTATTTTGTAATAATATCTATGCCATAATGGTTGTCTTCAGTATAGAATATAGAGCAGAAGAGTGGCGTTTATTGATGGTTCAAAAGTAAGTTTAGTGCTGTTCTTTTATATATAAGCAATAAGCTTCCCTCGATACCATTGACTGAAGGTTCTAACATGAAAATGTTGGATAGTCAGTGGTGGAACAGGGATAAATAAAACACAATTATAGAGCTGGGAACTCCTTATACTCCACACTACACAAATCTCCTTATACTCCACACTACACAAATCTCCAGACAACACACTACACTATATTTATATCCTCCGTTATCGACTCCATTATTACGACGACTGACAGACTGACGGAGCCGTGAATTTAGCTCAGATTGGCAACAGGGTTGCCAATATGATACTGTTTAAAAAAGGAAGAGAACTCTGTCCCCGCTCTCATGTTTGGATGATAGTTCCGAGTTGGATCAACTCTGACAATAGTTGGCGTTGTTTTCTCTTCTTGAAGGACAGAGTCAGTTTGTTTCTTCAGTTGATTTTTCAATCTCGTTTGTTGTGGTGGTCAAAAAGGATAAATTCATTTCATCAAGGAATCATTTTGTCTGTGTTGCATTGTTTCTGCATAAAAGTTAATTTAATTTCTAGAGGAGTGAGTTAATATACTAAAGTAAAGTGAAGTAAGATTTTGTGTTACATTGTGTCTTCAAGGTATTTAACTTGATTTCTGAAGGAGTTTTCTTAGTTCAAATCACGAACAAGATAGATCTAATTTCCTGGTGAGAATATCACACTCATTTCATAATGGATATGTCTATTGGGAAATTTGAGCGTTCTTCTGATGATCAATTTCAATCGTGATCATACATTGTGCTATTAGGCTTGCTGGGAATCTCGTCTGACTATTCAGTCAACTTCAGACCAGCAAGATTTCAATAATTTCTATGTACTTTGATGATCCATTGTGCTATTAGGCTTGCTGGGAATCTCGTCTGACTATTCAGTCAACTTTAGACCAGCAAGTTCTCAATAATTGCTAGGTACTTTGATTATTCATTGTGCTATCAGGCTTGCTGGGAGTCTCGTCTGACTATTCAGTCAACTTAAGACCAGCAAGTTCTCAAAATATATAGGAACATCAATAATCCATTGTGCTGGGAGGCTCGCTGGGAACCTCGTATGAATAGTTCGTCCACTTTAGACCAGCATGTGTTCAGCAGTCGAATTTTGAGTTCACAGTTGACTCTATCATTTTATGGTTTATAGAATCCCCAAACATATCCATTTCCTCATTAAATATATACAGTCCTGGCGAAAACCTCTGATTTTCTATATTCCCTTTATTTACATTTCTTTTCTTCTAGATATAGACTCCAATTACTCCGGTTCTACAGGTAAAATGCATGACTTGTGGACTGCACTCCTTAATTGATTGGTTTGGGTTTGGACGATAACGTTACGTATTAGTCCCTCATTGCTCGGTGGTAGTTGAATTATTCTCCCTAGAGCCCAACTGGCCGGGTGGATAATTTTCGCTTTTAAGTAGAACTAGTTGCCCAACTTTTAGGTTCTTCCTCTCCCTTCTCCATTTTTTGCGCTCCTGGAAGGTTGTGAGATACTCCTCTCTCCATCTTTGCCTGAAACGTCTTATCATATTTTGACGCTCTCTCCATAATCTCATTCCTTTCGTTGTTGGTTTCTCATCGATTGCAAAAGGCCAAGGAATAATTAACGGTTTTCCAACCAGAAAATGTCCAGGCGTTAAAGCTTGAAGGTCTGACGGGTCATCGCTCAGCGGATGAATGTGTCTTGAATTCAATATTGCCTCGATTTGCGTAAGCAGTGTACTAAAACTCTCGTAGCGCAACTTCTTATCTTTCGTCGACTTTACTGCCGCTTCATATATTACTCCTTGGTTAGGGGCTGCAGGCGGAATGAACTGCCATGCAGTTCCTCGATTATGCAGGTGATCTAGCATATTCTTTCCCGACCATACTTTTAAAGCTTTTGACGTGAAAACGTCTTTCTTCTCGTTGAGCATGTACATTGGCACCCAGTCTAACATTCTTGTGTTACAAAACACCATCATTTTTCAATCGCTAATAACTACTATGCTCATAATGCGATAACAACGATCCAGGACACCATGGATAGAACATGATTTTATCGTGCAGCGTTTGTTTTGCCCGTGAAGTCATCGGGCTAGTGTCAGCACCTACGCGTGATTGTTGTTGATCAACGTTCAATCGGTATTGAATTGAAAACTGAGAAGAATTATATATATCGTTTTGTACGTGTCATAAATATGCGCGGAATTAGATAAAACGCTAATCAGAGAAAGCTTGCATCAAAACGAATGTTACAAACCTAAAACTCTCAGTGCCTATCAAGTGTTAGGGCTACGGCAGTATCGAAGAAGCAATGGAAAAACCGCGTTAAATAATAAACTTGTGATTTATCTTTTCTTTCACAGTACTACTCAATACGACCATTGTGTTAATGAGACTGATTTAAGTTCATACTAAAGAGAAACACTTATTATAATTTTATCACGAAGTTTTCACGGAAAATCTACGGCGCGGACCTCAGCTACGCCTTTCGGTTTTTTCAACTCCTTACTTGTTGAAGTAAGAGTACCTCCATTGTCACTACACAGCCTTTCACATCTCCGTCGTCTGGAAATAAATCTCCCATAACATGCAATAAATGCAACTCCTGATCGCTCCATAAAAAGGTCAATATGAACAGCTCTCGTCTTGAGGCAGACGAAAATAGCCACACATACTTTTCTCACATCTCCATCAAGAAAGTTTACTTCAAATGGTCCTGCATAATCTACTCCAGTATGTAAAAGTGGTTCTCCCATTTGTACTATCTCCGATGGTAGGTCACCCATCTTTTGGTCCTGTACTCTTGCATTAATTCTTACGCACACCGTGCATTTATGAATAAAACTCCTTAGCAAATTTCTCAACTTAGGGACCCAATATCTTTGTCTGATGAATTGTGTCATCACTTGAACTCCTGCATGTTTGGTACGACTATGTGCATTATCGGCAAATAACCATGCTAAACGCGAACCATATGGTACAATCACGCGATGTTTCAACTCGTACTCTAACTCCGATCTGTCTAGTCTCCCCCCAACTCGCAGAAGGCCATTCCTATCCAACACCGGATTCAGTGACTCAACAGAACTTTTTTCTGGAAGTTTTTCTTCTGAACCCGTTAACTTCTTATTAAAATACTCCTGTTGTGATTTTTTCAACAAATACTGCATCGCATCTGTCTTCTCCTCTAGACTTGGTGGATTTAGCACCACTTGTATCACTGCTCATTGAGGTCGTTTCTGAAACATCTCCTTGCGTTTAGGACACAAATTTATGAATCGCTGCACGGAACTTATATATATATATATATAAGTATATTACTGCGTATATTTACTGTCCTCTCCAAAGAGTCTACATACTCCATGAACTGTACATTCGTTTTTCTCCCCTCCACTCCTATTCGTAATGTATCTTTAAACTGGGTTAAGGCATATACTTACAACTCGTCTTTAACTTGCTCCGACAATTCCTGCATTACTTTGCTCTTCGGCCATCGCTCTTCAGGCAATAGAAGCAACTCCGGTCCATGCAGCCATAGTTTTTCATTCTCTAGCTCCTGAGCTGATAAACCTCTAGTGAGTAAATCGGCTGGATTTTCTTTCCCATTTATATGTCTCCAACTCTCCATATCAGTGTTTGACTGAATAGTTGATACTCGATTTGCTACCATTTGCTACCCGAATTGCAGAGGACCCTTGGGCACTGCGCGTGAAGATCTTTTGTACCATCTCCTATGTTGCTCATTGCGTTACGTCAGGGCCTATTTCCAGCTCTTTGAAGTACGTGATTAGTGGTCTAGGATCAAGGTTTTTAAGATCCTCGTAACTTGGTGCTTCTTTGCCGGATGATCCTGATCTTTCTTTTGAAAGCACTTCACATTCTATCAGAGGATGATGTACAGATTATTTGCCTTTGTTGCAAAATCTGCAGGAATCATTGTCCACCTTGCCCATCTTTTTAAGATGATCGTTGGCATGATGGTGACCTGTTGTGATTCCTACCAGCTGTCTAAGGTCATTTCTGCTGAGACGAAGAAGTTTTTTCTCCTCACAGTACTGCCAGTCCAGCAGGTGCTTGGCCTGTCTGGCCTGTTGAGCGTTATGCCAGTGTGAGGATTTCAGCTAGTATTCCCATGTTTCTTGTTCCGCTTTGATATGCTTTTTTGAGTATGAAAGGTTCTGGACCTATTAGTGGTTCCTTTGAGCCCTTTTTAGGGAACATATTGGCTTTTTCATTGCCTGGTATGCCTAGGTGCCCTAGGATCCAGATGAGGCAAAGCTTGTTGTCTCTTCCCAGTTGTTCCAGGCATTCGTGGCATTCCTTGACCAGTTTGGACTTCTTTGTGACGTTTGCTACCGCTTTTATCGCGGCTTTGCTGTCACTGGCTATGAATATCCTTGCCCCCTTGTATTTTCTCTCGGGAATACTTTGAGCGCAGACCATTATCGCCATAACTTCGGATTGGAAGACGGTGCATCTGTGTCCCAGCGACCTAGCGATCCTTGTGGAGGGTCCCCAGATCCCCAGGCCGGATCCGGCGTCCCTCACCGAGCCGTCTGTATACCAGGCTAGCGGACCCTTCTCCTTCTCAACGGGTAGAGGGGATTTCAACCATTCGTTTTTATCCGGCACTTTTGTTGAGTAGTTACCTCCGAAGGTCACCTTCCAGTCAATGTCGTCTGAAGGTACTTCCTTCAGATGTGGTAATTGCTTTAGGATACTGAGATTTCCTAACCTGTGTCATTACATCGTGTACATTCGCCTTACATGCAGGTGTAGAGGCGTTAGATTCAGAATGACCTCTAGAGCTGCCGTAGGTGTAGTCCGCATTGCTTTCGTGATCCCCATACAGGCTATCCTTTGGATTTTCGTGAGTACTATTTCGTACATAAGCTATTGCCGGTCTAACGATTGTGATATATGACCAGTAAGTCATATTAGGTTTCAGTCCCCATCTCTTTCCTAGCAGTTGCCTACATATGTGAAGACATATCATTCCTTTGTTCCTTATGTAGCTAAGATGCCTATTCAGATTCAGCTTCTGGTCCATTTAAACGCCCAGATATTTTACCTCATTGGAAAGGTACAAATGTTCAAACCAACCCCCCCCCCCCCCCCCCCACTTGGTTTCCCACTTTCCATGTTTCTCTTTTTGAAGAATTGAACAATCACAGGTTTTTGCGGGTTGACTCCCAACCCTTTGCTATTGCACCACCTGATGACCTGCCCGAGAGCTGTTTCCATCACCTCCTTTAGGGTGCCTAGGTGTTTACCAGAGATTATTATAACTATGTCGTCCGCGTAGGCTATGACGACATATCCCATCTCCGTTAGTTTGCGCAGGAGTTCATCTACCACAATAGACCATAATAAGGGGGATAGTACCCCTCCTTGGAGGCAGCCCCTTCCTGCTATTACAGTTCTAGATGCTCCTCCTAGTTCCGCTGTTATTTCCCTGCACTTGAGCATGGATTTTATCCAGCCAATAGCAGTGGGCTCTATATCTTTCTGTTTTGATGCCTTATCAATGGAGTTAAAAGAGGTGTTGTCGAAAGCCCCTTGAAAATCCAGAAACGCACAGAGTGCAATCTCCTTGTATTCCAGGGCTTTTGCTATTCTGCTCGTGAGGTCACTTAGGGCGTCAATTGCCGATATGCCTTTTTGGTAGGCATATTGGCTTTTGTGTAGAGGGTTCTTTTTAAGGCTCCCCTCTCTTAGGTGGAAATCAAGTATCTTTTCCATGCTCTTGAGGAAGAATGATGAAAGACTAATGGGTCTGCAAGACTTTGGCTTTTTGCTGGGTTTCTCCGCCTTTGGAATAAAGACCACATTAGTCTTCCTCCATGAGGCTGGAATCCACCTCATTGCATGGCTAGCCCTAAATATCTCCACTACTTGGTGTTCTATATGATCTAAACATTTTTGGATCATTATAGGCATAAATCCATCCCCACCTGTGGTCTTGTATGGTTGGAAGCTTTTTATCGCCCACCTTACCTTGTCCCTTGTGAAGATTTTCAGGAAAGGTCGATTGCTCTTGTGATAACTTCGTATCGCGGGTATTCCCCGTGGTTGTTTGGTGGGACGCTGCAGCCAAGAAAGTGAGTACTCAAACGCAGTTCTAGAGTCTCGTCTTCGTCCGCAGTGTACCCTCAATCTTCTTTCTGCAGTAGTCCTTAGACTGAAGCGTATTATTTCTTTAATATTCTTTGGATTCTTGCAGCACTAGGTAGGGTTTCAATCCCTTCAGACATGCTTTTCCATGAGTTCCTTTTGGATTCTCGTAGGATCTTGTTATAATTTGCAAGGGCTGTACGGTATTCGTCCCATTCGCCCTTTTTCTTTGCTCTACTGAACAGTCTTCTGGTTTCTCTCCTGAGTCTGTCCAGCCTCTCATTCCACCAGGGCACATTCCTGTTGACTGCCCTTTGTTTCGTGGGACAGCTGGACTCCAAGGCGTCAATTAGAAGACGTTTAAGGTAGTCAGACGCTTTATTCAGTTCCTCTATGGTTTCGATGCGCTCGTCCTTTAGGTCAAAGACCCCTGAACATACTTGCTGTTTGAATTCGAACCAATCCGTCTTTTGGATTATTCTTTTCTTTTCTATCTGGATGTTCTCAGCCTTAAATGTGAACCGTATGTAGCTATGATCAGACATTGAGGCTTCATTTGATACCCTCCAGTTAGAGATTTTTGTTGCAGTGATGGCATTTGCTAAGGTTATATCTAAAACCTCCTGCCTTTTTGTTGGTAAAGGTAGGTGTGCTGCCCTTATTGAGTATCTGTAAGTTGTTACGGGTAATGTGCTCATATAGGTCCTCCCCTCTTGCATTTGTGTTTGTGCTTCCCCACGTAATGTGGTATGCATTGGCATCACTGCCCATTAGGAAGTTCAAATTTTTGGCCTTGCAGTATGCAATGAGTTGGCTTACCTCTTCCGTGGGAGCTGACTTGTCCTCCCCTGGAAAGTACGCCGAAGCGCAGATGAGTTGTTTTTCACGCGCTCCTTCCTTCAAGTTCACCAGCACTGCTACTAGATCTTTTTTAACGAATTGTGTTACGGGGATGAATCTCACATTGTTTCCTAGGATTATTGCCGCTCTGGGCCTTTCCCCATTGGCACAGTGTATGATCTTCCCCGTACTACTAGGTATGCTTCTAATGCGTCCCTTGCAGTAGTTTGGCTCTTGCAGCAGTCCGATGTCGACTCTATCTTTCACCACTACAGCTCCAAGAACGCTCATAGCCGCCTTGGATCTGTGAAGATTGATTTGGGCAAGTTTAATCCCCTTTGTCATCTTCTTTCCTTTTCCGTTTTTCGTCGGATCCATTTGGGTGTGGGTGTTTCTGGGCCGATCGCAGGCCCTTGAATCAGCCTCTTCCCCAGATGGAATGATTTTTACCTTTCTTGAGGAATTGGCTGTGATACCTTCTGGGTTTCACCGTCAGTCTCCATAGCCTCTTCCCCACCGGAATTGTTTTCTGGTTTATCGATTGATTTTTCGATTGCAGGCGCTGCTTAATCCGCCTTGTCCACCAGAGGATTTTTCTTTAAGTTCAGCTTCATTTCGCCAAACTTAAAGCAGATGTAGAGGTTTCTCAGGGTAGCCTCCGAAGTGGGGTCTATAGAGAAGGTGGGTAAGGCTGCCGTCTTTTCCTCCGTCCTTCTCAGAATCCTCCAGCTCTCAGTGTTGATGTCGTTTTGGGAACGTTTGTATTCCAATATGTCCTCATTTGTTTCTTGATGGCTATCTTTGAAGTAGCCTTTTGTGATCACTGGGCGTGGCAGTTCCTTTTCTCCCAGTGTCGTCAGGCTCGCTCCTTCTCAGGGATTAAGATTAAGCCCCTTCAGCCATTCCTCTGTACTTTTATCCTTGCATGTTACAAGGAACCAGCCGGGTTGGTGGTTTGCGTCAAGGAATCTGGGTCTTATCCCTTCTCCCTTCTGTGCTCGCACCTTAGCCATGATAAACCCCTGAATGGTCCGTAACTGGTCTTTTGTCAGGAGTTTATCCGGAAATTGTGCATAAGCTACGCCTACCTTTTTCCCCAGGACTGCCTCCCCGTATGTTGGCTTTTTTCCGGGTACAGGATCTTTATGACCTTCCTCCTTCTCGGTTTCCTGCTGGGTTGCAGGAGTTTTTTGAGGCGTGCTACCTTTCGGTTTCTTCCTCTCCGAAGGATTTGGGGAGACCCTCTCTGGAGATCTCTCCTTCCTTTTTGGATTCGCTATAGGCAGTGTAGGCAGTTTGAATGGCAAAGCGGCCAATTTACGTGCCTCCTCCACATTCATGCCTTTCTCAAGCAAGTGCTTTAGCCTTTTCCTGCCGGCTCCACTCAGCTTGGGCTTTTTGGGCCCTTTGTTTGGATGGGGTGGTCCTTCACCCTATTTAGCCTCTTCCCCAATCTTCGATGTTGAAGGACGTACCTTCACCGTAGCTTGAGTGCTCTGAGAGCCCTCAGTTTTTTTGTTTGGCCATTTAGGATGCCGGTCCTTTAAGTTTTTGTTGTTTATTTCGGTATCCATTTTTGGCCCCACGAGAAGCAAAAGAAAATACGGTCACCTGCAGCAGAGCCCCGCATGCCACAGGAAGGCTAGTTGAAACAGGAGGTCGCCTGGTATCCTGAGTTCGCTATTAAGGACTGAGCTCGCCCACAGCCATGCAGCCTTCGACATAGCTGTTCCGTCATATATTGGCTTGGCACCACAAGTGCGCTACCAAGAGAGGAAGCGTTTGCCCGATGGGGATCCTTGTGGTCAGATAACCCACCGGCGGGCTGTTCCTTTGTTTACTCCTTGTGGTCTCCCAGCGTGACAATTCAGCAGGTTCAATTACTTTGCTTTCATACCCCGTTGGTCGCCATAAGAGATTAAGCCTCCAAGCCCGGCCCCAATCGGGGCCTTCGTCAAGGTCCCACAGCACCTATCGGAGGATTTGCTACAAATGTCTTCATCTTCCTTGGTGTTTTCTTAATCCAATAGAATACAGCGCTCGAATCCACCCAAAATGTATACTTGGATTCTGGCAACTCCATAGACTCCATCACCTCCTTGATTAATCGTGACAACAACTCCGATGCTGTTAACTCCAATCTTGGCATCCTCATCACTTTTAATGGTGCCACTCGAAACTTAGACCTAACCAGATTACATGTAACTTCTCTATTTGGGGTCTCCACTCTCAAATATACCACCGCACCCAGCCCTGGTTCTCCACTATCAGAAAACCCATGAAATTGGGCTTTTGAATCTTCTCCTGTTCTCGACCAACGCTCAATTGCGAAATTCTACAGATATCTTATATCTCTACAAAACTCCCCACATCTTTCCTCCAAATCATCATTTAACTTCTCATCCCAATCAATCTTTTACCTCCATAAATCTTGTATGAGCAACTTACCTGTCATAATAACTGGCGATATGTATCCATTCGGATCATATATCTGTGCTACCAGACTTACGACTTTCCTCTTGGTTACTCTCCAATTTCCTGATCTACTCCAATCTACTCCAATCTCCAGATTTTTTACCACAAATGTAAACTTGTCCTCCTCTATCAACCATTTTAGTCCTATAAAGGTTGTACCTTCCTCCTCAGAAAATATGAAACAGTCTTCGTTTTCTGATTTCATGGTCTTCACTAACCTGTTGCTTTTGGATAGCCATTTTCTTAATTCAAAACAACCTCCTTTTAATATTTTATCCATTTCAATGGCCAATTCAACAGCTTTTTCCTCGGAACTTCCTCCAGTAACACAATCATCCATTTAAAAATCATTTTCAATTGTTCTCGCCGCTTTTGGGTATTGCTCACTAGCATCCCTTGCACATTGGATGACTGATCTTACTGCCATAAATTGCCATTATTTTTCTTCAAATATTACTTTTGTTAACCAATATTCTTGTAATGGTCGACTCGGATTCTCCCTCTAAAATATTCTTTGCAAATTCCACTGATGTGGTACCAGTTTCACTTTCAAGTACATTCCTTTAATGTCTGAACAAATTGCTATCTTATGTATCTGGAAACGCATTATTATAACAAACAGATCCTTTTGTGACTGTACTCGTTTTATTTGAATATCACTCAGTGAGACTCCTTTATCCGTTTTGCAACAAGCGTCATATACAATTCGATGATTTTTTGACACATAATGATGTGGTACATAATACACCAATTCTCCTACTTCCGGCCTAGTGTTCGCTAATACCATGTCTCCTAATATACTCCCGCATCTTCTCCACATAAATCTCTCTGTTCTCCGAATTCTTCAATAATCTCCTCTCCAGATACATGAAACGACGTAAAGCAATCCCTCTCTCAATATCTCCAAAATTATTCTTCAGAATCATCTCCACTATAAAACGTCCATTTTCATCTCTTTTGTATAAAATGTTTCTCCACTATTCTTTCTTCCTCCGTTAACTCAGCTGCATAACTTTTTCGATGCTGTCTCCACATCCTCTCCAATAATTTATCTAGTTGTTCATTTTCTTTGTATTCAATAGCTGAATATAAATCTCCTGTTTCTTCCTCCATCTGAATAGTATGTGCTCCAAAAGTAATCACTCCTTATATTGTTTCTAATAATGCTGCGTCATACAAATTTCTAGCCAGTACTAACAAAACTATTTTGCTAAAAAACTAGCTCCAAATAAGATTTGAACTACATTTCTTCTCCATTACTCCGGATCAGCCCATGGTACTCTAGAGGTCTTGCTATGTGCTGACGTATTTAATCTTGTTTGCGGCATAACCGCCCTCCATCCACTATCATTTGGTAAAATCCAAAAAGTCTCCTCTATGAACTCCGTTTTATTTGTTGAATACCAAGGATAAATTTTAAATACAATCTTCCCTTTTATTACAAACTAGCTGTACCCGCCCGCTTTGCTGGGCATTACGTAAAACTGCTTATTTTTTGTATACTGTATATGTTGATACTATATATGTGTTGTTTTTCTTTAGTTATAGATTTTTGATTCTTAGCAGTTATCTTTTGATTGTAACATAAGTTCAAAAACTTCCAAAAAATCTTTGACTTTTTCAACAATGTTTTTATTAACGTTTGGCTACAAATTTTCGCCGTAAAGTGGATAATAAATTGAAAGTATGAATAGTTCTTAATAAGAAAATGAGAAATAAACTTAAAACAACTATTCAAGCACTCTTTCAAAAAGAGCCAATTTTGGAATTATTACTAAACCTTACAGCAATTAATTTTAAAGTTACAAAAACATTCAAATAAAGTAGTTATAAGAAATCGAAATTTATCCTATGTTCGGTGACAACAATGAAACAAATAAGGATTTATAGATTGCCGGTTGAAACTCAAACAAAACTGGTTAACTTTTTGCTGTTCTTCGATTACTACCGGATGTAAATTTTTTATAGCACAGTAATATTTGAGAGGTTAATCCGATCCGATCGGCCACATGAACAATACGCCCACGTTAGCCGTGCAAATTTATTTTCGGCGAATTTGTTGAAAAATATTACTTTCTTCTACTTACAAAAAAAGTTAAGGTTTAATCACAGACAAAATAATTTACCAGATGTCGCGATCCCATGTGACTCTCTACCCACTTTTTTCCAACATCACACACGTAACAGCAGACAAAAAATCCATGGGCCGTATGCGCCTTTGACCGTCTTTAACGTTTAAAGAACAGACAATGCGCGAATTGATGTTGATGTTTGATTATCAAATAGGGAATGAGTGATCACAATAATAGGAAAGGGGGCTGGAATAAAATTTCGCGAATGGAACACAATGTACATGTGTTATGCACGCTCTTAGCACCTTTTCTTTTGTGATGCTAAACCATGCATATGTCTGAACGTTGAGAGTACACTTCGGGTCGAAACCATTTGTTTACCAAAATGGATGTAAAAGATCTAAAGGGAGTTCCAATACGAATTTTGTTTTATTTATTCTAAGCCTAATACAATTCTCATAACTATAATAGCATTTATTTCACTATCCTTAACCTATACGTTAACTATGGTTCGAAACTAGAGAACTCTGCCGGAGTTTATTCTCATTAGTCGATCGCTTCTTCTGCTGACGGTATTTCTTTCGGCTGTTCTGGAGGCGCTGGATCTCTTGTCCTAGGCGTAGTCGCTCTTCTTGGCCCACGGCAATCAGCAATAGGCGTCGGACTGCCTCAATTTCTCTTCTAAACCTGGCTTCCACCCCCGATCTGTACTTTGCCACCGGTATTCCTTTTGTCGGAGGTTTGGTTTCTCGTCGTTGCCCCTGCTGTCTGGCCCGGTACTCCTCCAAGCTTACAGGACGCGGACCCGCTTTTGGGTCCCTTAAGGCCTCTTCCAGCGAGTGACTGGGCAAGGTCGTCATGGGCTTAACTTCTGAGGAACGCGTGGGGATTCTTTCAGACCTGAGCCGATAGGTTCCTTGGAACCGTGTTCGGTTGGTCTAATCCGGAGCCGAAAGGTTCCGAGGAACCGTGTTCGGACAGTGGATCTCCGCGAGGATAGTTAATATTTACCTTCTTATGGTTGCGGCTGCGTCTAAGCCTTAACTTCTCCGGATCTCGGCGATTTTGCGGCTAAGTCCAAGCTTCTAGTGGCTACGTCCTCCTTTGAATTTCCCGGTTTCTCGATTGCTGGTGGTTGTGTCTGAGCTGAAGTCCAAGCTAAGATTATGTTGGATGAAGTTGAGTCCAAGCTGCTCCTGGTGATATTCCTGGTTCGCGGAATTCACACACCTTCGGGAAGTAATTTCTCCAGACTGATTTGTAGTCCAAATTTTCCCGTTATTTATCGGAAAATTTTGTGTCGAATACACAAAATTTTCCTGATCAATGTTCAACCGTAGGTCGTTGTCATTGATCGTCACGTTGCCATATTGCGCTTCCGCCCTGGTGGTGCCACCTAGTGATTACTAGTGGCTGTTAGTAACCTGCGCTTACAAACGCATTGTTGTTGTATGGGTGCCATAATTATCCATAATCCCGTCATCTTGTGTATTTTGTTGACAGATGTCAGTTGCAGATTGGATCCACGTGTGGTAAGTATTTTGATTAGTACTTATTTATTGTTTTTGGTCCCTTTTTAGGTATCCTGGAGGAGGACCATCACATTCCTCCCCCTTTTAGTGGATCCTCCCAAGGAAAAGAAGCGTTGTTGGGGGTCGGCGGTTCTTTCCATAGGCGTCAGGAGCATTTGGCAGGGATTGGTGTGGCATTGTTCCGAGGTCTAACCTTTGTGTTTTACTTAATTGTTCCTATGTTAGTTCTACCTTCATTAGTTAAATTTGGACCTAATCGACACCTAGCTAATTACAATTCTTCACATATTCCTTAATGACCTCCATGGGTCATTTACACGTAATTTACAAATTATTTGTTACATTCCTACGTTCTTGGTAGTTACATCTTAATTCGCTATTAGTTCAATATCCGTTTTCCTAACCTACTTTCCAATTTTCGCTCTATGCGTTTTAATAGATTTTACATTGTGTTGTATGATGTTTATTATATTTTTAATCTTATTTTCTTACAAGATACGGTTTTGGACAATTGTTATTACTAGGTTACATCATCTTTAAGTTACGGTTTTGGACAATTGTTATTACTAGGTTTTAATTTTTATTCAATCTTATTTTCTTACAAGTTACGGTTTTGGACAATTGTTATTACTAGGTTACATCATCTTCTCTTAACTTAATATGTTTAAAAATTTTCTTATTTTCCTGTTTATTACACTATATATTTTTTAGCCACCTACTTACGTCGCAGGTTCTATCTCGTTTGGTGTTAAGGATCTGATTCGAGCAAGGCCTATGCCCCACGTGGTCGCCTTCCTTCCTTCCTGGTGGTGGATGCTTAGCTGAGGGCCCGATATTTACTTTCTTGTGATGGTCAGCGTGGGAGTATCCGGTGGTATTTTGCTTTTTCCTGTTCCTTTCTAATTTCATTTCTCGGATCATTTTAGATATCTCCTCTTCCCTCTTGTGAAATTTTTCTTCTTCGTCAGGGCGGCCTTGTCTGTCTTCTTCCGGTTCACCCAGTTTGAGATGGTGATACAGCTTGTCGGCTGATTCGAGGATGTCCTCCCACATACTCTTGGTCATTCGCAAGTTGTCCACGTCTCCAGCATAGCATGCAAGGGTGTCTTCCCACATGCTCTTGGTCCGTCGTATCCTGGCGGTTGGTGTCACTCGGCTTCCGTCATCTGCTGGTCTGCGTGCAGCGTGTAGGTTGTGGATTTCGATGATAACTTGAAGCGGACCCATGTTGATTTTTATTTTGCAGGGGGATTCCTCAAGAATGTCGACTTCTGGGTAGTCATTCTGGCTTCCGAATCGTCCACCTTTCGCGTTCGGGGCGGGCATCTTTGTATTCTGGTAATTGTAATTATTTGATATTGTTATTCTTCTCTCTGGGTATTTTTATTTATTGTTATTGTTATTAGTATTATTATTAGTACATTATTGTCTATCTATTTTTTTTTTTTTTTTTTTTTTTCGTTTTCACTTATTTGCTAGCATTTAGGTTTCTGAAGGTGCCTGGGTTTCTCGAGCCGTAGTAGGGATTTCTTTGACCGTAGCAGGGGTTTCTCGGGTGTTGATTATCTGATCCCTCCTCGGGATTGTGATTGGCATTGACACGAACTGAACTCGTGGTTCTCGTTGCGACTTTAGTCGTGAGGGTTGCGCTGGCTGTGAGATTCTTGTTTTACAGATCCATACTGTAATCGCGATGACCATTGTTATCACTACTCCTGCTGATAGACCTGTCGTGGTGTGTAGCTGGATTCTACTACGACGTGCTTTTTCGGTTTCCTTGATCTGGATGTCCAGGGCTTCTATCGTCTCGCTATACTCCTTGTAGTGCTCACTTAGGGCGATCGGGTGCAGTATCTCTATGTTTTCTTTTTGTCTTTCCGTATTTTCTAACGGTATTTTATATTTTGCGAAGTCGATTTTAGGTGGCGGTATATTTTCTGCCTGGTGTATGTGTAACGGGTGCCTCTCATTTACTTTATAAGGAAGGGTGTACTCGGCTAGATGGTATATGCACTTCCTTTTTAACTCTATTATTCCTAGACCAGTCAATTGGTAGGTTAGTTCATTATTTTCGCATTGGCTTATTAGTGGGGTTGGTTTTAGGACCCAATATAACCAAGCGTTGTCCTGGTGCATGGGCGTTATTATTGGTCTCACGTTCGCCAATATTCGTATACGGCAACTGACTGGAGCCTGATCTGTTGCTTTGAACAGTGCCGATATGCAGTCCGTGCGCGTAGGTTTTGTTAGCAATGGGTCCCCGTATTGGCAGATGCTGTATGTACCGTTAACATGGGTGCATTGAATTCGGTAATTCAGCTCTGTTAAACCGAAATTGTGTTGCGATCGACTGGTGTTTAAAAAATATGTACTCTCTATGTCGTAGACATAGTAGGAGTCGTGACCCGTTTCAATCGGAGTGGTGTAGATCCTGTTTAGGGTGTATGGTTGTTCTTCTAATAGGGGTATTTGTATTTGAATCAACGTTCCTCCTTGGCCGCCTTCGTAGTCTACTGTTGCTATCCTTTGTAAGGTAATGGGGTCCATGGTGGTTTTTCTTCCGTTATATTTCTCAGAGGCGTTAGTGTAAACCTCTAGGATCTGCTTTGTTGGTACCAGTAAGGGACTTAATTCCCTTCTGTTTAGGGCTTCTAGTGCTATGAACAGGTCCGTGATTTCTAAATAGATCTGTTGTAATTCTCCTAACATAAATATCGTTAGTTCGTTGAGATCCAATCTTATATGGATTTTCCGGAGTTGGTCCGAGTGGTTGGCTATTTCGCTCATTTTTACTCTAAGGTCCTCTACTCGTTGCACCAGCTTGTTGTGTCGTCCGGCCATTTCATTGTTGGTGTCGCTCATGGCCTTCAACGTAGTCTTCATTATCGTGACCTGTTTCTTGGCCAGGTCCAAATTAGTTTGAGTATCCTCTTCTAATTCCCTCAGCTTTTGATGGATATCTTTCGAATCTTCACTGTCCATTGTTCCGAATACGGTTTTCATAATCTTGCCACCCAGGTTCATTAGTCCCCTTTTTGCGCGACTTCGCGACGGTAATGTGGAGCTGGTTTTACTTATAAGGTCCTTTATCTGCGCCACCTGTCTTTTTATTTCTCCCCGCCAGTGGTGACAATTTCCCTCTCCTGCCAGGCTACTGGTGTCGGTGCAGAGTTGATTTATGGCTGCCTCACAGTCATTGATGTAATTTAAATGTGGCTCCCACGTTGGTCTAGGTAGGCGTGTAATGATAATCCAGTGGTCGTGGTATGTCTGCACCTTCCTTAGGGGCTCGAACAGCACTCCATGATTCTTTATTGGATGTATTTCCACCGGTGTTTGCTGGGTTAGGGCTACCACCATTAGGACTATTATCGATGTAGGTACCATTCTGGAAAGACAAGGGTGTGGGTTTTAGTTGAATAATTTCAACCGATTGTTGTGGACGCGCCGTTTCCGGTTTCTTATCAAAATGGTACTGTTAACCGGGCTATTCACGGCTACCACTTTATAAGGTCCTAGCCAATGCTGAATAAGTTTGTTTTTCCGTGCCGCATTTCGGAGGAGTACCTGGTCACCTACATGGATTTTTACGGGGTTTATTTTTCGGTCGTAGTATTCTTTCGATATGAGTTTTCCTTCTTCCAAATTAGTTCGAGCAGTTTGATATGCCCGTTGTAATTTATTCCGCAAATGTAGGTAGTAGTTTTCATGATCGTAGACTGGTTGTGGGGCCTTCTTTAAATTGTTGGGCAGGGGAGCGGAGAACCCATATAAACAGTCCATTGGGGTTAATTTCGTGGTTGAGTGCATGGTATTGTTTCTGACGAACATCGCCGCTCGCAGGTGTTCGTCCCAATTTGATTGGTTGTCGTCGACAAAGTTTCTTAAATAATCGATCAGCGGTTTGTGCGACCTCTCCAACGCTCCGTTGGATTGGGGGTGGTACGGCGTAGTCTCGAGTTTCTGAATTTTAAATAATTTACAGACTTCTCTAAACATTTCTGAAGTGAAATTCGCTCCTTGGTCTGTTATCAACTTCTTGGGTATCCTGTAGCGACTTATAATTTCGTCTACGAACGCTTGGGCTACCGTCTTAGCCTCCATGTTGGGTAGGGGTACTACGTCCATGAATCGTGTGAGATCATCCTCAAAACTCAGGATGTATTTGTTTCTTCGTGTAGTCTCGGGTAATGGTCCCACAAGGTCCATATATACCTTGTCGAATGGAAGTATTGCGGTGTCCGTTATCATCATGGGTTCTTTATGTTCCCTGCTTAGTTTATTCAATTGGCATTTCTTGCACCTCTTAATATATTTCCGTATATCTCCTATCATCCCTTTCCAAGTGAATTCTCTTTTCAATCGTTGGAATGTTTTGAATACACCCTGGTGGCCTCCCAGAGGGGCGTCGTGACAATCACGTAGGATGATTTCGATCTCCTGGGGGTCTGTTAGGACTCTTATCTGTGGATTCTCTAGCTCAGGGGTATTACCCTGTACCTCATGTTCGTCGTTTTTATCCTCCGAGGGGGTTTTTGGTTGCGTTTCTTCGGTCTTTTCTTGTTGCTCCCTTGCTTGCTTGCGGGTGGTCACCATAACTTCGTAGGGGATTCTACTTAGGGCGTCGGCATTGTTGTTTTTCCTCCCCTCTTTGTACTCTATCTCGAACGTATAGTCGGAGAGTTTGTGCCATAGGCGGAGTATTCTGCTTGTGGGGTCTTTGATCCTTATAGCACCTCTTAGTGGCTTGTGATCCGTGAATACTTTAAAAGGTCTTACGTATAAATAACACCTGAAGTTCTTCCCTGCCCAGACTATGGCCAGGAGCTCCCGCTCGATTGTTGAGTAGTTTCTTTCTGCAGCATTCAATGTACGACTAGCGTAGGCGATGGGCTTCTCTTCTGGGGGTTGTCCCTGTGCTAGCACTGCCCCTAAAGCTTCTCCACTTGCATCGGTATATAATTTGAAGGGTTCCTTGAAGTTTGGGTACCTTAGCACCGGTGGGTTTATTAGTTTCTCTTTGAGAGTGCTGAATGCCTTTGCACAATTTTCGTCCCACTTAAACTTCACGTCTTTTTTCAAAAGGTTGTTAATGGGGGACGCTATTTTGGAGAAGTCTGATATGAATTTCCTGTAATAATTCGCTAGTCCCAAGAAAGACTGCACTTGTCGGATGGTCTTGGGTGTTGGGTATTCTCTAACGCTTTCTACTAAGCTCGGGTCTGGTGCCACTCCTTCTGTGGTGCACTTATGCCCTAAATATATGATTTCCCTTTTCAGGAAGTTACATTTTTCTGCGTTTAGTCTCAACTGGTGTTCCCTTAGTCGTTCTAATATTACTCGTAGCTTTGTCTGATGATCGGTTAAATTTCTACCATATATTACGATGTCGTCCAGGTATACGAAGCATTGTAGACCTTGCAGGCCTGTCAGCACGTGGTTCATCAAACGCTGGAATGTTGCTGGTGCTCCTTTCAACCCAAAAGGCATACGTTTGAAAGCGTAGTGCCCATACGGGGTGCTGAATGCAGTCTTATCCCGATCTTCGGGTCTCATGGCTATTTGATGGTAGCCGCTTGCGAGGTCCAGTACAGAGAAGTAACGGGAATTTCCCAACTGGTCCAGGATATCCTCTATCCTGGGTAGTGGGTACGCGTCCCCTTCGGTTACCTCGTTTAATTTTCTGTAGTTGACCACAATTCGCCATCGCTTCTGTCCATCAGGTCCCGGTTTCTTTGGGACTACTAGCAGGGGTGCATTCCACTGGCTCCAGCTTGGCTCGACTATGTCTTCGTCCAATAGTCTGTTTATCTCTTCTGTTATGACGTTCCTGTGCGTTTCAGGCAGTCGGTACATTTTGCACTTGATTGGCTGTTGGTCTTGTTTTATCCTTATCTCGTGCTGCACCGTAGCTGTGTGTCCCAGTTTTTCTCCTGGCAGGTGGAATACGTCCTGAAACTCGGTGATTATTTTATTCATTTCCTTTTTTTCCTCCGCGTTCAGATTGGCGTCCATATTGACTAGCTTTTTAATCTGCATCTCCCTTTTTCCCGGCTCCTCGTTACTTACTACACTGCAATATACCTGTGGTTGTGTTATATTTTCTGCCTCGCTCACATGGTCTATATCCTTACTGTACCTCCTCAGTTTTACTTTTAAATTCTTAATTTCCAATTTTTCGTTATTAATGTTCATTATGCTTATCACTATTTCTCTATCTTTAGGTTGGACCAGTGCGTTGCTCACGTATACTCCTGGTAGTACTTCTTCTCCTTCGGTCAACTGCTGTCCCCGGGCATAGGTTATTGCTTTAATGAATTTAACGCATCTGGCAGGTACTGTGACATCGATGGGCTCCGTGGTCGTTAATTCTTCGTCGGGGCTTCTGTCCCCAGGGTCTTCATAATTTCGAGAATGGTCTTGGGCAGGATCGGACTTATCCTTACTCTTCCCGGCACGCACGGTTTCCGGACTTCCGTCCTGAGTGCCTGCTTCAAAGAGTTGTGCTAGATCTTCCATTACCTCCTCCGTTGGTGATTCTACCCCCTCGTCAATACGTAGATCAGGGTTATTCCCACAGACGTTGATGGTTGTCGTTTCGGTTCGCCATTGTGGGCTGGTATGTGCCTCCTCGCGACAGTTCTCCAGGAGATCGAGGTTGTCACCCCACCCAACAGATACTGGTTCCATACTGTGAGTTTCTCGGGTGTCTCTTTTAGTTTTTCTCCCGTCCGTTGCTATCACGTCGACAAAGCATGTCCCTGTTTCACCATGGTTACAATTCTCTTCAAACTTTATAGTTGTTCTTCCCTGGCCAGTTTTGGACGTAAATGTCAGTCTTTTTGCGGGGCCCTCAATGTTACAGTGCCTGGATAAGAAGTCGTTGCCCAGTATACCAGTTATGTTGGTGTGATTTAGTGAGTTTATCAGGTGAAACTTACATGGATAGGGTTGATCTAGTTCAACTTGTCCCATTATGGTACCTTCTGATGATACCTCCCCAGAAATGGTGTTTATCGTGATAATTTCTTTCTTATTTATTAACTCTTCTTTGTCTTTCCTGATTTCCTCTTCCTTTATCAGGCTTATTTCTGCGCCCGTGTCTATTATGAATTTATTTTTTCTATTTTTAGTGAAATCCAGAGGTAAGCTCACTATTGGGATGTTAGGGTACTGGTCACACCTTTTTTCATGTTCTTCTAGTGACGACGCGCGGTGTGTTCGGTCGTCCCTTCGCAGTTTTCCGAAGTACTTGTTCGCGCCTGCTCTTCTAGTTGTAGGCGTTCCCACCTTTCCTTAAGGAAACACATACTTTCTATGTGTCCGTTCTGCAGGCAAAAATTGCACTGGTCCGGTGCAGGTGTCACAGTGGTGTGGTTTACTTGGCGTTGTCTGTACTCATTGGATTGATTCGTTTGATTCCGTTGGCGGTTATTGTTGCAATTCTGGGTATTATGCCCATACGTTCTACATGCCGTGCAGAAAGGTGTCATCTGCTTTGTACGGCATTCTGCCATCACGTGTCCCATCTTATTACAAAAATGGCATCTTATTTGACGCCGCTCTGGTCTATCCCGTGATGTGTTCTGGTTTCTGTTCCTATAGTTGTTATAGGAGTTTTGCTGGTTACCTCTGCGCGGTGGTTGATATTGTTGACCCCCATTTCTATTGTAAGTGTCGTGGTCATCTCTTTGCGGTGACCGTATGTTCCCCTCAATTTGTTGAGAGTAGAGTTGCGTGTTGCTATGCCCCATGTACAAGTTGGGTCCAGGCACCTGAAGGTTTTGCGCCATTGTGCTGACCGCGATGTGCGGTGGTTGTCGCATGCATTGCTCGGTTTGCTCCAACCTTCTGACTTTCGATCCTAGGGCCTCTAGTGTGTTTGCCACATCTTGTAACAAGTAGAACTTGTAGTTGGAATCTAGTACACCCATCTTAAAACAGTGCACCCCAACTTCTTCTATTTCGGTCCTCAGACCATCTCCGCCGTTAGCATACTGAACGTCTGCCGCGGTCTTGCAGGCATCTATTAACCCTTTTACTCGGTTATAGTACCCCAGTAGTGTTTCTGTGGGTAGTTGCTGGACATTCCGCAATTGGGTGTTTAGAGTAATGTACGAGGTGCCTTGGAGTAAACTGGCTCTTAACGTGGAGAAAATATTTTCCAGCGTGTCACATACTCCTGCCTGTACTGCCTCTAAAGCTCGTCCTCTCAGGCGTGTTGGCAACAACCTGGTGAACAACACCTTGTCTTGTACTTCTGTGAGAGTCTCGTAGCCTAGTCTAGCGCAGTTAACAAACTCATTGATTTCGCTTTGTTTACGCGGGCTATCCTCTCCAATCAGGATTGGTACATTATTGTACAAGATGTTGTTCACTAGCTCCACGTTAGCCATCTTTTTGTCCTTATCTTTCGTGGCTTCCTCACTAGTTGTTGGTTGTACCTTTTGTTGTTCTGTTGGTTTTGGGCCGTTCCGTTCACAGTTATAGCTTCCTGGGTCGGAAAATGTCCTGACGTAGTATCTCCCACCCCTGAGCTCTACTACCTCGGGTCTTAGATGGGCTTTGTTTGTTATTTCCTCTTGATCCTTTGTTTGCTCGTGCCCGTGTCCTACTCCGTCTGGTTGAAATTCCTCCTCTGGAGTAACTGCTTCGCTATAATCGCGGCTTTCGGGTTCGTCACCCCGTTCTGGCTCCGGCGTTTTTGGTGACTCCGGTTCGTGGTGCGACGTCTCCTCGTCTTGACCTACTTGGTCCTCCTGGCTAGCGGCTAGTTCGTTGTGCGATTCCTCTTCGTCTTGATTTGGCTGATCTTCTGGGTTAGCGGTTCCCTCCACGTTGCTAATACAGGGGGAATTAGGGTCTGGGTTGTTAATGTAGAACGCGTCAAGTCTTCTCATAAACCTACTTACAGATTCAGTGAGTGGTAACTTTGGTGTGGATTGTGCCATACAATTTTTTTTTCTTTTTTTTTTTTTTTTCCTCTTTTTTTTTTTCTTTCTCTCTTTTTTTTCTGTTCTTTTTTTTTTCACTTAATTTTTTTTTTTAACTGTGTTTTTTTTTTCTTTTTTGTTTTATTAAGTATTTTTTCTTTCCAGCCGGCTACATTCACAACCAAATTACATATGCGGTTCTATCTATACTTTATATTTTACAATTCAGATAAATTTGTACTTAATTAACGTTATACAATGTCAGTTCTGCCTTATAACCAAATTACATTAGTTTCTCTATAAAATGTGATTTACAATTCCAATCTAGTTTCAATTACGTTATAACATTTATACAACATCGTTATGCAATTTTTTGCATGTTTTTTTCTCAAAATAAAGCTTTTAGGTTATTAACACATAAAGTTATAACATAAATTTCTCGAGATTCTTGTATTCTTGCCTCTTCTCAATGCCCCTTGTGTACCATCAACAATTGTTTTTATATTTTCCGATCTTTGTGCAAGTGCCAATCAAAGATTTTAGTTTATTTTCCAAAAAAAATTAGACTATTTTTGAAATTTTCCAAACGGTCTTTCTATTTGACCATACTTTTATTTTTGCCTCAAACGTAGGTTTTTATCCTACCGGCTGCGCCAGTTGTTATGCACGCTCTTAGCACCTTTTCTTTTGTGATGCTAAACCATGCATATGTCTGAACGTTGAGAGTACACTTCGGGTCGAAACCATTTGTTTACCAAAATGGATGTAAAAGATCTAAAGGTAGTTCCAATACGAATTTTGTTTTATTTATTCTAAGCCTAATACAATTCTCATAACTATAATAGCATTTATTTCACTATCCTTAACCTATACGTTAACTATGGTTCGAAACTAGAGAACTCTGCCGGAGTTTATTCTCATTAGTCGATCGCTTCTTCTGCTGACGGTATTTCTTTCGGCTGTTCTGGAGGCGCTGGATCTCTTGTCCTAGGCGTAGTCGCTCTTCTTGGCCCACGGCAATCAGCAATAGGCGTCGGACTGCCTCAATTTCTCTTCTAAACCTGGCTTCCACCCCCGATCTGTACTTTGCCACCGGTATTCCTTTTGTCGGAGGTTTGGTTTCTCGTCGTTGCCCCTGCTGTCTGGCCCGGTACTCCTCCAAGCTTACAGGACGCGGACCCGCTTTTGGGTCCCTTAAGGCCTCTTCCAGCGAGTGACTGGGCAAGGTCGTCATGGGCTTAACTTCTGAGGAACGCGTGGGGATTCTTTCAGACCTGAGCCGATAGGTTCCTTGGAACCGTGTTCGGTTGGTCTAATCCGGAGCCGATAGGTTCCGAGGAACCGTGTTCGGACAGTGGATCTCCGCGAGGATAGTTAATATTTACCTTCTTATGGTTGCGGCTGCGTCTAAGCCTTAACTTCTCCGGATCTCGGCGATTTTGCGGCTAAGTCCAAGCTTCTAGTGGCTACGTCCTCCTTTGAATTTCCCGGTTTCTCGATTGCTGGTGGTTGTGTCTGAGCTGAAGTCCAAGCTAAGATTATGTTGGATGAAGTTGAGTCCAAGCTGCTCCTGGTGATATTCCTGGTTCGCGGAATTCACACACCTTCGGGAAGTAATTTCTCCAGACTGATTTGTAGTCCAAATTTTCCCGTTATTTATCGGAAAATTTTGTGTCGAATACACAAAATTTTCCTGATCAATGTTCAACCGTAGGTCGTTGTCATTGATCGTCACGTTGCCATATTGCGCTTCCGCCCTGGTGGTGCCACCTAGTGATTACTAGTGGCTGTTAGTAACCTGCGCTTACAAACGCATTGTTGTTGTATGGGTGCCATAATTATCCATAATCCCGTCATCTTGTGTATTTTGTTGACAGATGTCAGTTGCAGATTGGATCCACGTGTGGTAAGTATTTTGATTAGTACTTATTTATTGTTTTTGGTCCCTTTTTAGGTATCCTGGAGGAGGACCATCACACATGTACACACAATGCACACAATTTTGATGTTCTGAAATTTGCACAAAACTAACACAAACAAAAATGTGTACCATTGGAGAGTAAAATTTACTAAAAAAGTTCTGTTTTCTGTGTAATAGTATTTTCTATTGATTTCAGGAAAAAATATACAAATTGAGTTTCAAATATATAAAAAGTTACAAAATTTTTCCGAAAAACGCGAGATTTTGCGTTTACGAATTTTAATCTGAATTTTATCATATATTATAACTTTTGTTTGGACACATTTTTAAAAACTCAATTCAGAGAAAAAAGATGGATTGAAAAATTTAGGAAATTTAAAAAAAATGGGGGTCGGTCATACGTATGAACTCCGTAGGATGCTTCGTTTAGCCGCTAGGAACAAAAAATCGTTAAAAATTCATAATCTGAATTTTATCAATTTTCCGATCTTTTGAATGCATACCTTTAAAACCAAAATGTAGAAAAAAATTATGTATGAAAAAAAGGTAGGAAATGTCAAAATAGTGGAGGTTGGTCATACATATGAACCCCGTAGGACGCTTCGTTTAGCCGCTACGGGCAAAAAACCGTATGAAATTCAAATTTTTGCCGCAAAAGAACCCTTCAAACCGGAAGAAAATTGGTCAACTTGGGATTCAAAGTTAGGAAATTTAAAAAAAATGGGGGTCGGTCATACGTATGAACTCCGTAGGATGCTTCGTTTAACCGCTGGGAACATAAAATCGTTAAAAATTGAAAATCTGAATTTTATCAATTTTCCGATCTTTTGAATGCACACCTTTAAAACCTCAATTTAGAGAAAAATGATGTATCAAGGGAAGGTAGGAAATGTCAAAACAGTGGGGGTTGGTCATACATATGCACCCGTAGGACGCTTCGTTTAGCCGCTACGGGCAAAAAACCGTTAAAAATTCAAATTTTTACAGGAAAAGAACCCTTCAAACCGGATTCATAATCCGGATTCAAATTCATAATCTGAATTTTATCAATTTTCCGATCTTTTGAATGCATACCTTTAAAACCTTAATGTAGAGAAAAATGATGTATGAACGGAAGGTAGAAAATGTCAAAATAGTGGGGGTCGGTCATACATATGAACCCCGTAGGACGCTTCGTTCAGCCGCTACGCGCAAAAAACCGTTAAAAATTCAAATTTCTACCGGAAAAGAACCCTTCAAACCGGAAGAAAATCGGTCAACTTGGGATTCCCGGAAACTATGATGTCCTACAATCTGAAACTCAAAAAAATATTTACCATTTTCCACCAATTTCAACAAATCTATCTGCTACGGGTTTAATGAACCAAAATTGTATTGAATAACCCGAGAAATATTTGGCGTGACGGAGCGACAATAATTGCACGATCTCTCTTATATTCTAAAGTAGATTTTCTCTTGAGAGTTATTCATGGATACAAATCATTGTTTTCATATCAAGAGAACTCTACTTAAAATTAAGAGATATTATGAAATCAAACTACCGAATTGTTCTCGCGAATACAGTTCATGCTCAAGAGAGTGAGAGAAATCGGTAAAAATTTGTACTCGAGAGAAACGATCGCTCTTAATTTCTTTATTTCAAGCTTTCGCACGGAAGGAAGATGCTCTCTTAAAATCAAAACGACCAAAACTTTAAAACTACCATATCTCGTAAAGTTTTTGGCGAATTTCTTTGAAACTTCACAAAAACATTCTCCTTTTAATAAGAGTAAATCCTACTAAATTTCATAAAACTTGTCCCGGTAGATCCGGAGTTTTGCCGCGACAAACTTTTGTAAAAAGATCTTGTTTTATATATATAAGATGGATCTCCGTTTACTCCAACTATTCTCCTAGCAGTCGGCAGAGTGGCAAACCTCTGTTTGCTAAACAATTCACGACTCACTATGTGAGGCTGTGCTCCTGTATCTATAACTCCTCTAACTCCTTTTATATATTTATTATTGTTTTCTATATTTACCATTACAGTTGGCAAGAAACTCCTCTCCCTCCCCTCCAAATAACCAAAACACCCATCATACTCTTTTATTTGTTTATTTTTATTGTTCAATTTAAACAACTTAGTTTTCCCTGTCACCACCTCCTCCATTACTTTTCTTTTCTTTAACTTATTAATACTCCCATTTATTTAACTCGATTCTCCAAAATATAATTTACTTTTCTCCTTTTTTACTCTTAATTTATCATTTTTTATTTTAAACTCCAGCTCCTTGTCATTTTGACTTCTTTTTTTCTATGCTACTCCAGGTCATTCCTTACTCTCCCACTCCGAATATCGCTTGAATTTGTCCTTTCACCTCGCTCCACTCTCTTCAACCACTAGGGCTTGTTCCACTCCTTTATGTGTTGAATGTTGTGTCGTTGAATGTGCCATTTGTACTCACATAAGGTGCTATTGTGAGCGTTGTCCTTAGCATAGTTGTCTTTGTCAATTTGGGCATAGTTTCCGCCTTCTTACCAAATTCCATCTCTCGTTACAGTTCAGACTCAAGTATTGCCAGCACTCGTGATTGCCGTGCGTCGATGACCCATAAGTCTCACACGGTGGATATTTGGCCTCCTCTGTAACTCCTCTCCGTACTAGGACTAGATACAGAACTGTCCCTACTCCTTGAGGAAAATTCATTCTTCATCTTCCAGAAACTCTCCTTAATACTCCGATTTGCAATATTTACACAGGTATTTCCTATTGAATTGGCTTATTTCTCAAAAAACTCGAGCATCTCTTTTATCTTCGGTCGCTCTGAAGTTCTGTGTAACTCCCAGCGCTCTGCTGCTTCTCCATCAAGCAATCCATGGAGATGGTTTATCAATGTGATATCCCAGTGTTCCACGGGCTCCGCCAACGCTTTTAGTTGCAAGATCATCTCATGTGTGGTATTCGCCATTTGTTGTAGCATCTTTTGGGTCAGTTTCTCCTGAACTGGTTAAAATTTGAAAAAGTGCTTTAAATAGCCCCTCTTCAATGGCTACTCCTTATTGTAGTACTCATAAAATCTCTTCCAGGCTTCCTGGTAACCTCTACCAGTTTCATTCCCTTCTCCTAATATTCTTGAAGCTTTTCCCGTTAAGGATTTCTTCAACAACCTCAACTTATGAGGCTCATCAATTGTCTCCTCATTATGCACCGCCGGCATATATCGATCTCTGAACCATAACCATTTCAATAAATGGCCACTGAACTCCCCCCAGGTATTGTTCACAGCTCCTTGCTGTGACTTCAGACTCACATTAAGTTTTGCCTACCTTTTCCTCCCACCATAATTTTTCCAGTGACTTCTTCTGGTTGCGACCTCATTTGCTCCATTTTCCTTTCTATATTCTCCATTGCATTCTCCAATAAGCACTCCAACTCCTTTACTCCATCCTCATCCACCTTCTCCAAAGATTCTAGATGAGATTCCTCGATCTTTCTCCATATCTCCTTAATATTAATATCCCTTAAGATACTCCCTCCAGTGAAAAAGTATCCATTCCTTATGAATCTACCTAATCCCATGCTCTCTCCATTCTCCTTAGTAACGAGCTATGACTCCTAGGAATGACTGGTTTACATATTATTTGCTCCGTTTGAGAATCAGTCTCCTCTCCTTCCTCTACAACTTCTTTAGCAATCACTTGAGTTGCCTCTTGTCTCTCTCTTTCTCCTTTTGGTTTTCCCTAAAATGTTTGAATAAAATATATACACATACCTAGGAAAACATACACAAACATTGTCGTTAACATATGACTTAAACGTATATTGCATTTGAATTAATGTATAGTTCTAGGATGAATGTATACTAGATGTAATAATCTGAAAAAAAGAAGAGAATAGAGAATTTTAATCATACATGCAAAATAAAGAGAGTGAAGAGAAAAAACAAATATATACAAAAAAGGACGAATTAACGAGCAAAACAGAAAATAAAAATAATACAAGTAAGAAAAAATAAGTAGAAGGAGGTTAAAAAATTTATTGTCATAATGCTCCCAGATTAAGTAAATTGTGCAATAAAATATGGCACAGTATATCCCTGAAATTCCAAAAAACCTTATATCATCAAGTAGTTTTGTAAGCTCTTTACGAATCTGACCTTAGATGAACGATTTTTAACGCCATTTTTTTAAATATGGCGGCTTAGGGACAAAAAAATGACAGATACGAGATATTTTTTGATAAATATTCGTGAAGACAAAACCATTTCAAAAAAAAATGAATTTTATAGCATTTTAGGCCGTGAAGTGTTATATAAGAGCTTAAAATAGTTCATGGAAAGAAGTGACTCTTTCATATTGGAGATTGAAAACCAGGAATTCCAGAAGCACCTACTTTCACCTCTACGTCCACCGATGAGGACACGCTAACGACGAAGTTTTCAACTCCAACCAAAAAAAAATATCCACCAGGCAAGGATCAGGAAGAACGTCAAAACGAGGAGAACCCGGTAAATTAAGACGAGGAGGAGCTACCTTGCAAACACCAACAAGTCCATTTACTAGAACTGGTACGAATGGAAGTGCTTGAAAATAGCAACGAAAATAACCACGTCATCAGAGAAATCCGAACAGAAGAATCGGGAAGCAACCACATACAACCAGAAGATCTTGAGGAACGTGCCAAAAACGGCCAAGATCCTAAAAGACCTGAGATAGTAACACTATGGCACGGGAGGTACTGCGTCAAGATGGGTGTTCTAGAATCCAACTAAAAATTCTATCAAGACGTAGAGAATACACTAGAGGCTCCAGGAACCAAAGCCAGAAGACTAGAGCAGATAGTATTTGTACCAACAAATGCGACAGCCACAACAAAACGCCTGCAGATGCGACAGCCACAACAAAACGCCGCTTGTCCGATGTCGCGTGTGAATAAGACACCTAGACCCAATTTCTACATAGGACAAAAGGGCGCAATACAATCATATCAACATTTTGATATGAATCAACGGGGACCTCAAAGAGACAACATGTACAACAGGGAGGGGGTTCAACAATCCCAACAACCATGCAGGAATAATCTGCAAACCTCCGTTAACCACTATAGAAATAGTAACCAGAACACACCGCGGGATAGAACAGTGCGTCGTCAGATAAAAAAATAAGAATGCCATTGAATCTGAGGTATTGAATCGGTTTTGTGAAGAACTTAGTCGACTACTATTTTTGTAAAATAAACTCAGTCACTAATATATATTCTTGTTTCTTCGAAGCCTGCCCCCCCCCCTTTAACAGAATCCTGGCTACGCCCTTGGTTGTCTGTAAAGTCGGTTTACGAACGATAATTTTACGTGATAACGTCATAAGAAAGCATTGATGAAAAATTGCCTACTTTTATGAATTGACTTGAATTATTTTCACTGAATTATCATTATTTTGTGTAATACAAAGAAGAAGCTAATTGAAAATGTAAATTTTTTCAATAAATTTTTTTACTTAAATTATGCAGATTAATTATAAGTAACAATATTCTATGTATTAACAATTTATTTATTCGTTCATACCCGTATTAGTTTGGATTCAAGAGAGATTCTTGAATCCACACTAATATGCGTATCAACAAATCTCTCATGAATCCAATCTCATACGAGTATTAGTTTGGATTCATAAGAGATTCTTGAATCCACACTAATGCGCGTATGGACAAATGAGAGATTGACGAATGAGAGATTCGTACATACGCGTGTTAGTTTGGATTCATGAGAGATTCTTGAATCCACACTATTATTCGTATGAACGAATCTCTCATGAATCCAATCTCATACGCGTATTAGTTTGGATTCATGAGAGATTCTTGAATCCACACTAATGCGAGTTTGAACGACTCTCTCATGAATCCAATCTCATACGCGCATTAGTATGGATTCATGAGAGATTCTCGAATCCACACTAATACGCGTGTGAACGAATCTCTCATGAATCCAAACTGAGAGAACTGAAACGGGATTCATGAGAGATTCGTTCATACGCGCATTAGTGTGGATTCAAGAATCTCTCATGAGTCCAAACTAATGTACGAATCTCTCATTCGTCCGCTCAGCTCAGGCGGAACGTGACAATGAGTCACGATTTTTCATTTGTGCAGCCGGCCATCGATTTATAAGACGTTATCACGTCAAAAACGAAAAACGTAGTCAAGGTCCGCGCCGTATATTTTCCGTGAAAACGTCGGGATAAAATGAAAATAAGTGTTTCTCATTAGTATGTACTCAAATCAATCTCTTTAATACAATGTTTGTATAGAGTAGTACGCTGACAGCATAGGTCAATCACAAGTTTATTATTCAACGCCTTTTTTCCATTTCTTCTTCGATGCCGCCGCAGCTCTGACAATGGCTTGGCACTGGGCATTTTTGGTTTTTTTAAATTTGTTTTGATGCAAGTTTTCTCCGATTTGAGTTTTTCACAATTCAATAAATACGTACAAATATGCTCCATCCACTGTGACCTCAACCGTTTTTATCGCATTATTAGTCTCGTAGTTATTAGCGATTGAAAAATGACGTTGTTTTATAACACAAGAATGTTAGACTGGCTAACAATGGACATACTCAACGAGAAGAAAGACGTTTTCACGTCAATATCATTTTTTTAATAGGATGTGGCACGTAATGGAAGAATGCCGTACGAAGCAAATGACAAAATTTTGCACGATTTGAAACTATATGCACACCGCAGGAATCAATCAAGCCAAGCAAAGAACGAGTACGGAGGTCGTTAGGTGAATCATACCACTGCGAAATTTCCAGAAGAAAAATGTAACTTCTGCTTGGAAAACGAACACTCGGAAGGCTGATGTTATTCGAAGGATAGATGATTCTCATACAGCTACAGTTAGAGAAGCAAACAGCAAATATGCGTTTGGAAAACTGGATGGCCGAACACACGCGAGTTATCACTAAAAGAAAAAGAAATACAGTTTGGAACATGCCCAAATATACCGATAGTGAAATTATTCCCTGGCATTACGAGAGGAAGGCAGCACAAGTTTTGAGTAGACAAGGCAGCAAGAAGAAGTCTAATAAAAAAGGAAGAAATTGATGAATACAAAAAAGGAGGCATAAATAGAAATGAAATTATAACGCTTAATACAATTCCGGGGAATATTTTGTCAAAGGGGACTATCGCAGGACAAATAAACCTTTGGATACGGTCATATAAAGCAGTATTACTGGCCTAATGGGGAACGACTTTCTGCCCAAGTATTTTAACATAGTGAGCCCCGCAAAGAAGCTAGTGTTCCTGTCCACAAATAATGGTCAAAGAACGGTTATTCAGTTTGAGGGAGACCAAAATCAATGCACGAATGATGTACATTTTGTTCACATAATAGCAGCTGGTAGAACAAACCGTGAAAGTAGTCACACCAGAGAGGAAAACACCCGAAACTTTCAAAGTAAAACTGCTATGAGGGGTGATGATTAAGCTGTAATAATGGTTGACTCTGATACATACGATGAACAGACAGTGGAGTCTCGACGAATGGAGACTTAAATGAGAAGTTGAAAGGGTAATAGTAAACTGAAAATATGTGAGGAGGAGATAACATCAGTGGAAAGTAGAGAAGACGCTATCGAAAGAATCATATATTGTACTAACACAGATGATCAAAAGCTAGGAAAAAGAGAGGTCCAAATAGGAAAACTTATAAGCACCTTCAAGAGTATGGCTTTTGAGATAAAGGGGGCACCAGCAACGTTCCAGTGACTTATGAATCAGGTGTTAACCGGTTTACAAGGACTTTAATGCTTTGTATATCTGGATGATATGGTTATATACGGCAGGAATCCAGCAGACCATAGAACAAAGCTACACGCAATATTACATAGATTGAGAACACATCGTCTGAAGCTCAATGCGGAGGAGTGTAGTTTCCTCAAAAAGGAAATTATATAACTTGGGCATAAATGCACAAAAGAAGGAGTGGCGTCAGATACGGGCTTCGAAGACACCGTAAAAAATTTCCCAACGGCTGAAACAATCTTAAATAGCTAATTATTACAGGAGATTCATCCCGGACTTCTACAGAATCGTGGCACTTATCAATAAACGCTTAAGGAATGGTGTGAAATTCCACTGGAACGAAAAACGCGCAAGAACTAATGACACTCTGAAAGAGAAACTGCTTAGCCCTCCGGTACTCACGTACCCGCATTTGAAAGAACCATTCAAGTTAGACATAGACACGAGTGGAGAGGCACTTGGCACCGTACTAGCGCAGGGTCAACCCAATGAAGAAATAACAATAACCGAAGCAAGTCGGATATTGAATGCAGCGGACAGAAATTATTCCATCATAGAATGAGAACTCTTGGCTATAGGGTTGTTAAAAACTTCAGGTGTTACGTGAACGGACGGCTATTCAAGGTCCTTTCTGACCATAAACCATTCAAATGTGCAATAAGAATAAAAGACCCGACCAGTAGGATACCCCGGATATGATGGCAAAAACTCTGCGACTTTACGTTCGAAAAAGAGTATAAGAAGGGCCGCAAAAACTTAAACGCAGATGCCTTAAGTAGAATCCCATACGAAGTGATGGTAACCATGAGAAAACAGGCGCGAGAACAGGGAGAACAATGGAAAGAAACAGAAGCAGAAAAGTTACCAACGAGTGGAAGCACTGAACCAAACGTATACCTAGGACAAGAAAAGCCGCAAGTAAGACTCCTCCCTGACCCTCGAGATATTGAAACTTAACTATGTGACTGTCACGGCGCACCATCAGGAGGTCATCAAGAAGTGATCAAGTCCTACCATCGGCTAAAGAAATAATTCAGTTGGAAGCGAATGTTGAAGGTTATAAAGAAATACATACGAAAATGCAAGAAAAAGCAGTTGAACAAGCTAAGCTGAGCAGGTATCATAAGGAGCGAATGGTCGTAACAGACACAGCTAAAAAACCGTTTGACAAGGTTTGCATAGATACTGTGGGACCATTACCGGAAACACCACCCGGTAACTAGTATGTTCCCAGATTTGAAGACAATCTTGCGCGCTTCACGGTCGTAATACCCCTTCAAAACATGAAGGCGCAGACAGTCACCCAAGCGTTCGCAGAGTAAATAATAAGTTGGTACAGAATACCAAAAAAATTTATTACCGATCAAGGAGCTAACGTCAATTCCGAGATTTTCAGGGAAGTGTGTAAGCTATTCAGTATACGGAAACTTGAAACAACATCGTATCATCCTCAGTCCAACGGGGCACTGGAAGAATGCCACAGGCCTCTGATAGAATATATAAGAAACTACGTCGGTGAAAACAAGCTGCAATGTTGGTTAGGAATAATAGCATGCACACAACCACGAAATTAATGCCTATGGATTGTTTAAGCGGCATCTCCGCCCCTCTGCCAAACAACCTGAAGAGAGCGTCCCAACCGGTGAACGACCATGGAAACCACAACCATGGCACCTAAGAAATAAACTCCAAAGGGCCTTTAAAAACCTATCAAAATAAAAATTTATTCCAAAGATTAATCAGCTCAAAGTACATATCGGGGACCAAGTACTACTACGAATCGCGGCCCGGAAAAACAAACTGACCCAATACTGGGAAGGGCCATTCAAAGTGGTAGCTATAAAAAGCACGGTCAAGTACATATAAAATATATCGAAAGTTATGAGGCCGCGATCCACCCTCTCTGCAGTGACGTGGGAGGCTAAGCAGGAAAAAAGTACTGCAAACATTGGCAAGGCGAAATCGCCAAACAGGTAGACCAAAATACGGGATCTTATGGAGAAGGCAAACCTTACCCAAGAAGCTCGCAGACGGACAAAAAACCGAAAGGTGTAGCCAAGGTCCGCGCCGTAGATTTTCCGTGAAAACTACGAGATCAAATTATAATAAGTGTTTCTTATTAGTATGTTCTTAAATCAATCTCTTTAATGCAATGGTAGTGTAGAGTAGTACGGTGGCAGAAAAGATAAATCACACGTTTATTATTTAACGCCGTTCCTTCATTTCTTCTTCGATGCTGCCGTAGCCGTGACACTTGATCGGCACTGGGAATTTTAGGTTTGTAAAATTCGTTTTGATGCAAACTTTCTTTGATTTGCGTTTTATTCAATTTCGCACATATTTATGACACGTACAAAACCATACTTTTCAGTTCTCTCAGTTTTCAATTTAATAATGATTTTTACTTATATTTCGGCAAATACGTTTATTGGCAAATATGCTTGAGGCAAATATGCCTTTAGTCCTTATAGCTCTCTTAAAGTTCTTTGCAATGGCAACCAAATCTACGTTCTAACGCTTCCTCATACTATACTAATTTATAATTTTACCCAATGTTAATCAACAACAATCACGCGTGGGCGCTTACACTAGCCCGATGACTTCACGGGCAAAACAAACGCTGCATGATAAACACGTACAAGCATTCTCTATCCATAGTGTCCTCGATCATTGTTATCGCATTATGAGCGTCGTAGTTGTTGGCGATTAAATTCTGACTGTATATTTTACCGCAAGAATGTTTGTTTGGCTATCAGCATAATTAAAGTGCGAAAAGACGTTTTCACGTCCAAAAAATTATAATAAGTGTTTCGTACTAATATGTTCTTTAATTATTAATCTCTTAAATACAATCATTATAAATAGTAGTAGGGTTACAGAATAGATAATTCACAAGTCTACTATTTTGCGCCGTTTTTTCGTTTCTTCATCGATGCCGCCGCACCTCTGACAATGACTAGGTACTGGCCATTTTTGATATTTTAAATTCGTTTTGATGCGGGTTTTCTCCGATTTGAGTTTCTCATAATTCGGTGCAAATTGGCAACATATATGAGACGATATCTTTTACTATTTTTTTCATTTTCAATTTCATACTAATTTTTATTGATATTCCAGCCAAATTTTTATTGTTTTATTTTGGGTCTAGGTAGTTCTTTTCAAATCCTTTACAATGACACCCAAATTAACGTGCTTGTTACGAACTCATGTGCCTTGAAATTAAGGTTTTTTCGTAACAAGGGTTAGAGGAGTGCTTTAGGGTAAGATCACTCTACCCCGTTGAATAAGACAATTGAATTTTAAATTATTTATTTTTCTTTAATCCATTCACATTCCCCTTTTTTCTTTCTTTTTTTTAACATAGCATTTTCAACTTTAAATTAGTAGTCTTCAATTTTAAATTCTTTGAATTTAACTTCACAAACATTCATTGTTTAAATTTGAAATAATTCAATTCTTAATACTTGACAAAAAATTCGCTACGTATTCATTTTATACTTTATACTTTAAATGCATATTTAAATTCATGAAAGTCTTAATTTAATTCACTTAGTGTACACTCTTTTAATTTTTAAATATACTGATCAATTTTATATTTTAAGTATTTTATTTCTTAAATGTTACAATAAATTCACTTAATTCCTTTAATTAAATTCACTAAGTGAACATTTCTTTAAACTTTAATTATTTCGATTCTTGTATCTTTTGACAAATTCACTACGAGTTCATTTTATATTCCAACCATTTTAATTCTTGAATGTTTTAAGCAAGTGAACTACTTGTTAATTCCTTTTAAATTCTAAGTATTTCAATTCTCAACTCCTTGTTACAAATTTACAAAGTTTCCAGTATATATATATTTCTAATCACCGGACAGCACGTCGTTCTGACACCCATCATTGACTGACTTGTCCCGAAAAATGTTGCAGTTTTTAGCCTGCAGCCGACAATGACCAGACAACGGAGCTCCAATCTATGAAAGACCAATTCTTTCTTTTTCAAATTTCATTGCTTCGTGGAGTTAGAGGTGACCATTTTCCAAGTCAAGTGATTCCCAGGGACGAAAGATCAATACATCGATTTCGGTTTCAAATCAATTGTTGAATTGATTTTTCATGCACTCAAATGGGCGGATGTCACTGGGAACAACAGATGGTTCGATGGTTCCCAGGGAATCAATAGAAAAGGCAGAACGGGATCTCTGGTTATAAAAATTCCTTCTTGTGGGATCCCGTACTGCTACGCGCCAATATTACAGGGTGGTTATATAATATTTGTTTTGAATTTGAGTTAAGGTTTTTAAAATTTTAAATTTTTGTAATTTAATTTGAGTTTCGTTTGAATTTTGGGTGCATGAAAATTTATTTTCATAACACTCCATCCCCCCAGGGGAAACAAATTTTTTTTTTTTAAGAAAAATTTTGTTTGGGGTAAGTCGTGCGTGCCGTTGCGAGGTATTTTTACAATATCTTTTTATTCTTATATCTATGTATATCTATGTCTATGTATGTGTTATTTATTATCTATGGGTATGTACATATTTGTGTTGGTAGGTGGGATCCTTTATTTTTCGTTACATGATTTTTATTTTTTTCTGTAAAATAAAGGTTTATTAATTGGGTTTTGGTGTAATTGATGTGACCTCTACGGATAGTGTACGTTAAAGAGGGGTTTTGAGATATATATATATATATATTTTTTGTTTCAGGGTAAATGGTTATTTGCGTTTAGAATGACGGTACTTATTGTGAAATGGCGAGCGAATATTAAGGTTGTATTCGGATCTGAACTAAATATGATAACCCATTCACAATAGTTCAGGAGTTTGAAGATCTACAGGGAAACGGATTTGCAATTACTTCAAAGAAAAATACTTAAAGTACGCCGCGAATTCGCTATCAATTAACGTGGAGCGTGATACATGTACTCAAGGTATTAAAAGACTGCTGTCGATGACCAAAAATGTAGATCAAACAATAATTCATAGAGGCTTCGGAGCCGAAGAATTCAGATTGTAAAGTTTCTTTCCCGATAGTCTCAGAGGAAGAAAAGAGGGAATAAAAGGGGGGAGAAAGGGGAGAGAGAGAGAAGAACGAAAAAATTAAATAGATAGGGAACAAGTCTAAAGTTGAAGATTTTTCATATGTTTTAATATGCATTTATGTTAGCTTTTAAACAAACGCTACCATATACTTATTATGAGCTGACAGAATTTTAATAAGAGATCATCAGAGAATTGAAGATTCTATTTTATTGTATTGTATTTGTTAACCGAATCAACCATAATTAAAAAAAACGCATCTGTCGAAGATTGTGCAAAAGAAGGGTATTCACTAATGTTTCCAAACCGAAAATTGATTGAGTAAAAATTTAGAAGTCAATGGAATTTCAGGTAAATTGTAAGGATTGTAGATTTACTTATACGATTTTGATAGAGTTCGTGGAGGGGATAGCTTTGATTTTCTTACAAGTTTGTTAACCAACTGGAACTTTCACTTTAATAATTATGGAGAACCCGAGGGCTGACCCGAAGGTCCTGATCTCAATAATTATAAAAAAAGAGAGTATCACATTGTTAGACTATTTGTTTGGATGGAACTAATTGTTCAGACTCTTAGGAATTACGAAGATCTAATTAAAAGACCTTATGTAGTTTCTTCTCTTACCTCTTATTGGATCCCCTACGTAATTTTCGAATGGCTACATCGGAGTATTCTAGATTTCGATGATCTGCATTAATATCTCCTTTTGACATAGATTAGCCGTATTACCCTGTTGTTAGGAACAAGGACCACTCATTTAGTCAGTGATTGCTATGGCAATCTTATTGCCCAATATGATGCCTGGTTGGTTGTCTGCATTATCGACTTTTTCAACTCTGGCTAGGTTACAGCTGATTTCAATCTCGACCTGGGACTTGAAAAGTCAGAATATGTCTTGTTTTGCCTAACAAACAGGTTAATGATCTTGGCCTTTCCTTTGCCGATGATAGAGTTAGGGTAGGTTCCTTTTGACTTGGAGTTTCGGACGTATTCCCATTTTAAGGAATGTGGTAGTTCACATATTGTAAGAAAGCATCATTGATGGGTGCTCCAAGGCTTTTCCCCAGTTTTAATGACTTTTCCTTACTTCACGTCATTAGTCTTTTAATATACAATATTTGATGTTCTGCTCATAGGAGCCATTATAAACAAATTAAATGAGCCAGTGACTCTTGAGTAAGCAACATATAGTTGTCCGTGTGAGAAACAGTTCGTCCTCTGATCGGCACCTGCCGCTCGAAGTGTCTCATTTTGCGACTTGTTGATGGTTATAGCATAACATACGCTGACGGGAAACTGCACGCGTTTTAATTGAAATGGAAAATTGTTTGGACTGAGGGCTATCCGGGGTATGAAAACTACTCCACCTGCTACACAGCCCGTAAGAATTTCTGCTTCTAATTATAGAATTATTAATTATTTGGAAGCGACGTCACTTTAAGGCGGGTTCCATTGCATAGCTTTGGAGGGGTTAAGTTCCGAAGCAACATAATCGGAATACCCACTTTCAGAACGATGTGATGCGCGGGGAGTCCGGGTACAGAAGGAGAGTTTAGAAACCCTACAGGGTAAGTGATAGCATCGGTACGGTCAAGAGTCGAATCTCTTGCTGAACGCCGTGTTATAGTTGATCTTTTTTTCATACATGGCATCATCTAGGGTCATATCGTTTGTCCTTACATCCGAGATCAGGTTGCTCCTCGCCACAATGAATTTAACCTCAGATCGGGTGCATCATTTATTATGAGTTTCCATCACTTGGAATTTGGCGGAATGGAGCCTATCACCCGATTCGTGCATGTAATTTGGCTGCCCTCTCCTGCAGTATGCGAAGAGCAAGAATACCACCCTTAAGGCTTTTCGTGACTGTGTTGGCATGATGGATAGCCGGCGTAAATTCTGCTCGCTCTGTCTCTTCTTGATCCGACCGAACATAGCTTGTGCCATGTCTAGAAAAAAAACAATTTGGTTTATTGGTTGAAATTATGGAACGAACCACGGTTCCATTCAATTCTCTCACTATGGGAGAAATTCCTAGGAATTGGGCTCAAGGGGAGAGAAGCTAACTCCTGAAACTCCCGTAGCTCCGATATAACAAATTATATTAGTTCAATTAATATTTGAAATGAAACAATAACGCTAAGCTGTAATAAAATTAAAATAAAATATAAAATATACGAATCATATTGCGATAATTTAAATTTAATTAAAATTAAAATTATATTTAAGAATTACGTAATGATATAAATAACGCTAAATCATCAGCTAAATTTATGCGTCGACGAAATATGAAACATTTGTCACTAAACTCATCCTAGACCGTTTGATCAATCGATCTGAAATTTTACATACTAATAGTATAGTCGACGGTGAGCGAGTATATTTGACTAAATTCGCGAAAAAAAATCACCAGGGGTAGGCTTCTTAGTTAATAATTTTTAGTACAAAGCTCTTAGTACTTTGAGTACAAAGCTCGCGTGCTCGAACCAGAGTTAGCTTTTACATAGAGATCTTAGCACAGCCACCTGATTGTTTCAGGAGCTTTCGCCGATTCGCTGTGGGAAATCGGAAACTTTGAAGAGAAAATTTATTTTGGTTTAGTAAACCGTAGCAAGTGGACTTTTACAGGTTCTTCAAAAATAGTATTTTAATTTATGAATTTTGAATCATGGGACAAGAAAGATTCCGGGAATCAGAAATTGGACAATTTTCTTCAGGTTTTTAGGGTACTTTTCCTTTTAAATTTTGAATTTTCAAGGATTTTTTGCCCGTAGCGGCCAAACGAAGTGTCCTACGAGGTTTATATGTATGACCTACCTCCATTATTTTGACATTTTCTGCATTTTTGTCATACATTATTTTCCTCTACTGTGAGTTTTCAAAAATGTGTCCATATCCAAAATTATGATTCTAGGTAATACTATAATTTTATAAATCATTGAAATCTGATGCAAAAGATTGGAAAATTTATAAAATTCAAATTTTGAATTTTTAACGGTTTGTTGCCGTAGCGGCTAAACGAAGTGTCCTACGGGGTTTATATGTTCGACCGACCCCCATTATTTTTTCATTTCGTACGTTTTTTTCGTAAATAATTTTACTCTTAATTGAGTTTTTAAAAGTGTACATACAAAAGATGGGAAAATTTACAAAAATCAGATTTTGGACATTTAACAGTTTTTGGGTCGTAGCGGCAAAACGAAGCATCCTAAGAAGTCCATGTGTTCGACTGAACCCCCATTTTTTAACGTGTCCTACCCTTTTCTCATACATTATTTTTCTCTAAATTGAGTGTGAAGATCTGTATACAAAATTAATAAAATTCAATAATAAAGATGCTTGAATGAATTACTGAAAATTGTTTCATAACTTCAATATAATATACTCGTAAAATAATTTATGTTATTCATTGTTCTTAAAAATGCTAAACTTTGAAATTACTTGATTCCTATTACTCTTATTAATATTTGCTAATTAATCATAACATTTTCATATGATGTGATTTCTAGTATATTATTTTTTAAGTTATTTATAAATCTTTGAGTTTATTGATGATGGTTACGAGTATATATATTGAAGTTATGAAACAATTTTAAGAAATTAGTTCAATTAATTCATCTTTACTATCAGATTTCACTGATTTCACGTAATTTTGTTATATTTTCTTAATTGGTTATGGACACATTTTAAAAAAACTGACGGTAGTGAAAAATTAAAAAGGCAGGGCATTACAAAATAATGGGGGTCGGTCATACATGGGAACCCTGTAGGACGCAACGTTTAGTCGCTACGGTCGAAAAACTGTTGAAAATTCAAAACCAGAATTTTATCACATTCCCCAACATTTATAGGCACACCCTTAAAACAACAAGTAAGAGAAAAATTATGTTCAAATAAAGTAGAAAATGAAAAAATAAAGGGAGACGGTCAAACATATGAATACCTTAGGACGCTTCGTTCAGCCGCTACAGTAAAAAACTTTTAAAAATTCAAAATTTAAATTTTTGAATGCACACCCTTAAACTCAACTAAGAGAAAAATATTGTATGAAAAAAGGGTGAAAAAATGTAAGAATAATGAGGGTTTGCGATACAGATGAACGTCCTAGGACGCTTTACTAAAACTAAAATCTGAATTTTATCACATAGCCGAACTTTTGAATGCGCATCTTTAAACTCCATTTAGAGATATGTGATTTATGGAAAAAGGTAGGAGATATAAAAATAATGTAGGTTGGTCTTACATATGATCCCCTTCGGCTTCGGAGAAGCTTCGGCTAGCCGCTACGGACAAAAAAGCGTCAAAAATTCAAATTCTGAATTTTATCAATTTTTCAATCTTTTGTATGCACTTCTTTAAAAACTCAACTGAATGAAAAGTAGTCTATAAAAAAACATTGGTTGCCTACTATCCCAAAAATTGCCTACTTTTATGAATTGAACTGAATTATTTTCACTGACAAAAGCTGAAATATCGTACGAAGAGGAAAATTATCGTACGTTGAGAGAAATGCTGTAAGAGGAACGCATGACCTTGGTTTGATTACGTAAAGAGGATTTGAGCTCTTGAAATAGTTTAATTTTCCCTTTCAAATTTTCAAATTGTTATTATATCAATAATATTTTCATGAACATGCTAATTTATGCGAAAGATATTGACGCGCTCTTGCTCTGATATGCCATAAACAAAGTTTCACAGTTTGTTGTTTCACACGCACACGAATATTATTTAAACAACAACAATTTGAAGATCGCTTTGCAATAAGCAAACGCAAAATGAAAAGAAAAAGCACTGAAATTTGAAAATTATCGTACACTTGAAGTACGATATCGTGCATTGAATTATCCTACAATTCGATAATTATGGTGCTGGTTGGCAACGCTGTGAGAGATTCTTGAATCGAAATTTATACACATATGTACGAATAAGAGATTCGTACATTAGTTTGGATTGACGAGAGATTCTTGAATCCACACTAATGCGCGTATGAACAAATGAGAGATTCGTACATACGCACATTAGTTTGGATTCATGGGAGATTCTTGAATCCACACTAATGCGCGTATGAACAAATCTCTCATGAATCCAATCACATATATGAGAGATTCTTGAATCCACACTAATACGCGTATGAACGAATGAGAGATTCGTACATACGCGCATTAGTTTGGATTCACGAGTCTCTCATCAATCCATATTAATACGCGTATTAGATTGGATTCATGAGAGATTCGTCTCTTTGTCTCTCTTCTACTCATTACCTGTTCTGCGCTCTCGCTTGCAGGCTCAGCTCAAGCGGAACGTGATAATGGGTCATATTTTTTCGTGTGTGCAGCCGGCAATCGATTTATAGGACGTCATCACGTCGAAAGGTAGAAAATGACAAAATAATGGGAGTCGGTCATACTTACGCACACACTAGCACGCTTCGTTTAACCGCTACGGGCAAAAAACCGTTGAAAATTCAAATTTTTACCTTAGAAGTACCATAGAAACGTGAAGAAAGTTGTCCAATTTCTGATTCCCGGAATCTTTTGTGTCCCATGATTCAAAATTCATAAATTAAAATACTATATTTGAAGAGCCTGTAAAAATCCACTTGCTACGGTTTGAGTAAACCAAAATAAAATTTTTCTTGAAAGTTTCCGATTCCCCACAGCGACTTGGCGAAAGCTCCTGAAACAATCAGGTGCCTGTGCTAAGATCTTTACGTAAAAGCTAATTCTGGTTCGAGCACGCGAAAACTAATTACCTAAGATCAATACCATAGCTTAATTTATACAAGAAACTAACGTTCATTGTAAAAAAAAGCGATTTTTTGTCAAGATTGAATTTCGTTTGCCGTATATTTTGGAATTCTTGGAAAAAAACGCAGTGATCGTGCTTAAAACATAGAATCCAAATTTAGATTTCCATGACACAAACCTTCGTACTAATTTTGGTTCGGTCATCAGAAAAACTGTTAACTAAGAAACCCTAGTCATTTTTCTTCGCGAATTTAGGAATTTAGTAACAAAAAATAGAAGTTAGCACTCACCGTCGAATATACTATAAGTATGTAAAATTTGAAATCGTTTGATCAAACGGTCGAAGAGGAGTTTGGTTACAATGAAAATTCTTAAATACTTAAAATTCGAATTTTGTACCTGAATAATTAAGAAAGTCAACGAATTCAATTTCATGAGGTGAAGCTCCCATGGTTTGGGACAAAGTTATTTTTTGGAATTTCGCAAAGTCGGACCAAGAATTAAGGCAATTCTTAAAAAGTGATACCCGTGTACCATGAGGTGCAACTGGCAATGTTCGTCAAAAATCTCCACAGAGTAAAATGATTTTACCTCCGAAAAGATTAGATGGCATATTTAAATTTCATCTGTGATAATGATAGATTCAAATCTTATGAACTGTGCTTGTTCACTGTTTACAGAGAGGCTTGATGTGGAATTCTCTACAATTGGTTTAGGTTATTTGAAAACTTTTTGAAGAATTATATCTTGCACTAAAAGAATGTATGCAATACCACTGAAAGCGCAAGCAATACATTGGAGGTTCAAGGAATTCAATTTGTGAATAATTGAGGTTCCGGCAACGCTATAAGACATAAAAAATTGCAATGAGTAGCACTATTTAATACTTCCTGTTAAACTAAATCAAAAGCGGAACGCTACTTGGCATTGGCACTTTGGAACATTTCAATTTGATTGACTTCAAAGAATGCAGTCAATTTTGTTCTGCTGTGATTTTGAAGAGATTTTGCCGGTGAAGTAAGTGACATTCAAGTCGAACTAAAATATATTACGTGACTGATAATGCATTGGATACTCATTTATGCGCCAATTAGCTTCCGTAGATCCAACACAGCGACCGGACAAAAGACGATCAATTTCATCTACCTACATGATCTTCGCCCTGAACTTCATCACTAACATATTTGTTTATATATTTCATGCTCTTTACTGTGTTACAAACTTCCACATTATAGATGCAATAAAATTTCTGTAGAAGAAATGTATTGTAAGGAACAACATAACGGTTATCAACAGAGTGGCCACGAACGTGAACAATTATACCATTACCACGACGCATGTTAACTGGATAGCCATTAACATTTACCTGAGTTGTACTGCGAAAGCCCTAAGAAAAGCTTTTGCTGCGTTGACCATCTCTCATACAGACGGATTTACGATTTCATAAACCACACGGCCGTAGATCATATGTAATTTACTCAAACAGAAATATATCTGATATCTCGGCACAAACAAACAAACATCTATTTACTACCTTTTCTTCATACATCATACATAATTCATACATCATGGGGTAATTATATAGTTTATTTATTGTGAAACTGGTTCATTGGTAATGTTTAAAAGTTTTTTTACCACATTTTTCATGTTTCCTTTTCTTTTCAGATTTCAGATTTAGATTTAGTGTCTTGTTAATGAATAAATTACAAATTTACTTATTTGTTTGATTTTTGAGAATCCGCTACGAAGCACAGCACAAAGAGGAGACAAAGATTTTCAAAACATATCATTACCATTCATTTACTTTGAGGAATAAGATTGCTTTACTCCGTAATCGAATATTTTCCACAAAAATTACCATATTTTGCACAAAAATAATCGAATAAAAATAACGAATCATTCCGAATATGTATCCACATCCATATTCGTTATTCCGTAATCGAATATTTTCCATAGTAAGTTCCATATAAAAATAATCGAATCATAAACCTAAATAAAGTCGAATTCGCTGCTTTGCCCATAAATAATCGAAAGTCAAGTCTGGGCAACCAGGCTGGCAGAATCGCCAGCAACTCGAAAATTTCATCAGTACACGAGGCTGTGCAACCACACGTCAACAATCGGTGTCACCCCACCGAGAGTGCATGAATGGTGCCCGCATGCGTTTGTTTCTCATTCCAGATGATGCAACTATGGCAACAATTCATACTGCGGAGGAAGAACTTTAAGACCACATTCCAATTAAAGTGGAAATTATCAATAAATACAAAAATCAATTAATATTGACCCACAACAAAACAGAAGAAATAGAATTTTTGTTAGGTAGAAGAATTATTTATATTGCACAACATGATTTCGATAATTTAGACGATATCTTAAGAAGATGTCTTGTTAGAGGAAAAGGAGGGATTTATTCCGAGTTACCAGATAGTCAATATAATGTAGTACAGGAAAAGTTAAGACAATTTTTCGAATGACAGCCAGGTAAAGTTTATTACATGTACATAAAAGGCACAAGAGGTCAAAAAAGAAACAGAGGCAGGCAAGCAAATCACTTTTTAAAATGTGAGGGAAAGCTGTCACTCAGGCATAGTAGAAATATACAATAATATCAAGAATAAAATATATTATCCTCAACTGTTGGAACTCATTCAAATTGTCATAAACCAATGTGAAATCTGTCAAAGAGTCATATACGACCGAAGGCCGATAAAGGCAAAATTTAAATATACTCCAATTCCATCGAATATTAACAATATCATTCACATAGACACTTACGTGAGAATGAAGTGTAGCTTTCTGACGGTTGTCGATAAATTCTCGAAATTCGCTGCTGCATATGACTTAGCGGATCGAACGCATATATTCATAATTAAGCAGCTTGAAGCTCATTTTAGTAGAGTAAGTAGACCTCAAACAATAGTAGCCGACAACGAATTCAAGGCAATCCAAATTTAACAATTTCTGCAAGAAGAGGATATTACACTTCACCTTACAAAACCAAATTCACATACCGGAAACGCAGACGTTGAAAGACTTCATAGTAGCAAAGCGGAAATATAGCGAATACTAAAGAAAACCTACAAAAACTTTTCAATAAAAAGGCTTTTACAAAAATCCATTAGAGTATACAACGATAGATATCATTCTACTATCAAACATACACCTATAACATACATACGCATATTACATAGTTCGGAAATGCCGACTCGGAAAAATATTTTTCAAAACTTCATTTTCACCTGAGTCAGCAGAATTGCCAACTCGGCCAAATATTTTATAAAATTAATATAAGCAGATATGCTGACTCGAGGAAAATATTTTTTACAATGACGTTTCAATATTTCAGTGACAATATTTTAGGTTGAAACTTTCCATGGCCTTCCCCAAGGCTTAATGCCCTCATGGAAGGTCATGGTTCTTCCAAATATTGGTCTATAACATTTCCTCCCCTCTTTAGAAAAGTTCCCCATTTTTTTTTTAATTACTTATTCTTTAAGTATATGTGTATCTTTATCTAGTTACCATTGGTTTACTTTTACTATTCTGGTGATCTGGTAATAGAATATTAGCTTGTGCATAGCAAGACGTTAACATAAGAATTGCAAAGGGTACATTTATGTTTACAAGTTCTATATGTAATTTTTTGTTTTTTTGAGTTATATGAATAGTATGAATAGATTTTTTTCTATCACAAGTTTTAAATTGAAATACCTTTAACCTATACTTTAACATCATTTGTTATATACATATTTCTAATTTTACAAGTTGCAACTTATTTACCATTTCTTAAATTTTACATACAAATTTTGAATTTTAGAATTACCTAGAGTTTTCTTAATTAAATTACATTGATGCCATCTTATGACTATATGATTTACATGTTTTACATTTACATTACAGACTTTGATTTACATGTTATGGATATCCAATTCTAAAGCTATGGTTACATAAAATAAATTTAAATTTACAAGTTATAGTTTTGAAGTACATGACGGTTAAAATTTTACCTTACATACAATCTGAAACTAATACTTATTTTCTCATCCTTCTTGTATTTCAATTGGCCCGATTTATGTTGTTTCGAATATTATCATCGAATATTTTTTCTTAAGGATGCTGTTCCTCAGATGGCCTCTAGGCCGAAGTTTATTGCGTTTTTGGTGCGATTACGTTGGAGGCAGGGTGTACTGTCTTCATATTAGCTGTGTTGTTGGTTCATGTTACTGGTGTTGGTATGATTCCTGGGGAGCTGGAAAGCTTTCTCGCCTTTGTTGCTATCCGATGGTAGCTGCTTATGGGATTGAGCACAGAACTGTGACATTGATTGCCCGACTGGTCTGGCATATTATCTATCCTAGGCAGTGGGCTTACAATTCCTTCCGTCGAACATTATGAACATTGCCGATTTCACCATAGCATCTGGCCATCAGGTCCTTGTTTTGGGACTGCTAACAATAGAGTTGGCAGGCTGATTGCAACAGGTTCTATTATATTTGAATTCTTGAGTTTGTATATATGGCGTTTATTTTTATTATCTCCAAAGTTTTGACTTTCGTTTTTATTTAATCCTTGTTTAAATTCCTTTTTAAGTGCTTATTTTAGTTCCATCTATTTATTCTTCGTCAAAATTCTCAAACTTTCTTTTTCCGTTTTACATTCTCTCTTTATTTCTTACTCTTTGCTTTTTACGTAGATATATGTATATATATATTTTTGTTTTCCTATCCATTATTTCTTTTTAACTTTTGTTCATTTAGTTGTATCTTTTATATAATTAATTTGGATGTTTTTTCTATGTATTTGACTCCTTAACTTCATTGTTATATGGCTTTAGTGGTTTCATACATTCTCCGTTATCTTTCTCTTTTTCCGTTTTCAATAAATTCTATTATATCGATGTCACATCTCTTGTTTTACTTCTTTGGGATATACTTCCTTGTTTTGTATTGGGCCCGCTTCTCCGCTACAATGTGTTTCTTGAAGCATTTTCACTTACCGAGTCGAGTCTTGGAAACTTAGGCGACCGTCATATTTGCGAGTATGACAAAGCACTTATTTTGAAACATTTTCACCTACCAAAACGTGCGATTCTTGGAAACTTAGGTGACTCTTCCCGGCACGCACTGTAACCGAACTTCCGGTATCGTTCGTTGCACCTATTTCAAAGTGTTTGCCAAGTTCTGCGATAGTTTCGATTTGTTTGACGTTATTGAGGCTTTTTCTTGTCCTTCGTGCTCATTCATGTACGAAGCTGTTCGACACTCCGCAGTTTGCGAGCCGTGGTATTATAAGTGTCTCTCTTCGATGGTCCCACGTTGGGCAATTATTTCGTGCAATAACAATAACATCTTCACTTCATTAGTTTGATAGTTGGACATTCTACATACATATGTTGTATACTCCTAGTTTTATATTTGCCTTTTACATCAATATTCATTTTTAATAAGTAGACGTCTTACAGGATTTAAGTTTTATAAATTTTATTTGCTTTCATTTTTGTATTCTGCACATTGATTTAAAAGGATAAATAATTTCATAATCGAAATCAAATTTTCATAATAGGAGATAATTGAACTTGTTTTTTTTTACTCTGACACATTTTAGTTTACTTTCCCTGTTTTCATAATGAAATTGAAATATTTTTTTCTTTTACATATTTGGAATACATTCCTTGTTTGAGTTGTATATATACCTCTTGGAAATATTGTAACTAAATATTGTCAGAATTAAATTTATCATTTTGTTTTCAATATTTTTACTTAATAAGCAAACCTGCTTTGAATTTTCTTAGCTTACAATGTTTCAGATATAACCATAAATAATTTAACAAAATGTCCATATTAACGTATGTTAATATTCCTTCTTTTTAATTCAAATTGACAAAACTTTGAGTTAAAGCAGATCTCTTTAACCACGCTACCAAATTGTATACAAAACAAAAACCATTTAAGATAATAAACTTCAAAAAATTTTCAATTTGCATATTTTAAAATATTTTCCATTAAGAAGCCAATATATTACATACTAGTTTAAATATTTGTACTTGTTAATTAAAATTCTCAATATTTTCAGTTAGTTTATTATTCGAGGCGTGAGTCGATCTCTCAAAGCTTCTGCTGCTCTCCTTCCACCTTTGAATTACCCTTCCCTGTTTTAACATCTTCATCTTCAGGTCATCTGTCTCTCACCTCCAATTGGGTTGCGTCGTGGCTAATGGGTTGTAGGTCCGTGGTTGCAACTGTGCCAAAATGTTATGGATTTAATAATTTAATTTTAATTTTTTAGTCATACATTCGAATTACATACCAATCTAAAAAATATAGGAAAAATAGGGATTATATATTGAGACAATAAAAACGCAAATCATAAAAAGACATACTAACAAACACAAGAAGAGATGCTATGCCCGATAAAAGCAACAGAAGGGGTAGAGCCAGATCCGAGTTTCGCAGACAGCGTCAAAAATTTTCCGACGCCTAGAACTGTCCGCCAAGTACAATCGTTCCTAGGGTTAGCCAACTACTATAAAAGATTCATATCGGACTTCTCCAAAATAGCGACACCGATCAATACACTCCTAAAATAAGACGTGAAATTCATTTGGGATGAAAGTTGTGTAAGCGCGTTTGACAACCTCAAGGAGAAATTGATAATTCCACCGGTATTCAGGTACCCAAACTTCAAGGACCCATTCAAGCTATACACGAACGCAAGTGGGGAAGCGCTCGAAGCCGTACTAGCGCCGGTTCTCAATGAGGAGAAGCCTTTGAATGCAGCCGAAAGAAATTATTCCACCATAGAACGGGAACTCTTGGCCATAGTATGGGCAGTCAAGAACTTCAGGTGCTACCTGTACGGACGGCCATTCAAAGTCTTTACCGATCATAAACCACTGAAGGGGGCCATACGAATAAAAGACCCGACAAGCAGAATTCAAACTATCCAACTATACGTTTGATATAGAGTATAAGGAAGGTTGGCAGAATAACAACACGGACGTCTTAAGCAGAATTCCCAACGACGTGCTGGAAACCACGCGAAGGCAGTCGAGAGAACAAAGGGAAAAATCGGAAGAAGAAATGGAGGCTCCACCAACGAATGAACAGGCCAAACCTCTATCACTAAGCAAAGCACCCGACCAGAAGAAGCCACACATAAGAACACTAACGGATCCTCAGGATATAGAAACTATATTACGAGATTGTCACGATGCACACCTAGGAGGCCATCAAGGGGTATTCAAGACCTACCATCGGTTAAAAAGAGAATTTAGCTGGAAGGGAATGCTGAAAAACATCAAAAGATACATAAGAAAGTGCAAGAAATGCCAGTTAAACATGAGGAGCTGATGATCATAACGGATACAGCCCAACAACCTTTTGACAAAGTCTACATGGACCTAGTAGGACACCCCGTGGAAACAAGTACATCTTAAGTCTTGAGGATGACCTCACCCGATTCATGGATGTCGTACCATTACCAAACATGGAGGCGAAGACAGTAGCACAAGCATTCGTGGAGGAAATAATAAGTCGGTATAGGATACCGAAAAAGCTAAATACCGATCAAGGAGCAAATTTCACTTCTGAGATGTTCAGGGAAGTGCGTACATTATTACGGATGCGGAATCTTGAAACAACACCGTATCACCCACAAGCCAACGGTACATTAGAAAGATCCCATAGGCCCCTGGTAGAGTACCTGAGGAATTTCGTCGATGACAACCAAACGGATTGGGATGACAACCTGCGGGCAGCCATGTTCGTCAGAAATAACAGCATGCATGCAACTACGAAACTAACACCCATGATTGATTGATTGTCTCTACGGGTTGTCCGCCACATTGCCAGAAAATTTATAGAAAGAACCACAACCACTGTATGACCATGAGAACTACTTTTTACACCTAAGAAATAAGCTCCAAAGAGCCAATCAAACAGCCCGAAAGAATTTTGAAGAGGGTAAAATTCAGTCGAACGAATACTATGATCAAAAGAACAATCCGCTGAAAATTCACCTCGGAGACCAAGTGCTACTGAGAAACGCTACTGTAAAGAATGAGCTGATACAACACTGAGTAGGGCGAATAGTGAAGATTCGGAACACATCCATCAAATATTAGCGGAAATGGAAAATGACACGGCGATGAAACCCGCTCTGAAGGCGATAGAAAAGGCCAACGAAGAAATGACTGCCAGACAAAATAAGCTGGTACAAAAGTTTTTCGATTCGAAACTAAGAGAAATCGCTAATCATTCGGACCAACTACGCGTCATATGTACATGTACGACTAGACCTCAATGAATTAATACTATTCATGATGGCAGAGTTGCAACAGATGTATTCAGAAATAATGGACCTGTTCATAGTACTCGAAACACTGAACAGACGAGAGCTTAGTCCACTGTTGCTACCCGCCAGGCAAATCCGGGAAGTGTACGCCAAAGCAATTGAGAAACAACAGGAAAGAAAAACATCCATAAACCCAATTACACTACAGAAAATTATAAAAGTAGACTACATCGGGACCACGTATTACTTAAACACCAGTAGGTCCCAACAGAATTTCGGACTAACTGAATTAGATTTTCAAAGTCAATGCAGCAAAGTGAATACTACCTACCTACAGTGTCACCATGGCGATCCAGTACTAGCGAAACCGACACGTACCGATTGTACATCAGCACTGTTCCGAGCCACCGATCAAGTAACAACTAACTGTCAAACACGCATATTAATACACACAAGACCCGTGATAATTCCTATGCACCAGGACAACGCGTGGCTGTATTGGGTGCAACAACCGACCCCCCTCATAAGCCAGTGTGAGAGCCACGAACAAACCTATCAGCTAACTGGTTTGGGCATAGTGGAGTTGAAGCATAAATATATGTACCACCTAGCTGAGTACACTCTACCATACCGAATTTCGAAAACACAGCCACTGAACATGCATCAACCCGGGGAAATACTACCACCGACCGTAGACTTTTCCAGATATCGATTTCGGTTAAACCACGAAAAATAGAAACGCGGATGGAAATCTTACATCCAGTGACAATAAATGACTACTTCAAAGGAATAAGTGAAACGCTAGAAGACCTAGACACGAAAATCACGGAAAATCAACAAAATCGGCACCGGAAAATTCAGTTACACACCACAACCGGAGTAACGGGAGGTCTATTAGTGGTCATAATCATTAGCATAGTGATACGCAACAACGGAAGATGTAGAAATAAAAGCCGACGCCCACCACCGCAACCCTCGCGACCCAGCCCCCGGCGAGTACAAATCGTATCGATGCCCGTAACGATCCCCTTAAGAGATCAGATCATTACAGACATTGAGAATAATACACAATAATAATACATAAATAATAATAAAAAAACAAAAACAAAAAGCTATATATATATATATAAACCTGATGACTAATTACCAGATCCCAAGATGACCGAGAACAGCAGACAACAACGTTACAACAGGATCACTCTTGCTGATAAGAACATTATCATTCACGTCGGTGACAACCTGTCAACCATCAACAGAAAAACTAGATTTGAGGTCCCACACGTTGCAGGCATCGTCGTTGAAACTAAATCGGATGCCAGGCCTACAAATAATTAACATTACAAGGAAGCGTACACACAATTAACAGAAACAACTTAGATGTAGGTACCGTACCAAACCGCCGTGAAAGATCGGACATGCCCGTCGATGAGCTGGGATTAACAAAGGTTGCTTGGGAGGAAGCACTCAAAGAGGGCGACCAAATATACCAACAATTTAAATAAGAAGAACCGCCGGTCAAAAACCAATCTAGACCCGATGACATAGAGGATATGGTCAAAATCTCCAATGAAATAGCTAAAATGAGACGGAAGTTAGAAAGGTCAACGTTACATGGGGATCTACTCACTGTACCCGAACCTAGAAAAATAGACTTACTTGGAAGGCAGTCCTACAAGCATCCACAATACAAAATCGAAAGGAAGACCTACGTTAGGGCGAATCAAGGGACCTACAGTGACAACCAACATGTTTCCAACACTAGGCCATCAGCAACGAAGCATAGCATTCTAAACACCAAGCGGGACCGAAAAATAGACATAAGCAAATGTCTGAAAAATTATAAAGAATTGTAAGAAAACATAGAAGCCATTTATAAAATGAAAAAAAATGTATAAAGCATTATAAGGAAATATAGAAACAATTATCAAAACGAATTATTAAATATAAGCAGGTATAAGGGAATAACACAACCATGTAATAACCACTTATTTCAATCAAACGTTACAGCCGGCGAAAGGAAGAAATTGACCGCCAGCACCCTACCAACGCTCCTGTTTCGGGAAGGCCCTCCAGAGAGGGGAGAAATGTTATGAAAGTATCAGTCGATTAGAACCATCAAATCCATAAAAGAAAAGGTATTTAAACAGAAATTCTACATTACAATAGGTGAAATAGGTGAAATGTAGAATTTCATAACATCAAGACGTGCCAGGCAAGAAAGTAGACTCAGGGAAAGTTTTTGAAAATATTAAGGAAGTAAAGAGAAAAACTTAAGGAAACTAAATGTTGATACGGAAGATTATGAAGAACATCGTTCTACAGGTTTCATCAAAAATTACAGAGCGGTAAGACATAAACAAGAACCTAAATTCATTAAATCTAACCTGAATAACATTCATCCAACAAACATTAAAAGAACATCGAAATTTGCAGTTATGGGTAACAATTCTGGTAATGCTACTTTGGATAACACCAATCAAAAGAAGATTAGAGATCAATGAAATTAAAGAACAAGCAGGTTATGCAGAAATACAAGTATATAAAGTAGATATAGTTAGCGACTCGGAAACAATCATTCATGTTATCGACAGGGATGAAATCATTAATATTATAGATAGTTTTTCGAATAACATAAATGAATAAGACGTAAGGTATAGGGAAATACTACAGCAAACAATAGAACATTTAAGGAATCGTGTATAAGAACTATAGTAGCCCAAGAGAAAACAACAAAAAGGGGATTAGTTGATGCAGTAGGAACAGTATCCAAATCGATGTTCGGAACAATGGACGAACAAGATAAAGTTAAGATAGATGAACATTTAAATAAGTTACAAAATAAAGAACACCTATAAGAAATAAATTCTGTGAAACAAGTAAGGACAAATGATCAATTTAACAGAACTTTTCATCAAATTAAATGAATCATAGAAGCCGATAGAATATTAGCCACAAATTAATTAAATAGTTTCAAAAAGCATAATATGCAAGAATATTTTTGTTTGGACCAACTTTTCAAAATTCAACTCCTCAAAGAAAGAATTGCACACAGCCTCGACAATATAGTTTCTGCTAGACATGGGATTATCCATTCCAATATCCTAACTGACGAAGAAATTGAAGCGTATAATATAGACTTCCATAAACTGCAATACATAAAATTTGGAATTGCAAAATTCGAAAATAATAAATTTATGTTCGCCATCAAAATTCCTAAAACGTTCGAAACAGTTCCGTTCAAGAAAATCACTCCAATGCCAAATAAAATTTTCAAAAAAATCTATTCTGAAAGTGAAATTGTATTCGAATATAATAATGAAATATATCACTATGAAAGTTCCAAAACATTAAACGAATTATCAAGAAGTTAACATTGTATCTTCTAAAAAATTTGTGTTCTGGTTAAAAACAATAAAACAGAAATTATCGAAATTGATGAAGAAACATTTGTAATAAAAAATGCGATTGAATTGAAAATTTATCAAAATTGCGATGAAAGATATGTAACTATTAATGGAAATGTATTAATTCATTATAATAACTCTACACTTAAGATATTACATCATAAGTTTGCAAACCTAAAAACTGTGTTCCATGAGCGATTTTATTATCCTAAAAATTAAAACTATTCGTATTTTGAAAATAAACTCCCGCTTGAAGACATCATGCTCATCTAGATAAAATTGAAAATTTAAACCATCATAAAAACTTATCATACACAATGGACTATATAATTACTGTGCATCCTTGCTCTATTTATAATTTTTATCAAAACTAAAGTTAAAAATCTTTACAGAATTGAGGAGAATTCTAATTTAATGGAGGAAGTAGTTACATATGCGAGTACACATGTACCTGCAGTAGAACTCACGGTGCATGCCCTTGAAAATGGTCAAGAAGATTCGTGCACCGAGCAGGTCAATAAAATTGATGAGTTATTGATATCAATACTCATCAAATAGCACCATAGAAACAGTTGGAACTAAAATGACAAATCGATATCCGTTCCCATGAAAAAGTGTCGATTCGTCATTTAACCATTTAATAAATTTTGGAAAAATATAATTTTAATTCAGTTTTTAGAGAAGTTTGTAGTGAGTTGTTAGTTAAAAAAAGTTGTGGTCCGACATTAAAAAAGTTTGTTTTTTTTTTTAAATTCATTAACTAAATCAAAATACAATTCGCGCGTCACACAGGCTCCCTTTGAAGGGTATCACCTTATGACCGTTGGTGGCACAATCTCGTGTACATCAATTTTCGTGTTGCTGATCATTCTGCTAGCCTGCTTGCTTATATTCGATTTGGAAGTTTTAGCTTTAGATTGTTCAATTAATTATATGTATATTCCTTCTCATTCTCTCCCAGGCTATGTATGTGACGTCTCTTTCAAGTGTCGCTTTTTCATTTCATCGAGTTTCAAACGCTAATTACTACGAAACTAATAATTTGATAGCAACGCTTGAGGTCACAGTGGATAGAGCATAGTTGTGCGTATTTATTATGTGGCGATTATTTCGTTGAGTGGCGTCATCAGGCTGGTGTAAGCGCCTACGCGTGATTGTTGTTTTTAGCGTTGCGTTAAGTTATTTATGAGTGTAGCGTCAGAACGCGTTTGACTAGAACGTTCATTCTGGTATCATTTTAAAAAGCATAAAAAGCAATACCAGAACCTGAAGTTAAACAATAAAAATATTTTCCAAAATATAAGCAAAAATCGGTCTGAATTTGAAAATGCAGAAAAAATAGAAGATATCGTCTCATATGAGTCATATATATGCACCGAATTGTGAAAAACTTAAATCGGAGAAAACCCGCATCAAAAGAAATATTAAAAACCGAAAATGTCTAGTGCCAAGGAAGCGTGAGAGCTACGGTGGCATCGAAGATGTTATAAAAAAAAGGCGTAAGACAATGAACTTGTTATTTATCTATTCTGTTACCGTACTACTCTCCATAATCCTTGTAATTAATAGTTTAATAATTAAAGTACAAACTAATACAAAAATCTTGTTGTAATTTTTTAACGAAAAAATCCTTTTTGCTTGTTAAGTACGCTGATAGCCAGTCCAACTTTTTTGCGGTAAAATATACCGTCAGATTTCAATCGCTAATAGTTACGAGGCTTATAATGCGATCACAACGGTTGATGTCACTGTGGATAGAGCATGCATGTACGTTTTTACGTGTAGCATTTGTTTTGCACGTGAAATCATCGGGCTTCTGCATCGTAGTTACGTATGATTGTTGTTAATATGCGTGTAAAGTTATAAATCAGTGTAGCCTGAGAACGCGATCAGGTAGGACGGTCGGTTGGGTGTTATTGTAAGGAGTTTGAGAGTAGCTACCAGGTCCTAAAGTGGAACAATAAAAATATTCGCCAAAATATAATTATAAATCGGTATTAAATTGAAAATTGAAAAAAAATTTAAGATATCGTCGCATATGAGTCGTATGTATGCGCCGAATTGAATAAAATGCAAATAAGAAAAAAACTTGCACCAAAACAAATTTGAAAAACATTAAATATCCAGTGCCGAGTAAATTTCATAACTATGGCAGCATCGAAGAGGAAATGAAAAAAAGGCGCAAAACAATAAACTTGTCATTACTATTCTATAACCGTACTACTGTATATAACCATTGTATTAAAGATATTGATTTAAGTAAATACTAATAAGAAACACTTATTTATTTTATCTTATTTTATCCCCAAGTTTTCACGGAAAATCTACGGCGCGGACCTTGACTGAGCCTTTCAGTTTTTTTTTTACTAAATGAGTATGTCATAACGTTAAGGAATGCACCCTATTAGGGGTCCGTATTTTAATTTAGTGACAGCAGAATAAACATGGTTTTTCATTGTGTATTTGAGAAATATTATGAAATACAAATTTGTTTAACAATATAGTACGTGAACAGATATATGAAGTGTCCAATAACTCAATCTGACCAACAAAAGCGAGCGAAAATACCCTAAAATCAAAAAGAAAAATACTTGGAGTAATTAGTGTGCAGCCTGAATCAGGGTGGAGACACCGGTGATTTGACGTGCTGTGGGCTGAAGACACCACAAAAATCCTGCAGATGCGTGTAGGGTTAAGATCGCCGAGTACGCCGACTCGAAAGGGCATATTGTCTTGCAACTTGACTTGTGTTGCGCTTCGACAATTTTCTGTTCTTTATTTAAATGCAGATCAAATTGCTTTATTTGAATTACGAATAATATTCCTTTTTTTGTCTTTACTCAGAATTCACCGTCGTCGTTCCCGGACATGTATTTGAAATACTGAACTAAAATTTTATGTCCCAATTTGATGGTCAGGTAATTTTGACACAATACAATATTAATTATTATTGCACAGTTAAATTTGAAGTTGTGATCATTTATTTCCAAATATCTTACGCGCAATTATTTTGCAAGAAGTCGTCTTGCGTAGTTAAATGGTTACCGAAATTCTGCAATCTACGCAGCATTAGAGCTCTTATCAGTTCGTTAAATACTTCTTGGAGTAAATGAAATTTTGTTTTTGTCCTTGGCTCCAGGCAGTATTTAATTTTTCATCCTCTGCTGACCGATCAAAACACTTCCATTCTTTAGTCGGTTACGGAAATTTATTCGGAACGGTCAAAATCAAACTTTTATACTGAATACTTTAACATTAAATAACACTTACACCTATGTGTTAAATTCAAATAATGTCCTCGAAGATGACGTTGTGCCAGCATACCATGACATTTTAACTCGACAAACATCATTTCGGCCGCCGGAGCTCATTGAGTTTGTACCACAAAACGAAACGCATCTCCAAATTATATTTGATGGTGACGCCGGATCAGTTGGCCACTGGTCTTGTCTATATTACATTAATAGGATACTACGTGTTTACGATAGCCTGTTCTGTTACTTAAACCCAACTCAAGGGATATATGTACGCACTTTGTTTTCGTATGTAAATGGTTCCTTTATCCAGTTTCCAAGTGTACAACGCCAACCCAATGACTGTTGTTTATACGGCATCGCTTTCGCCACCTCTTTAGCATCGGAAGTAAATTACGTGCCACAAATGATGAGACTTCATTTACTTGATATGCTTTCCAGCAATAATGTATGAGCTTCTCCTGCTACAAGCAGACACGTCTCAAGGGCGCAACCAAATAATATTTTTACGAATGTTGCCCTTAAATTAGTGACAAAAAAACAAAAAATTACTTAAAGTAAAACAGCAGCAGCGTTTAACGAATTTCATGCTACACTTTACGAACTTTGACGTTTCTTACACTGGAAAAGATCTTGAGGAGACAATACCTTACTTCGAGACAAACAATGTAACTCATGACATTATGGAAAACAATACAAAGAGAACGAGGCTTTCGAGATCTAATAAAAATGTTGCGGAAAGAGAAAAAGATAGAAATAATATTGCCGTTGATGCTCTAGGATCTATTTAACGAAGAAAGTGTGACGAACAGGGAGACAACACCTATAGGCGACGAAGTAAAACATTAAATCCAGAATAAAGGCAAACTGTTCAAGAACGTGACGCTTAAGTTCATCGATTTGCTCGATGAGCAAGATCGAAACACTCAAGCTCATCGCAATACCCGCCTGGATACAGACTACAGGCAGACTGAGCAAGAGCGTGATGCTCAAGCTCGTCGAGTTGTTCGTCTTGATCTAGACTATTGGCGAGCTGAGCAAGAGCGTGGTACCCAAGCTCATCGCGATAATTGCGAAAATGAAGAAAACATGCGAACTGACCAACTGCGAAATAGTGTTGCTCGAAGAGAAGCACGTTCAAAGTAAAACGAAAGCTGGGAAACTACGGCTCAAATTAATTTAAAAAATATTAAATAAGGTTACACTCATCCCTGCTACTGCTGTGGGAGATTATGGCATACTAATTCTGTGAAAAAAATTTCAAAACTTCTGATTTTGAATAAATTCAACGAAGAATTCGTGACCAACCCTTTTCATTTGAAGCCAACAGAGGAGTTCAGAGAGTTTTGTAGTACTTGCACAAGAAATATTGGCCAGGGTACTATACTCACCTAGGATCAATGGCTTAATTTTTCCAAATATTCCAAACGCATTAAAGCAACATTTTCCTATGGAAGGGAGGCTTGTAAGCCCACGTCATGTGTTTTAGAAATTGTTCGCAAGAGTCAAGGCTTGGGATTGAGGCAAGAACATGGCCTTTCGGAAACGTCATTGATGTACCAATAAAAATTAATAACATGGTTAAAGCTTTATCTCGTTCAACAGATGACGATAATGTTATCACAGTCGAATGAAACCGTAAGTTTTGCTACAGACACGGTCGTAAAGAGCAAGTGCGACCTGAATGTGTTCGCTGAGCCGGAAAATATTAACATATGTAATTTAACGAAACTTGTTCAGCGCTTGCCTTAGAAGTCGTTTTTGTTTTAAGTCACATGTTTTTCTTTCACTTCACATTGAGCCATCATGTGGAGAAGTTGCGAGTGTAAAACTATTGGAAATCAATTTGATCATTAAATATTGTATTATATCATTAGACTAATTTGAAAAGCAGACTTTTATTTTTCTTAGGTTATGGGACCAGTTCACGGGAATAAGGTGTGAATTTTTTGGACATAAAAGTTACATCGGATTATAAAACTCCAAAGTTCAAATTGATTAGTTTGTGGAAACAAAGATGTCTTCGGAGAATGTGCATGTGCTCAAAATACCGCAATTTGATGGTTCGAACTTCAGCAATTGGAAGTATCGTGTCGGTATTTTACTGGATGAGAAAAATCTGAGGCGATTTATTGAAACCAAATTAGATGTCATTTTGGAAAAGGAAAAAGATCCTGCCAAGCAGAGTGAAATTTAATTGGAGGAGAAAAAATGCATTTCAATCTTGGTGCAAACAATACAAGACAACTAGTTAGAATATGTAAAGGAAAAAAAGGTCCAAAAGAAATGTTCGATGCTTTGAGTGAAATCTTTGAACGGAAAAGCGTTGCAAGTCAACTGTTACTACGTAAACAGTTATTGATGGTAAAGTATCGTGATGGTGACGACATAATCGAACATTTTGTAAGGTTTCATACGAAGATCCGAGAGCTAAAATCAACGGGAGCTAAGATGGAAGAACTAGACGTGTTGTGCTCCTACTGTTGACCCTGCCAGAAAGTTACGATGATTTAGCAACTGTATTGGAAACAATGAGCCAGGACAACATGACATCGCAATTTGTAAAAACGCGTTTGATGGACGAAAATAACAAACAAATCGGTCGCGAACCAACATACAAATTAAGTTAGCCGGGTGCAATGCCTACGATGAGCAAGCGAGAGTCAATTAAGTGTTATCATTGTGGAAACGTTGGGCATATCAAATCCCAATGTAGAACATTCAAAAGGAATAAAAAGTGGAACCATGCGAACAAAACGACGGATGGAAAAGGCTCAACAATGTGTGCGTTTACGAACGAACATGAAACACAATGTAAAGGTGAGCAAACGGTACACACAGCAAACGTCACACTTAACAGTTATGATACTACACAACTAAAGTCACAAATTAAATTTCTGCTTGATTCCGGTGCTACACAGCACATGGTGAACGACAAACGATACCTTGATAACCTGAGGGATATCAACGCAATTAATATCAATATTGCGAAAAAGGATCAAATCATTTCAGCAAAGCAACAGGGTAACATATTGGTGAAAACGTTCCACAATGGTGACGATTCAACAAAAATCATGAAGGATGTCCTGTTTTCGAAAGAGTTATCATGTAACTTGATGTCAATGCGAAGCTTAACAAAAAGGGGATATCGCGTTGCCTTCAAGGATGACTATGCGTATGCATCGATCAACGATGAGACAAAATTCGTGGCACACGCTGATGGAAGCTTGTATAAAGTCGTGCTGCATATCGATCGAAGTGCTTTTGCCGGTGTTTCAGGTGAGGAAAATTTAAGTAAATCTTCTCAAATTCTTTGGCATTTTAGAATGGGACATTTGAACGCTTACGACATGAAAAAAATGATTTCCATGAAACTGGTCAACGGATTGGAGCAGGTGGATATTGACATCGAATAAAAGTCTTGTGGATCCTGCGTTCTTTGAAAACAAACACGTACATCGTTTCCGAAAAATAAGAATCCACCATCTACACGCGTTTTAGAATTGATCCACAGTGATGTATGCGGTCCGATGCCAACGACAGCATATGATGGTTCGAAATACTTCGTCACATTGACAGATGATTTTTCCAGAGCTTCAATGGTATGCTTCATTGAAAGGATGAGTCAAGTGCTGGAAAAATTCAAAGAATTCCAGTCAATGGCGGAAGCGTTACATAATGTGAAAATTGCGAAGTTGAAAGCTGACAATGGTGGAGAATACACGTCAAATGATTTTAAGAGCTACTGTAAGCAGAGAGGTATCCAGATGTTATTTACGGTCGCATATAATCCTGAAATGAATTCGGTGTCGGAACGATTGAATCGTACACTTCAAGAAAAGGCTACGACAATGCTTCTGGCGAGCGATTTAAATCACATGTTTTGGAATGAGGTGATTCTGACAGCCAATTATCCGGAGAATCGATCGATCCCAAATGCAGTTGGAAAGCAGTTTATATCAAGAACACCTGCTGAAGGCTGGTTCAAGCAAAAGCCAGATTTGTCATACTTGAGAATTTTCGGATCATAACGTTTCAATCATATTCCAACAAACAGGCGCTCAAAATTTGAAGCAAAAGTAAGAAATTGCATAATGCTTGGCTACGCAGCTTCAATGGGTACGTATCGATTATGGGACATCGAGAATAAGAAATTTATTTTTGGACGTCATGTGACGTTTAACGAAGCCTCTGTTATCAAACGAGTCAGACCCGTAGAAATTGTGCATTCAGAGGCGGCACCAATTCAATCGAAATTTACAAACGAGATTGACGATGATCAAGAAGCCAAAGAAGACGATTCGTTCAGGGATAAAACGTCAACGATTGGCGATAAGGCGAATGACAGCTTCGATGAAGTGCACGACACTACGAATGATGTTAGTAATCGGAATGCAAAGATCCACGGTGCTTTGGAGGACTGCATCGGTGACGGCAAAGGGAATGTCAATAGTGCACAGGAGAAATGCATCGATAAAAACGACGAACGAGGTCGCAAACCAGTTGACAGGTTCGTGGCAAAATACGCCGAAATGGAACATTTTGCGCTGTTAGCGATTCAATATGTCGAAAATAATCCCGAAACAATTAATGAAGCCGCAATGGAAGGACGCGATCCACAACGAGTACATAGCCTTAACAGAAAACAACACATGGACTGTGTGTGATTTGCCAAAGGATTGAAAACCAATCACGGCTAAATGGGTCTTTAAACTCAAACGAAATAGTGATGCAAGCATTGATATATATAAAGCACGTCTAGTTGTACGTGGTTTCACACAAAAATTTGGTTTTGACTATAGCGAAACCTATGCCCCAGTAGCAAAGTTGGTGACACTCAGAATTTGGCTGGCAATAGCAAACCACAAAGGCACGTATATTTATCAGATGGATGTAAAGAACGCTTTCTTAAACGGCGAGCTCAGTGAAGATATTTGTATGGAGCTTCCGGAAGGTTTTACGCAGGGAAATAAAGTATTCAAGCTAAACAAAGCACTTTATGGCTTAAAACAGGCTTCACAAGCATGGAATGAAAAATTCAATAGCTTTATGATTAGGATCGGCTTCAAACAATGTAATTCAGATCAGTGTCTGTATATTAGCGTAAAAAATGGCATCCAAATTTATGTTCTGTTGTATGTCGATGATACACTTTTATTTTGCAGCGACGAAATGTTGATCAACACGATGAAGAAAATTTTCTCAAACGAATTTCGGATGACCGACATGGAAAGAGCAAGCACCTTTTTGGGGATACACATTGAGCAAGAGCGTACTAACGCGTTCTCATGCTACTCTAATTTATAATTTTACCCATTGTTAGTCAACAACAATCACGTGTAGGCGCTTACACTAGCCCGATGACTTCACGGGCAAAACAAACGCTACACGATAAACACGCACAAATATTCTGTATCCATAGTGTCCTTGGTCGTTGTTATCGCATAATGAGCGTCGTAGTTATTAGCTATTAAGTTCTGACTATATATTTCACCGCAAGAATGTTTGGTTGGCTATCAGCGTAATTAACGTGCGAAAAGACGTTTTCACGTCCAAAAAATTGTAACAAGTGTTTCATTGTAATTTGTTCTTTAATTATTAGTCTCTTAAATAAAATCATTATATATAGTAGTAGGGTTACAGAAAAGATAAATCACAAGTTTACTGTCTTGCGCCGTTTTTTCGTTTCTTCTTCGATGCCGCCGCTGCTATGACAATGGCTCGGCAATGAGCATTTTTGAATTCGCTTTGTTGCGAGTTTCGTCCGATTTGAGTTTTTTACAATTGGGTGCATATTAACTACTCATATGAGACGATACCTTTCACTTTTTTTTCAATTTTAAAATTCATACCAATTTTTATTTATATTTCGGCCAGTATTTTTATTTTTTCACTTTAGGTAATGGTAGTTCTTTTCAAATCCTTTACAATGACACTCAAATCAACATGCTAGTTTAACGCGTTCTCACGCTACACTCATAAATAACTTTACGCAACGCTAAAAACAACAATCTAGCCCGATGACGTTACTGACAAAACAAACGCCGGGCAGTAAATACGTACAAATATGCTCCATCCACTGTGACCTCAACCGTTGTTATGTTAGACTGACTACCAATGTACATACTAAACGAGAAGAAAGACGTTTTCACGTCAAAAGGAATTGTATATGGAAGTCTTTCATTCAGTGGCGTGAAACAATCATTTTAAAGGCATCAGCGAGACGATAGAAGAATTAAAAACGAAAATCGTAGAAATCGAACAAACTCGCCATAGAAAAATTCAATTACATGCTCCAGCATGAGTCCCAGGATGCCATATACGTTATAACCATATAAACGTTGTCGTACTGTTACGCAACTCTATGGGCTGTGAAAAGTGTAAATCACGCACAACTTCACAATCCTCACGACCAAGCATCGACGAGCTCAGTTTGTGTCAATGCCCATAACGATCGCCAGGAGATAACAGATAGTAGCCGAGAATGCAAACATTACACTTATATATCAATTTTAAACACTACAACACTACACAGAGGCACGGAGCACGTTCCCAACTAATACGTTAATTAAAAAAAAAACGATAAAAACTTTCCAGATCGATAATTAAAAGGAAAAAAAACTTATAGGACAAGAACCCCAACCTCTTTGTTTAAATATTATTATCTGGTTACCAGATTCACATCAAAAATATCATGTCTGTCGACGAACGGGGTTTCACAAAAGTTGACTGAAATGCAACCATTGAGGAAGGCGATAAACTATACCCCCAATTCAATGACCCGGAGACAAACAGCGCACTACAAAAGAAATAGACGACATGGTCAGGGCCTCAAACGAAGTTACAAAAATGTTGAGCAGTTTAGATATAGCAAGAAAGTAAAGATGTCGAAAAAATAACGATATATCGAAATATCGATATTATTTGTTCGATATATCGATATTTTTAAGCAATATTTAATTTTCAGATATATCGGTATATCGATGTAAAATTCTTACTATCGAAAAGGTATGAACAAACGATATTTTTTCCAGACAAAAATATAACTTCTTTATTTACCTTAAGATCGAGAAATGAATACGTCTATTATAACCTCAAATTTAGTATTTTTGTTTACATTTTTTGACGTAAATATGGATGTTTTGGTTTCTTATCAAGTTTGCGCATGCGCGTGGAGTAATTGCTAGACGCGCCATCTAGTTTTCATTGTTGCAACAAACAATGAACTTGCTGTGGTGCTTTCTTATGAAACATTTGTAGGAATGCCGCGAAACTTAAATCAGAATTAATTTATATACACAAAAACAGCGTTGTTTACTTATTTAATTAAAATTTCACATTTTGCATTCAAAAACCAACATTGTGAAATTTATTTCGTTTTGTTATATACATAATACTGTGTTAAAACCAGTAATGTTTCATATATGACAAATAATGAGTTTTAAATTGCTATTCCTCCTAAACCCTGGTTTCCTATTGTATATTACTAAACTATTATGTAATTCAAACTAAATAATTAAGGAATACATATTTTTCTTCATTTCTAGAGGAAAATCAAATTAAAGACTAATTTTATTTTCATTTCATTCTAGTCTTCGGTTATGGTTTACCCCACGAGTGCAGTATTTGAAAATATTTATATATTTTTGATAGTGCTAACATTTGTTGAATAATAGTTCTTATGATTGCGTTACGTATGATGCTGTGTTAGATTTCCTCAGTCACTATCCTCGTACATTTAAGATTCTGTCGTAGGTTGAAATGTGCTGGCATTAAGTTAATAGTTATGATATACCTTGCTATGGAAACTGGTGACGTTGTTAGAAAAATCCCAATTGATCTCTAACAAAGATCATAGTAAATGAGCAAGTGGCTGATAGCAAGATTTTGAAACAAAGAACATCCACAAATTATTTAACCAAATCGATCAATTACGTTTATACCATTACCCACAACAATTTCATTCAATAGCATATGTTCCTAGTTATGTTATTTATTACCCCGGAAGAATATTCCTATTTATAGGGAAACGAAAAGATCAACGAAACCACTAAAATTTCCAATCCGAGAAATCTTTGAACTAATGATAAATTACAGTTCTGGAGCAATAAATGCAAGGAAGAATACAATATATTATTACTTTTTGCCTGCTTTATTCGAGTAAAAAGGTATATTAATGAAATGCTTTAAATTGTAGTTGGAAACCAAAATGACATTCGTATAATTTCATTCCGAAACTTAACATCGATATGAAAATAATTCTTAATTTTAAATTTTCCAATTATGCTTGTAATTTTTTATGTAAAGAGATACAAAATAGAAAATAAAATAATTTTAAAAGGATAAAGTCACTTATTTCAAATATTTCCTTGAAAGTAATTCAAGTTCTGAAGCATCTCCTTTGTTCATATATGGGATACGCCAATAGAGAAGAATATTATTGTTAGACTTTTACGTTGACTAGGGGGGCGCCCCCTGCTCGCTACGCTCGCCAACCCCCGCCGTTCGCTCCGCTCACTCTAATAGCTCGCGCATGGAGCTATATATACAGTAGCATTGTAATTAAAAAGGTTATTTAGTTCAGACTGTAGTAGCAATCATTTCAGCTCATTTTGCACGTCAAAGTACATCTATATTGAATGAGGCACTATCTATAATTATCAAAAAACTTGCGGTTGCGGATCTTAAGAGATCTTAAAATTTTCTCATACAAAATACTTTTTGTAAAAATTCTTTCATCTTCTGCCAAATGACATTGGCTTTGTGTTTCAGAAATACATATAAACACGCAATCGGTTAAACGATCTAACTCTTCTGGCTACAACATACAATTAACAGTGAGAAAATATAGGTTGTTTGAGTAAGATTCCTGATTTTTGAATCGTTTGCCCCTGGGATTTATTAATTGTCACCACAAAAGCCAGAATGACGGGAAGTTGAGTTTCTTGAAAGGAAAAAGGCAAAAATACGTCACACGTGTCAAAATACGTGTGTTTCGGAAAACTCCTGCTAAAATCTCACAATCCAAAAAATTTTTTTTTGCATTTGAACTAAACGAATAGGTGTACCATTGACCAAGCAAGTCATGTCCTGCACACAAATTACGAATAAGTAAAAGTATGCAATTTGGTTTTGAAAATAAATTTGTGGGATCGGGAGCCAACTTACATCAACTGAGTTTAAAAATTCTACTGGAAAATTATTTTGCTCTCTATAATCATCACTCAAGATTTTATCGGAACTCAAATATATTCAATTCTCTCCGGCCAGGCTGTTAAAGATTTCTGCATCAATGAAAGTACAGCCTTCATATTTGGGTGCTAATATAACCGAATTGAGAATTTCGTTAGACTTTATGGTTTCAGATACATTGCCATAAGTAGCTGGAATCACGAAGTTGCAGCTAACTAAATGCGTAGGAATTTCAATAACATCTTGGCTGTAATCTGGAAATGTGGGTAAAGTTCCATTACCAAGAGATTTAAGAAATTCAACGAATTCAATCTCATGAGGTAAAGCTCTCATGTTTTGAGTAAAAGTTATTTTGTGGAATTTTGAAATTTTGGACCATGAAGTAAGGCAATAAGTGTTATCTCAATAAGTGGTACACGTGTACCGTGAGATGTGGATGGCAATATTCGTCAAAAATCTCCACAGAGTAAAATAGTCTTATATCCGAAAAGTTTAGTTGGAGTACCGAATGAATCGTTTACTGAAAAAAAAATCCTAAATAGCTAATAAAGCACGGTTATATGAATCATTTTCTGAAGAATTTCTTAAAACGTCTTCACACATGAATATTTTGAATTCATGACACAAATCTAATGCATTTGTAGGAACTTTCATACCACAAATAGGATATGGCAAATAACTCTCTTAACTGCTGAGAGGACAAACACTCTTTTATTTCTAATAAATATTCACGCCACTCTCCATAATTGCATGCGATACGTCGTGCATGTGCTGAAAATGTGCAGTAAATAATGTTCCCAACAGTACCCAAATCCTGATGGCACCTCGAACATGAAGCAAAATAGTCTCAAATGGAACATCTCAACATAAAACATAAAATAATGTAGCAATAGCTCTACTACTTCCTCTTTGAGGTTTTTCGATTTCTTTTCTTTATCTACCTAAATATAATGTATCGGCGTCTCTGTATATAGAAACTCGGAAGAACTAATTCGATTGATTTCATAGAATGCATTCAATTTTGTTCTTCTGTGATTTGTAAGAGCTTGCTGAACATTTCCTTCCCTAAAGACTACATTTTGCCGGTGAGGCAAGTAACATTCAAGTCGAACTATAATATATTACGTGACTGGTAATGCATTGGATACTCATTCATGCGCCAATTAGCTTCCGTAGATCCAACATAGTGACCGGACAAAAAGATATCGATTTCATTTATATAAAATTTGCCATCAACTCCACCTCAAACTCTTCGAAACTGTAATGAGGCACAGTCGTATCCCTTATGAACATATTTGTACATATATTTTAGGCTCTTAACTATGCCAAGAACTTCCACATTTAAGTAGCAATCAAATTTCGCTAAAAGATATGGATTTTAAGGAACAGCATAACGGTTGTCAACAGAGTGGCCACGAAAGTCAACTGTTATACCATTAACACGGCGCATCTAACATTGCCCTGAGTTGTATTGTAAAAGTCCTAAGAAAAGCTTTTGCTGCATTTACCATCTCTGATACAGACGGGGATACGATTCAATAAACCACATGGACCGTGGATCAAGTTGTGGGAAATACATTGTATATTGTAAATAAAATATATTTGGAATTTCCGTACAAATGTACCAACTTTCATTTCCTACCTTTTCCATTTTCTCTAAATTGAGGTTTTAAAGGTGTGCAGACAAAAGTTTGGATATATGATATAATTTCAGATTTTGAATTATTAACAGTTTTTTGGCTCGTAGCGGCTAAATCAAGCATTTTAAGGGGTACGTCCAACCCCCATTATTTTTTCATTTCCCAACTTTTGGCCATATATCATATTTCTCTAAATTATGTTTTAAATGTGGGTCCATACAAAAGTTGGGAAACATGATGAAATTCAGACTTTCGTTCGCTTTCCATAAATATTCTTGAAAGATAACTTCGCGTTTTCTAGAAATAACTGTAATATTGTGATTTTCCATATTTTTTGAAATAAAATTTGCATATATTTTTATCAAATTAGCAAAAACCAATGGTATAAGTAAACGATGGCTTTAAATTTGTCTGTGGTAATGCATCCATATTATTGTCTGTGGCCATATGTTCATTGTTTTGGCTTTTGTCTGGAAGAATGCAACTTTATTCGCCAACGGTTGCCTTCTTCCAGGCAAAAAACAAAAGAATGAACATGTGAATATTGTCTGTGATATGGCTGCATATGCCCCTCACATTATCATTGGCATAGATATTAGGTTTGAGTGAAAAGAATGCACGTATTTGGCATAAATGGTTGTTTATTCAGTCGAACGTAAGATCTATGCAAATGATAATGTTAAATAAGTATGTTCTATATTTTAATTAAGTTTAAGTTTAAGTTTTTTATTGGCCTTAACAAGAGATTCCTTAAAACTAACAAGTTCATCTGAGGTAAGCTTCATGCTTCTGCTTATTTTTAGTATAACAGTTATCATTAAGATTACTTTTCCTATACTACTCTTAACATTTACATAGAGAATACTTACAAAATAACTACTGCTGACAAAGTGCATTTATCATGGGAAAAAGCCAGAAAACCCATATACGCTTACAAAAATGGAAAAAGTTCTTACATCTAGACATTGAATTCACTTACAATTAGTTTTAGCTTATTGTGTACTACAAGAATTAATGATTATAAATAATAGTTTTTCTTAGTCTACAGTATATAATACAAAAGATTACAATAGGTAATATTTACAAAATGCAACCAGGCAATGAACAGATAATTTAATCATTCAGTACCCCTGTTTTGTCCAAATAGAGGATCATAGAAGGCGGAAAGCATTTATACTTAAACCTCTCCCCCTGGGAGGTATACCTACTAATAAGATAGTCAAGGTCTGTTATCTCCTTCAAAAGTGGAATGTCACAGGATTCCAGTTTATTGAGGAATCTGAGGATGATGTTCACTGCCACTGTGTCAAACCGTCTGAATTTAGGGATCAGTGCATATAAGCGATCTTTACTGATACGCTTAAAGTAACCGTCAACTTGGAAAAAGGCCTGAGATGGAGGTAGGCACCTGTATAGAATTTTACGCTCTAACGACCTTATCCTGGACATTTGGTGTGAAGAGATCCAGCACCACCCAGGGAAACCATACATTAGGATTGGTCGAAGGAGTTGTTTATAGCAAGTAGTTTTCACAGCAGTGCTAAGCCCGGAGTTAGAGAAGAGATTCTTCAACATTCCAAAAGCGTGATTGGTCTTCAGAAGGATACTATTGACATGAGGAATTGGACTCAAGTGTTTGTCTAACAAAACACCTAGGTATTTAATTACTCCCCTTGCAACTATGGATGTGCCATCAACGTTAAGACCCACATTAGTATCATTTTTAAAACTACGGTGCTTCCGAGGTATGAATGATTCATATCTGCGAAACAATATTGTTTCACATTTTGCTGGATTGACTCGGAGCTTCCATGCCTTAAGATAGGATACAATGCAGTTTATATATAATTGCATATCATGATGGAATGTTTCTATTTGCTTTGAATAGCAGAATATCATCAGCATAAAGGATGGATTGGACATTACCTTCGATGTCATTTGGGAAATCTGATAGATAAAGGGAGAAGAGAAGAGGTCCAAGGACCGAGCCCTGTGGAACTCCAGCAAGGATGGGATGAGGAGTTGAAAAGGAGGAATTAAATTTCACCCTGAATCGTCGCTGTGTGAGATAGTTAAAAATGAGGGTATATAGGTTTTTGGGGAAGCGTAGTTGGTATAATTTAAACACCAGTCCACCAATCCAGACAGAATCAAAAGCCTTACTTAAGTCCAAAGTTACAGCCAGAGAAGGCTTCTTTAGACTAAAGTCGTTTTGCATCTGCTCAATCAGAAATGTGATTGCATGATTGGTGGATCTGTCTTTGCGGAAAGCAAATTGCATGGGATGGTATATGTTGAATTCACGACAATGATCATCAAGCAATTCCCTAATAAAGCATTCATAAAGCTTACTCATTGTATTAAGCATAGAAATAGGACGATATTCAGCAACGTTTGAAGAGGGAGAGAAACCCTTTGGAATTGGAACCACGGTAGCTAATTTCCATCTAGCAGGGAAATAGCTGAGATTAAACGAATTATTGAATATTATAGCTAGAAAAGTAGAAGCGCTGGAAGGAAGTTTTTTTAGAATGAAGTTAGAAATGGACTTATAGTCCGAAGACTTTGTGTTTCTTCTTGATTTAATAAGAGTCCGAATGGACTCTCGGCAGGAAAAGCGGTTGTAGGTCACATCAACTCGTGTTACTGATCTATCAGATGGTGCTTGTGGTGAGAAACTAAATAATGGAGGGGGAACATTTCCAAGTTGGTTTCTTACGAAATTTAACACTGTATTCTCCAGATCCAGTTGGCCCGATCTGGATGCATCAGATTGGACAGAAGAGATGTGCATTGCAAGTGCCTCAGCACTTGCTGTGTCATCATCACAACCATCCATATTTGGCAATTTATTTTTGCTGAAAGTGTTGGTGAATCCCCTAATACTACGAAAAAGATTAGGCCCAGGTCTAATCTTTTCGAGTTTTCTCTGCAGATTATTGCCATATTGCAAATTGATAAGGTTCCTGATGATGGTAGTTAACCTATCAATGAGTGACTTCAGAAGGGCGTTGGTACAGTTGGATCTATACCATCGTCTTCTAAGCGTTAAGATTGATGCATTTCAGAGTCTCCTCATTCAAGATCAGCAACGTTGTAGGGTTAACCCTGGTCTTAGGGATGTGCATTTCCACCGCTTTAGATATTATGTCATCAAGAGAAACAATGGCGCTATCTATTTCGTCCCTGTTCAGATTCCTATCAGTGGGCAAAAAATTCTCATTTATTGCTGAGTCAATAGCCAGGGAGAATTCTCTCCAATTAGTTTTGCTATAGTCAAGCAGGAATATGGGTTCCCGCTTTTCCATAGCCGGAATCGTGGCAATGAGCTCTATAGCTAGATGATCAGAGTCGTAATCCATAGTAGAGAGGAATGGGTTTGAGGGAACATTGCTGGATAGAAGGAAGAAGTCTATGAAGGAAGAGGAGTTGCCTGCCCTCCGGGTCGGGTTACGGGAGTGGGCCAATTTGGTCCCAAAGCTGTCGCTGTGGCTGTTGAGCCAATTGTGTAGCCTATTACCGTTAAGGTTGTTTGTGGTATTTAGCCACGCTGAGTGCTTAGCATTGAAGTCACCACCACAGATGACAAAGTCATCTGGACTGGCCAACTTAAACATACTGTTCAGGTCTTCGCAGTTAATGGCTCGAGAGCAAGACTGATAAATTGAGAATAGGAATAGCTTCGAGGAGCCACAATTTATAGTTATTGCTGTATGTTCCATAACCGGAGTGGGGACAACTACTGTTTTCTTATAGCCGATGTTAGACTTAAGTAGAATCGCCGTACCCCGACGACCGTTCTCCTTATCATTCCGAATCATAATATAATTACGAAACGATAGTTTGTTTCTCGGAGAGAGGCAGGTTTCGGAAAGGAAAACAATGTCAGGGCGAAATTTGTTGACATGGGACTCAAGAGCATGACGCTTGGATCTACTAATCAGGGAATTAACGTTGATGGCATGGATTTTCAGGTTTCTTGAATGAGAATTAACCATTCACATCAAATTCTAGCATAAACGCCAAAAAGGCTCTGCGCTTTTCATGTATGTTCTCTAACGACCGATAATTACTGAGAAAAGATTTACATTTGCTCAAGGTTGCAAAGAAGTCACCACCGAAACATTCTTTAGCTGCTTCATCGATCTCAGCAAGTAGATTAGCACGCAATCCTAGTTGAGAAGCATCTGTGGACCTTTGTGGAACTGGTTTTGGTGTTACCAACGAGGAATAAGAAACACCCGGAATAACTGGCTTGGGAATAGATACCGATGTTGGAACATGGGGAAGTCTGGGAGCTACCTTTGTCTCTCGAATTTTGAGAATAACAGGGCAGCTCCTGTAGGCCGCAGTATGACCGTAAGCTTTACAGCGAACACAGAAGAGTTGATCCGTGGGGGTATCTTTTGGCACTGGACATTCACCACGGGGATGGTCCAGCGGACACTTTACACACCTCGTCTGCATTCGGCAGTTGGCTGAGACATGACCAGGACGTTGGCAATTGAAGCAAGTGACAACATCCTCACGACGGTAGCGAGAAACAATTATTTTTGAATGCAGGAATAACGTTCCAGAGAAACCCATTAAATCTGAAGCCGGAATACCTGGCTTTAATTTAGCCAGAAAGAGGTTTCTTGGGTTAGGTTCCCTTAATTTGGTGATGGTAGATATTTTTTCAGCAATTTCAAATTTGCTGAATTCCTCCGTCACGTCGTTTGCCTCATAGGAGACTGGAATATTCGAGAGGATGAGGTTAACACCTTTCTCCTCCCTGGGGGTGAAAGTGAAATAATTAATGCCCTCCGCGTTAAGGAGCTTGCGAGAATTTTCAGCGGTAGCACTATCGCTGGGGCAAATAATGGCCCTCTTTTTTGTTGCGCCTGGCTTAACTATATAATCCAGAGTCTTAAGCTCTGACATGGCCTCACCAAATTTTTTGTGGTTCAGATTATAAACAATTATGGGGAGTTGTTTATTGGCTTTTTTTTGTGGTTCATTAGAATTTGTAACATTTACCTGGTTGTTATTGTCGTTGTTTGTTATTCTATTTTTCATGACTGGTTGCTCTAAAGATAACCCCAGTGGCTGCCTGTCTGAAGCACCAAGATTCTGAGTACTTGGAGGGGTGGGTATGTCCGAGATGTCTTCACCCAATACAGCAAACCGATTGGATTCCCTAGCTTTGACATTTTTAGTTTTGGGATCGGCCATCTTAGATTTCATTTTCCTTTGTTTTTTTGGTTCAGGACCAGGAGGAGATAGTTCCCTCAGGACAGATGAAGAAGCTACCGGGAGAGGCAACTGAGCTAGTAACATTTGTCGCAGCATCTCCACATTACTATTAGTACTCTGAAGAGCTTCCTGGAGTTTGTTGATGCTCTGGCTTTGAGCATATATCAGACCTTCAAGGCGATCTGTACGATCGCTCGACCCTGGGGCAGGACTCAAAGGGTCCATGACATCGATTACCTGAATAGTTGATAAATCACTTTCAGCAGAAAGTGTACTCCCAATCGGAGCAGAAGCGAATGTGTCAATTTCCATTTTCCAAATTTCTGCTAAACCAATAGATGACGCCTCACAACCGGCCACATGTCAAATTCCTAGCGGTACTTTTGGTGTGAGTAAGAATGAGCGTATGAAAATTACTTTTTATGCAGAATTTAATTTTGACGTATCACACAAGGGTGAATCAGTTCAAGCCTGGATAAAAATAGCGACCAGTCCTTAATCGAATAATAAGTCGATAATATTCAGTAAAATCCTTTGAAAGCAGCAAAATCTCAGAAATTTCCAGACAGAAAGAATTCCAAACAGTACTGCATCCAGCGAGATGATGGACCGAACTGACAATATTTTAATTTTTTCGTAAACGAATGCAATTATATGTGAATTCTTTTGGTTTGTGTCCGCAGTAGAAGATTGATCCATTTGGTTTGATTTTCGACTAATTTAGTACTTGCCATTTATCGGGGACAAAAACCAAAAAATCACATATGGTTGCATACTTCCAGGCAAAAAGTAAAACATTCACACGCACACATTCTTCCCAAAAGCATCATCTACGCTATACGTGTGCTCAATTCACACATACTATCCCATTGAATTTTTTAATTTCAATTTAAAATTAAACTAATTTATAATTAAATTTAAGAAAAAAAATTAGGTGATGCACATGGAGGAAAAACTAATCTTTCGAATGGTATAATTTTTAAACTGGTAAGTCCACCTGGTTTCCTGTAAAAGGGATAACAAAAAAACGTGTCGCCTATTTATATATAGATATCATTTATCACTCGACAAACAAACCTTATGGACGACATTATGATTATGAAGAAATTGGATTATTTTATCAAATAATGTATTTACCGGGAATACGTGGTATTCCCTTCCCTTGAGGTCCCTTTGGTGAACGAATCACTATTAGTCGTGGAACTGTTTCCAACCAAATTTAGTTTTATTCTTGATATCAAACGATCTGGTCGATCACTAATTTTAACCACATTGCAAGCGGATGATTTTCCATTTCTCTGAAAAATGTTCATACATTCAATACATATTTAATAAGAACATGTTTAATACTCACTTGAATCGGTACAACCGAAAATTCAACGGTATTTCCTTGATGAAATGACGAAGTGTTTCCTTGAACTTCAGACATTTGGAAAAATAATTTTTTCCCATTTTCAATTTCCTAATTTAGAAAACCAAATTGTCCTTTAATCGAGTCAACAGTCGCTCGTTTCTTCTGAAGTATTGCAGAAATTTCCGTTGCACGACCAGTTTCGTCAATTTTAAAAGTTCCTAAGTCCCCTTTTTGCTGCAAACGACGCTTATTTTGCAAACTAGTTATACCAAATTCATGAGTTGGAACTACAGATTTATTTTCACTTTTAATCTCTATAAGCCCAGAATAATCTTGTTGATCGGGATTAATGCATCCTAGGGGTCTAGCGACTACGCCATTATGAACAGCATCTATGACAGTTGGTTGAGAAATTGATCCTTTTGGCAAACAATTACCAGAAGTAGAAACACTACCGTTTGGTGATAATGTGTACTCCACTTCTTGAACCAATTCAAGATAGCTTGGATTACCCAGAATATTAGTGAAAAGGAAGAAATCTTCTTCGTCATGTTGGAAAGTTTCTATAATATCAAAATTTTCTTTAAGCACAGCAATGAAGCCTCTCTATGCAGTACTATTCGTAACCCATTGTATCCATATAAATATCGAATGGGTGTTTGAATATCTTCCAATCCTAGAATCAGGAATCCTGTGCTTTGAACACGTAGTGTGAAATATTATTGCTTCTTTATTGCTTCAACCCAATATCGTTTTGTTAAATGCACAAACGATGTATTTTTCCACATTGAGAGAAAAATTGCTTTGGCTTTGTTGAAAGAATTTCTGTAAGGAAGGACATATAAATCATGAACGTCCTACGTGGCCAAAAAGCATTCTTACCTGAAATGAGTGAACTGCAAACCGAAGTACCCGTTCTCCTGCACCTGCATTGCAGTCTGGATGTCATTGTCATTTCATGAAGTTCCTTCTTTTTTGATAATATATACTTTCGTGGAGGACATATGGCAACAAACAGCAGACAAACACAAATCCTCTTTAAGTTTTTCGTAAAACGAATTCCTTGTTCACTTGCAATCTAAAATAAGTAAAATGTGTTAATAAAATTAATATCTTATATTGAAATTTGACTCCTAGTAACTAATAGAATTATTTGTCTGGTGTATGATACATAAGCATTTGCAGATCAATTAAAACGTTCTACAGCTCAAATAAAATTTGATACATTTAAATATAACAAAATAAAGCTGCCTTGATATGATGAACATTCGTGCACTGTCAATTTCAACTAAAAATGATCAACTGTGTGCTGTCAAATAATGTTAAACCAACAAAGGTTGGTTTACAATGCTTATTGTGTTATAAAATATTAGACAAAATAGTAACACTGAACCTAAGTACTCTACGATCTAAGCGCTGAACTGAATGCAATGTAATTCATAGTGATTCCCAGAAATAAAGTAAATGTTGAAAATGAATTGAATTTTTTATCTCTTATATTATATATAATTTATTCGTAAAATTTATCATATTTATTATATTTAAAATTCATTGAATTTATATGTTTGAAACTTTATGTCTCGGAAAACTGGAACTTTAAATAGCGATATCTCGAAAACAAAATGAGATATCGAAAAAAGTTATCTAACGTTTATTTTTATTTTACCTCATTTAAGTAGAATTCAACATCAGGTTCGAAAACTAATGAATATTAGAATCATTATTGCAATTTAAATGACACGATCTCACGACTACGGCACCACATTCTGAGTACCTTCAAATGCGTCAATTATTAATAAATTGAAAAATTTCAAAATAATTTTTCGCATTTAAAACATTTAAAACATTATGATAAATGTCGTATGTATATTTTATCACAACGCAAGCATAAAGTTTTCCTTCGAACTACTTTTCCTTATTATTATGTGTTATAATTTAAAATTATTTTCTAATTATCATTACAGTAATTGAAAAAACTATTTGTGCCTAAATTGTTTATTATCGCTTTTCTAATTTGTTCTTAACACATTTAAGAAATGGGAAATGTTATTCTTAACACATTATTAAACAGATAAAATTCTATGTACAGTTATTGCAAATTTTGTCGGTTAGTTCTAAAGAGAAATAGTTTCACTTGATCAAATAACAAAGCAATTTGAATCAGTTATTTTATTAACAAAATAGTTGGAAATCACTGTGTTACATTTATATATAAAATTACTTTCTAAAAGCTAACATAGGATTCGTTTAAGTTTAATTTGTAGAACTTGTAGAACACGCATTCATCCGGTAAAAGCGCCCTGCAGTTTAGTTCCATTGTAATACCTGTCAAGAAATTGTTGTTTATTCAAGAAAAGATTTAAAATAATAACTAAGTACAAAGGATATTTGTCTTTTTGGATGTCGGTTAAGACTCATTCCAAATTTGGCATTGATGAAACTGAATTCGGCACACACATCTCAATTGGTACGTTGGCCAAGTACGTTGCAAGTGATTTACAGAAATTATCTAAATCCCAAAATTTTCGGATGGTTCGTACTGCGAACAGTAGTGCACGGTGCATGGCAACTCCAAATTTTATAGCTTATTTTCATCGAAATGCGATCAACCGTTTTAGTACGCATCAATCACGATTGCTGGTAAGTACATATGTACTTGTGGAATGAAGTTTTAATAGAAGCTTTGATTTTTGTGCCAATTGATTTCTTTGAATCTTTTTCAGTTTTTGGAGAAATTCACAGAAAAAAAGCGAAACAAGACAACAAATTTACATACGAAACATTTGCATTTTGAATTTTGTGCAATTAGAGTGAGGATTTTTCTGGTGAGTAATTTAAACTTGCACTCGCTTTTTATAAGTAATATTTCAAACAACATTCTTGTATACATTCATTATTCTGAGCACTTTAGGATTAGGAGTTGCATTTAGTAGTGTGTGGTTAAAGTTTTTCCAGAATTCTACTTTAATTCAAATTCTATGTTCAGTGTGTAAAAATTTACATATGGGGTAGATGTATCAGTACTCGGACAGTTAACGCTTTTTTTTTATTGAAATTAATGGCATTTTTACAACAGTAAACAAAACAAAACACAATGTGTTACTTGTATATAAGCATTGTTTCATCCTCTTTCATTAAGCTGAGGCAGTTGCAAATTCAAATTCCATTGCAAATTGTCACTTTTAAGGTAACTACCATTTTGTGAAAAAGTGCAATTTGCATCAGTTAAATTTTTGATAACATTTATGATGATTGATTATTATTGTTATTTATAAACATGAAAAAAAACTACAAAAAGCCAGTTTTTTCAAGTGTGCCGAAACTAAAATTCATACAAATTCAGTGTATTGAGTTTCCAGACACCACTGTACTGATGCCTAATAGCTTCTTTATTTTTGAAAATTAACATAAAAATTACAGGTGAGGGCACGTTTCAACGCGTTATTCTTTGAATTTGATAATTATCTCTATATTAAGGTTAGGAAAATTTGGTTTTTAGGTTCTAAATATGGAATTTTGTCACTTGTCACTTGTCGCCAATTTTAAAATAAACATAAAATGTTTAAACATGAAAAGTTCTCTCTGAATTCAAATTTTTCTATTAGTTCCAATTTTCTTCATTATACTAATTAACTAAAAATTTTAATTTTTGTGGAGATTTCTGTTTCGATTATTAATCTGCAAATCTTTCTTCATAAAGGTTAAGTGCACTAGTTTCCGGATACGTACTAGTAACCGGACACTTCGATCTTTGTGATAAAAAAAACACTTTTCTCAACGGAATCCTGGAATTTAATTAGGACATTCGGTATGTACATCCTTTTTGCTAACGTAGAAAGGATCAAATGAACAGGATACGTTTCTTAACGATAAAATGAATTGTTTTTGTCAATCCTTCTACTTCTATTTTAAACTCATTGAAGTTTATATTTTACTTTTTAGTATGGTTTTTTATTAAAGCGTTTTTTCAGTTTTTTAAACTATTATTTGTTATTTATTATTTATTACTAAATTTCACTCAGTATTTTCAGTGATAAATTTCAAAATTTCGAAGATAAACCGCAAAGTGTTCGGAGTACATTTACCCTAATAATCAGATCTATCTATATATGTAATAAAATATATGTTACTTATATGTCATTACTTATAAAATGTACGCTTAAGTGTACTATAGCCCCAATTTTTCCTCACCTTATAAATAAATTAAACCTTTTGTAAATATTTGTAAATTTATAATATCTATTTCTGTTGTTAAATTGATGATCTCCAGTTGATTTTAATGTCATCATTTATATTTAGAAATGCTATTTGGTTGTTAATTATCGGAGCACACTTTCATTGCACCATACGATCGTCCAAATTAATTCTCAACACACCAGTCCTGCCAATCTCAGTTTCTTTCCTTTCAGGCTGTATGTCTGTGGTGAATCTGTTGCAACTATTGCCAACTAAGTTTAGGATGATATCCATACAATGACAAGTGAAATTACTTCACCTCAACAATTTCATTACGCTATTCATTATCTATCTCTTTTTTGACGTGAATACGTCTTTAAATTTGCTACCATACGGGGGCAATCCAAAAAAACTAATGATAAAATCGGGGGATACAGTTTGGCGTTGTAGCTTCGAATCTCTGCACTACATCCGAAATTAAATTATACCACTGGATAGATAAAGGATCAAAGAAATCACTAGGATAAGAGAGATCAATGGCGCATCGCGCGCGGCGGAGGTGGAAGCGCCGAAAAATGGGGTTATTTTGTACTAAATTTTGCCGATTTTGAATTTCAAAATCGAATTCAAACAGCCAGGCTGGCAGAATCGCCAGTAACACAAAAATTTCGCCAGTACATGTGATTGTGCAACCGAACGTCAACGATCGGTGTCACCCCACCGAGAGAGTGTGTGTGGCGCCCGCATTCGTTTGTTTCTCATCGAAACAAACACATGCGAGTGTCACACACGCTCCCTTTGTAGGGTGTCACCGTATGGTCAATGTTTTTTGCACAATTTCTTGCCGTGGCGAAATTTTTGTGTTGCTGGCGATTCTGCCAGCCTGGTTGATTGAATTCGATTTTGAAATTCAAAATCGGCAAAATTTGGTGAAAAATCTCCATTTTTCGGTGCCTGGCTTTGATTTGACTTCATATTGTAAAACCGCTAAGAACAGACAAATTGCTACTACTTTATCGGTAGCGGTATCATCATCATCAAGTCAAAGCCGGTGGAGTCGCCAAATATCGCAACATCAATAGCTTCACTGATTGTAATAGAGTTGACATTGACATTTCGGAAATTTATTTGGAAATTAAAGACCCAAAAGCAGGTGATGTCTGTCTAGTAAACATAAAGGCCAATGGCATCTTCAAATTCATACTCGGGTGTGTGTATATCCACCCGGGCACAGCGTTAGCAGATATTAAACTCTTAATGATACGATCGTTGTTAAAATATTCCAAAAACCTCGCTCAAATTATACCCTATTACGAGTCTGATCTTACTACGCCAGTTATGATAGTTGGAGACTTTAATGTTGATGTCTCACAAAACTGTTCATTGCCTCAGCGAGTTCAATTTGTTTTATATTGAAACTTCTCCAACAGCGTTAGGTAATACCTGTATTGACTTAAAGTTTAACGTTAGAAATCTGGATGTATCTTGTATGCCATTTGTGTTGTACTTTTCGTATCACACACCTATAATTAATAAAGTTATATTGTAACAAAATAATGATTTGTTTCCTTGCTTTTGTCCTAAATACATAAATAAAAATATTTGATTCAAGAAATATTACCCGTTACATAAACGTATTCACGTACAACACACGGCCGTGTCCATGACACAGCCTCACCCCAGCTTTCTATAATCTTTCTTTTTGTAGATTTCTTCCTATTTTTATTTAACTCGTATCCTTTTCTAATTTCTTTTCAGAACCTTTCTGGACTTTTTCTGTCTCTGACTCCAACAAACTTTTTCTATCTTCTGACCTCAGTTCTAGTTTAGATTTTCCATTTCTTTTCTTTAATTTTCTTAAATTTTATTATGTCGCAAAAAACTTTGGCATTTTGGCCATAACGAAAGTTTTCGCAGACGACAAAGAAACCATCAAATTTTGCGAAGGGCTAAAACTTCTTCCATCTGTAAAGTCAACACCTCCTAAATGTTGTATCCTCCCCATGGAAGTTGAGTGGAAAAAAGCCACCAAATTGGGCTGGAGGTGGTGCTGTTCCCCAAAAGGTTCCAAGAAGAAGGAATCTAAAGCATGTAGAGAAAAATTTAATCCTACTGCAGGTACCTTCTTTGATGGAACCGTAACTCAACTTGAGTTTTGCGAAACTCTCGCGATCATTGTTTTTTTCGTTCTAAAGCGAACGGTGAACGAAACCTACGATTCTATCCAAAGTTGGCGAAGAACAAAATATCAGGACTCCTTTTTGACTTTAAGTCGAGCAACGGTCTGCCATTATTTTAAAATGCTTCGTCATATAGTTCAAACAATAATTTCAAATGACGACATTAAATTAGGTGGGGTAAATAAGACTCTACAGGTGGATGAGACTTTTCTCATGAAGAGAAAATATCACCGCGGTAGAGTCACGAAGCAAATGACCACAAATATCCTCGGCATATATTGCAAAGAGGATAAAAATGGCGCTTTTGTTCAAGTACCATCGAAGAGCAAGGAGAGTATTTGGGCACATTTGTCGCGGTACGGGGACAAGAAAACTTCGGTCGTATGCACAGATTGTGGGAAGCAATACTCTGAGGTTGAGAAAGTATTTTCTGGTAATACTGTTCATTTGCAAACAAACCATTGCAAAAGATAGTTTGTGGATAAAATCGACTCCTTAAACAATCGATTAAGTCCCGCAGGACCCCGGACTTAATCGATGAATATACTTCGTTGTATTATTATCGACAAACGATTTTGAACAAACTTTATCCGAAGGATGAACCATTCCACATCATGCATTTCCTTGAGGATATACGGAAAGTATATCCGGCGTTCGTCGAAGGGAAGAGGGAAAAGCCCTTAGAAGCCTGTTTGGTGGAAACACCAACTGTAAGCTCGGAAGGCTTGGAGGAGGTTATTCCACCTAGTAAGAAACGACGGAGAAAAAGTATGTAGGTTATATTATTGTATTTTACTTACGATTTCAATTCTGAGACTGCTTCTTTAATCATATGGCAGTATATGGCACGTTTCAGTATTTCATTCTCTGTTTCAGTTCCTTTAATCGTGCTCTATCTCTGTGTTTTCCTCTCGAAACTTCGCTCTTTATATTTTATCATATTTCCTTCCTTAAACAATTACAGATTGTTATAGGGATATACAGACTTTTTAAAACAGTAAGATTTGTAAGTTAGGGAATTCTAGTATATGGGCTGAGTCTTATGATTTATAAATTCGCGTATCCTAGTTTTTTTTTCTGATTCAACTATTCAATTCAATGTGAATTGAATCGCTTGCGACTAGCGTGTTTTTTTCGGTATAGTTTTCGCGGTTGGGGCGTATATTTTTATTAGTATATTATTATTAGGGAATTTTCTTAGAAGAGCTAAAATAACCACAAGTTAGTTTACGATTTGCAGATTAGAAGAAATTTATTAGATGGGTTGGGGTATGCTTAATAAATTCGCGTGTCCTTGGCCATTAATTTACCTTTCCTTACTCGACTATTCAATTCGATGGGTATTCAATTGCTTACGACTTCAAGAGTAATACTTAGCCGATTTTTTTTTGCGGTATCGTCTTCACGGTCTTCGGTGCCTATCCTTTGATGAATTCGCGTATCTTCGGCTATAAATTTTCCAGTTCCGATTCATATATTCAATTCAAAGGACTATTCAAGAGTAGTACTTAGCGGGTTTTTTTTTCGGTATCGTCTTCGTGGTCGGCGCGTTTCTCCTAGTCTTCATTTTGTGGGTCGGGCCTTTTTCTTGAATGTGGTTTTTCTTGTATGTGGTCTGCCTTTTGCGGGAGGGTATAAGAGTCAAGTAGCAGTAAAATCATGGACCAGTATTCCGAAATCGTCTCACACCAACAAATATAGGAAATTCTTTTTCCAGGTCAAACAAAATATTTATTATTTTATTCAAATCAATATCAATTAAAAAATTGAGGAATCATCCTAGACAGTCAAACATCGTTCTAGAACGCCAAACAAGTAAAAGGGAAAAATCAGGGAACTACTCTGGACCGCCTTCATCTTCAGCCCATTCGAAACATCAAAGGAGATAAGCTTTGATACCTACATTTCAAAACAATTTAATAACAAGTTTTTACTGTTTTAGAAATGATAGAAAATCAGGTGATAAAATGATCACATCGGAAAGAAATGACAAACCAGATGGATGGAAGGAAAACGAGCGTTCCAAACATGATTCAACATGTTTGGATGCTATATCTACAGGTTGTTTTCTTCTTGTCATCAACTGACATTGCAGATGAAAATTATAAACAGTTTCCCGAAAAGGTTATTTACGAAAAACGAAATTTTTAAATTTATTAATTATTGACGCATTTGTAGGTACTCAGAATGTGGTGCCGTAGTCGTGAGATCGTGTCTTTAAATTGCAATAATGATTTTAATATTCATTAGTTTTCGAACGTGATGTTGAATTCTACTTAAATGAGGTAAAATAAAAATAAACGTTAGATAACTTTTTTCGATATCTCATTTTGTTTTCGAGATATCGCTATTTAAAGTTCCAGTTTTCCGAGACATAAAGTTTCAAACATATAAATTCAATGAATTTTAAATATAATAAATATGATAAATTTTACGAATAAATTATATATAATATAAGAGATAAAAAATTCAATTCATTTTCAACATTTATTTTATTTCTGGGAATCACTATGAATTACATTGCATTCAGTTCAGCGCTTAGATCGTAGAGTACTTAGGTTCAGTGTTACTATTTTGTCTAATATTTTATAACACAATAAGCATTGTAAACCAACCTTTGTTGGTTTAACATTATTTGACAGCACACAGTTGATCATTTTTAGTTGAAATTGACAGTGCACGAATGTTCATCATATCAAGGCAGCTTTATTTTGTTATATTTAAATGTATCAAATTTTATTTGAGCTGTAGAACATTTTAATTGATCTGCAAATGCTTTTGTATCATACACCAGACAAATAATTCTATTAGTTACTAGGAGTCAAATTTCAATATAAGATATTAATTTTATTAACAAGGAACAAGGAATTCGTTTTACGAAAAACTTAAAGAGGATTTGTGTTTGTCTGCTGTTTGTTGCCATATGTCCTCCACGAAAGTATATATTATCAAAAAAGAAGGAACTTCATGAAATGACAAGAAGAAGTGGATATAATTCATCCAGACTGCAATGCAGGTGCAGGAGAACGGGTACTTCGGTTTGCAGTTCACTCATTTCAGGTAAGAATGCTTTTTGGCCACGTAGGACGTTCATGATTTATATGTCCTTTCTTACAGAAATTCTTTCAACAAAGCCAAAGCAATTTTTCTCTCAATGTGGAAAAATACATCGTTTGTGCATTTAACAAAACGATATTGGGTTGAAGCAATAAAGAAGCAATAATATTTCACACTACTTGTTCAAAGCATAGGATTCCTGATTCTAGGATTGGAAGATATTCAAACACCCATTCGATATTTATATGGATACAATGGGTTACGAATAGTACTGCATAGAGAGGCGTCATTGATGTGCTTAAAGAAAATTTTGAAATTATAGAAACTTTCCAACATGACGAAGAAGTTTTCTTCCACTTCAGTAATTTTCTGGGTAATCCAAGCTATCTTGAATTGGTTCAAGAAGTGGAGTACACATTATCACCAAACGGTAGTGTTTCTATTTCTGTTAATTGTTTGCCAGCAGTAAATGTTAGAACATTGCCAAAAGTATCAATTCCTCAACCAACTGTCATAGATGCTATTCATAATGGCGCAGTCGCTAGACCCCTAGGATGCATTAATCCCGATCAACAAGATTGTTCTGGGCTTATAGAGATTAAAAGTTAAAATAAATCTGTAGTTTCAACTCATGAATTTGGTATAACTAGTTTGCAAAATAAGCGTCGTTTGCAGCAAAAAGGGGACTTAGGTACTTTTAAAATTGACGAAACTGGTCGTGCAACGGAAATTTCTGCAATACGTCAGAAGAAACGAGTGACTGTTGACTCGATTAAAGGACAATTTGGTTTTCTAAATTAGGAAATTGAAAATGGGAAAAAATTATTTTTCCACATGTCTGAAGTTCAAGGGAACACTTTGTCACTTCACCAAGGAAATACCGTTGAATTTTCGGTTGTTACGAATCAAGTGAGTGTTAAACATGTTCTTATTAAATATGTATTCAATGTATGAACATTTTTCAGAGAAATGGAAAATCATCCGCTTGCAATGTGGTTAAAATTAATGATCGAACAGATCGTTTGATATCAAGAATAAAATTAAACTTGGTTGATGAAACAGTTCCACGACTAATAGTGATTCGTTCACCAAAGGGACCTCAAGGGAAGGGATTACCACGTATTCCCGGTAAATACATTAATTGATAAAATAATCCAATTTCTTCATAATCATAATTTCTTCCATAAGGTTTGTTTGTCGAGTGATAAATGAAATCAACGAAAAAGTCTAACAATAATATTCTTCTCTATTGGCGTATTGCATGAACGAAAGCCCATATATGAACCAAACCCAATTCAAAGATAGTTACACCCTTCGCGATCAGTCCCTCACCACTCAATTCCCTGGGAAGGTCTTCCAGGTAGGGGAGGTATGTGAGGATCCTCCAGAAAGCCTCAAAGGAAACAAAATTAACGTATAAATTAAGACTTCATATTCCCCATCAAGCAACAAAAATGAATAAATAGGATAGCCAACGAGGAGGCAAATCTGTCTGACCCGAACACTCCCGAACCTGAAGTCACTCTAGGCAGAGGATTGCCGGACAACACAAAAGTAAAACAGGGCACGTCTTCCACAGATATACACTAAGTGAGTATGCAACATCTACAGTATAAAGTAAAGAACTTTTAAGCGGATAAGACCAACAAACACTCCGCCAAGGTCCCGAATAGGATTCACCCGAACCTATCACCACTTAATAGGTGTGTACCAGGAGGAGCGTCTGCAGTTGAATCGTGAGATTCAGTGGCTTCACAGCGAGAACTTGAAGTACAAGCAAGATAAAAACGGCCAGACACCAAATTAAACTAGGTGGCGTTCGCGAAGTCGCACACAAAATTGAGCTGAGCGGTCGAGATATATCTATTATTTATGAATACTAGGGGGACGCCCCCTGCTCGCTACGCTCGCCAACCCCCGCCGTTCGCTACGCTCACTAATAGCTCGCGCATGACGCTATATATACAGTAGCATTGTAAGTAAAAAGGTTATTTAGTTCAGACTGTAGTAGCAATCATTTCAGCTCATTTTGCACGTCAAACTACATCTATATTAAATGAGGCCCTATCTATAATTATCGAAAACTTTGCGAGTGCGGTTGCGGATCTTAAAAGATCTTAAAATTTTCTCATACAAAATACTTTTTGTAAGAATTTTTTCATCCTTTGCCAAACGACCTTGGCCTTGTTGGTCAGAAATACATATAGACACGCAATCGATCAAACGATCTAACTCTACTGGCTACAACAAACAATTTACGGTGAGAAAATATAGGTAGTTTGAGTAAGATTCCTTCTTTCTGAAACGTTTGGGATTTATGGGATTAATTAATTGTCATCGCAGAAGCCAGAATGACGGGAAATTGAGTTCTTTCGAAGGAAAAAGACAGAAGTGTACTTGTATAATTAAGGTTTATTTGTGGTGTCAAAATACGTGTGTTTCGGAAAAATCACAATCCAAACAATTTTCATTTGCATTTGAACTAAACGAATAGGTGTACCATCGACCAAGCAAGTCATGTCCTGTACTCAAATTACGAATAAATAAAAGTGTGCAATTTGGTTTTGAAATTAAATTTGTGGAATCGGGAGCCCACATACATCAACTGAGTTTAAAAATTCGACTGAAAAATTATTTTGCTCTCTACAGTCATCACTCAAGATGTAATCGGAACTCAAATATATTCGTTCCTCTCCGGACAGACTGTTAGAGATTTCTGCATCAATGAAAGTACAGCCTTCATATTTGGGAGCTAATATAACCGAATTGAGAATATCGTTATACTTTATGGTTTCAGATACATTGCCATAAGTATCTGCAATCACGAAGTTGCTAACTAAATGGGAAGGAATTTCAATAACATCTTGGCTGTAATCTGGAAATGTGGGTAAACTTCCATTACCAAGAGATTTTAGAAATTTAACGAATTCAATCTCATGAGATGAAGCTCTCATCTTTTGGCTAAAAGTTATTATGTGGAATTTTGAAAATTCGAACATGAAGTAAGGCAATTCTCAATAAGTGGTACACGTGTACCGTGAGATATAGCTGGCAATATTCGTCAAAAATCTCCACAGAGTAAAAAAGTCTTACCTCCGAAAAGTTTAGTTGAAGTACCGAACGAATCGTTTACTGACCAAATTTCCTCAATAGCTAATAAAGCAAGGTTATATGAATCATTTTCTGAAGAATTTCTTAAAAAGTCTTCACACATGAACATTTTAAATTCATTCCACAAATCTAAAGCAATTGTAGGAAAGTTCATACCACAAATAGGATATGGCAAATAAGTTTCTTAACTGCTGAGAAGACTTACACTCTTTTACTTCTAATAAATATTCACACTACTCTCCATAATTTCATGCGATACGTCGTGCATGTGCTGAAAATGTGCAGTAAATAATGTTCCCAACAGTACCTAAATCCTGATGGAACCTCGAACATGAAGCAAAATATTCTCAAATGGAACACCTCAACATAAAACATTAAATAATCTAGCAATAGCTCTTCTACTTCCTCTTTGAGGTTTTTCGATTTCTTTTCTTTATCTACCTAAATATTATGCATCGGCGTCTCTGTATATAGAAACACGGACGAATTAATTAAATTGATTTCATAGAATGCAGTCAATTTTGTTCTTCTGTGATTTTTAAGAGCTTGCTGAGCACTTCCTTCCCTAAAGATTACATTTTGCCGGTGAGGCAAGTAACATTCAAGTCGAACTATAATATATTACGTGACTGGTAATGCATTGGATACTCATTTATGCGCCAACTATCTTCCGTAGATCCAACATAGTGAACGGACAAAAAGCTATCGATTTCATCTATATAAACTTTGCCCTCAACTCCACCTCAAACTCTTCCAAACTATAATGAGGCACAGTCGTATACTTTATAAACATATTTGTACATATATTTTAGGACGCATCTAACATTGGCTTGAGTTGTATTGTAAAAGTCCTGAGAAAAGCTTTACCATCTCTTATACAGCTGCATTTACCATCTCTCCATTTACCATGGACCGTGGATCATATGGTTTTTAACTAAATTATGAAGTTGTGGAAAATACATGTATATTGTAAGTAAAATATATCTGGAATTTCCGTACAAACGAACCAACTTTCATTTCCTACCTTTTCTGTTTTCTTTGAATTGAGGTTTTAAAGGTGTGCAGACAAAGGTTTAGAAATATGATATCATTTCAGATTTTAAAATTTTAACAGTTTTTTGCTCGTAGCGGCTAAATCAAGCATTCTACGGGGTATGACCAACCCCCATTATTTTTTCATTTCCCAACTTTTGGCCATATATTATATTTCTCTAAATTATGTTTTTGAATGTGGGTCCATACAAAAGTTCGGAAATATGATAAAATTCGGACTTTCGTTCGCTTTCCATAAATATTCGTGAAAGTTAACCTCGCGTTTCCTAGAAATAACTGTAAAATTGTGATTTTCCATGATTTTTAAAATAAAACTTGGATATATTTTTAACAAACGATGGCTTTAAATTTGTCTGTGGTAATGCATCCATATTATTGTCTGTGGCCATATGTTCATTGTTTCGGCTTTTGTCTGGAAGAATGCAATTTTATTAGCCAAAGATTGCCTCCTTCCAGGCAAAAAGCAAAAGAATGAACATATGAATATTGTCTGTGGACTGACTATATTGTATGGCTGCATTTGCGCTCACATTATCATTGACATACATATTAGGTTTGGTTGAAAATAATGCATGTATTTGGCATAAATGGTTGGTTATTCCGTCAAACGTATGATCTACGCAAATGATATTATTAAATAAGTATGTTCTATATTTTGATTTCTTCGTAGAGGAATGGAATTATATGTTAATTCTTTTGGTTTGTGTCCCCAGTAGAAGATTGAAACATCTGGTTTGATTTTCGACTAATTTAGTACTTGTTATGTATCGGGGACACAAACCAAAAAATCACATATGGTTGCAAACTTCCAGGCAAAAAGCAAAACAATCACACGCATACATTCTTCCCAAAAGCATCATCTACGCTATACGTGTTCTCAATTCACACATACTATCCCATTGAATTTTTTAATTTAAATTTAAAATTAAACTAATTTATAATTAAATTTAAGCAAAAAAATTAGGTGATGCACATAGAGGAAAAACCAATCTTTCGAATGGTATAATTTTTATCCTGGTAAGTCCACCTGGTTTCCTGTAAAAGGGATAACAAAAAAGCGTGTCGCCTATTTATATATAGATATGAGTGATAGTTACGGGTATATATATTGAAGTTATGAAACGAATTTTCACTATCAAATTAGTTCACAAATGGTATCCATTTGGACTAATTGCCACCAAATTTTACACTACAACAGTAGCTATAAAGCAGAGCGTCTATATCTCGACCGTTCTGCTCAATTTTATGTGCGATTTCGCGAACGCCACCTACCTAGAAATGACACGATTCCGAGGCTATGTAATCGCTTATAAGATAAAACGATGCCACATAATGAGAAGGCTATTTTTTGAGAGGATCTTATGCGTGGCGAAATATGAAACATTTGTAACCTAACTCCTCCTAGACCGTTTGATCAATCGATCTCAAATTTTACGTACTAACAGTATATTTGACGGTGCGCGCTAACATCTATTTTTTGTTACTGCATTCGTGAAAAATAAAATCACAAGTGTAGGCTTCTCAGTTTACAATTTTTCTGATGAACGAACCAAAGGAAATGCTTCAGAACTTGAATTACTTTCAAGAAAATATTTGAAATAAGTGACTTTATCCTGTTAAAATTATTTTATTTTCTATTTTGTATCTCTTTACATAAAAAATTACAAGCATAATTGGAAAATTTAAAATTAAGAATTATTTTTTTGGCATTATTTTGGCATTTTCTATCATTTTATCATACATTACTTTTCTCTACCGTGAGTTTTTAAAAATGTGTCCATATAAAATTTAGAAAATATGACAAAATTTAGTCTTTAGTCTTAGATGATGAAACAGACATGTTTTTAAAATAAGATTGAAAAAAAATATTGTGATTTTTTTCCTAAAGAGTCTTCAAAGGTTTTTGAAAATCTTTTCTTCTTCGCTTCGAGGGGTTACTTTTTATCTTTTGCTCTGTGTTTACATCTGAGGACAAAGGGATGATTGTATTTTTCTAGTCATTTATCCAACTAAGTTAAGAAAAAATATCAACCCTGCATCTATGCTTTCCATAGCACTGTGCACAAAAATGTTTCGAAGGTCAGAAACTGTTAAAAAAAATCCAAAACTACGAAAAGTCGTAGAACATTGTACATAGTGGTTATCCGGGTGCGGTTTGGGCTGTTCTATCTCTGGTCTTCGGCTTTGCACTACTTTTTGAAACACCCTGTAAATACTATTAATCATCATAAATAAACATATAGGTTCCCAAATATTATAAAAAACATAATATTAAAAATCTCATGACAAAAAAAAGCCATGATTAATTAGAAAATGTTAATTTCACTAATAGGAATGGAGTAATTTATAAGTTACTTAAATTTAAAAGGTGTTGCCGCCGCATGTTGAGCATTGCACTTTTCAGGTGCAATGCTCTGGAAATCGCAACGTCCGGTCGTCGCGTTTACATTTTACATTTTTTGATGAGCATTGCACCTCTAAGGTGCAATGCTCGAATCTATTGATTGCTTTGCATTTTAGGGTATTGAACTTATAACCAAAATTAGATCATAAGCATAATTTCTGTATATAAATCGTACCTGCAATAAATTAAAGTTAGTTCTTGTTTGGCTACCAGCAGGACTGTTTCATTTCAATTTCCTAATCCTTACCCTCAAGACTGCTTTTGATACCGTGAGGAACTAGCGTTACCTAGTCTCTTCACGTATTAAGAAAGGTCTCTTAACGCAATACAAACCCTCTTAGACTGAGCTAGTGTTCCCTAGCCTCCGCCTAAGAATTTTGTATTGTCTCCCTAACATTTTTTGGTGACCCCGACGTGATCACGTTTAAGTGGTCACACGAGCATCGCAACACCAGGACGAGAAGCAGTCAGAACGAGAAGCAGTCAGGACGAGTCATTAAATCCCGAGGACAGCAAAGAAGTTCTGATACATCATGACAGATTTCGAGTTGTTGTCAACGCGTCAAGCGAAACTAGGCAAGGAGATTGAGAAGCTAGCGGTTGCGTATAAATCCGAGGCTCCAGAGAGGAAGACGCTCAGCTATTTACAAGACAGGCATAGCAAGCTCCAGAAGGCGTGGTCCGAATTCGAGTCTAATAACCAGCTTCTGCGAGAGCAACAGTCTGCTCAATCCCAGCATCAGTATTTCCAATCGAACTATTATAACAATGTGAAGACAGTTCACGACGCTATGTTAGCCGAGGTTTTATCGCTTATCAATGCCGTGCAAGCTCATCAATCAAGTTCATCAGAGAGGAATCAATCCACTTCCTCAGACAAGGTACCGGAATCCAGTCCTGAGATAGTGAAAATCACTCGCAACCAGGAGCGATTGATCACAACATTGGATCAATTGCTAACAACGATACTGGCCAATGGCAGCATCCAGTCACCCCAATACTATGCCGTAAAATCTGAGACTGCGAAGAAGTACTGGATGGAAATCGAGGACGCTAATAAGGCTATCTGGGAAGCTACAGGCGACAAAGTGGCTAGTGGTTACGACATGCAGCGCTTTTTCGCCATTCAAGATAAGTACCAGGCCGTTCTAATCAAGTTCGCGGATGAGCAAGAGCGATACAATGTGCAAGCTGCTACAAGTCACATACCAGATGCATCACCGATGATGAGATTGCCCAAAATAGAAATACCAAAGTTTGATGGCAGTTATTTAAAATGGCAGCAATTTTATGACCTATTCAACCAGATGGTCCATAGTAGCCCCATGAGCAACGTACAGAAGATGTTTTACCTCAAGTCAAATTTGGAAGGTGAAGCAGAACGTTTAATAAGGCACATTCCTGTGTCAGAGAACAATTATTCTTCCGCTTGGGAAGTTCTCACAAACAGGTACGCTAATAAACGCCTGTTGGTCAATGCATTATTAGAGAAGTTAGTAGCCCAGCCAGTTGTCAATCAAGAGAAAGCAGCAACCCTCAAGCATTTGCATGACGTCACTCGTGAATGCGTTTTGGGATTGGAGAACTTAGGGCTCTGCGTATACGAGCAATGGGATCCAATTCTTTTGCACATTTTACTTAAGAAATTGGACAAAAATACGCACACATACTATGAGCAGTCACTTACCCAACCTAGAGAGTTACAGTCGCTGAGAAAGTTTCTGGATTTCATCGAGCTTAGATTTCAAGCACTTGAAGCATTGGGTACGAAAAGAGTGACCGAACAAACAAGGCCAAGATCGGCAGCTCTTCATTCTACAGCTAAATCAAATAAGTCACTTGGCTGTTACTACTGCAGCAAGAATCATTTGATATATTATTGCGATCGATTCATTAAGTTATCACCACAAGAGAAGCAGGCCGCTGTTAAAAAACTGAATCTATGCTTTAACTGCCTTAGACAAGATCATGCAGCAAGTCAGTGCAAGTCGTCAGGATGTCGTAAATGTAACGAGAAACACAATACAACGTTACATGTAGATAGACCGAAGGAGAATGTTCCAGTTTCGTCTAACCTAGGGTCAAACCCAACCAAGGAGGGTTCGTATGTATTACTAGGCACAGCAACAGCATGTCTCCTGAATGGACAAGGTGAACCAGTTAAATGCCGTGTGCTCTTAGATTCAGGATCCCAAGTTAATCTGATTTCAGAGAGATTAAGCCGGAAATTAAAATTGCCAACTACGCGAGACCAACTGCATATAAGTGGCATCGGCAATGTCAAGTCAAGCACAAGTGACCGAGTGCGCCTAACCCTTCAGTCATCAACCAACCACAAGTTCTCATCGAACCTAGAAGCCCATGTGATCAAGGATATTACCTCCCTCCAACCGCAACAATTCATCAACACAGAGGATTGGAAAATCCCAACCAATCTCTCGTTAGCAGATACAGATTTCAATAAACCAAATAAGATTGATCTCTTGATTGGAGCGGAACTATATGGGGAAATTATGTTGAACGGGCAAGTCAAACTAGGTGAAGGATTACCTATCCTCCAGAACACGACACAGCGTTGGATAGTGTTGGGCAAGGTTTCAAACCCAACACCATTCTGCGGCATAACCAATGCAGAACTGAACGAGAACTTGAAGCAGTTTTGGGAACTAGAAGAATGCTCAGAAGAAAAACTACCTAGTCAGATTGACAAGAGAGTTGAGGAATTCTTCATGTCGACCACCACCAGGAATGCGGAGGGCAGATATACAGTGAATCTTCCAATATTCACCGAGCCATCACTATTAGGAAATTCACAAACCATGGCGCAGAAGCGTTTAGTAAACCTGGAGAAAAGGCTCATGAAGCAGCCTGATTTATATTACCAATACAAGGAGTTTCTTAAGGAATACCTGCGCCTAGGTCACATGAGGGAAATTACTTATGAGGAGATTCCGAAAATTCATTATTTTCTTCCTCATCACTATGTGTTAAAGCCATCAAGTACCACCACAAAGCTACGAGTGGTGTTCGACGCATCAGCTAAGACGTCCTCAAATCTGGCACTCAATGATTTAATGGTCGGTGGGCCTCGCATTCAGGATGAGCTATTCGAAATCCTCTTGCGATTCAGGAGCCATAAATACGTGTTCACAGCGGATATAGCTCAAATGTATCGACAGATAATGCTGAATGAAGACGATAGGAGTCTGCAGCTTATTCTGTGGAGAGATAATCCCAACGATTCGATAAAGGTGTTCCAGCTACTGACCGTTACCTACGGCACAAAGGCGGCTCAATTCTTGGCCACAAGATGCTTACAACAGTTAGCCATTGATGAAGGCATTAGATATCCTAACGCAGCCAAAGTAATAAGGGATTTCTATGTAGACGATATTATAACAAGTCACGATAGCCTCAACCAAATAAAGAAAATTCAAGAAGATTTGAACAAGATGATGAAGGCAGGAGGACTTAAACTAAGAAAATGGTGTGCTAATAATCCGACTATTTTGGAAGGCATTCCACGAGAGGACTTAGAAGCGCAAATTGACTTTTCAAGTATTCACAACGAACACATAAAAACTCTAGGCCTATCATGGGAGCCAAGGCGCGACTGTTTCAAATATACTATTAATTGGCCAGATCGGGCCATAGTTTCCAAAAGGACAATATTATCAAATATTGAGCAACTCTACGATCCACTGGGCCTAGTCAATCCGGTTGTTGTGCTAGGCAAAATCTTCATGCAGCAACTATGGTCCATGGAGCTAGATTGGGACGACCAGCTGCCTGACGAATTGCAGACCAAATGGCTCGATTTTCGCGCCAATTTACGGTTCCTGAATGACCTGAAGGTTGGCAGATATACAGTCATAGAACCATTTGCTCCACTAGTGGAACTTCATGCCTTCGCGGATGCTAGTGAACGAGCGTATGGAACAGCACTCTACGTTAGATCGAAGGACCATGATGGCAATATCATGGTGAAATCGTTATGTGCCAAGTCACGAGTCGCGCCCAGAAAATTCGTCACATTGCCCAGGTTAGAACTATGTGCCGCAGAGTTAGCCACACAATTAGTTCAGAAGGTGCTTCATACCATGACCATGAAGTTTTCCAGCGTCACCTACTGGTCTGATTCGACCATCGTATTGTCCTGGATCCACGGTGATCCCGCTACTCTGAAGACGTTCAACGCCAATCGCGTCCAAAGAATCCAGGAAGTTTCGTCATCAGACCAGTGGAAGTATATAAACACAAAACAAAATCCTGCGGACATGGTTTCCAGAGGCTGCACCCCACAACTATTAAGAGACTCCGAGCTCTGGTTTTGTGGTCCTGCGTTCCTTAAGGCACCAGAGTCGGAGTGGCCGGATACCAACTTTGTGGTCTCAAGGATACCTGCAGAAGAAAGGGCCACAAGAGTTGTCCTAACAAGTGGCACTACAGATATGCGATTAGAGTTCGTATCCAGAATCAACCACGAGAATTCATTCATGAAATTGCAGCGTGTAGTAGCGTATGTGTTAAGAAGCATCAAAATATTTAAAAAAGAGCTGCAGAAGGAAAATATCAGCGACTTTCTGCAAGTCAAAGAATTGGACGAGGCGCTATATGCTATCGTGAGAGCTATGCAAGCTTCTAGCTTTCAATCGGATATTGAAGATTTAAGAAAAGGAGGAGCGGTTAAAGGTTCTAGTCGGCTCGCAACTCTAACACCATTCCTTGATGGGAAGGGTATGTTAAGAGTAGGAGGAAGATTAGAGGCAGCCGAAATTACATATGATGCGAAACATCCCATTCTACTACCTGGAGACCATACATGGTCTAAACTTCTGCTAAATCACCTGCACCTACAAAACTTACACGCTGGACCTCAAGCGCTGATGGCGATATCTCGTCAACGTTTTTGGATCTTACAAGCCAGAGCCTTAGTTAGGTCAGTGGTGAATAACTGTGTGCAATGTGCTCGAGCAAAACCCAGACTGATGCAGCAACTTATGGGGAATCTTCCATCAACAAGAGTTTTACCAGGGCGTCCCTTCTTAACAACAGGAGTCGATTTCTGTGGTCCTATATGGACGCATTATAAATTACGAGGCAAGAGACCACACAAGTCCTATGTAGCAGTATTTTGTTGTTTCGCTACTAAGGCGGTTCACTTAGAAGTGGTTTCGGATTTGACAGCAGAAGCCTTCATAGGAGCACTCAAGCGATTTACGGCCAGACGAGGAATCTGCCGGGATATTTATTGCGACAACGCTACGAATTTTGTAGGCGCAAGGAATAAATTTGAGGAAATCACAAGGATGTTGCAAGAGAAGGAAGCAAGGGAAAAAATTGCGTTGGAGTGTGCAAATCGTCACATACAATTTCACTTCAGTCCCCCGAGAGCGCCCCATTTCGGGGGTCTCTGGGAAGCAGCTGTTAAATCATTCAAGCAATTGCTGTACAAAACCGTCGCGCCGGCCTCCCTAACGTTTGAAGAATTAACAACAGTGGTCACAGAAATCGAAGCGATTTTGAACTCCCGTCCCCTAACACCAATGTCCTCCGACCCATCTGATTTGGCTGCACTTACACCCGGACACTTTCTTATCGGCGAGCCATTGACTGCAATCCCAGATTCTGAAACAGCAGCAAAAATGTCATCCCTCTCGCGGTGGAAGCTTGTAAGCAGCCTCACTCAAGAATTCTGGAAGCGTTGGACCACTGAATATCTAGTCGAGCTGCAAAAAAGAGTCAAATGGACTAAGGAAAGTCCCAATATCAAGGTTGGGACCATGGTAATCATAAAGGATGACAACCTGCCTCCCTTAAGATGGCCATTGGGACGAGTTATAAGCGTCCAGTATGGAAAGGATGGCAAAATCAGAGTAGTAGAAGTTCGAACCGCATCTGGCACGTTCACACGTGCAATTCACAATCTGTGCCCACTTCCTATAGAAACTAGTGAGGATCAAAATTGCGAGGGCTCAGCAACCAAGTGGGAAATTCGAGACGACAACGATGACGGCCCAAGACAGAAGAAACGATCCATTTCGGGGGCAATTGGCGCATTATTACTAACATGCCTTTTGTTACCATGCTCAACAGCAGCGGCGGACGATAGCCAATACATACAAATAGTCCCGTTCACGAATCAAGCAGGGATCTATTACGAGAACTTGGGGCATGCCCGCCTAACATCGCATGAATGGAAATGGATAATTTACTACAATATGACGTCCTACTGGAACATGCTCACCACTATAGAGAAGGGTGTCAAGAAGCTGGAGATTCTCGAAGCTATGTTACAGAAGCAGTCGTATCTTGATGCCATTGTGAAGCAGCACCAACACACTCTACGCGAAATTCATCAAATCAACGAATTGCTGCTGTCACATCATGGTCGTCGACAGTTAGCTAGAGCAAGACGTGGACTAATTAACGGCGTTGGTACAGTTGCAAGGAAGCTATTCGGAATTTTAGATGAAGACTACGCTACAGAAGTAAGGGACACCATCCATCAGGTGCATCAAAACGAAAACCACATGATGGAACTTCTCAAGAATCAAACGTCGCTAATGGAAGCAACAACGTCTATCATAAAGCGCTCAGAAGAGGAGAGAATAAAGCAAGCTAGAGCCGTCCAGAACCTCTTCGAAGACCATATTCAGAAATTTCGGAATCTGAATGCTGAAATGAAGGAAGGGAGTATTACACGAACCTTCCTACTGCTGAGCGAATTCCTGTCCCTCATTACATCCGAGTATATGCAGATCCAGTCAACACTATTCGAAACAATTACGGATGTGCATCACGGTAAAATGAACCCGCGCATCATGTCAGGCGAAAAACTTCGCACCGAAATCATATCCAGAACCCAACATCTGCCACCATCATTGAGTATCCCTACAAAGGAAGTCTCAGACCTGTACCGCCTCATGACTGTCAAATGTGACATCAGTAAGGATTACACCATCTTCGTGGTAAAATTGCCGCTAGCAACAGTCATGGAATTCGAGATTTTCAGGCTTATTCTACTTCCAACATTAGTCAAAGGTTCGTTCGTATCAGTTAAGCCATCTACGGAATTGCTCATGGTCAACTTAGAAAAGGACGCGTTCTATCCTTTATCACAAATCGACTTCGCACATTGCATTGAATTGAGCCCAGAAAACTTACTCTGTCCACAAGCCCATCCCATCTACGACAGGAACGCAGACACTCTACGCTGTGAGGCAGAAATGATGAACCTCCAACGAATCTCGGATAAATGTTCCATATCAATCCAACCACCAGCGAGAATATGGATCCAGCTGAGCCACACCAATCAATGGATCTTCTCATTAGATCAAAATTACATCTACAACATTGTGTGCGACCGACAAGCCTTCCAAAAAACACTTCAATCCACCGGACTTCTCAGACTACAAAAGGGATGTGTATTGAAGGACGACCAGATCATGATTACCTCACACTCACAACTGGAATCAAGCTTCAATGCCGCTTTCCACCCTGGTATCAATTTAACTCAAGAGATCTCGCTGCCAAGCAATTTTAGTGTAGCATCGCAGGCTAAGGTGGATATTCTCTACGGCAATCACACTGAAGAATTGACGAAGCTACAAAACCAAATTCAACATGTTCGTGATATGTCCTCGTTCCCGAACAATCTTCAACCCCATGATGTCCACCAATTCGGAATTGGCTACGCTGCTCTGGCAACTGCTGTTTTCATTGGCATTGGCTTATGCTACCTATGCGCTCGTTTAAGGACAGTAACGTGGCGGCCAGCAGAATCATCCAGACCAGCACCAGCGCAGCATACGAGTTCTCTTTTCACCATTGAACTTGATAAGTTCAAGGGGGGCGAAGATGTTGCCGCCGCATGTTGAGCATTGCACTTTTCAGGTGCAATGCTCTGGAAATCGCAACGTCCGGTCGTCGCGTTTACATTTTACATTTTTTGATGAGCATTGCACCTCTAAGGTGCAATGCTCGAATCTATTGATTGCTTTGCATTTTAGGGTATTGAACTTATAACCAAAATTAGATCATAAGCATAATTTCTGTATATAAATCGTACCTGCAATAAATTAAAGTTAGTTCTTGTTTGGCTACCAGCAGGACTGTTTCATTTCAATTTCCTAATCCTTACCCTCAAGACTGCTTTTGATACCGTGAGGAACTAGCGTTACCTAGTCTCTTCACGTATTAAGAAAGGTCTCTTAACGCAATACAAACCCTCTTAGACTGAGCTAGTGTTCCCTAGCCTCCGCCTAAGAATTTTGTATTGTCTCCCTAACAAAAGGGTTCAAGTAATTCAAAAGTTTACTTTTGATCAAATGCCAGGATGATATGCATAATATAATAATAGTATAAAAGAACATGCGTATTTATATCAATGCTTCCAGCAAAACTATAATGCAATAATAAAAATACTATTAGTATTGTTTAGACCCGAAAACCTCGCGATGACGGATATATATGCAAAAGTTTTTACCCTTTAAACCGGAAGAAAAATGTTAAGTTTCTAAAATTCATAAATATACGTACTATTTTTAATAAAAATAAACTTGGTACGAATTAAATAATCCAAAATAAAGTTTCCCTTCAGGTTTTCAAATTCTCAACGGCGAATAGGCAAAAGCTCTTGAAAACAGCTTTCAAAATCAGGTGCCTGTGTTAGGATCTTTACGCAAATACTAATTCTGGTTCAAGCACGCGAAAACTAGTTACCTAAGATCAATACCATAACTTCATTTATACAAGTAAACTAAGGTTTATTGTCAAAACGACAGAGATTTTTTGTCAAAATTATGTTTTGCTTGTCTTCTGGGAAATTTTGGGAAAAAAACGCAGTGATCGTTCTTAATAGCTCATACTTATTGCACATACTCGTGTGAGATATTTTTGGATATGTCTTTAAAAATGACAATGATATTGTAAGAAACTTTTTTCCTTTAAGCTTATTCTTCGCGAAATATACGCTTCTAAGAACGTTAAAAGTGTGTCCCTCCTCTCTAACTTTTGAACGACGGGCCAGAAAAATCTGAAAATATTAAAGGTAGTAGAACTATATACAAGCAGTAAACGATTTTTGGTTTGAACAATACCGTTAATTATGAAGATATTCGATGTTTTAAGCTACCAACAAAGATTTCTTTAACCCAATAATTTATGGGGCATTCTACGGAACCCTTAGCTTATGTGTGTCCGACATGCACTTGATTTCTTTTTATCTTATTAATCATGACTTTTTGTTATAATGGGATTTCTAGTATTTTGTGTTTTATATTATTTATGAATCTATTTTTATATTTATTATGATTACGAGTGTATATATTGAAGATATGAAACAATTTTCTGTAATCCATTTAATCATCTTTACTATTAGATTTCTTCAATAATTAATTCATCTTTACTATCAGATTTCAATGATTTACAAAATTATTAGCTAGAATCGTAATTTTGGATATGGACACATTTATAAAAGCTCACAGTAGAGGAAAATAATGTATGACAAAAATGCAGGAAATGTCAAAACAATGGGGGTCACTCATACATATAAACACCGTGGGACACTTTGTTTGGCCGCTACGGGCAAAAAACTGTTGAAAATTCAAAATTCGAATTTTATCACTTTCCCCATCTTTTGTATGCACATCTTTAAACTCAGTTTAGAGAAAAATAATATATGAAAAAGAAATAGAAAATGTCAAAATAAGGGGGGTCGTTCATACATATGAAACCCCTTAAGTGCATAATTTACCCGCTACGGGCAAAAAACTGTTAAAAATTCAAAATCTGAATTTTTTTAAAAATTCAAATCACCGTCGAAAATACTATTAGTATGTAAAATTTCAGATCGATTGATCAAACGGTCTAGGAGGAGTTTGGTTACAATGGTTTCATATTTCGTCGACGCATAAGAGCTCAATGAGCATATAATAGTAATGTTCAAAATAATATTAGATAGTAAGGTAGAAATTAATTCATGTGAGATTCCTACGAGACGAACTTGACTTTATGTAATTACATTTTATGCAAACAAAAGGTGTTGACCCTGTTAATTATCGTGCGGAAAATATAAGAAACAAACAAATCATGTTTCATACAAAAGATTTATTTATTACAAAGAAAAATTAATACATGAAAGTACAATTAATATTCGTGTCTGTACTCGACGCTGTTTAGCAACCAACCATTGAATTAATAACTAAATAAGGAAAAGAAAATAAACAGAAACGCCGAAGCAAAATGCTTATTTCATTTAGTAGTATCTGTGCGCTTACATGTGTTTGTTCCTCGAGTAAACAATAACAAACATGGTCGCTGCAAATGTAAATATTTGCGAAAAATTTCATATTTCTTAATATGAAACCTGTTTTACCATATCACAACATCACAACATTTTCCACAACAAACCTTTCTCATTCAATTATTCACTATTTTACAATAAACTCAAAAAATTTTTAAGCAAATTTCACTGTTATACCGCGTTTACGCCGACCAAAATCTAGTAGATTTCATGAGATGATTTGCTTAATCTCCTCGCCCGTATACACCGCCAGTGAGGAGATTTCGTTTCACACTTCGACATTTTTCATGTGAAATTGTAGTGTTTTGTGGTTCCGTTTTGCTTCAAATCTATTACAAAACTATCTTGGACAACAGTCCATGCCTTCCCTTGCCTCTATTGATTATTTTTTTATTAAATGAATTTAAAATTTTATATAAATTTTCAAAATCAAAAACCGCGCCACATAATGAAATTAAACATCGCGCACAACAACCAATTGAACTCACTTCGGATACGTCGAAAGAGTACTAAATTGTACTAAAGGACGTAAAATGGCAAAAATGATCCCCAGTAGATGGTGCCACTGATCTATCTACTCCCGAGAAGATTTCGAAAATGTATGGTAAATCTTCGCGGTTTCAGCAAGATTTCGGGCTAAACCTCCTCAAGTCGCTTAATCTACTAGGTTTCGGTCGGTGTAAACGCGGTATTACACTTAATTGAAATTCGATTTCCAAATCGACAATTTACGTGCCGTGCAAATATGACAGTCGAAACAAAACACTCTACAGTGTATTTACAAGGGGCAAAGAAAGCCATTCAAAGTATTTGTTTCACAAATACTTGAAGCCTAGGCCAATAGAAATCGTGAATGGTGGTACAGAAATACCACTACACTAACGAAGCCTATATGAATAACCTCTGTACCACCGCAACAATAAGAAAATCAAAAATTCTTACCAATACCATGAAAAAACAGCAAGGCTACATACTCAGCAGCTGTCGATGATTTTGCGACACTACCTTGCTTTCTAGATTTCCAAAAAATTACATTTCCATACATTTTAATTACAAAGCCAGTAGTAGATCTTCTGTCTACTTTATCCCCTGCCCAATCTGCATCGACAAAGCAATCAATTATCGAGTCACTTATATTATTTTCAAAAGTCAACTTTTAGCATTTAGTAAAATACAGATATTTTAAAATTCTTAAGGCGTATTTATAGTGAGTTTCATCATAACAGTTTTAAAATCTACTCAGGTAGTTTACACTGAAACTCACGTCCGGTCTAGTTCCAGAACTTATATACAAAAGTCATATATACTCAGGTAGTTTACACTGAAACTCACGTCCGGTCTAGTTCCAGAACTTATATACAAAAGTCCACCGATTAAATTTCTATACTTTATATCGTCAGATGTACATTGCGCAGAAATACATTTTAAATTTTGTTCCATATGAGTAGGTACTATATAGTTTTGCATTTTCTATACCAATTTCTCGAGCAAGTGATTTAATATAGGTTTTCTGATCTAAGGTCATAGTATTTTTCTGCAAGTCGTATTCAATATTTATACCTAAATAAATTTTAATGTTCCCCAAATCTTTAAATTGAAATCCTTTTGATAATAGACTTTTAATATTTGTTAATTTTCCCAAACTTTTTACAACTAATTAGTAAGTTATCTACATGAAAAATTATGTATACTATATCTTCATCATCAAGTATATACAGGCAATAATCATTTTCACTACGCTTGAAACCTAGACCTTTTAAATATTTATCTAGACATTCATACTAAGCCCTTGGGCTTTCTCTTAATCCATATAATGCTTTTAACAATTTCCAAACTTCATCCGCCCCATCCTCAAACCCTGGAGGCTGTTTTACATAAACTTCTGAAATTACTTTCCCATTTAAATAGACTGACTCTACATCCATCTGGTTTATAGATAAACCATTTTTTGCACAAAAACACAGAAATATTTTTAACGTTTGCATACGACCTACTGGGGAATATAGATCTTCCAAAACTTCATTTTGTTGAAAACCCTTTACTACAAGCCTCGCTTTGCATTTATTACCTGATTTCTTAGTAAAAGCCCATATCTAGCCCAAATCTATTATTTTTTTTATCTTTAGGTTTCTTAACCAGTTTCCAAATTTCATTTTTATTTAGACATTTAATTTCCTTTTCCACAGACTCTTTCCAATTTTCACTGTCCAAATTATTAATACCATTAAAATTTTTTGGACTGTCTACACTTACAAAATTTACATATACATATCGAGCATAAAATTCTGGTCTTATGATTCGAGTCTATAGTAATTTGGCTTATTTTTAACCCTACTAGACTTTCTTAAATCAGTATTATCTTTTTGGTTTTCTTGTGGAACTTTTCCATCAGTTATATCAACCCCTATCTTTTTCATCAGGTTCATTACTTGTGAAATTTTCATTTAACACATCACTATGTTTATTGATATAATTTCTGTCATCAAAATTACTCTCATCTGGAAAACTTGCAAGTGTTTGATTATCTTCAACAATGTCAAAATGTCTAACAGAAATTACTTTAATAAAGCGGCCCATTTTGTCTTTCATCAAAACTCTGTATCCAACATTTTCATACCCAACTAATTTGCCCGAAACTGCCTTTTGCCCTCATTTATTATTTTCCCTACTTTCTGGAATTCTAGCAAATATTTTAGAACCATAAATTCTCAAATAATTAGTATCTGGCTTTTTTCCCGTCAAAATTTCATAAGGGGTCTTTTTTTCAAATGTATTCGCTAATGTTCTATTTTTTAAATATATTGCTGTTTTAACTATTTCTGGCCAAAAACTAACATGTAGTTTGGAATCAGCTAACAAACACCTAGCTGTATTGATAACTGATCGGTTATATCTTTCTGCTGTCCCGTAATACCCTTTTCTTTAACTAAATTAAAAATTTTTTCATTCAAATATTCACCTCCATTATCACATCCTAATTTTCTAATTTTTTTCCCAGTCGTTGTTTCGACTAAATTCATATATTCAACAAAACAACTATGAGTTTCACTTTTATATTTAATGATATAAACTATACCGATTTTGCTATAATCATCAATGAAAGTCAAAAAGTATTTTTCTCCACCATAACTTGTAGAATGTGGCCCATTTAAATCTGTATAAATTAATTCTGTTAAATCGTTTGCTCTATGCCTATTATTTTTGAAACTTACATTTGCCATTTTATTTTCTACACGCGTAGCACATTTTAAAAAATGATTTTCCAGTTTTTTGGTATACCTTCATCTAAATTATTTTGAATTACTAAATTAAAATTAACATGACCTAAAATTTTGTGATACTTTTCTTTTAATGTCATTTTTAAACTACTAATTTTAAGGTTGCAGACCTCCTTTTCATTATCCTCAAAATTTTTTATTTCACTCATTGTACTTTATGATACTTTATATTTCACGATACTGAACATCCTGTAAATATCATTATCTTTATAAGCTATTGCCAATAATTGCCCTCTTTTATTATATATTTTTGATGTATTATATTCTGAAACAATTTTATTTGTATTTGTAATTTTACCGTAACTCATCAAATTTTTATCCATCTCTTTTACAAACAAAACATTATCAACTTTTACTTCAACAGTTTTATATTCACTTATAATAAAATTGCAAGTTACATTACCGATCTTTGTTGCATTTATAGTTCTACCGTCTCCTAACTTTACCTTGGTTGGTGAGCCTAAATTGATTACATTACTGTACAAATTTTCATCATTAATAATGTGATCGGAGTAACCACTATCAAGTAACCATTCAACTTTATTTTTTTGCAGCTATTTACTTCAATATTGCTTTTAAAATCATTTTGTACCTCCGTATAACATACATTACTCATATTACTATTATTATTGTTACTCTTACCATTATAATTATTATAATTATTAACCGCGCCATTTTGTCTTCCTCGTTGCTGCGTCCAACCACCACGATTTCTGTAGGATGAGCCTCTGTCTCGTTCCTGACCGCCATTGTTGAAATTCCTTTCTTGAAAATTTCGATGGCTGCTACCGACCCTCAGATGTTGTGAGTTTCCGCATCTACTGTTGTTCCACGTACGACCGGAGACACGAGGGCGAGTGCATTCATTTTGAAAATGACCGAGTTAGTTGCAAAGAAAACACGCTTTATTATTCTTTTTTCAACCTTAAAAACATTTGCATTTCCAGGACGATTTTTACTGCATGAGTTTTCTTCTTTTTCTCTTTCTTCATACATTGTTATTTTATTTTTCACAAAATCCACTGTTTGGTTTTCTTCCTTCAAGACATCTATAAGATCTCCGATGTGACACAATGAACTTGGCAAAGTTCGCAATAGATAATTTAAGTTTTCCTTTTCTTTTATATTGGCTCCGGCATCTTTTAAACTTATCAATAACTTTTCAAACTTTCCAAAGAACTCACTCGAATCCGTATAATCTTTTAACTTTATTGTTTCCAGCTTATTTCTTATACATATTTGCAATGCCCTAGACTCTCTTAAATATATGCTGTCTAATTTTTTTAATACTTCAAAAGAACTTTCCTGTTCATATTCTAAATCCATTTGCCGGTTTAACAACGCGCTATATATATGTATAATTGGTCGCTTTTAAATCCTTTTTTTCCCACGTAGCATCAGTCGTCGGTTTCTCTTTCGTTGCAGCGTCGTGGCGTTTTTGTAATTTTAGCAAGCTTAAAAGTCTCTTTTTCCACGTGCTGTAATCCTTACTATCGGTATCTTCTTTATTCTCAAATATAAGTTTTTTTAAAATAACCACGTCAATCGCAATATTAGTCAAACTTTTTACTAAATTTTTTTTGTTTATTCTTGATGCGTTTTCAACTTCTTTCATTTCCTCACCTCACCTATTTTAAAATAACCACGTTCTGCTATTGTGTTAATTATCGTGAGGAAAATATAAGAAACAAAGAAATCATGTTTCATGTAAAAGATTTATTTATTACAAAGAAATATTAATACATGAACGTGCAATTCATATTCGTGTCTGTACTCGACGCTGTCTAGCAACCAACTAACTCCCTCGCCCCGTGTATACTTAGTCGTAGCAACAGCGCCTCTCTTATTTCATATCTCTAAACGTGTACTTACACATCCGTTTGCGTTACCTGGTGGCGCGAATATATTTACATTTAAAAGTATATAATCCAACAGACCCGTAGTGTAACATCAGCGAAATAACTGTTTCCTGGCTTAGCACCTAAAAAAAATAGGTGCCAAACACGTGCGTAATAGCTTTTTTTGCTGCTGAATGCATTGTAAGTGCGACGACGCAATTTCGTAGATATACACCTCATTGGGGTTAGGGAATATCACAAAAACCGGTTTTGGTACAGTGTTGGATGTGTCTGGGACTTGATCCCTGCTTTCACCTTGATATTTTTCACCTCCATTTGTACTCCAAGCAGACACTTGCTCTTCCGAATTTCAGCTTCTCTAATACGTCCGGTGGTGCTTTGTTTGAGTCCAGTGTACTTCTGATTAGGTAGTTTACCACTGAGTCGTGCCACCCGTCTAGAATATTGGTCCGCAGGATTGTCATGTTTCAGTCATCCATAGATAAACTGAAATGCTAGGATTTTTGGGTGTTGCTTCACTTACACCACCAATCTACAAAATCGTAGGCTTTGTACTCTTCGGAGTACATCTGTTGTGACTGTGCCTGGGCCAAGTGACACATGTTCCATTTCTTTCTCCCCTTTTTTGCCCTAGCCCCCCCCCTCCCCTGGAAAAAGAAAAAAAAACCTTCCATGGGAACTCGTTCGTTCCCAACCCAAAATGCTGACGTCGCGATCAAGCCCTATCACCAAGATGAAACTTGATCGCGACAGAAGAAATAATCCTGCGCGATCAAATTTCCCGTTGCGGTCAAGTTTTATCACTCTGATGAAACTTGATCGCAACCCAATCGTAGAATCACCGCCGTGATGAAATCTGAAATCTGATCGCGTAAGTTCAGAACAATTAGATCAAAAGCGCTAATTGCGCACATTCCCGGTCGCCATGCGAGGAAATAATCCTGCGCGATCAAATTTCCCGTTGCGGTCAAGTTTTATCACTCTGATGAAACTTGATCGCAACCCAATCGTAGAATCACCGCCGTGATGAAATCTGAAATCTGATCGCGTAAGTTCAGAACAATTAGATCAAAAGCGCTAATTGCGCACATTCCCGGTCGCCATGCGCGACCCAATGAAAATGCGCATCAGCACCTTGTGTCCCTACTTAAGGGCCGCAAAGTAACGCTCATTGTCAGTCGCGCTTTGGCCGGTGACTGGATCGGTCGCTTCCCTTCATTCCTCCATCTTTTACGTGATTATAAGTTCGCGCAAGGGTCATTGGACAGACTTCCGACCCATAGACGATTTAAAAAAAAAAGGGGAAGTCAGTTAAAATGAAATCAGTTGGTTTATGTTTTTATAGAAAATAAAGTGTTGAACTTTCTACAAAAAGTAATTGAAAAAGTAACTTAAAATGAAATCAGTTGGTTAATGTTCTAGTACAAAACGAACTATTGAATCTTTGTACAAATATTAATTGAAAAGACAGTTTTAATGAAATCAGTTGTTTAATGTTTTAATATAAAATAAACTATTGAACTTTCTACAAAAATTAATTAAAAAAGTAACTTAACATGAAATCAGTTGGTTAATGCTCTAATACAAAATGAGCTATTGAACTTTCTACAAAAATTAATTGAAAAAGTAACTTAACATGAAATCAGTTGGTTAATGTTCTAATACAAAATGAACTATTGAACTTTCTACAAAAATTAATTGAAAAAGTAACTTAACATGAAATCAGTTGGTTAATGCTCTAATACAAAATAAACTATTGAACTTTCTACAAAAATTAATTGAAAATACAGTTATAATGAAATCAGTTGGTTAATGTTTTTATACAAAATAAAGTGTTGAACTTTCTACAAAAATCAATTGAAAAAGTAACTTAACATGAAGTCAGTTGGTTAATGTTCTAATACAAAATGAACTATTGAACTTTCTACAAAAATTAATTGAAAAAGTAACTTAAAATGAAATCAGTTGGTTAATGTTCTAGTACAAGACGACCTATTGAATCGTTGTACAAAAATTAATTGAAAAGAAAGTTATAATGAAATCAGTTGTGTAATGTTTTAATATAAAATAAACTATTGAACATTGTACAAAATTAATTGAAGTAAGTGGAGAGGAGTCTGAGATTGTGAAATTCAACATACCTGAAAGGAACAGTTTCTCATTAAAATAAATCTTTATTAACAAAAACTCTAGAAGTAACTTAAAATGAAATCAGTTGGTTAATGCTTTTCATAGTATATAAACCGTTGAACTTTGTACGGAAATTAATTGAATTTCTTTCATCCCCCGTTAACCGTTAACAAACAAAAAAAGGATGGATAAAAGATTTGGTGGCTCCCAAACATGAACATAATAAAATAATAAATTAAAATTCTAATACAATAAATATAAATTATAGATTTATAAAATTTTAATGCAGTAAAATAATAATAATAGCATAAAACAAATTTCTTTAAAAAAACAAAAAAAAAAACGGTTCAAACTGTGGCGAGCACAAATTAAACCCTAACGAAATCTCTTTTAGGGGCTCCAACCCTGCCCGCATCTTTAGGGACCGGGGAGTCCTCAACAGATAGAAAAAGAAAAAACAATCAAAACCAACTGCCAGCCAGGAAACAACACCCCGACCAACGAAGGAAGAATTGAATATGAAGCCGTGAGTTTTAGTCTAACAAAAAAAAAAGGGAAAAAAAGGAACGATATTTTAATACCTAGATCCCCATATTTTTATAAAATGTTTTTTTGTAAACCTTTTGGGAGCCCGTTCTACTAATTTATAAAATTAAATAAACAAATCTAATCCGTGCGCCTAGTAGAAATCCAAGATTTCCCCTACGCAAGGTAAGAGTTTTGGACAGTCTGTTAGGCAAGGGAATTGACACGATGACATTCCAGACCCTACGCACCCAATAATACAAGTCATAATAATAACAGGAAAGGGAAAACTTTACTACCCTCTCGACGTGCTTCACCGGCCCTTGCCTCTGTTTTTTTTGTTGTCATTCCGAATCGTATCTATGTATCTCTTTTGCTGTCGGGAAAAACGTGAGCTTGGAGCGTCATATTGAGTGGACTCTCCAGAGGTCCTTCCTCCAGATCGTATCTTAAACTTCAATTTAGGTTCAACCACCGTGGGGGCGTATCCAAAATTTTTCTGTTTTCGTTGGTTGATGCTTGTTTACTCGTATATTTGCGTCGCCCTATCTCCATGTACCACTTCATGAAAACAAGCTCGTACTAGCTCCAATTAACCTACCAATATCTTACCGTCGTGCCTCCTCCCTGTTTAAAAAAAAAACCTTATATAGATACAATAACTTGCATAGTCGGCGACTCGTATAAATCTTAATCCTTCAGCGTATCCTATTGCTCCGAATTGAAACCCCTCTGTTTTTTTGGAGACTCCGACTTTTTAAATCTTATTAATCGCAAGGATTCTGAGGACCGATATTAAGAAATAGCTATAACCAATTTTAAACCAGGAGATAGTTGGTTGACGACGAATGTAACCGTTTAAATCCAAAAACTTATCTAGTTCGACCAAATACTGCATTCTGATTCGCGTCTCCCTCTCTTTTTTTTGACACTCGTCAAAAGTACTGTTCAACACCCCTTCCTTGGATTAAGCCCGCTAGTCCGCCCTTTTTTGGATAATCGTTTTAATTCTGTATTAAATCCGTCTAACGCTCAAATTAATTAATTTCTTGATCTCGACACGTTAGTTATTCAAGTCTCTAGCAAATTCCTCAACTTCCATTGATCTAGCCTTCACAAATTCGCAAAGATTGGTACAAAACCACGAAAGCAGCCCTTAGTGATTGGCTCGTTAGCCCCTTACTAGCTAAGGAAGAAGATCGAGGAAGAAGATGCATATTTACCAGCAATACATTCGAGGAGATCCAAGGTCAATATGATACTACCTTTGACTTCCTGCAAGACGGGTTGCAGGACAGATACCCTTTCCAAGAACCTAATATTCAGGACCAATTAAATGCTACATTGGGTTCAATTCTACACCATGCTTCTCCAACGTCCGGGTTCTCCCTTGCAAATTCCCAACGACTGTTGCCAGAATTTTCCGGAAATACCAGGGATCTACACCGATTCCTTACCTGTGCGGATGACATTTTTTCCACTGTATCAACGGGGACAGACCATCAAAGTTTCATGGGTCTTGTTAAAAGTAAATTGAGTGGTCCAGCGTACGACGTGTAAAAATATAGCCCCACTGACGACTGGACTGTTCCACGTTCCGCTCTATCATCCAAGTTCAGAACCCGACTATCCAGATTTACCCTCCAAACCCAATTAGGACAGTTAAAGCAGAAAACTGACGAGGGTGTTAAGGAATTCTTCAATCGCCTGACCACCACCTTTACTCTGTTAAACGAAGCCACGCGAAAATATATAAGCGACAACATCCTGTTGAGATCCCTTCTTAAAGACAACGAGGCACAGGCCGTCAGAACCCTCGAAGATGGGCTGCTAAATGGCCAGCTGCAAATGCTTGCTAAAGTATTTTCTGAAAAGAAACTCGCCTCATTATCCGACTAGGTATTAGAGCACGCGACGCGACTTAATCAAATCAATACTCCGAGACGGGATCCAACGATACCCCGGGTAGGCCAACCACAGCAAAACCCTTTAAGGAATACTACCTGTTTCAGATGTGGCCAGCCAGGTCACATCGCCCCACAGTGCCACTTACCGCCCCGCTCCGTACAACGCCAGGAAAGGTCTAACCCATCTACAATACACCACCTCTCGTCCGGGAACAGAGCCCCTGAAAACTCCATTCCAAAACCGATTCTGAAAATCTGCAATTATTGCCATAACAAAGGCCATACCATTGACGAATGTCGGAAAAGGGAGGCTAACAACCGAAGAAGAAGGCCACCATATAACCCACAATCGCGTTACTCACAACCCCTGTCTCCTCTGTCACCACCGAATCCTCCTTACCCGTCAGCTACGCATTCCAACAACCCGGAAAACTCCCAGGTGCGGGGGAAATTCGTCGGCAATCCCCCGCAGATCATCATTCAGGCCGACGTACATGGGAGTCGGACCCAACCTTCCAACACTCAAGGATAAAACTCCCCATAACCGTCCGACCTTCATCCATAACCATAACCATAACCCTCACTGTGGCCTCTAAAGTGTCCGTTAATCCATATACTGAATTCTTAATAGATACCGGAGCGGAGATCAGCTTAGTTCGAAGTCAGTCCCTGAAACCTGGTAGTAGGTATTACAGTGATGTTATTTGTCACATCAATACGGTCCTTTCTCAATCTACCTCCACAGAGGGTCTCATAATAAGCGAACTACAGCGCGAAGATGCAGATTTCAAAATCGAACATTCTTTTCAAATTCTGAGCGGTGCTTCGGCAATGGCATATGAAGGTTTGTTAGGTCACGACATTTTGACCAGGTATAAGGCACAAATTGATTATGGGGCTCAGATACTGACACTCGAAGTCAGTCACAACTTGATTCCTTACACCTTGGAGCAATATCTCAGTGATTTCCCTCAGTTCCATCGAAGGACTATAAATTCCACTAATACGCGTCCTGGGCAAGACGTTAAACTGCATCCAACGTTCACTCCTTCTTCATTGTTCTCGTCTATTACGCGTCCTCGGCAAGCCGTTAATCTGCAACCAATGACATCTTCTTCGTCGCCTTCGACAATATTTCCCTCCTCGTCTTTATCTGTCTCCCCGTCAGCACCTCCGTTCTCGTTTAATACACGTCCTTGGCAAGACGCTAAACTGCAACCAACAATTTCGTCTCCGTCGTTTTAATCACCATCCTCGTCAGCGTTGTCTTCGCCTATCCCCTCTTCTTCAGGTCTTTCGACTCCGTCCACATCTTCCTCGTCAGTCCCGTCAGTTAATCGTCCTCAGCAAGACGTTAAGCTGCGGCCAATAATATCCACTTCCACTTCTTTATCTCCGACAGTCTCCCCCTCATTTTTATCGGTCACATCATCGGCATCGTCAACAATGCCTCCGTCTACTACACGTCCTGGACAAGACGTTAAACTGCACCCAACGATAACTCCTTCCACATCTTCCTCTTTGTCATTCTCGGGTCCTGGGCAAGACATCAAACTGCACCCAGTCACATCTTTTCAAAAGGGCATTCGTCCTGGGCAGGACGGTGAACTGCAACCACATTTCAACCCAAGTGCCTTAAGCCATGCAATCATTCCAGCTCGAGCAGAAACAATCCACTTAATACCCACTACGGCTTCCACAGAAACGGTAATATCGAATAAAGAAATAATTCCCGGAGTGTATGTACGCAGTTCTAGAGCTACTCCTGAAAATGGAATGGTAAAAGTTTTAATCCTCAATACTACAGATAAAGGCGTTCGTTTACCCCTTCCATGATCTGGACCTAGAGTATCTAGATGCGAAAAATTTCGACATGATAACTCCAAACTTCGACCAAGATCCGATTGAGGGCAGAATAAAAAAACTGCAGAACCTTGTAAAATTGGATCATTGTAATGAAGAAGAAGGGACATCAATTGGAGATATCTGTAGAACCTTCAATGATATATTTTATCTAGAAGGAGATATATTGTCCTACACGGACGCGACTACCCATAAAATTGAGGTAGACGCAAATCATCCCCCTATATACACTAAACCGTACAGATTACCGGAGGCAAATCGTAAGGAAGTGGATAACCAAGTCCAAGAGATGCTAAACTCAGGCATTGCCAGACCATCCTATAGTCCCTGGAACTCTCCCCTACTCCTCGTTCCGAAAAAACCCGATGAACAAGGGAATCAAAGATGGCGAATAGTGGTAGATTTCCGGCGTCTTAATGAGATTACGGTAAGAGACGCGTTCCCTCTACCAAATATAACAGACATATTGGACCAACTAGGAAAATCTAAGTATTTTACGACGCTCGACTTGGCCAGTGGATTCCACCAGATAAGAATGGACGACAGGGATCGGGAAAAAAAGCTGGGGTGTGGCTGTATCACGGACACTGCCGTGTGTTATACGTGAATACGTTTATGTGACGGGTAATATTTCTTGAATAAAATATTTTTATTTATGTATTTAGGACAAAAGCAAGGCAACAAATCATTATTTTGTTACAATATAACTTTATTAATTATAGGTATGTGATACGAAAAGTACGACACAAATGGCATTCAAGATACATTCAGATTTCTGGTAAACGTTAAATCAATACAGGTATTACCTAACATCGTTGGAGAAGTTTCAAAATAAAACAAATTGAATTCGCTGAGCATGAAGTCAGGCAATGAACAGTTTTGTGAGACATCAACATTAAAGTCTCCAACTATCATAACTGGTGTAGTAAGATCAGGCTCGTAATAGGGTATAATTTTAGCGATGTTTTTGGAATATTTTAACAACGATCGTATCATTAAGAGTTTAATATCTGCTAATGCTGTGCCCGGGTGGATATACACACACCCGAGTATGAATTTGAAGATGCCATTGGCCTTTATGTTTACTAGACAGACATCGCCTGCTTTTGGGTCTTTAATTTCCAAATAAATTTCCGAAATGTCAATGTCAACTCTATTACAATCAGTGAAGCTATTGATGTTGCGATATTTGGCGACTCCACCGGTTCTTAGCGGTTTTACAATATGAAGTCAAATCAAAGCCAGGCACCGAAAAATGGGGATTTTTCACCAAATTTTGCCGGTTTTGAATTTCAAACTCGAATTCAATCAACCAGGCTGGCAGAATCGCCAACAACACAAAAATTTCGCCACGGCACAAAATTGTGCAAAAAACATTGACCATACGGTGACACCCTACAAAGGGAGCGTTTCTCATCGAAACAAACACATGCGAGCGTCACACACACTCTCTCGGTGGGGTGACACCGATCGTTGACGTTCGGTTGCACAATCACATGTACTGGCTAAATTTTTGTGTTGCTGGGCATTCAGCCAGCCTGGCTGTTTGAATTCGATTTTGAAATTCAAAATCGGCAAAATTTAGTACAAAATAACCCCATTTTTCGGCGCTTCCCCCTCCGCCGCGCGCGATGCGCCGCTGATCTCGCTTAACCTAGTGATTTCTTTGATCCTTTATCTATCCAGTGGTATAATTTAATTTCGGATGTAGTGCAGAGATTCGAAGCTACAACGCCAAACTGTATCCCCCGATTTTATCATTAGTTTTTTTGGATTGCCCCCGTATGGTCGCAAATTTAAAGACGTATTCTCGTCAAAAACAGCCTTCAGTACGCCTTATGGCCATTACGAATACAATCGAATGCCATTCGGTCTGAAAGGAGCTCCCGCTACATTCCAAAGAACCATGAATAATATCTTGTCTGGATTACAAGGAATTCACTGCTTCATTTACATAGACAACATAGTCATCCATGGCTACAATCTATCTCAACACAACAATAGGCTCATTGCTGTATTCCAACGTTTACGCGACTTCACACTAAAGTTGCAGGCAGAAAAATGCCATTTTCTTCGGAAAGAAATCGTGTATCTGGGACACTTAATTACGGAAAACGGTGTCGAACCAGATCCAGGGAAGATAACAGCAGTCAAAACCTATCCAAGAACTTAAAAGGTAAAGGATATTAGAGCCTTTCTCGGATTTATCGGGTATTACCGCCGATTTATCCCAAATTTCTCTAAGATCGCCAAGCCCTTGACCTACCTTTTAAAAAAGGACGTACCCTTTAAATTTGATGCCCTTTGTGACGAAGCCTTTACGAACTTAAAGCAACAGTTAATAACCTCTCCCATCTTGGCATATCCCGACTTTTCGCGGCAATTTCACGTCGCGGCCGATGCCAGTCATATAGCTCTAGGAGCTGTCCTCTCGCAGCAGGACGAAGATTGAGATCACCCCATTGCATACGCGAGTCGTGCTCTAAACGGCGCCGAAACAAGATACTCGACAATAGAGAAAGAATTGCTATCGTGTACGCCGTGGAACAATTTCGTCCATACATATATGGAAGGAAGTTCTCCATTATCACTGACCACAAGCCTCTAGTTTGGCTCATGAATCTAAAGGACCACTCGTCAAGATTGATGAGATGGAGAATCCGTTCAGAAGAGTACGACTACATGATAACCCACAAGGCCGGGAAACATAATACAAACGCCGATGCCTTAAGTAGAGTAACCGTGGAAGTACAAGACAACTCTCCTGAGACTGATAAATCGGAAAAACGAAATGACCCTTAAAACACCACCTCCCTATACGCGATAACAAGAAGCCAAGCCAAGGTCACTGATAACCTGGACCAGGATGCACTAAAGAAGGCCAGAACCAATAATGACAACTACTTATCATCATCCCTTATTGAAACTGACGACTCTTTATTACTGTCTAAACCTGTCCGTGCCAAATTCTTTATTTTGCCCACAAGGGACACTAATCTTGAACGGCGATTAGCCGCCATGCTAAGTATCGACTAAAATATTCTCTTTCAAAGAATCCGATTTCATTGTCAAAAGATTAATACTTCCCCTTCGTACCCCTCAGGATGAGGACAACCTTAACACTACCCTCTCCAACTTCGTATCCCTGGCCGTAGAAAGGAACCTGAAGACCATACACATAAGTATTCCGAAACTGGAACTAACGACCCTAATGATACTTTAGGACAGAATCCGTAACGAAATTAAAATCGACACAGTACTCCATGTCGAAACAATTAGGTACTTGGATGACCCTAAAGAAAGGGAGCAAGTAATAAAACATTTCCATTTGCTACCTACGGGAGGTCACCAAGGTGTATCTCGAACCTTGAAGAGGATCAAGAAACAGTTTTATTGGGAAACAATGACCCAAGCTGTTGTAACATTTATCAGAAACTGTAAGCAGTGCCAAATAAATAAAGTATCGCGAAATCCTAAGATCCCTATGAAAGTAGCTTCAGTGAGTTCCAAGCCCTTCGAAAGAGTTTATTTAGATGTTGTGGGGCCACTACCGGTTTCGTATTTAGGTAATAAATACCTCCTAACCTTCCAGGATAATTTAACAAAATTTTCGGAGGCGATCCCTGTTCCCAATACCGAATCAACCACCCTCGCGGAAGCATTTACTACTACAATCATGTGTAGACACGGGATACCTGAAAGCATCTTGACTGATCAAGGTGCTAACTTAATCGCAGGAGTGTTTCAGGATGTCTCATAGCTCCTAAGGATCAAGAGGCTGAAAATAACTCCCTACCACGCTCAGTCTAACGGAACCCTAGAGGGAAGTCATCGAACTCTAGCGGAATACCTCCGTTCTTACATAGAAAAGGATGCCCTGTCGTGGGACTCCTGGGTTCCTTACGCCATGTTCGTGTACAACACTACTCCCCACTCAAGTACCAATTATTCTTCACACGAACTCCTTTACGGTTTTCCCGCCGAAGTTCCAAACCATGTAAAGTCCTCCCCCGAAATTGGGTACAATGACGATAATTATGCCCACGAACTCAAGGCACGACTCCGGCACTGTCATCAAATCGCTAGACAGATCACGTTAGAAAATAAAGGGCGATCCAAACAATACTACGACAGGGGAACACAACAAAAATCCTTTCAAATAGGAGATCTGCTGCTTCTAAAAGCGAGAACAAAGGACAAAAAATTCTCATCCTTATGGGAAAGCCCTTACGTTGTAACTCAGGTGAATACCCCTGAAAATTCAACAATAGAAATAAAAAACAAAAGAAAACTGGTACATAATAACGACCTAAGAAAAACGACCTAACTAAATTCTCTCTCAAACTGAAACCTCTTCTTTTCGTTCCCAGGGCAAGGGTTTATCTGTTCGCGGTCCTGTGCGTTACCGTCTCAGCTTTCTCTCGCGAGGAACTGGGAATCCAAATTACTCCTCTCACATCCACGGTCGGCTTATACTTCGAAGAATTAGGAAGGACGAGACTGTTCACAAGCGAGTGGAAGATGATAACTTACTACGACCTAGCGGCTTTCCAGGAAGAATACCTCTCAATATTAAGAATCACGGGTAAGCTTCAGCAAATGTGTAGGCAGTTGGTCTCTGAGACGCCCTTAAAAACGATCTGTCTCTCTTCTATCACCCAACTAGATAACTTGGAGGAAGCGATAGAAAACAAAAATAGGATTATATTTCCCCCGGTTAGAAAAACTAGGTCCCTTTTTAGTTTTTTCGGAATGATTACCAAGCCCCTTTTTGGAATCCTAAATGAGGACGATGCTGAAAGATACGACGAGCAAATACGAACCCTTCAACGAAATAACCTCCACTTACATTCGCTATTGAAAATCAGACCTCTATCTTGGACGCGACCATCAATCTAACCAATAAAACCCGGGAAAGCATTAGAAAAGATCGTGCCGTAATCTTCACCAAAATAACCACCCTCGAATCCAAGGTCTCTAAAGTTGAAAATCAAGTACATGTAAATGAATGGGCAACCGAAATAAACTCTGTTATGAAATTCTACATTTCAATTTCCCTTATTGAAATGTAGAATTTCTATTATTAATTTAAGTATTTATTTCATACTTGATTGTTATATTTCCTAATATTTCTTTATTGCATTACTTTTTCATTCCTCATACAATTTAGCTAATCCTCAGTCATTATACAATCCAACTTGTTATGCTATTGGCATTGCCCTTAGTCCTAATACATTTCAACTTGTTGTTATTTGTTATGCATAATACAATTTGTCTCATTCTTAGCTTCCTAACACTTACTGCACTTGATTTCTTGGGTCTGGGTCCAGCTGCAGGATTCTTCGGAGCTTTGAAATGATTTGAGCAACCTTGTTGCTCAAAAGGAAATAGTCACCCTGTGCCATCGCATTGAGCCACTGCACCACCGACCACCCGCATCGCAGCGATCTTCACTCTAGAGAGGCGGAGCCAGAATCCCAAGGGAACGGGACTTCGGGTGATCCTCGTGGAAAACGAGATGAATCTCGCTCTCTTTTGGTTGAGTCGCCGAGGTGATCAGACGGAAAAGGTCTGAAGTGTGTGAAAATAAAGTGTCGCATGGTTTTCTTTTTTTTTTTTTGGGAACGCAGGCGGATTACCCCGGGAAGAAGATCGGAACACCATGTGGCGGTCATCACACGGATTTATTTTGTAAGTTTTTCTTTTTTTTTTGATGTGAAATTGTGTAAGAAGGATCTGAAGAAGAATACTATCATTATTATATATTACCACAAACACATGTTAAAACATCATCATCGGCAGTTGAAGAGAACTTCAGAATATTAAAAATAATGTGTATTATATATATGATAAATTATTACTATAATCATTGTTGCAATTTATTGTTACTGACTATTTTTACTTTGACATATTAAAAATATTTACCATTGTATACATAAATTAAGTAGTTAGTCACAATTTCAATGAATATTTGAAGTAAAATTACAACATCGAAAGGAAGTAAAATAATACTGATTATAATAATAATTTAGCATAGCAAGTAACAATAAAATAAAATTACAAAGCGTCATAAAACTAAATTTTTCAAGTTAAATGAGAAAATGAAGCGGAACACCTAAGAATGAAATTTGTTGAAAAATTATTTCTTCTAACTTAGTTCGTCGATATTTTTATTTATTAAATTAAAATTTTCAGAATGATATGAATATTCTATACCAGTAAAATTAATTAGTAAAAAATGAAGTAATTAACAAACAAAAATAACTAAGAAATCCAAAAAAATTAACTAGAATTGATAATTGTAATTTAAACCATTTTTAATTAAGATATTGAACTGGTTAAAAGATTTATAGACCCCAGAGCAGTGTGTTCTAAGTGTGTTTGTAAAATATCAAAAAACTAAATAAAATAATTTAAATAAATGATACACATATAAAAATGCAATCAGAAATAGAAGTTATTGATTAGATATTAAATTTGAATGAAAAATTAAAATGTATATTAGAAAATAACATGATGACCCCAAGACTTTCTTTAGTTAAATTGCGAAACAAATAAATTGTAATTAATTTTAATAAGTTATTTTCACTATAATAATAATTATTTATTATAAATCTATATATATATATTAAAACAAAATATGGAGAGAGCAATAGTAATAATTTAATATAAACAAAATGTGCATAGTTAATAAGAAGGAACTACGCAACTAACTAATTGTTAAACTTGAGAGACAGTGGTTTTAATTATAATTTATAAATACTATATTCAAATATGATTATTTCAGTTATTATGAAATGAAGAAAAATGCAAGGAAACAATTGATTAATTATCAAATAATTTATTGAGTAGTTATTACAAAACAATTTTCGTCTGATCATATTCATGATTTACTTTTCATTTGACTTTTAGTGAAATTTTAATTCTTGATCAAGAGTTAGTAATTAAGTTGGTAAATAACATATTCCCGAAAATATATAATAATTCACTACACTTTCTCTTTTCATTTTGTTTAAAGTTGACTTTTGTTTTGTTTAAAATTTTTCTTGGTAAAATATAAAATATTTGAATCACAATCTAATTAAAAGAGGAAAATTATTGTATATAAAATTCTTAAAGTATGAATTTGGATTTAATATGAATTAATAAATTAACATAAATTTCATTAATATTTTGAAAGTTGTTTGTAATTTGCTTGTTATATTATGGTTGTATTCTTTCATTTATATAGTTTGGAATAGTTACAACTTGTTAGACACATAACTAGACAATTTTTTTGACAAACACCTTCAATGGTAGTCACCTCCAAGTGTTTTATCGGTCGCCTCGGTATTCGTTATCTCGGGTGACACTTGAAGAATTTTTTTTTGTTAGTAAATTCATTAAGATGCCCCGAAGTAATGAATGATTAACCCATGGTGGGTCTCCTCCTCCTTCACGTCCATCCCGGGCTCTAAGCGCTCGCCTTGAAGTCATGGGGGAAAGCCGAATCGCATTCGGGTAAGGTTGGCTTTCCATGGTTGGGTGGGCTACGGTGGATCCGAAACCATCTGGATCCACCAACGAGACGAAGATGATCCGTCGATCGAAGGCGTCGCTCCCTATCCTACCTTCCCTCTTATTAATTGGGATCTTTCTCCTCTCCTTACTCCCTGATCCCAGTCCTGGAAGCCCCTTCTATCTCGTTCCCTGATCCATTATTCCTTCCCCCCTTCCGCTCTCCATCGTTTCTCATTCTGTCCTCCTTCCCCTCCTGGGTGATGCAGAGGAATTCCCTGATTCTTCCCTGTTCCTTACAGATTTTTTTTTTCTATCCATTTTTTGCTTTGTTTTCTTCTCTCTTCTTTACTTCCTTTGGGGAACACCTGTTCCCTTTGGTATGGCCACACGAACCGACAGGACGTGTTAAATCTTCTTCTGTAGTTCGGTCCGGCAGTCAGGCTCGAGCAAGATCCCACCCCATACAGCCGAACTAGCTAGCGATGGCAAGCCAGAACACGTCCGCCGCTCGATTGTCTGACAGGGATTCCTCGCCAGGGTGCACAAGCCTTCACGGCTATCAGAGCTGTCCCGAACAGCTCGTCCCTCTTCTGACTTCGTTACAGACGTCAACCCCAAATCACTAAACCGGATCCTATGAAGGAAAGGAGGTGAGTCCATCATCGCCTTTGCCTTCCCTCTTGAACTAGTCGTTCGCGACTTGAACCATTCTTTTTTTATGTCCCTCCCCTTGAAAAATTCATATTTACTGCAGAATGGCGCCCAACGTGGGGCCCGAAAAGACTTTCTTTGATTCCTTTTAATTTGTTTTTCTTTGACCTGTAAAAATGTAATTTTTTTTTCTTCTTACTTGAGTTTAAGACCAAAGGCCCCACGACAAAGTTCTTCAACTGCGTAGAGGTAAAGCCTCTACGCTTCGCTAGACGCGCACGACAACCTTCCCCAGTGGAGAATCTTTGTAAACCTCTGTCCATATAATTACCTTTTGCTATGATACCTTTTTCCCATTTCAATCTATTTAGTTTACAGGAAACTCTTTGGTATTTTTGTGCTGTACCATGGATGTAACTCCAAGAGCTTCCGCTGGAATTATCGGCAAGTCTGGTTTTTGTCCGTTTGACCGATCCGCAGAAAAGCTGATTGGATGATTACTCCCTTTTTGTATGTTTTAGTCGGGAGAAAACGTTTGGACCGCCGGCTGGATTTATCGCAAAATCGGTTACGTCCGTATTGACGATCCGCTGGTAGGCTCCAGGATGGTTTCTCCCCTAAATGTGGCAAAGAGTGGACTCCTTCCTTTTAAAACCCCTCCTCGCCGAACGACGGACCTTCTCCTTCTCAAAAATCGATTATCTGGCGTAGCCTCGGGGACGTGCAAGGATACGGACACCTCGCACCAGAGATATTTGTTTTCGAAATAATTATAAACCCTGACCAGTTTTACAAATGCGTACATATCAAAGCGATGATACGATTCTCAACTATAACATAAATGTGAATGATGTTTGAAAGGATTAACGAAACAAATGAACCTTAACGTTAGCATCAATAGACAAAAAGAAAATAAATATAATTTAAATAAATTAACATCTAAGGTTATGTTAGTCACAAACAAATACAAGTATATGCGTTTAGGTTTTGCGAAGTAATTATCGTAGAAATTCTTCCTTCGCCATATAAATTCTGAGTTAAGTAAGTAAAATTTGATGGTAATAGTTTTGGTACAAACTAGGGAAGTGATGCTATAATACCATACATCACAAAAAGATTTAATTTGGTTGCGACTAATAATAAGCAATGATTTTTTTTATATATAAACTTCCTAGTTAGAAGTCCATCCTTATGTAAGCAGTCATAAGCCTCTAGACTAAGATTTGATAGAACTCGTAAGATTGAAAAACGAAATGTGAAATTGTATGAATGTAAATAAATAAATAAAAGAGAAAAAGGGAGTTACCCCTGTAAGTGGGATAAGCCATTGTAAGCAAGTTTGGACTTGGCTTTAATATATATTTTGGGTTTTTTTTCTTCAGCTAGATATAAGTTTTTTTTCTTCTATAGATATAAGTTTTTGGAATTTCTGCTTTGTTTCAGCTAAATTAAAGTTGCTAATAAATTCTGTATAAGTTAGGATAAGTTGTAAGCTAGGTTTATCATTTTTTTTTGGTTGATAATTAAATTTTATTTTGTCCCGATTATATACCGACTAGATTTTCGTTTGAGCTTAATCGTAAGTTTTTTGGTTGTTAAGCATAAATATTAAGTTAAAGTGTAAATTAATATATAGTAAGTAATAAATTTTGTAAATATACGATAAGTATTAGCAACTAAGTAGCACCTTTGTAACGATTGTAAACCCAGACAGAATACTTTAAAAAAAAAAAAAAAGAGAGAAAAGAGAGTTATTCTCCACCTATAAAAAAAAAAAAAAAAAAAAAAACAGTTATTCTCCACTTAAAAAAAAAAAAAAGGAAGAGAAAAGAGAGAGTCATTCTCCACCTTACAAAGAAAAAAAAACAACACAAACAAAAAAAAAAGGAAAAACAACGAAAAACCACCCAGCTATGTCACAAGTATCCGGACTCGACGATTTATTACCCACAGGAGGGGACCAAAATCACTGCTCAGTATGCATGGAAAAATTTGACGATCTAAGACCACCATACGAAACCAGCTGCCATCACAACTTCCATCCCCGGTGCCTACGAAATTGGTTGCGAACTTCCAGTATCTGTCCCGTGCGCTATGGACGAGTATACCAGCCCTAACGCCACCAAGACCACAACAACAGGAGCTATTCCGAAATATCGGCAGCCGTCGAATGCCACCAAGACCACAACAGCAGGAGCTGTCTCGGAATATCAGAAGCCGACCACACGATCACAAACCCGTCAAACCCTTAGTGGGGTTCCAGACTTGACACAGCCCGTGCCGAACAATTCACCAGCTATACCAGAGATCGAGCGACAAGTACCGCCGGCCCGTGTCGACCCACAGGCATACCTACAATTAGAACAGACCTTGTCTCATCAACAGGAACGTTTATTCGCCCAAATCCAGGAAAACTTGTCTCGGATGTACCAAGACCTCGATAACAAAATCACCGAAGTTTCCACAACAAGACTACCCCACACCAACCGTCAGGAACCGATCAGACGCGCCCCAGGAGTGCCCCCCATTTACCACCAAGTAGCAAGGGCAAGGCTAAATGGCCCGGACCATCGTGGTTCTGAGAGGACGACGAATACAATCTCTGGGTGGGGAATACGCTTCAGTGGGTGTCCCAACACCTTGCCGATAGACCTGTTTGTTTACCGGGTGAACACCCTGGCGAACCAGACTCTCAATGGGGACTACAACATACTATGCAACAACGCTCACTTACTGTTTACTGAACAAGCCAACGAGTGGTTTTGGCGATTCCACCGTAGCCATCCTGGATATAACTGGACAACCCTCTGCGAGGCTCTAAGGGATAGGTTCCGGGATAAACGCTCGAACTTAGATATCCGCGAACAAATCAGGAACCGGAAGCAACGATTCGGAGAGAAATTCGACTCCTATATAGATGACCTACAGTCTTTAACGGACAGACTGTCGCGACGAATTCCAGAAATTGAACTAGCAGAGATAGCCAGACGAAACCTTCTACCACAAATTCGACGCGATCTTTTACACTACCAGTTCGAGAACCTGAGCCAACTAAGAACATACGTGAGACGAATCGAGGCGTTCCATGAGGAAGTTAGAATCAAACCCCAACACTTTCAACCACGGCGCCTCGCTGAATTGTGTGACAGCGACGTACCACCGGAGTTAGACGCCGAAATCGCTGCCGTGGAAAGGCTTATCGTCTGCTGGAATTGCCGTCAAACTGGCCACCGCTTCGATGTGTGTACCGTTGTCCGCACGGTATTCTGTTATGGGTGTGGGACGCCGGACACATACAAACCATCGTGTCACAAATGCATGGATAACCGACAAAAAAACAGGGTGCCGACTGCGACCAGTTCCAAGGAAAAACCAATACCAAGCCACCCAGGCCGCAGTCCTCCACCACGGGTGACGACCCACCAACAACAGAATTAGTCTCGGACACCAACAACATCCCAGAACACCGCCCTAATCCACTACCAACCAACTTCCCTGTAGTACAATCCAACCATAATGATGAACACCTGACAGAAGTTCCCGCAAACATCCCCAGAAATTGGAAGCCTTACCACGTCCGCCTAAGGGATTATAATCAAGCCCGACAGAGGATATTCAGTACCGACGAACAAACCATTACCAGGACCAAGGCCAAACGATCCACCAAGAGGTTACGGGAATATTGGAAGAAAGTGATCCAGTCGCGTAGACACTTGAACCTCGGCAGCCTAACTGATCCACCTAGCAATGACCTCCGGCCGTACGCCTCAATTCACCTACTAGGACGGCAAGTAAGCGGTCTTATTGGCACCGGAGCCAGCGTTAGCGTGGCAGCAGCAGACTTGGGCGCGAGCATCTGGCATCAACAACCCCTCGAACTAAAAAGAATATCCTCCAAACTAAGCACCGCCGATGGCACAAAACACGAGATAAAGGGGAAAATAACAACTCAAGTGACCTTTCGAGGCAGATCAGAGACCATGGACATCTTTATAATCCCAACACTCAGCCAAAATTTATACTTGGGCATAGATTTCGTAAGGAAATTTCATCTTGCAGCCGACCTGTTCACTGACGCAACACCTTTTCCGACTATATCCAGCATTCTGTTGAAACAGACTCCACCACAGCACAATCTCAATCCCCAGGAACTATCAAAACTAGAAGCAGCGATTGGCACGTTCCCTTCTTATACAAAGCAAGGCTTAGGCCGTACTTCTCTCGTTACCCATGTTATCGACGTGGGGGACGCTAAACCAATCAAACAACGCCATTATGCTATTTCACCCGCCGTAGAACAACTACTATACGCCGAGGTCGACCGCATGTTAGAACTGGGAGTGATCGAGGAGTCACAGAGTGCATGGTCGTCACCGGTCACGCTCGTCCGGAAGCCTAACAAAGTTCGACTTTGCTTGGACGCACGTAAGGTCAACAATGTCACTATAAAAGATGCATACCCATTACCTTTGATCGATGGAATATTAAGTCGTCTCCCTAAGGCCAGATACATCACCAGCCTGGATCTCAAAGACGCCTTTTGGCAAATACCCCTAGATGAAAAATCAAGAGATAAAACTGCCTGTTCACAAATGCCTTACCTGACTGTACTCAGGAAATTTTCTCACGAAAAATTTCTCACCGCAGAGTATTACTCACCTGCAAAGCGCCGTTTTTTGTCCGGTCAGCATATCAAATCATGCGTCAACTTACCTTCAGCCAGCGGATCGTCTTCCCATCAAGGCCATTATGTTCCCTTATCAGCAAAATTATGAAATACTTGACCATGAAATGCATTTGACTTAATTTAGTTTTAAGAGAAAATTTATACCATGTCAGCATTTTTTTAACTATAAATTCACGTAATTTAGGCCAAATAAATCAGTCGTTAATTAGCACTCATTCTTTTCACTACGCTCCTAGTCCTTGGTGTATCGGTCTAAGACCCTTGCACAGATCCTAACAAGTCTTGGTGAAACACTTTGACTTACCCCTGCAACTTACTACTTCAGAAAAGGAGTCAGAAGGGATTAGTTAGTAGTGATACACTCTAACTAATCATCCCAAGGCACAGACAAAAGAGTCTGCGCTCAACATTTGGTGACCCCGACGTGATTCACGTCACGCGAACTCCAAACCAGTCAAGTTTACGCGAATTTTAAACCGTTCACCGTTGCGACAAATCGTCAAACCGCGAATACCGTCAAGATCGTTTCATCCCCAGCATCCTGAAGAAGAAGCAGCTGAAGTTTCCATCCTATCGACGTCCCTCCCAACATTCCGAGACAACATTACCTCATTTGTGGCAGTCAACTTACTCAAGCCGCTGTTTGCTCTCATCGTTCCACGTCGTTAAACTTCAAGAATGTCCTCTTTGGAAGAACTCGCAAAACAACAGAACGAGACAGGAGGAGAAATCGAGAGGCATATAAGAAACTACAAGAAGGATTCTCCAACACGCAAAGACGACGAATACCTCGTCAACAAGTCCAAGACCATAAAGGAACTCTGGGAGACGTTCCAATCGGTGGACTACGGTATTCGGGCTAAATATGACCTCGAAACCAGTCATCCATATTTCCAGAAACAATACTTTGCCAACATAGAGGAGCTGTACCAGTGGTTTATCGAGGACGTCAAACTACGCTTAAGCAGTCAATCAAGCACTCAATCCACGGAGAATGCATCAAGCAGTCACAAGCCTGAAGATGCCAAGCCATCTAATGCCGAAAGTTCTCCACTTCAGGTCATGTTACGGAGATTGAACGCTGCAATCGTCTCATTAAGGCGCGCTTTGGACTCAGTCCAAAACCTCCCCCCTCAACAAAACGCTGTCGTGTACGAAGTAAAGTGCCGTTCCATTGAACGTCTTTGGGCAAACCTGGAGACCCTGCATGATGCGATCTGGGGAATGACAGACGACCCCATTGCTGCTGGATTTGATCAAGAAGCGTATCTTTTGCTGTCCGATGAAGTAGAGTCGACAATAATAGACTTACAACAACATTCTACACCGTCCACACACCCAGCCACAAGTGATGTTTCGCCCAAGGTTAAGCTGCCAACCATCACATTGCCAAAATTTGAAGGCAATTATCTTTGCTGGAAGCAGTTCCACGACCTGTTCTTGCAAGTGGTACACGAACAAAATCTGGGCAATGCGCAGAAAATGTGGTACCTCAAGACGAGTTTAACTGGTGAAGCAGAGCGATGTATTAGCCACCTAACAATATCCGACGCGAACTATCTGTCTGCTTGGAACCTTCTCAAGGACAGATATGACAATGACAGATTGTTGGTAGCAGCCCTCATTAACAAATTATTGAACCAATCTGTCATTCACACCGAATCAGCCACAGCCATCAAGTCACTCCATGACACAACTCGAGAGTGCCTGCTCAGTTTAACGAATCTCAAAATTGACATCAAAAACTGGGATCCTCTGTTGCTCCACATCCTCATCAAAAAATTAGACGGAGTTTCACACACGCTTTACGAGCAAGGCCTGGAACATCCTAGGAAATTGCAATCTATGGAGCACTTCCTTGCGTTCCTGGAAAGGCGATTCCAGTCACTAGAATCCCTTCCTAACAAAAACTCAAGAAACGCCTCTAACGACATAAACTTCGGCAAAGGACGACCCCCAAGGGCATTCGCTGTCGTATCCTCAAGAACGCCGTGTTTCGTGTGTAAGGGAGATCATCCAATCTTTTCCTGCTCCAGTTTCCTCAATCACAGTCCTGACAAGCGCCTTAAACTCATACAACGCGCTGGTCGCTGCGTTAATTGCCTCAAGAAGGGACATCGCTCCAATCAATGTCCATCTGGTAATTGCCACAAGTGCTCCAAGAAACACAATACCTTGCTTCATTTGGAAGACAACAGCCCAAGATCTCAAGCTTCGGGCAACCAGTCACCTCCCGCAGTCAACAACCAGCAAATACAAGCACACCCAGATTCAAGCACTAAGGAAGCTGCGTCGCTCAGTTCCAGCACTCCCTCAACTGTCGGTGCTTATACTCTGTTAAGTACAGTCCTCATAAAGGTCACGGATAGCTGGGCAAACCAAATTCAGGCAAGAGCCTTGTTAGACTCCGGTTCCCAGCTAAACTTCATTTCAGAAAGACTTTTAAAAAGATTGGGCCTCCAAGAAACGCGACATTCAGTTACCATTGGTGGGATCGGTTCGATAGCACAGAACACACGCTCAAGGGCCAACATCGAAATACGTTCCAACATAACTGACTTCAGCACAAGCATAGACGTTCATGTCTTGCCAAGAATAATAGCACCGCAACCCTCGCAACATATCGAGAAGACGTCCTGGCCTATTCCTGACAACATAAGGTTGGCCGATCCACAATTTCATCGCCCTGGTCCCATTGACATTCTTATCGGAGCCGAGCTGTTCTATTCAGTTCTCTCTGTTGGCCAAATAAAATTGGGAGAGCAACTTCCTATACTCCAGAACACGGTTTTCGGTTGGACCGTGTCAGGCCGAATCGCCGCGCCCAGCTCAGTAACTAACCTCGCGCACTGCGGAATATGCAGCGAAGATGAAACTTTGGACTCCCACATCCAAAAATTCTGGCAGCTTGAGGAAACTGAACATGGCTCAAATAATTATACCGCTGCTGAAAACAAATGTGAGGAATTCTTCATCCAGACTACGAAAAGGGACAACCACGGCCGGTTCGTCGTCCGACTTCCGTTCCGGTGCGATCCACATGGATTGGGTGAGTCCAGTGACACGGCACTTCGACGCTTCCACTCCTTGGAAAGGAGACTAGCTAAGGATCAAACCTTAAGGCAGCAGTACAACGCGTTCATGAAGGAATACATAGAGTTGGGTCATATGAAGGAAGTCTGCTTCACTATGGTAGAAGAGCCCTACTATTTCCTTCCACATCATTGCGTCCTCAGACCTGACAGCACAACGACTAAACTACGAGTGGTCTTCGATGGGTCGGCAAAAACAACCGGCAATCTGTCACTGAACAATGTCCTGGCAGTCGGACCAGCCATTCAAGGCGACGTTCTTACAATCTTGCTGCGCTTTCGCCTTCCTCGATACGTCTTCACGGCGGACATCGAAAAAATGTACCGGCAAATCCAAGTTGACCCAGCTGACCAAAAGTACCAGTTGATCTGGTGGAGGGACGATGTTGACAAACCATTGAAGTGCTATCAGCTTTGCACTGTCACGTATGGTACTGCTCCAGCCTCCTATCTCGCCACGCGCACCTTGCATATGCTGGCCGACAACGTTAGGGACCAGTACCCCCTTGCCGCTGAATCGCTCAAAAACGACTTTTATGTGGATGACGTTCTGTCTGGTTCGGACCACTTACCCACCTGCCTGCTAAAGCAAGCCGAATTGTTGTCATCTCTCAAAACCGCGGGCATTAAGCTTCGTAAGTGGTGCGCAAATCACCCTCAGCTACTCAAGCAAATACCGACTGAGGATCAAGCAATTGAAATAGACTTTAGTAACCATTCCAACGACAGGATCAAAACGATGGGGTTAACCTGGCAACCGAAATCTGATTCTTTCGCCATTCGAAGCAGCTTAATCCCTACGCAAAGGGTCACGAAGCGAACCGCGTCTTCTGATATCGCACATATCTTTGACCCATTGGGCATATTGGCCCCAGTGGTCATAACGGCGAAACTATTCTTGCAGAAACTTTGGGAATTAAAACTCGATTGGGACGCTTCACTTCCACAAGAACTACACACCAAATGGATCAGCTTCAGAGATGGCTTGAGCGCATTAAATTCCATAACTTTTCCCAGGCATGTACTGGCTCACAAAACCGGCACCCAAATACAACTACACATTTTCGCTGACGCCTCAGAGAAGGCATATGGTGCTGCTGCGTACATCAGGTCTATAGGTCGGGACAACACTGTCATTGTGAGATTGCTATGTGCCAAATCAAAGGTTGCACCAATTAAGCAAATCACGCTTCCCCGCCTCGAATTGTGCGCCGCAAAATTAGCTACACAGCTCAAACAGCGCATTAAAAATGATTTGCATCTAAATAATAATCAAATCTTCCTTTGGACGGATTCATCAATAGTCCTCGGTTGGATCAAGGCTGAATCATCGAATTTTCACACCTTCGTCGCCAACCGCATTTCGGCCATACAGAGGGCCAGCATCCCCGAGCAATGGCGACACGTACCATCATTAGATAATCCAGCCGACCTATTATCTAGAGGCGTTCCTCCTGGAAGGTTAGTCAACAACACTTTATGGTTTTTCGGTCCACTTTTCCTTCATGGTAGAGAAGACGCATGGCCTAATCTTAATCCAAACCCAGACGAATGCACTCTAGAGCAACGGACTAAGATTCAATCCACATGTCTCGGATTGACAAGGGACGACGACTTCCTTCTCAACATCAATCATCGAAATTCCTTCAGACGGCTTCAGCGCATAATCGCTTATGTTCTACGCTTCACCAAGGCCACGAAACGGTGCTCCAGCACAAACAATTCACCCGTTCCATCAGTGATAGAGTTAGACGACGCACAAACTCTGATAATCAAACATGTCCAGCAACAAGGGTTCAAGGTTGATCTCCAGCACATGATGAAGTATGGCGAAGTTTCGAAAGGCAGCTCAATCAGCTCCTTGACCCCCATTTTGGACCGAGATGGAGTCCTTCGAGTAGGCGGACGCCTCGAGTCATCAAACCTCGAGTATCGAGCCAAGCATCCTGCTTTGCTTCCGAATTGTCATCCCATCACCAAGATCCTACTCAACACTCTACACGCAGAAAACATGCATGCTGGTCCTCAGGCCTTACTCGCCATCGCGCGACAACAGTTCTGGCCTCTCGGTGGCAAGAACTTAACGCGCGCCGTCGTACAACATTGCGTTCGTTGTGCCAAGGCCAAGCCCAAGCTATTAACACAACTAATGGGGAACTTGCCACCTGACCGCGTTCAGCCTGCACGGCCGTTCATCAATTCCGGAGTCGACTTTTGCGGCCCGATATACGTCCATTTCAAGATTCGGGGTAAACAGCCACAAAAGGCTTACATCGCTGTTTTTTGCTGCTTCGCTACGAGGGCCGTTCATTTAGAATTGGTGAGCGATCTATCAACTGATGGCTTTCTAGGTGCTTTGCGCCGATTCATATCAAGGCGAGGACATTGCCGGAAAATTTACTGTGACAACGCCACAAACTTCGTCGGTGCTCGGAATCAATTACAGGAACTCAATGATGTTTTCAGCAACGATCCTTCCAAGGACAAACTACTTAGGGTATGCAGTTCTCGAGGTATTGACTTCCATTTCATCCCTCCTCGAGCTCCTCACTTCGGTGGGCTGTGGGAGGCCGCTGTCAAATCTGCAAAGAACTTAATGCAACGTAGTCTTGCTTCAGCTTCATTAACGTATGAAGAAATGGAGACAGTCATCGTAGGAGTAGAAGCCATTTTGAATTCCCGGCCCATCACGCCAATGTCCGATGACGCCAATGATCTCGCCGCACTCACGCCGGCACACTTCCTGATTGGTGAGCCATTAACAGCGCTCGTCGACCCTCAGGCTCAGTCAAACAAGGTCAGTTTACTAACTCGGTGGAAGCTGGTCACGCACGTAAAGAACGAATTCTGGAAACGATGGTCGACCGAATACTTAAACCAACTCCAGCACCGAGTAAAATGGAAAGGCACGGCCCAAAACGTCTCACCCGGCACAATGGTCATCATGAAGGAAGACAACCTTCCACCGTTAAAATGGCCACTGGGGCGCGTAACAAACGTCATTAAGGGAGAGGACGGGCTCGTTCGAGTTGTCGACGTTAAGACAGCGAACAACATCCTGCGCCGACCAATACACCGATTGGCACCGCTCCCGATCGAAAGTGAAGACGTGAACCACATGGAACCTACCGAGCAACCCAAAAAGAGAACGATGCCTCAATCATCAATTAACCAAGGCCCCACACCAGTCAAGCAGGTTCGCTCAGCTCTTTTCACTGTGTTAATGGTATGTCTCTTCCTGTCCCCAGCCACGGCATCTCCGGCAACAGCAATCCCTTTCAGGACAAACCCAGGGGTCTACTTCGAAAACTTGGGCAGAGCCAATGTCATCAGCAGTGAATGGAATGTCATAACTTATTATGATATGTCATCCTTTTGGAGGGAATTCATACTTCTGCAAAGGTTCAGCAGATCTCTACTCAACGTTTCGTCCACGATGCCCGATCCCGAAACTCACCACAAAATAGCAATCCAAGTCAACCGTGTCGTAGAGGAACTAGACCAGACCAATGAACTTTTAAAAACTCATCCATCTAGCCGATCAAAACGAGGATTACTTAACGTCGTTGGCAACGCGGCCAATCTCATGTTTGGTGTTCTAGACTCCAAGTATGCTGAAGAAATGTCCACGACCATCGATTCCATAAAGCAAAACGAAGGGCATTTAGCAAATCTTCTGCGTAATCAAACTTCCATCTTAGACGCCACTATCAATGTGATGAAAAGAGACCATCAAGCCATCGACAGGGAATTTCAGAAGATTGAAACTCATTTCAATGATCTTGCCTCGCAAATAAATTCAATCCACCATGACTCACAACAAGACGCTCGGTCTCGATCCTTCATTGCCTTGTCACTGCAAGCAACACTTTTAGCCACCAACTTCCAAAGAACCCAAGGACTTATTTTGGATGCCCTGGTGAGTGTCCATCGAGGAAGGGTAGGCCGACACCTCCTATCTCCAAGACAGCTACGGACTGTTCTGACGTCCATTCGAGCAAATCTTCCTCCAAGTTTAAGACTACCGCTCAGTGAAGATGACATACTTCACTTCTACAATCTCATCACACTCGAAGGCAGAATGACGGGCAAGCATTTCATCTTCAAGCTTCGGGTACCGCTAATCTCGGCCGACGACTTCGATCTCTTCCGGGTAGTACCGGTTCCGGTCATGATGAACAACAGTTTCGTGGCTATCAGACCGTCCTTTCCGTATTTAATGATAAACTTGCATCGGGATCAATACTATCCACTAACAGACTCCCAACTCCGAATTTGCACAATGATGAATGGGAAGCACTTATGCAGCCAACGCCACCCCCTGTACAAGATCGGTGCGCCCGTCGCTGCTTGCGAAATAAACCTCCTAAATCAACTTAGTCCAGCCACTGATTGCCAATTAATGAGAGTCGAATCGCACTCCAGTTGGACTCAACTACATACGCCCAATCAGTGGATCTTCTCCTTGCAAACAAAGACCACCATAAACATTGTCTGCGGGGAAGAATTGTCACAGCTAACACTAAAGGAAACAGGCATCTTGACCATCAATAGTGATTGCATCATCAAGCAACCCCTCATAACAATTCGCGGACACAGAAGCTACTCAACGGTGAGGCACGAATCCTACGTTCCAGCCTTTAACCTAACTGACGTCATTGACCCGCTCAACATGACGTCAGTATTGCATTATCAACACCACTTCGTCCCACACATTCGGGAACTGGAATCAGTCAAACGCAAGCTTTTAGAAATGGACAGCCAAATTCCGTCCCTAATACATGGAGCCTCTAAACATCATCATTCCTTGGCCTATGGAACTCTGTGCGTTGTCCTCATAACCATCATTGGAGTAATCTGGATGGCAAAAAGAACTTATCGCGCATCCCGAAAATCACAACCACCATCAGGCACAACTGCTGAGGATGTTCCCGAGAGTCAAAACAATGAAGCATCCGAACCTTTCACGGTTAATGTTTGTTGAATGACCCTCATTCAACTCCGGGGAGGATGTTCACAAATGCCTTACCTGACTGTACTCAGGAAATTTTCTCACGAAAAATTTCTCACCGCAGAGTATTACTCACCTGCAAAGCGCCGTTTTTTGTCCGGTCAGCATATCAAATCATGCGTCAACTTACCTTCAGCCAGCGGATCGTCTTCCCATCAAGGCCATTATGTTCCCTTATCAGCAAAATTATGAAATACTTGACCATGAAATGCATTTGACTTAATTTAGTTTTAAGAGAAAATTTATACCATGTCAGCATTTTTTTAACTATAAATTCACGTAATTTAGGCCAAATAAATCAGTCGTTAATTAGCACTCATTCTTTTCACTACGCTCCTAGTCCTTGGTGTATCGGTCTAAGACCCTTGCACAGATCCTAACAAGTCTTGGTGAAACACTTTGACTTACCCCTGCAACTTACTACTTCAGAAAAGGAGTCAGAAGGGATTAGTTAGTAGTGATACACTCTAACTAATCATCCCAAGGCACAGACAAAAGAGTCTGCGCTCAACACTGCCTTCATAGTACCAGGTCGCCCCTTATATCAATTCGTCGTCATGCCATTCGGATTGTGCAACGCACCACAAACGATGACAAGGCTAATGGATAAGGTCATCCCAGCACACTTAAAGCATCAAGTTTTTGTCTACTTGGATGACCTTCTCCTAATTACGGAGACATTTGAGCAACACCTACAGCTCTTACGTGTGGTAGCCACACATATTCGCATGGCAGGGTTAACAATAAACATCGAGAAAAGCCGGTTCGTGATGACGGAAGTAAAATACTTAGGACACATCATTGGCAACGGAACGATATCCACCGATCCCGAGAAGACACGCGCGATTAAGGACTTCCCCCTACCCAGTTCAGTATGGCAGCTCAGACGATTTTTGGGAATTTGTGGATGGTACCGCAGGTTCGTGGAGAATTACGCCAAAATCACCACACCCTTGACAGACATGCTGAAAAAGGGCAGCAAATTCAATTGGAACCACGAAGGATTGGAGGCCTCGAAACCATCAAGAGGAAACTAACTTCCGCTCCAGTACTACACAGTCCCGATTTCTCACGACCTTTCGCGATACATTGCGATGCCAGTCAGTACGGAATAGGAGCGGTACTGATGCAAAAAAACGAGGATGGTGAAGAAGCACCTATCGCTTATATGTCGCAGAAACTAAATGCAGCTCAAGGGAATTACACCGTTTCCGAGCAGGAGTGCCTAGCCGCAGTAACCGCCCTGAAACGATTTCGTCCTTACGTGGAAGGCCAAGACTTTGAAATAATAACCGACCACGCATCCCTGAAGTGGCTCATGAACCAAATGGATCTACATGGGAGATTAGCCCGGTGGGCGTTGAAACTCCAAGGCTTCAACTTTAAAATTTGCCATCGGAAGGGTTAACAGAATGTGGTACCGGATACCTTGTCCCGGATGTTTTCCCCGGAGGGAGCGGCACTAGACTGGGTAAACGATGACGTACTAGAAGTAGACCTGGATTCCCCACATTTCCAATCGGAGCAATACCGGAAACTTATAAACACGATTCGAGACCAACAACAACATTTGCCTGACCTGAAAACTGTGGACGGGTATGTTTATAAACGGGACGATTATGCTCGAGGAGATCAGATACAGGAACGAGAAACATGGAAACTCTGGATACCGGCGGAGTTAACCACAAGATTGATCATTCGCGCCCACGACCATCCCCTGAGCGCCCATGGAGGCTTCAGCAAGACGCTATGTCGTCTTAAAATTTTCTTCTTCTGGCCTAAAATGGCACAGCAAGTTAGAGACTACGTGGCGGCTTGCGAAGTTTGCAAGGCAAATAAGGCTCCTAATCAAATCCTACGACCTCCGATGGGAAAACAACCGCTGCCAGATCGCGTCTTCCAGCGGATATTCATCGACCTGATCGGTCCATATCCGAGATCTACAAACGGAAATATAGGCGCAATTGTTCTTCTCGACCACTTATCAAAGTTCCCGCTGTTAGAACCCATCAAACGATTCACCACAGACATCATCACCAAATTCCTCGAGACGCGAGTCTTCCACGTCTTTGGAGTGCCTCAGAAGATACGCTCGGATAACGGACTGCAGTTTCGCTCAACAAAGTTTAAAGAGCTGTTGCAACGCTACGGAGTGGAGCACGAACTTACAGCATTGTATTCTCCCCAAAGCAATGCATCTGAGCGACTAAATCGCACGCTGCTCGCCGCTATCCGATCTTATATTCAGCCGAGCCAAAAGGATTGGGACAAAAAAATATCGGACATCGCTTGTGCTTTACGGTCGTCACACCACTCGGTGACGAACTTCTCACCTTATTTCGCAGTTTTTGGACAGCATATGCTCTGCCATGGCAGTCAGTATGGCTTATTACAAAAATTAAACCTTATGGGAGAGGCGACATTAACCGTCCAACATCACGACAAGCTCCATCTACTCCGCCAGCAGATCAAAGACAACATCGCCCGAGCTGTGGAGTCGAGAACAAAAACGTATAACTTACGCTCCAGAACACCTACCTTTGCGATCGGTGATGAGGTCTATCGCCGGAACTTCCGCCAAAGCGATGCAGCCGCTCACTACAATGCAAAATGAGATCACAAGTTCCTGAAATGCCGCATAACTGAAATCATCAGCCCATCCAGATACCGAGTGTCCGACCTAACAGGGAAGCCCTTAGGGGTCTTTCATGCGAAGGATCTGAAGCACTAAAATCACCAGCGGAACAATATAACAATAGTGACTACATCAACACCAGAATAGGTCATATCAACAAATGTCAATCCCAGGAAGCAGTTGAAAGAAGTCCCATCCATGCCATCCACCCGGAGGATACCACATCGAGTGTCGGACAAAACCTTAGCTCCGTGCCATCTGGGCATGGCAAACCTCGAGAACATATCATCAAGAGATAATGCACCAACCAATATAGATCGGAAGAAATGGCCTCAAGATAATTCAACAGTGAAACCCAAAGTATTAAAACTATGTCGAGACAACCCAGACTTACAACGTCACCAAAACAACTCGGAACACCTCAACCTACGACACCAATAAAGGAGAAAATAGCAGCAGAAGTCAAAATAATATCTAGTAAACTCAACTAATCTGGAAGCCAAGAAAGGAAAACAACGTTAGATGACCATGTTACATCACTAACCTATTCGAAATCATAAAGACGTCGACAACCCGAGCTCCAGATCAACACATGCTAACAGCAACAACTCCAGCAACAATACCACCAAAAGCCGTCCTTAATCACCAAATAGTTCTTCAGCCTTTCCAATGATGAATTCACCATTCGTAAAGGCTGCCCTGAAATGATTTGAGCAACCTTGTTGCTCAAAAGGAAATAGTCACCCTGTGCCATCGCATTGAGCCACTGCACCACCGACCACCCGCATCGCAGCGATCTTCACTCTAGAGAGGCGGAGCCAGAATCCCAAGGGAACGGGACTTCGGGTGATCCTCGTGGAAAACGAGATGAATCTCGCTCTCTTTTGGTTGAGTCGCCGAGGTGATCAGACGGAAAAGGTCTGAAGTGTGTGAAAATAAAGTGTCGCATGGTTTTCTTTTTTTTTTTTTTGGGAACGCAGGCGGATTACCTCGGGAAGAAGATCGGAACACCATGTGGCGGTCATCACACGGATTTATTTTGTAAGTTTTTCTTTTTTTTTGATGTGAAATTGTGTAAGAAGGATCTGAAGAAGAATACTATTATTATTATATATTACCACAAACACATGTTAAAACATCATCATCGGCAGTTGAAGAGAACTTCAGAATATTAAAAATAATGTGTTTTATATATATGATAAATTATTACTATAATCATTGTTGCAATTTATTGTTATTCACTATTTTTACTTTTACATATTAAAAATATTTACCATTGTATACATAAATTAAGTAGTTAGTCACAATTTCAATGAAAATTTGAAGTAAAATTACAACATCGAAAGGAAGTAAAATAATACTGATTATAATAACTAGGGGGACGCCCCCTGCTCGCTACGCTCGCCAACCCCCGCCGTTCGCTCCGCTCACTCTAATAGCTCGCGCATGAAGCTATATAAACAGTAGCATTGTAAGTAAAAAGGTTATTTAGTTCAGTCTGTAGTAGCAACCATTTCAGCTAATTTTGCACGTCAGAGTACATCTATATTGAATGTGGCCCTATCTATAATTATCGAAAACCTTGCGGGTGCGGTTGCGGATGTCAAAAGATCTTAAAATTTTCTCATACAAAATACTTTTTGTAAAAATTCTTTCATCTTCTGCCAAATGACCTTGGCTTTGTGTTTCAGAAATACATATAAACACGCAATCGACTAAACGATCTAACTCTACTGGCTACAACATACAATTAACAGTGAGAAAATATAGGTTGTTTGAGTAAGATTCCTGATTTTTGAAACGTTTGCCCCTGGGATTTATTAATTGTCATCGCAAAAGCCAGAATGACGGGAAGTTGAGTTTCTTGAAAAGAAAAAGGCAAAAATACGTCACATGTGTCGAAATACGTGTGTTTCGGAAAACTCCTGCTAAAATCTCACAATCCAAAAATTTTCTTTTGCATTTGAACTAAACGAATAGGTGTGCCATTGACCAAGCAAGTCATGTCCTGTACACAAATTACTAATAAGTAAAAGTATGTAATTTGGTTTTTAAAATAAATTTGTGGGATCGGGAGCCAACTTACATCAACTGAGTTTAAAAATTCGACTGGAAAATTATTTTGCTCTCTATAATCATCACTCAAGGTTTTATCGGAACTCAAATATATTCGTTTCTCTCCGGCCAGGCTGTTAAAGATTTCTGCATCAATGAAAGTACAGCCTTCATATTTGGGAGCTAATATAACCGAATTGAGAATATCGTTAGACTTTATGGTTTCAGATATATTGCCATAAGTATCTGGAATCACGAAGTTGCAGCTATCTAAATGGGAGGGAATTTCAATAACATCTTGGCTGTAATCTGGAAATGTGGGTAAAGTTCCATTACCAAGAGATTTAAGAAATTCAACGAATTCAATCTCATGAGGTAAAGCTTTCATGTTTTGTTTTGAGTAAAAGAAGTAAGGCAATAAGTGGTATCTCAATAAGTGGTACACGTGTACCGTGAGATGTAGGTGGCAATATTCGTCAAAAATCTCCACAGAGTAAAATAGTCTTATATCCGAAAAGTTTAGTTGGAGTACCGAATGAATCGTTTACTGAAAAAAAATTTCCTAAATAGCTAATAAAGCACGGTTATATGAATCATTTTCTGAAGAATTTCTTAAAACTTCTTCACACCTGAATATTTTGAATTAATTACACAAATCTAATGCATTTGTAGGAACGTTCATACCACAAATAGGATATGGCAAATAACTCTCTTAACTGCTGAGAGGACTAAAACTCTTTTACTTTTAATAAATATTCACGCCACTCTCCATAATTTCATGCGATAAATCGTGCATGTGCTGAAAATGTGCAGTAAATAATGTTCCCAACAGTACCCAAATCCTGATGGGACCTCGAACATGAAGCAAAATAGTCTCAAATGGAACATCTCAACATAGAACATAAAATAATGTAGCAATAGCTCTACTACTTCCTCTTTGAGGTTTTTCGATTTATTTTCTTTATCTACCTAAATATAATGTATCGGCGTCTCTGTATATAGGAACTCGGAAGAACTAATTCGATTGATTTCATAGAATGCAGTCAATTTTGTTCTTCTGTGATTTTTAAGAGCTTGCTGAACATTTCCTTCCCTAAAGACTACATTTTGCCGGTGAGGCAAGTAACATTCAAGTCGAACTATAATATATTACGTGACTGGTAATGCATTGGATACTCATTTAAGCGCCAATTAGCTTCCTTAGATCCAACATAGTGACCGGACAAAAAGCTATTGATTTCATCTATATAAACTTTGCGATCAACTCCACCTCAAACTCTTCCAAACTGTAATGAGGCACAGTCGTATCCCTTGTTAACATATTTGTGCATATATTTTAGGCTCTTAACTATGCCAAGAACTTCCACATTTAAGAAGCAATCAAATTTCGCTAAAAGATATGGATTTTAAGGAACAGCATAACGGTTGTCAACAGAGTGGCCACGAAAGTCAACTGTTATACCATTAACACGGCGCATCTAACATTGCCCTGAGTTGTATTGTAAAAGTCCTTAGAAAAGCTTTTGCTGCATTTACCATCTCTGATACAGACGGGGATACGATTCAATAAACCACATGAACCCTGGATCATGTGGTTTTTAACTAAATTATGAAGTTGTGGGAAATACATTGTATATTGTAAATAAAATATATCTGGAATTTCCGTACAAACGTACCAACCTTCATTTCCTACCATTTCTTTTTTCTCTAAATTGAGGTTTTAAGGGCGAACAGATAAAAGTTTGGAAATATGATATAATTTCAGATTTCCAATTTTGAACAGTTTTTTGCTCGTAGCAGCTAAATCAAGCATTCTAGGGGGTATGACTAACCCCTATTATTTTTTCATTTCCCAACTTTTGGCCATATATCATTTTTCTCTAAATTATGTTTTAAATGTGGGTCCATACAAAAGTTGGGAAACATGATAAAATTTAGACTTTCGTTCGCTCTCCATAAATATTCGTGAAAGATAACTTCATGTTTTCTAGAAATAACTGTAAAATTGTGATTTTCCCTATTTTTTAAAGTAAAATTTGCATATACTTTTATCAAATTAGCAAAAAACAATGGTATAAGTAAACGATGGCTTTGAATTTGTCTGTGGTAATGCATCCATATTATTGTCTGTGGCCATATGTTCATTGTTTTGGCTTTTGTCTGGAAGAATGCAATTTTATCAGCCAACGGTTGCCTTCTTCCAGGCAAAAAACAAAAGAATGAACATGTGAATATTGTCTGTGATATGGCTCCATTTGCCGCTCACATTATCATTGACATAGATATTAGATTTGAGTGAAAAGAATGCACGTATTTGGCATAAAAGGTTGGTTATTCAGTCGAACGTATGATCTATGCAAATGATAATGTTAAATAAGTATGTTCTCTATTTTGATTTTTTCGTAGAGGAATGCAATTTTATGTTAATTCCTTTGGTTTGTGTCCCCAATAGAAGATTGATCCATTTGGTTTGATTTTCGACTAATTTAGTACTTGCCGTTTATCGGGGACACAAACCAAAAAATTACATATGGTTGCATATTTCCAGGCAAAGAGAAAAACAATCACACGCATACATTCTTCCAAACACCATCATGTACACTATACGTGTGCTCAATTCACACATACACTCCCATTGCATTTTTAAATTTCAAAGCTTAATTAAACTAATTTCTAATTAAATTAAAAAAAAAAAAAATAATTGCTGCAGGTAGAGGAAAAACTAATCTTTCGAATGGTATAATTTTTATCCTGGTAAGTCCACCTGGTTTCCTGTAAAAGGGATAACAAAAAATCGTGTCGCCTATTTATATATAGATAATTTAGCATAGCAAGTAACAATAAAATAAAATTACAAAGCGTCATAAAACTAAATTTTTCAAGTTAAATGAGAAAATGAAGCGGAACACCTAAGCATGAAATTTGTTGAAAAATTATTTCTTCTAACTTAGTTCGTCGAATGGTAGTCACCTCCAAGTGTTTAATCGCGCGTCGGTATTCGTTATCTCGGGTGACACTTGAAGAATTTTTTTTTGTTAGTAAATTCATTAAGATGCCCCGAAGTAATGAATGATTAACCCATGGTGGGTCTCCTCCTCCTTCACGTCCATCCCGGGCTCTAAGCGCTCGCCTTGAAGTCATGGGGGAAAGCCGAATCGCATTCGGGTAAAGTTGGCTTTCCACGGTTGGGTGGGCTACGGTGGATCCGAAACCATCTGGATCCACCAACGAGACGAAGATGATCCGTCGATCGAAGGCGTCGCTCCCTATCCTACCTTCCCTCTTATTAATTGGGATCTTTCTCCTCTCCTTACTCCCTGATCCCAGTCCTAGAAGCCCCTTCTATCTCGTTCCCTGATCCATTATTCCTTCCCCCCTTCCGCTCTCCATCGTTTCTCATTCTGTCCTCCTTCCCCTCCTGGGTGACGCAGAGGAATTCCCTGATTCTTCCCTTTTCCTTACAGATTTTTTTTTCTATCCTTTTTTTGCTTTGTTTTCTTCTCTCTTCTTTACTTCCTTTGGGGAACACCTGTTCCCTTTGGTATGGCCACACGAACCGACAGGACGTGTTAAATCTTCTTCTGTAGTTCGGTCCGGCAGTCAGGCTCGAGCAAGATCCCACCCCATACAGCCGAACTAGCTAGCGATGGCAAGCCAGAACACGTCCGCCGCTCGATTGTCTGACAGGGATTTCTCGCCAGAGTGCACAAGCCTTCACGGCTATCAGAGCTGTCCCGAACAGCTCGTCCCTCTTCTGACTTCGTTACAGACGTCAACCCCAAATCACTAAACCGGATCCTATGAAGGAAAGGAGGTGAGTCCATCATCGCCTTTGCCTTCCCTCTTGAACTAGTCGTTCGCGACTTGAACCATTCTTTTTTTATGTTCCTCCCCTTGAAAAATTCATATTTACTACAGCTTCTTCCACTTTTAGTTTGTCCTACTCCTTCGTTCGACGTTTAAAATTGCCTGTCGTCTACTTGGACAGTTCAGGTCTTACCAAGTAGCCGATTGCTTGATCGGGTTACCTTTTTACCAATTATCGTCGACTTCCAGTCTCCAGCTGCTTGGCCGGATTCGTCTCTTCTTCTTCTGTTTGTCTTCTTTGGTTGGGCTGGAACATGTCTTCCTTCATTGGGCTGGACTCATCTCCTCCTCAGGAGGTCAGGTCAATGAATTTCTTTCTCTGCAGGTCACTCTCTCACTGTGAATTGTTGTTGGGACTCATTACATCGAACATTCACCCATTAATTAATTGCTTTCCCATTTTCTCCTCACTTAATGAACGTCCCCGTGTAGTTGTTGTTGTTTTTTCCAGGTTTCAGGTTTCATCCTCCGTCGTAGCGACCGGCTGTCGCTTATTTCCGCGTTTCTGCTGAATCAGCAGTTTTCGTTTAAACGGCGTGAATGGAGGTGTCAGGTAGCATCCATGCGGCAACTGACCGGCGGTCGTTATCACCGCGATTTTGCTGGGTCAGCAATTTTTGCTGACTCGGTGCAAATTCCCCTGTGGAATGTGACGGTCGGATCATGTTTCACATTCCATTCGAACTTTTATCCAAGGTCAGATTTATTTACAAGCGGTAACCGTGACCATTTGTTGACGTCGTGACGTCATTGGGGATTCCAGTTTTGAACGAAAGTATATTTGGTGGTGTTTTTGCGGGTTTTAAGGGCATTTCCGGGGGTTTTTCGACATATTATCCTCCTCTGATGATGTAACTTTTTCGTGACGTCATCTAATTGTCTTTTTGGGCGCTTTTTCCAGGTGTTTTTGGTCCTCCTTGGTCCTTTCGGCGATTAGTCTCTGTAGGGACTCTTTTGGTGGCCTTTGGTGGTACTTCGATGTTTGCTGAAGAATTTCTGGGTCATAACAACTCTTTTTTCTCGCTAGTCCTTATTATTATAAATCAATACCAATCCACTCAATCCGACCTGATAGATCTCCTAGCAGATGTATAACACGGTCAATTTCACCCTACGCTCATAACTCCTTCTCAGATAGAAAACCTTCTCTCCAACATTCGGCAGGAAATGGACCCGCAAAAAAATCTCCCATTCGACCCTCATCCCAATATGATTTGGCAAATTTACAAGCTCTCCACTATGTCCGCCACAATAATTAATTCTAAATTAATCATCGAATTAAAATGACCCCTACCTTTCAGAGATGTATATCAAACCTTCAGGATTCTTCCACTACCTACAGTCTACAACAACTCCCTATGTTATATTCAACCCTCTTCCGAAATCCTTTTGATCGATCTTAACCGAGAACATTTTCATGAAATGAGCATTAGCGATTTTCACGACTGTCTCTCCTCAGACGCCTCTCAATTCTTCTGTCGAGCGAAATTCCCTATTTTTATTGCTCAGTCAAGCCCGTTCAAATGTGAAATTGCCCTCATAAGGAGTGGCGTAGATACATCCCAGTGTCAACTTACTTGTACCGAGCGTACCTCTTACTGTCCTTTGAATTAGTCCTTTGAATAAAATCACACAGCGTTACTCCAAATCAAACCCAGTTGCTATCTCAGAACCAGTAATTTCATCATACATGGCCAAAACGAGAGGCGGAGCTCTAGTTTCCCCCATACCATACGCCACATAAATGTCACAGCTCTCCTGGCAACCAAGCCTGATTCTAAATACACGACTGAACCCCCTCCCGATGATATCAAAGAATCCCCACGAAAACCAGAGGACGACTTGGACGAATCGGCAGCAAAAATTTCACAGCAGAAGGAAGACGAACAGGTACCCCTCCTGAACCTGAACAACCACCACATTCACCACTACACTATGTTATACGTAGTCCTCTCCCTTATTCTCGTAATTGGAATTATGCAATTATGTAAAAGAGGACGCCAGCGAACCCTACCCCTTCAAGGCGTGGCAGAACTTAGAAGCCACATTCCTTACACCCCAAACCCAAGACTTTCGTTGTTCCACATACCATCTCCGCCCCAAGATGAGGATTTACCAAACGATTTAACGTCCTGGCACGACTTGCCCCCTTCAAGTCCTTCCACCTCTCAGCAAGGACCCTTTTCGTTCATCCCAGCCATGACATTGAAATGTTCTCTCTCTCTTTCTCTCCGGCTTATTTTCGAATACGTTAAATACGTTTTTGTCTCTCTCAAAATCTCCTTTTCTCTTCTTCCCCTCTATTTCGCAACCGTTGGTTTCTTTGGGTACATCCCAAATTAACATCTCAGTACACACAGCTCAACGTCTCATTCGTCCTGTGCACTACGTTAAACTGCCCTGCCCTACCCCCTTTTTTTGGATAGTTTTCTTACCCCTTTTTCCTAAACGTAACGTGAGCAGCCCAACGATTTCAGCCCAACGATCTTCATCGTGCCAGGCATGACGTTAAACTGCTCTCTCTTTCCTTTCTTTCACTCTCTCTACTCTCTGTTCCTTGGAATATTCACTATTCGATTGACGATTCATTTTTTTTTGATAGTTTACTCTTTTTCCTTCATATCTTTTGTGGTGCTTAGGTTGGGATTTAGAATATTTTCGTTTCAACCTACATCCATTCTTGCCCTGTTGATCATTTTCCACCTTGGATTTTACCCTTTTTTTCCCTCTCTTTCCTTTGGGCCTTCAAAGAATGAAGTTCTAGAATCTGAGTGGTACTTGGTACTTTAAAATCATCGAGAGCAAATCTTCTTTATACTTCGCGTACATGCCTGCCCTATCGGTTAGGCCCTTCCAAAATGCATGGTGGGACCGTGGAAATCGCGTGTAGATGAGGAATTACTTGATTGTACTTGTCTCCTAATGAAATTCTTTTTGTTTCAAATCCACGCTTCAATCGTCCCAAGCACGACGTTAAACTGCTCTCCTAACACCTCTTTGTTTTCCTACCCCTTTTTGTGGTTTTGCGCTTTCTTTTGTTTCCGATCAAACTGAACGTAGTTTAGCACACCCCATCGTCCTTAGCATGACATTAAAATGCATTATAGAAATCCCCTTTTTGTGTTCTTTTTTCTTCTTCTTCTCTTCCCTCTCTATCTTTTATTCCCTTATTCGTCCTAGGCACGACGTTAAACCGCATTATCCACAGGTTCTTCTTATCCTTTCGACAATATACTGGAAGCACTTCTTATGACTGCAGGAAAACCTTTACTCATCTTTCAATTTCCAATCTGTGCATTGGCTACATTATGATCGCCCACATTTTTCTCTCACATCCTTTTGTGGTGCTTATGTCGAGATTTAGAATATTCTCGTTTCAACCTACATCCATTCTTGCCTTGTTGATCATTTTCCACCTTGGATTTTACCCTTTTTTTTCTCCCTCTCTCTCCTTTGGACTTTTAAAGAATGAAGTTCTAGAATCTGAGTGGTACTTGGTACTTTAAAATCATCGAGAGCAATCTTCTTAATACTTTGCGTACATGCCAGCCCTGTCGGTTTGGCCCTTCCATAATGCATGGTGGAACCGTAGAAATCGCGTCTAGATGCGGAGTTACTTGATTGTACTTGTTTCCTAATGAATTTTTTTTTGTTTCAAATCCACGCTTCAATCGTCCCAAGCACGACGTTAAACTGCTCTCCTAACACCTCTTGTTTTTCCTACCCCTTTTTGTGGTTTTGCGCTTTCTTTTGTTTCCGATCAAACTGAACGTAGTCTAACGTACTCCATCGTCCTAAGCATGACGTTAAACTGCATTATCAAAATCCTTTTTTTTTTGTTTCCTCTTTTTTTTCTCTCTTCTTCTTCTACTTCGTTCTCTTTATTCTTTGAAATCTCTCGCCCCATTCATTCGTCCCAGCCATGCCGTCGAACTGCTCACTCGACAACCAAAACCTCTTATGTCTTTCTCTCCCCATTTTGACGTCAATACTTCTTTAAATTTGCTACCATACGGGGGCAATCCAAGAAAACTAATGATAAAATCGGGGGACACAGTTTGGCGTTGTAGCTTCGAATCTCTGCACTACGTCCGAGATTAAATTATACCACTGGATAGATAAAGGACCAAAGAAATCACTAGGATAAGCGAGATCATTGGCGCGTCGCACGCGGCGGAGGGGGAAGCGCCGAAAAATGGGGTTATTTTGTACTAAATTTTGCCGATTTTGAATTTCAAAATCGAATTCAAACAGCCAGGCTGGCAGAATCGCCAGCAACACGAAAATTTCGCCAGTACATGTGATTGTGCAACCGAACGTCAACGATCGGGGTCACCCCACCGAGAGAGTGTGTGTGGCGCCCGCATTATCCCTTTGTAGGATGTCACCGTATGGTCAATGTTTTTTGCACAATTTTGTGCCGTGGCGAAATTTTGTGTTGCTGGCGATTCTGCCAGCCTGGTTGATTGAATTCGATTTTGAAATTCAAAATCGGCAAAATTTGGTGAAAAATCCCCATTTCTCGGTGCCTGGCTTTGATTTGACTTCATATTGTAAAACCGCTAAGAACAGACAAATTGCTACTACTTTATCAGTAGCGGTATCATCATCATCAAGTCAAAGCCGGTGAAGTTGCCATATATCGCAACATCGATAGCTTCACTGACTGTAATAGAGTTGACATTGACATTTCGGAAATTTATTTGGAAATGAAAGACCCAAAAGCAGGTGATGTCTATCTAGTAATCATAAAGGGCAATGGCATCTTCAAATTCGTACTCGGGTGTGTGTATATTCACCCGGGCACAGCGTTAGGAGAAATTGAACTCTTAATGATACGATCGTTGTTAAAATATTCCAAAAACATCGCTAAAATTATACCCGATTACGAGCCTGATCTTACTACACCAGTTATGATAGTTGGAGACTTTAATGTTGATGTCTCACAAAACTGTTCATTGCCTGACTTCATGCTCAGCGAGTTCAATTTGTTTTATATTGAAACTTCTCCAACAACGTTAGCTTGTATTGATTTAACGTTACCTGTATTGATTTAACGTTTACCAGAAATCTGAATGTATCTTGTATGCCATTTGTGTCGTACTTTTCGTATCACATACCTATAATTAATAAAGTTATATTGGAACAAAATAATGATTTGTTGCCTTGCTTTTGTCCTAAATACATAAATAAAAATATTTTATTCAAGAAATATTACCCGTTACATAAACGTATTCACGTATAACACACGGCCGTGTCCATGACACAGCCACCCCCCCAGCATTTTTGATGTTTTACTCTCTTTGCTTTCCATCAAACTGCACATAGTTTAATTTACCCCTTCGACCTAAGCACCACAGTACCGTCAATCTCCAACTCAATTCTTTATCCTATTGTCATTTTAATAATTTTAATTCTCCTAAATCCAAGCCAACTACACCCCCACACTAGGATTAAAACCCCTTTTCGTATCTACCTTCCTCCGCTGACCAAGCCTGCGAATCTCCTGACTGAATATAAGATGTGTTATGACCCTACATATTTTTGCTCATGCAGGGGCCGATGAAAGAAAATGATGAGAAGTATCCCAAAGATCAAATAAAAGTCAAATAAGGCTCTCAAGAAGTATAACATTAAGAAAAAAAATGTATATGAGTATATAAGCGAAAAAGATGTGTAAGCCTTAATGGCGAAGAGGAAAAAAAATTTATATGAGTATATAAGCGAAAAAGAAATGTTAGCTTTAATGGCGAAAAAGAAAAAAAAATGTAATACTGATGTAAGGCAGATATAGACATATATATTTGGAAAATATGTACATGCCTAAATCTACCATAAATTATAAAAAAAGGGCCCAGTCACACATGTTCCAGCCTGGGCCCAGTCACACATGTTCCATTTCTTTCTCCCCTTTTTTGCCCTAGCCCCCCCCCTGGAAAACTCGTTCGTTCCCAGCCCAAAATGCTGACGCCGCATTATGGGTTCCCATGCGCGAAATTCTGTCGCCATCAAGCCTTGTCACCAAGGTTAAACTTGATCGCGACAGAATAAATAATCATGCGCAATAAAATTTCACCGTCGTGATGAAATCGGCTCGCGTAAGTTTGAAACAATTAGATCAAAAGCGCTAATTGCGCACATTCCCGGTCCCTACTTAAGGGCCGCAAAGTAACGCGTATTTTCAGTCGCGCTTTGGCCGGTGACTGGATCGGTCGCTTCCCTTCATTCGTCCATCTTTTACGTGATTATAAGTTCGCGCAAGGGTCATTGGGGAGACCTCCGACCCATTGACGATTTAAAAAAAAAAGTGGGAAGTCAGTTAAAATGAAATCAGTTGGTTAATGTTCTAATACAAAATGAACTATTGAACTTTCTACAAAAATTAATTGAAAAGTAACTTAACATGAAATCAGTTGGTTAATGTTCTAATACAAAATGAACTATTGAACTTTCTACAAAAATTAATTGAAAAAGTAACTTAACATGAAATCAGTTGGTTAATGTTCTAATACAAAATGAACTATTGAATCTTTATACAAAAATTAATTGAAAAGACAGTTATAATGAAATCAGTTGGTTAATGTTTTTATACAAAATAATGTGTTGAACTTTCTACAAAAATTAATTGAAAAAGTAACTTAACATGAAATCAGTTGGTTAATGTTCTAATACAAAATGAACTATTGAACTTTCTACAAAAATTAATTGAAAAGTAACTTAGAATGAAATCAGTTGGTTAATATTCTAATACAAAATACACTTTGAATCTTTGTACAAAAATTAATTGAAAAGACAGTTATAATGAAATCAGTTGGTTAATGTTTTTATTCAAAATAAAGTGTTGAACTTTCTACAAAAATTAATTGAAAAAGTAACTTAAAATGAAATCAGTTGGTTAATGTTCTAGTACAAAACGAACTATTGAATCTTTGTACAAAAATTAATTGAAAAGACAGTTATAATGAAATCAGTTGTTTAATATTTTAATATAAAATAAAGTATTGAACCTTGTACAAAATTAATTGAAGTAAGTGGAAAGGAGTCTGAGATTGTGAAATTTAACATACCTGAAAAGAACAGTTTCGCATTAAAATAAATCTTTATTAACAAAAACTCTAGAAGTAACTTAAAATGAAATCAGTTGGTTACTGCTGTTCATATGAACTAAACCGTTGAACTTTGTACGAATATTAATTGAGTTTCATAATTGGGAAATTATTCATAAGGGACTAGAAAAAAAAGCCCGTAATACGGACAAAAAAAAATTTATAGATATTTATCATAAAAACGTCAACTTTGTTGAGTTCATGATGTTAGATGTTGAATATCAGGTTGGAACTTTGATGCACTTGGCTTTTCAGATTTACTTTGCGTCCCGTGTAGTGCACTCATAATTATTATATGTAACTAATATGTATAAGAAGTTTTCGCGAAAACGTTGGCAGAATGCGTCGCTATCTCCCAGAGCAAGGGACGGGGACCCCTTTTCGCATGTTGCCCCATAATTCTCTTTTTATATTTTCTTGGAATTCAACTTTAATTTCTATAAGTTTTCAAAAATCCGTCCTTATCTGGGAAATATTTCCTTGTACGCAATGTTTGGTGTGAAGACTGCTTCAGATCCTGGTATGAGTTTGCCTTGATATGGTTCATGTAATATCTTGATTTTATCATATATTTTTTTAAAATTCAACTTTACTTTTTATAAGTTTTTATAAATCCGTCCTTATTTTGAAAATATTTCCTTGTATGCAATGTTAAGTGTGAAGACTTCTTCAGGCGATTTTTATTTTTTTTTTAAAACTTCACGCACAGGCACTTGCCCTGTTTTCCGCTCCGCGCGGGAACGCCACCTCTCAATTTCAGTAAAAATCGGTATGATTTTCGCTGGTGCAAGTAATTTTCTCACAAATTTCCGTTTCGTACGGGAACGCAAATCGCGCAATTCAGTAAATATCAGTAAGTACTGAAGCAGAAAAAGGGGAATGGGCTTCACACTCTGAAAGCAGAGACGATTCATTTTAAAAGAATGAATTTCTCTCTGCTTTCTGGATGTAAGTCTCATTCACCAGAGAATGGGATCATTCTGATTTTTTCTGAACTTAAGAGTTTTGCGTTCCCGCACGGAGGAAACTACTCGCACAGGCACTTCCCCTAAAAAATCATAATGATCCCATTCTCTGGTGAATGAGACTTACATCCAGAAAGCAGAGAGAAATTCATTCTTTTAAAATGAATTGTCTCTGCCTTCAGAGCGTGAAGCCCATTCCCCTTTTTTTGCTTCACGACCATTAGGATTTTATTATATTAAGATACCCTGGATGGCCTCGTCGTTTGGATTACGGTTTATTGAATTGCGCTGGATTTTTGTTGGTTGGACCTTCTGGTACAGGACTTCGACGGTTGTTTCAGGCGTGGACGAAGTTCGGTATTGCTTTGTGTTATCACAAACATCCCCCAATTATACCTATTTTTATTTTAGGTTTTACAAAAGTGTTACTTAATTACGAAAGTGTTACTTAAATTTCCTAATTCCCTAACTAATTTCCCTATTTATTAATATTGTTGTTTTTCTAACCCTATCTTATTTCCGTACCTTGTGGCTACATAATATACATGCTCCAAATTTCTATCTCGCTTACAATGTTTTATTTGTTATAATCGTGTTACAGCTGCAAGTGTTTCCTTCTTTACATTTATTTCATATAACATTACAATTACAACTGCTTTTCCATTTCCTTTTGTTACATATTATCATTTCAAAAGCTTTTTCTTCTTCATTTGTTACATATCCCTTTCTTATGATTTATAATTTCTTAAATATTTCCTTATATCTACTTTACTATCCTTCTTGGTATTGAGGATACCATATTTCTTCGTTCGTCTTGCCTATAGCCTTCAGAGTGGTTTTCATCACCGTGACTTGCTGTTTTGCTAAATCCAAGGTGGTTTTTGTGTCACTTTCCAATTCCGTTAACTTTTGATGGATGTGTCCCGAGTCTTCACTATCCATGGTTCCGAAGAGACTCTTTATTATCTTCCCTCCTATATTTAATAGTCCACTCTTGGTTCGACTGAGAGGTTCTCGCGTAAAATTTGCTTTGTTAATGAGTTCGCGTATTTGTATAACTTGTGTCTTAATTTCACTTTGCCAATGATGACAATACTCTTCGCCAACTAAACTGCTGCTTCAAAATCTCCGATGTATTTTAGATGTCTCTCTTCCATTGGTTGGGGTAATTGTGTCTTTTGATCGTAGAATTCTTCGACTGAATTTTACCCTCTTCCAAATTCTTCTGGGTTGTTTGATAGGCTCTTTGGAGCTTGGTTCTTAGGTGTGAATAGTAGTTCTCATGGTCATACACCGGCTGCGGTTCTTTCTTTAAGTTGCTTGGCAATGTGGCGGAGAACCCGTAGAGACAATCCATGGTAGTAAGTTTCGTAGTTGCATGCATGCTGTTATTTCTGACGAAGATGGCTGCCCGCAGGTGTTCATCCCAGTCTGTTTGATTGTCATCGACGAAATTCCTCAGGTATTCTACCAGAGGCCTATGGGATCTTTCTAATGCACTGTTGGCTTGTGGGTGATACGGTGTTGTTTCGAGTTTCCGTATCCGAAATAATTTGCACACTTCCCTGAACATCTCAGAAGTGAAGTTAGCCCCTTGATCGGTAATTAGTTTATTAGGTATTCTGTACCGACTTATAATTTTCCCCACGAATACTTGTGCTACTGTCTTTGCCTCCATGTTTGGTAATGGCACGACATCCATGAATCGGGTGAGGTCATCTTCAAAACTTAAGATGTACTTGTTTCCACGAGGTGTCTCCGGTAGCGGTCCTACCAAGTCCATGTAGACCTTGTCAAACGGTTGTTGGGCTGTATCAGTTATGATTATCGGCTCCTTATGTTCTCTGCTCAATTTGTTTAACTGGCATGTCTTGCACTTTCTTGTGTATCTTTTGATGTCTTTCAACATTCCCTTCAAGCTAAATTCCCTTTTTAACCGATGGTAGGTCTTGAATACCCCTTGGTGCCCGCCTAAAGGCGCATCGTGACAATCTCGTAGTATAGTTTCTATATCCTGAGGGTCCATTTGCGTTCTTATATGTGGATTCTTCTGGTTGGGTGCTTCGCTTTTTGTTGTAAGTTCAGTCTGTTCATTCGTTGGTGGAGCCTCCATTACTTCTTCTCCCGATATTTCCCTTTGCCCTCTCGACTGTCTTCGACCTTCCTTCCTTCCTTGTACTCTATCCATAAGTACTTTGTGCCATAATCGTAGAATTCTGTTTGTCGGGTCTTTTGTTCGTATGGCCCCCTTTAAATGCTCATGATCGGTAAAGACTTTGAATGGCCGTCCATATAAATAACACCTGAAGTTCCTTACTGCCCATAGTATGGCCAAGAGTTACCGTTCTATGGTGGAATAGTTTCTTTCGCCTGCATTCAAAGTTCTACTCGCGTAAGCTATTGGCTTCTCCTCATTGGGTGGACCCTGCGCTAGTACGGCTCCGAGCGCTTCCCCACTTGCGTCCGTGTATAGCCTGAATGGTTCTTTGAAGTTTGGGTACCTGAGTACCGGTGGACTTATCAATTTCTCCTTGAGGTTGTCAAACGCCCTTACACAACTTTCATCCCAAATGAATTTCATGTCTTTCCTTAGGAGTTTATTGATGGGTGCCGCTGTTTTAGAAAAGTCCGATTTCTACCATTTACTTCTACCACACATTACGTCCACTAAGTGTACGTCATTCGCGCGTTGGTTGCGGTTTTCTTCAAATTTTATAATTGTTCCTCTGCCATTGCTTGTGGGCGGAAACGCGAGCTGCTGTGCGGGACCCTCGATATTGCAATGTTTAGACAAGCAATCGTTACCCAATAATCCCGTTATGTTTCCATGATTGACAGTTTCAATAATATGAAACTTGCATGGATAAATCTTATCTAAATTTATGTGTCCTATGATTTTCCCCTTGAAGTAATTTCCCCTGAAATAGTGTACAGTCTGATAATTTCTTCTCTATTTATATCTGTTTTCCTTTCTTCATTAATTTCGTCTTCTTTTTTAAGGCTTATTTTGGCTCCTGTGTCCATTATGAACAAGTTTTTACTTCTTTGTGCCACATTTAGGGGTAGACTCACTATATGGATTTCTGGACACGATCCACACCGCCTTTCTTTATCTTTTAGTGGCGACTCGCGGTGTGTCCGGTCGCCCCCTTGCAGTTTTCCGATGGCCTGTTTATGGCTTGTTTTTCCAGCTGTAACCGTTCCCATCTCTCCTTCAAATAACATCCACCTTCCGTATGGCCAATCGCCAGACAAAAGTTACACTTTTCTTCTGTGCCGTTTGCCGTAGTGTGATCCACCTGGCGAACCCTATATACATTTGGACCTGGATTTGTTTGGTTCCTACCGTGCGAGTTGTAGTTTTGCATTGTGTGACCATACGCCTTACAACTTGTGCAGAATGGCGTCATTTGTTTTGTGCGACACTCTGCCATTACATGCCCCGGTCGGTTACAGAAGTGACATCTTATTTGGCGACGCTCTTTCCTATCTCTCGGACTATTTTGATTCCCATTTCGATAGTTGTTCGTGGGGGGTTGGAAATTATTTCTGCGCGGTTGCTGGTAATGTTGACCACCATTCCTGTTGTTTTGATTACCCCGTTGAGGATCCTGTTGATTCGTAGCTGGTTGATATAGCTGTTGCATGGGAATTGCCCCATGTTGGGTCCCGTTCCTTAGTTTGATTGCCGAATCAAGCTACTGGCGTCCTGTTGCGGCTATCGCATACATTGCTCTGTCTGTTCCAGTTTTCTTACTTTAGCTCCCAGAGCCTCCAGGGTGTTCTCAACGTCTTGGAGAAGATAAAACTTGTCATTCGAATTTATCACTCCCATCTTAAAACAATGTAAACCGACTTCCTCTATTTCAGCTTTCCTGTTAGGGTACTGCCTATTCCTATTTCCCATCTCCCCTATTAGGTTACTAAACGTCTGCTGCATTCTGCAATCAACGTTTTTGTTGGTAATTGCTGTACATTTCGGAGTTGAGTGTTCAGCGTTATGTACGGTGCTCCATGGATTAAATTTGATCTCAGTGTTGAGAATATATCTTCAATCGTACCGTTTGCGCCTGTTTGTACCACTTCCACTGCCCTACTTCTCAATCGGGTTGGTAATAAGACGGTGAATAACACTTTGTTTGGTGCTTCCGCAAGGATCTCATACCCTAGACGAGCACAATTTATGATTTCATTCACCTCGCTTTGCTTGCGTGGTCCATCTTCACCCACTAAGATTGGTACTTTGTTGTAAAGCACGTTATTTACTAGGGTTATGTCAGCCATTTTTTTAGTTTTTTCTTCTATTGAACTCGGTTCACCTACTGCTTTACTATCTGTATTCCTTCGGGGTTTTTGTTGCCTGCTTCTGCTACGTCCAGGGTCAGAATTAACTGAGTGTGTTCTTACATATCGCCTCCCGTTCCTGAGTGATACAACTTCTCGTAACAGGTGTCTTTGATTCTCTTCATCGTTCTCTTCTGGTACTGGATTACCCTTTGCTCTTCTAGTTGTTCTGGGTTTTGAGTAATGTCAGAATGGTCTCTGGTTTGTTCCCTGCTTTCTGTAGTTGGCTCGCTCTCCTCTTCGGTTTGATCTGATTCATGCCCACTAATTGATTCTCTAGTTGTTATTTTCGTCGTTTACACCGTTTTCCGCTATGGACGCCGGAATTAATACATTTGGTTCCGAGATTACTGGCTGTCCCGCGCCGAAGCTTTTATTTGTTGGAATTTGGGTGTGGATTGTGCCATATATTCCTGTACCTTTTAGTTGCGTAGTTACTCCTATCATGGTCTACTATCATTTATCTGTTTTTAACTGTAATTTTTTTTCTATTTTTTTTATTTATACTTTCTTTTTACTTATATATTTTTTTCTTTTTATGTTTAACTTGTTTCTTTTGTCCCTTCTTTTCGTTTATTTATATTTATTTCTTTTTCTCTTCTTTTGTATTTGTTTTACTCAATATCCTTTTCTTCTCCTTTTTTCAGATTATAACATCGATTATACAAAGTTTTCTTTCGTACTACACCTTGAGGTCTTGCGTTAACCATATTTCCTATATATATTTGACAACAATTGTTTTGACTACTGTATCCATTTCTCATTTACATTATATTATATTGTTTCTCATTTAGTATGTTTAATTGTTTTATCCCTACAGTTCAGTATATGACTATCTTAATTTGTGTTCAGAAGTGCATTTCCTTTCATTTTCCCTTATGTATTCACAATTTATTAACAACCTCCTCTTTTACCATTCATTATCCAGAGGTAGGTTTATTATTTTCTATTCCAAATTTCTCGAAAATTCTAGTAACATCTTTTTTTTCTAAAATTCTATTCTAACCTCCTCTTCACAAAACAATTCCTTAGAGGTAGGCTCAAAAAGCGGCTGCGTCAAATTTATGTGACGAAATTGGTGGGATAAACCTCACACTTGAAATCCTCCGACGGGGTACACTTCTGTCCACAATTAATTGCTTGCATGAAATCAACAAACAAACTCTACGGTTCCCATACATTTATTCTTTACGTGAAAATTACAATCTCCTCTTAAATCTTAACCAAACTATTCTTATTTCCTAATTTTTATCCCTGAAGTATCGATCCGACAATCGCCCTGGGTTGTTCTTGGCCAGCTTCTTATTCTCACGGTCTCTTGCTCTTTCATTATACAACCTCTGGAGGTCCTGTTGGATCCTTACTCGATCCAACCGCCCAACAGCCAGCAGTAGCTGTCGTCGAGTCTCTTCATTCATTGTTCTGAACTGAGCTTCCCTGCCTGTCCGCTTCCTCGGAGGCACTACTGGAGTTACCGGGTCTGCTCGCGGTTTTTGCTGCCCTTTCATTCGATCCCTGTACTCCTCTATGTTGAGTGGCCAGGGACCCGCCTTGGGATGCTTCAAGTCTTTTTCTAACCGTTGTCTTTGGTCGTTCACTAGAGGAAATTCGCCCAGTGAAAAAGATTGCGTTATGCCCGATAGGCTCAGAGAACCGTGGTCGGGGTTTAGGCGGAGAGGTTAAGAACTCTCATTCTCTATCCTCGTGCTGTTGATGCAGTCTGCATACTTACCTTCGGCTATCTGTTATCTGGTAATCATCTCCTCCAGTTGTTCTTCTGGCTCTCGGCTTCCTGGTAGGCTGTTCTTCCTTCCCCTTAAGTGGTTCGTCCTGTATAACGATTGACTCTTCCTGTCTGCTGTTAACTGACTGCCTTTTCCCTAATATTTTCCCCTGTCCATTTATTCCTATTTTTCCTTTACGCCGCAATTCCCACTCTGTCAATTTTCCCATGAAATTATTGTCCCAATTTCCCATTTTCATACTTTCCATTTCCCGAAAATGCATTTCCGCACATTCCTCTAAGGGGGTGAATTCGGTCGTTCCACTTGACATTCGGTCACTTTGATCGTTCGTTGGATCTGATGGTTCATCTGTAACCCTGTGTAGGAATCTCTTCCTGATGCTCCTCATCCTCATACACCATCCCCAAGCCTCCGAGGACTATACCAATTAACCCCCTTTGTATTCTCCTCGTTTTATGTATGTTTATCGGTGCCTTTGTCTGGTTTCCGATCTGGATAGTCACCCTCCATTTCCTAGTCATTGCTAGGAGAGTTCTCCTTATATCAATATTTGTTGGAAGTGCCTCTTTGAATCTCCTAAGCAGCCAGTGATGGATTCTTTGTACGTTTTTTTTTAAGTCGAACCAGAGGGAGTAGCATTCTACTCTCGAGCGCCAGGCTGCTTGCGTACTGGATTTTGTCACGTGCAAAATCTGCGCCTGCGGACAAATCCGAATCGCTCGGTGGTTGGGTGATGGCCTTTTGCCCGCGAAGAAAAGTCGTGGGTTGGTGCCACTCGTTTTAGGACGAGTCACCCGGCACCGATCGTGGTCAAAACGAGAACCCCACGACGTGCCCCAAAGAAGAAAAGAAAGGAAAAAGATAATGAGGAGTGAAAGCGGAAGTGGATTAAAAATTGAGCGCAACGTTCAAACTCAATCCCGCGTTTTATTCGCTAATTCCCGATCGAGCATCGATCCTTCACAATACCTTCACAATTCTTTCTCTTATCTTAGCCTAGACTATACCTATCTCTCCTATTATCATATTTATATGCAAATCTCAAATCCTACACCTTAAGACTACTAATAATATACTTAAAACTGGACTTATCTACGTTTGGCGGCGCTCCTTCTCGTGCTGCGTCGTTCTCCCTCGGGGTGGCTGCTTCACGGGTTTATTTCACCTTCCGCATTCGCTTCAATTTTCCAATTCAACTTTGTCAATTCAATTATAATGCTATCGTATTAACACGTTCACAGTCAATCACGCACGTCTTTAGCTGATATCTCATAACCTCGACTTGGCTTCATTCACCTCAACTGGGTTAACTTTCAACACAGTCACTTCGATATGATTCACAACTGTCTACAACTATTATCGTTCAGCACATTTAACGTTTCTTCTCTTTGACTCGCTTATTCGCGTATCTATTCTCGTAGCCAATTTTCAAGATAGTCACTTCAATACTTCGATATGCTTTATAGTAAATCACAAACTTGCTCTAATAATTCTAATTTTCAAGATAGTCACTTCAATACCTCGATATGCTTCACAGTAAACCACAAATTGTTCTAATAATTCTAATTTTCGGGATAACCACTTCAATACTTCGATATGCCTCGCCGTTAATCACGAATTGTTCAAATAATTCTGATTTTCAAGATAGTCACTTCAATACCTTGATATGCTTCACCGTAAACCAGAAATTGTTCTAATAATTCTAATTTTCGGGAAAGTCCCTTCAATACATCGATATGCCTCACAGTTATTCACGAATTGTTCTAATAATTACTCTGAATTTTTTTTTGATATGGTTACTACGTTCGCTTCAACAAGATTCGCGATCAAACGATCCCTCTTCGCTCATCATAGTTATCTTAACTTAAAGACTACAACACTATCTGTTCACATAAACATTACATTATCCCCATGGGATCGATGCTACTTTCGCACTTGACTACCTCGTCACGATATCTTTCAAACCGCTATCTCTCTCACGTCACTCCCAGCTCCACTCTCTGTCTCGATCCTCCGAAGACTCTGCCGCTTTCTGACTCCCAGCTAACTAAAAGAGGACGAGTCGTGTTCCCTACTCCTTTTATATCTGAATCCCCTTGTCCTTGGCTTATTCCTCGGTCATTCAACTCCAATCCTAGAGTTGAAAGTCCGAGGAAGATCCCGTAATGGAGCCACTCGGGGATCCAAATTTTCCAAAATTTCACAAGTTTAGTAACCCAAAATTTGTGGATTTCACATCCTGAAATTCATTTTTCGAAACTGATTGCACAATTTTTCGGGTTCAACAACCTCGATCTCATCGTTGCATTGTGCAATGAGTTTCGACGGACAGAGGATCCCGTAATGGATTTGGGTCACAATAGACCAGAAACAAGGGGCGGCACCGATGATCTAGCGGTTCGATCGTCCGAATGAGACAATACCCTTTCTCATTCGGCAGATCGTAACGAGAATCGGGATTTCACTCGCACAATTTTTGATTGATTCGTCAATCAAAAATTGTGTATCCGAGGTATCCCAATCTCGCTCCTCCCCATGAATGGAATCACTTTGATTCCATTGATGCAGGTCAGGAACGAGAATCGGGATTGCACTCCCACAATCCTTGATTGATTGGTCAATCAAAAATTGTGCATTCAAATTACCTTAACCTCGCTCGTCCCCCATGAGCAATCCGCGCTGAGAACTGTGATTGGCCTGTAATTAACTCGATCCTTTTTGTCACCTTTGTGGATTTACACCATGCACTCTTCGACGTATGTTTCAATAACGTCAATGAAGTCAAGCAATCGGAATCTAATGAAGAGTACTCAACTACAGCACACGCTGCATATCAACAATAGATAAAACACCTGTTAACATCAAAAATTATAGGATTCCACAAACTTAGTTAGAGGAAATTGATAATCAAATCCTGTATCTGTAAGCCCATGCAACTCGCATTTAGTTTTTGTCCAAAAGAAAAGTAACAGCAACGAAAAGTAATGAAAATTAGTCGTCGATTTTCCCTGAACAAAACAAAAATCCCGAAATAAAAAATCGAAAATGGTAAACGTTCTTACCCAAAGAAGAAAATGTGTTTGATAAGCTAGCAAAGTCTAAATTTTTGGCTATCATAGAAATGACCGGTTCCTTGCATCAAATTCTCCTACTCCCAAAATCTAGACTTTTAACCGAACTAACCAAGGTCATTTTCAGTTCAAAAGACTTAAGGTTAGGTTTTTTCTATGTTCAAGCTAAGGTGTTTTTTATGGTATGCTTAGGTTTTTTTTATGTTTAAGCTGAGGCTTTTTTTATGTGATGTTTCCACCTAAGGCTAAATTCACTTACTTAGAATTACGCTTTCTTTTCTTTGTTAATCAAATGTTAAAACACCTAGGTACTAAGATATAGCTAGTTTTAGCTAGCTGCTTAGTACGATTGTCAGTTAGTTATTTCATAACACGTTATTCATATTAGATATAAGTTTCTTTGTAAATCGTCAATGAATAAAACCATAAAATCCAAAAAAAAAATCAGTTCAAAAGACTACCATTTGGTCCTAACAACTCAATGAAAAATTTTCAACGAATGTATCCTTAGCATTAAGTGGTTTGCAAGAATCAGCTTATTATTACGTGGATGATATAATTGTTTTCGGATCCAGTTAAAATGGACCACAATGACAAATTGATTACTGACAAATCCATAGCTTATGTACGCTAGTAGATCCTTATAGAGGGTGTCCCGTACTCGAGTGAATTAAATTGGAAGAACCATTCCTTGACACAAGGAGAGTAAAAAACTTTATAAGGGGCAATATGCACCGTTTAGGAGTTACAAAGTGTTCAGTGTTACAGGGTGTTCAACGCACCAAAAGCGAAAGATTTATTAGCCAAACATTGGGGAATTAATCGGTTTAAACCGCATTTACAGATTCATACAGATTGCGTTCTACATATATACTGTTTTGTGTTACACCATACACTAAAGTCTATTTGGCTGATAGTCATGCGGTCTGCTCGGCTGTCAAGGGCAGCAATTACTTTGTTTATACTATGCATGTAATGCTGCTTCACATGACATCTCCCTTTTTTATTATTCATAACGTGGTTATATAGTTTTCGAGGTGGTGACATGGTGGCTGGTTCGATTTATTGATTCGTCCGCTACGAGTAACATATGTCATATGACAATTTTCATTTTTTCATTAAGGTCATCCTTTCATATCATTGGTTCATTATTTGCAAATTCTCTAGATTGTCTCTTTTCGCTATTGTTTTCCTATAATTAGAAGTTTTAGATACTTGCGGTTCCATATTTTCATAGATTCTTTCTTTATTCACTACACTTCGTTTCGACTGGTAGTCTTTTATCATTTCTTTAATGTATTCTATATCGTGTTCACAGTGAACCTTTTTCCGGTTCTATTATTAATATCTTTGTTAACAATTATGGCACGTCCCAAAGTACCCTGCCTGTTTCTAAATCTTACATTTTGTCCTTTTTTACATTTTTGTAATCCCTTACCTCGAATATCATGACCTGCTTTTTGGTTTCTTTTTCTTATTAACGATCTATTTTTGAAGTGAAATTTCTTAGGAAAAGATATAAGTTGTATATTAACTGTAAAATTTAGTCTATCCACTATCTTCTCAAGCCGTCCTCGATGTAAGTACTAATTGCGATCCACACTGCTTGATTTCGGTAATCGAATCAGAACCGGCAAGCTAGTATGTTCAATATATTTTTAAGTGACTTTCGAAATTATTGTATGTACACTACCGCTCAAAAGTATTTGGCCACTTGCATTTTACTTAAAATTTCCAAAATTATGCAAGTAATATTTATTTAGGTTTCATTGTTTGGAGATGGTTTTAAAACTGTTCTTCATAACACAAATCCTTACAACGCACGGATATTCCCCGCTCCTCCGGTCATAACACCAAAACGGTGTAATTATGGGATTCTGAATCCTTGAGTATAATTATTGTTTCCATTAAATATTTGACTAATAAACATGTGCCATATTTGAAGTAGTTACTGAAAATTATTTCCCATTAGTTGTTTGATGTCGTTTGACCGGAAAAAACATGACCTTTAGGTGAAATTTCTGTTACGCCAAATACTTTTGAGCGGTAGTGTAAGTGTAAATGGTATCGGGAACTTAAGGTGCGGCAACATAAGAAAATTGTGTTAGTTTGGCAAGCGATTTTACGAAAGTACTTCCCCTTCTTAATAATTTGTACTGAACAAATTTTGTTAAGTCAAACGCTGAAAACTGTCAAAAGCATAATACTCAATTGCAATCCATACGCGAAATTATTTAAATCTGTTGGTACAATGGCACAGAGCTGCCCTGACTTTCAATTACATTTCACTTTGGGGAATGCTTTTGATAGAAGGAGATATAATGCACCCACAGGGCAAGGTGAAATTGCAGCAGTGTTCACATCAGTTGATGGCGCACCACCAGGTAAATTCGAATTTTTTGTATATCACAAAGCAACTGGCCACTTGACTCGGATAAATAATCTTAATCCTCATTGTGATCCAATGGGCTATCCACTTGTCTTTCCCTGTGGTGATTCTGGATGGAAACGAGGTATGTCTCATGTCCAAATTCACCGTACAGCTGCTCGAAACACAACAACTCAGTTGCAATATTACTGCTACAGGTTAGCTGTCCGCAGTGGCTCTAATTTAATACATTATTCAGGAAAATTATTTCAACAATATGTTGTAGACTGCTATTGTAGAGTCGAAGGAGCCAGGATTGCTTTTATACGGTCCCATCAAAAAGAATCACGTGTTAAAAATTATAAAGGTCTTATGGATTACATGTTAAATGACAATCAGGAATTTTTGCCTGGGATCCCTGTCATACTACCTTCAACATTAATAGGTAGCCCAAGAAATATGATACAAAACTATCAGGATGCAATGGCAATTGTGAATAGATTTGGTAAGCCCGATATCTTTGTCACTGCAACATGTAATCCAAACTGGAAAGAAATCACAAACAACCTCCGGCCACATGAAAAAGTTTGTAACAGGCCTGACTTAGTGAGTAGAGTTTTCAGTGCTAAGCTACAACTCTTACTAGATGACCTTCTTAAAAACCATGTATTGGGAGTTGTTGTGGCAAATGTACATGTAGTTGAATTTCAGAAGCGAGGACTACCTCATGCTCATATTTTGCTCATTTTACGAGAATCCGACAAAATTAGGGATCCGAGAGATGTGGATTCGATTGTTTACGCAGAAATACCAGATCCTTATGAAGACCCACTTCTGCATGCGATTGTTTCTCAATGCATGATTCATGGTCCATTTGGTGCAGTGAATTTGCAAGCTCCTTGCATGGAAGGCGATAAATGTACTAAAAATTTTCCAAAAGAATATGCCTCTGAGACCATTATGAACGTGAGGGGTTATCCTATCTATCGGAGAAGAAATGACGGTAGGACTGTCCAAAATAATGCAGTTTACCTGGACAACAGGTGGATAGTACCTTACAACAAGTTGCTATCTAAAAAGTACGAGGCTCACATTAATGTAGAGATTTGTTCAACCGTAACTTCAGTAAAATACCTGTACTAGTACGTTTACAAGGGCCACGATTGCACTGCCCTGCGCGTGAGTGCTCAGGAAAACAATTAACAGACGGACGAAGTCGAAAAATTCATTAACTGTCGCTATGTAAGTCCTCCGGAAGCAATGTGGCGCTTTTACCAAAAATCTGACACTATAGAGGGATTACCTGTACCCTTACCACAAGAACAGATGGTTTACTTTCATGGCAATCTTCAAGGTGACTTTGCCAACGAACGAAACACAAAATTGACTGCTTTTTTTAAACTGTGTGAAGACAATATCGCTGCAAGGGAATACTTATATTCACAGATTCCGGAACATTTCGTTTGGAGAAAGGACAAGTGGAAACCGAGGAAAAGATTTACGAAGGGTATCGGTACGATTTACACAATCAATCCCATCCACAAGGAACGCTACAGCTTGTGGGTACTTCTGCTGCAGGTCAATGGACCCACAAGTTTTGACTTTTTGAAAACTGTTGACGGGACGCTCTGTGCAACCTTTTCAGAAGCAGCGAAAAGATTGAATTTGCTGGAAAATGATAGGGAGTGGTTTCAATGTGTTGAAGAGGCATCCGCATTCCAAATGCCCAGGCAACTAAGGGACCTATTCGGAGTTATTTTTGTTTTCTGCTCACCAAATGACTTGCCACAACTTTGGGAAACTTTCAAACGACACATTGCAGAAGATGACTTAAGGACGCACGAAGACGATGATGCATTCAATCTGGCTATGCTTGACATTCAGGAAATCTTCAAGATGCATGGACGTACCTGCAAAGACATTGTTTTACCGACACCGCATCACATGGAACATCACCAACAAGTTTCCATTAGCAGCGACGAGGAAGCAGAAATAGGACGTATTATGTACAACCAGTTAAACAACGAGCAACAAAAAATTGTTGACGAAATCCTTTCATGCGTGCAATATGGTGCACACCAATCCTTCTTCATCGGCGGAACCGGGAAAACATTTGTTTACCAAACTCTCATTCACATACTACGCGGACAAGGAAAATCGGTTTTGTCCGTAGCTTGGACGGGAATTGCTGCGAAACTTCTACAAGATGGTAGAAGAGCTCACTCTGTATTTAAATTTCCAGTCCCTTTAAATGAAACTTCAGTCTCATCACTAAGACTTAATTCCTCTGAAGCGGAAGCAATTAGAAAGGCATCCATTATTATATGGGATGAGGTATCTATGGTCACACAGAGGGCATTGACCGTTTTGCTCAGGCTTTTCACTGAATTAACTAAACTAGACACTCTTTTTGGTGGAAAAATTATTGTATTTGGCGGAGATTTCAGACAGGTTCTGCTTTACAAAGTTTCTGTGTAAAGAGTTCTCCTCTTTGAAATCAGGTTACTCATCGGATGCTTACTACTAATATGAGCGCCGCAGGTGACGCAGACTTCTCGGATTGGTTACTAAAACTTGGAAGTGGGACTCTGCTCACTTACAACCATCCCTACCCCGACAGCATCCAAATACCCAGCATTGTTATTGTCCTTTAGAAGAGTTAATCAAACAGACTTTTGGTACTGAAATAATTAATGAAAGTAACATTGCCAACATTTTGCGAACCGCTATTCTCTGTGCAAAAAACGACGATTGCGGCAAAATTAATAATGATATTGTTCGAACTTTAATTGAAGGAGATAGTAGGACCTACCTCAGTTTTGATTCTATTCACAGATTTGTCCGACTGAGTTTCTAACAGCCTTAGTCCCTCCGGCTTTCCTCCGCAAAAACTAATTTTAAAGATTAACACTGTTGTTATGCTAATCAGGAATCTTAACTCAAAGCATGGCTTAGTCAACGGCTTACGATTAATCATCAAACAATTAAATGATTATAACATTGTTGCACAAACTATAGATTTGGGACAATTAGTTATCATACCTAGGATTATTTTGACACCATCTGACCCTACTATGCCTTTCGAAATGAGTAGAAAACAATTTCCAATAAAAATTGCCTTTGCTATGACGATTAACAAAGCACAGGGCAAAACCCTCGATAAAGCTAGCATTTATCTTCCCAAACCTGTATTCTCTCATGGTCAGTTATACGTCGCATTCTCAAGAGTCATATCTTTCTCTTATATTAAAATTGCTATCAACGAAACTTCCGAGCAACACTTGACTGAAGATTCCGTTTTTGCCTCTAACATTGTGTACAAAGAGGTACTGTAAACCATACAATTTCAGTTCTGTGCCTACTGTGTATACCAAGGGTTGTGAATAACTTCTTATATACTTCTCATATACTATATACTTATAATATCCTATATATACCTCTTATATATTATAAACAATTAGAATTCCCAATTCCATATGGGAACTGTAGGTACTAACTATTTATTTAAAAAAAAATACATATAACTTATTTTACAATAGTTAACTTATATGACTAAAAATTTTACTGTATTATAAATAATATGTTAGTAGTAAGACAAAGTAGATTAATGTAATATTTTGTTTAGATTTCTGTGTGATAGTTTTTGAAGTTAAAAAATTTTTGTAATTGTTTGTCAGAAAATTGATTTGAATTAATAGAGTCAGTAACATTTTAAATAATTTCAAAAAAAGGCTAAAATAAAATTAATATGAAATTAAATTAAATTAAATTAAATTAATTTATATATTTAAATAAATGTGAGTTTTAAATGTTAAATAGTAATAGTGATGACTAAATTGGTGACCCCGACAAGGAACAATTATCCCAACAAGGAACAATTTTTAATTGGTGTTTTCTAGTTTATTCAAGTTTATTCAAGAATCAAGGAGCAACTTACATCAAGAACAACTTCAAGATCATGTAAGGAACAACACATAAAGAAAAACTTCAAGACATCCCGAAGAATATTCAAGACGTTGCCCATGATAAGAAAAAGCTAACGTTTTATATGGCTAGGTTAGTTAGGAAATGGAGCGTGGCGAATTTGGATCGAGGTGTGTAGTGCAAAGTTAAATCGTAGTGGTTATAAAATGAGAGGTTTTTTTAATATATATTTTCCTCTCAACAAAAGTCTTGCGTTTTTCTTTGTTTGTGCTCGTTTTTCACTGGATCCGTCTGAATAGTAATTTGCCGGATATGTTGTAAATGTTTCTCCTAAACACGTTCATTTTATAAAGTGCCCTCTTTCCTTCTCACATGCGCGAGAAGTGCAAACTAAATCTCGATATTCGAACAACCAAGGACCAAGAAAAATTACAAAATGCTTATTCATCTATCCTCAACCTTGCAAGGACATAAAATTAGACGAAATGAATTTATCCACACCCAACGTCTCTCTAGAAAGTCTGATGATATTAAACTGCCATTCGAAAAACTCTAGGGTCAAGCAAAATCGGAGTTAACACATATATCGACACAATCAAAGCCCTCAATGCTCCCACAGAGATCAAAAAAGTACTTAGGGACCCTCATGAGTGAGTATACAACGAATAATGAGACAATTTCACTGGAAGTGTTTGACCAAGGACACTGCAAATTTCATCAAATCCTGCGCGATTTGCCAAGCGAATGAGGCCTCTAAAAATCCCCATGAAAATCCATGGTGCCTTTCGAAAAAGTGTACTTCGACGCAGTAGGATCTCTTCCCGTTTCTTATTCATGTAACAAATATATACTCACTTTTCAAGAAGATCTCACCAATTTCTCCGAAGCAGTATCAGTACCTCACACAAAATCCGCTACCCTAGCAGAAGCCTTCGTTACCAACATCGCCTGCAGACACGGAATCCCAGAGTGTCAAAATTATTCAAAATAAAGAGACTAACTACTACTCCTTACCACCCTCAAATCAATGGCACCCAGGAGCGAAGCCACCGGACGCTAATCGAATACTTACGTTCCTGTACTGATAGAGACCATCTAACTTTGGACTCCTGGATACCCTGGGACCCTGGAACGAAGCCAACGGACGCTAATCGAATACTTACGTTCCTATACATATAGAAGCCCTCGAAGTTGGGACTCCTGGATACCATATGACTCCACATTCTAGTACTAACTAGAGCCAGAACTAACTCTCCACACGAACAACTATACGGGGTCCCGGCTGAGATACCCAATAATCTTAAAAATTCCCCGTCTGTGTGCTACAACTAGGACAGTTAAGTTAACGAATTAAGGTCACGTCTCCAACTAAGGCACGAAATACCCAGAAAAACCATCCTGATTTCAAAACAAAATTCCAAGATTTACTATGACAAAGGAACCAAAGAGAAAAGCTTCAACGTTGGGGATAAAGTCCTATTAAAGCCCAGAACCAAAGAAAACAAGTTGTCCCTGTATGGCATGGCCCATATACAGTCATGCAGGTCAATTCGAAGGAAAATACGACCATCAAAATTAATAAGAAAGCAATGAAGTCAATGACTTAAAACCATACTTCGATAATAAATAATCCCTTCCCTCCATTGTATAGTTTTTTTTCCCTTTTTTTTCTCTTCTTTCGCTTGTTGCTACACCATGTCTTATTATTGCTTCCCGATTATCTAATAGAGACTCTTCTTCTGACAATTTCCAATCCTTCAATAAGCTCCTCTACTCTTTTACACTAAGCTCTATACTCATTTCTTCATTTAGAGCCACCGCTTTGAAGTTACCTTTTCCTTTCCTTTTAATTACATCACATTCTTTTGCACGTTTGGCAATAGAAGGTTCATTTTGTGCCCCGCAAGTTCTTTTTCTTCTTTTTCTTCTCTTTCAGTCATACGTTTTCCTTTTATTGCTTCACATTCTTTTGCAAATTCTTTTCGCGTTCCGCCAGTTTTTTTTTCTTTTTCCCTCAAATTTTTCGTTTTTACTTTAAATTTTGGTAACTCTCTAATTAAGCTTCCTTCAACGCTATTTCGATCCCTTCGATCGTTTCTATTGGAACCCGGTTTCCTTTAAAAATAATTCGGTTGCTCTGACGTTCCTAAATATCTGCATAAATAAATGATGATTTTCTGTGACCTCATTCATGTCCTTTATTTGCCTCCCATCTCCTCTGGCCACAAGTTTCTTTTGGTCCCTTAGTAAGTCTTAAACCCTATATCTTCGCCTCGTATATCTACTTTAAGGATTCCGACTATAAATTGTAAATTCCTTTGTTTTCCTTTTCCTCCTGGGGTTGAGCAACTCTTATGAGACGTTATTTTTATGAGACAATAGATTTGTAACTTACTATTCCGAATGTAATTCTACCTTATAGTTAGAGTACCAAATCCACGCTGTTGCGTTCCTACATACCGTTATCAATGATCACTTAGCGCAGCGTACTACCTCTCTTGATTTGACTTCAACATGGCGAGCATCCTTGATGTTTGCAATCCAATGATACCCCGACACCTTGACTAAGTCAACAATATATAAAATGTTTGGCTGGCTTTCATTCGACTACCAGGGAAGAAAGTTACTTAGATCGGTAAACCCCACATGTATCACACAAGATTCCTAAATTTGTATTAAATTCCGTTAACAAATATGAAAACATGAAAATAAAAAAAATAAATTAAGAAACAATGGATCCGCCCTACAAACCTTAACTGTGTACACAAAAATAGGTAATAGACAACAAAGTGTAGACACAAACGAACATAGATAGATATATAAGTCACAAAAATTGTAAAATACATTGTAAACCACACGCCTGACTTACCCAAGATTTTTTCTTAAAAAAAAATATAAATTTTGTTTCCCCTAGGAGGATGAAGTGTTATGAAAATAAAATTTCATAACACGAAAATTTACGAAAAAACGAAAATTTTCAAACTGATACAAATTTTCAATTAAGTCACCCTGTGTCATCTGCGCGTGGCAGTACAGGATCTTCATATTGTCCGATTAGGAATTTTTGTGACCGAAGATCCCGTTCTGCCAACTCCATTGATTCCCTGGGAACGAACCACCATCTGTTGTTCCCATCCGTCCCCTAAAAACGATGTTCATCCGCCCCCTAAAAACGCACGAAAGTTCAATTCTGTAGAAGAATACAGAATTGAAATCCAATGCATTGGTTTTCCGTGCGTTGTTCAGAATTTCAATTTATTTCCTGAATTCAATTGATTAAGTTGTTTCCGGGAATACACGCAAAAAAAATCAATGGAAAATCTATTGGAGGAAATGCAATGAAATTTAAAAATTTATCTCTCATGTATTTGGACACCGGTTCGTGGTACTCCCCTAAAAAAGGGATCAATTGTAAAATCGCGGAGAGGGAGCGAGTGAGTATAAACGGGAGAGTTTTGCTCGAGATATAGCTTGAAGAGGACGTCGTGATGGCCGTGTTAAATTAAACATTTAAAAATTAAGCGCTTAAAAATTAAAATGATTATGTAGTGAATTAAAATGTGAAATTTTAAACATTAAAACTTTGAATTCAAATGTTTATTTTTGAACCATCGTAGAAATTAAACATGTATAAATTAAGGACTTAAAAATTGCAACGATTATGCAGTGAATTGAAATGTGAATTTTTAAACCTTGAAACTTTGAATTTAAATGTGAATTTTTGAAACATCATAGAAATTAAACATGTAAAAATTAAGCACCCCAAAATTAAAACTATGATGAAGTGAATAAAGTGCATGAAAGTGTAAAACTTTAGTATGTATGAAGTGAGTAAAACGTTGAATTTAAATATGTATTTCTGAACCATCATAGAAATTAAACATGTAAAAATTATGCAGTTAAAAATTAAAATGATTATGTACTGAATAAAAGTGTGGATTTTTAAACGTTGAAACATGGAATTTAAAAGTGAATTTTAAATTATTGTAAAATCGAACATGTAAAAATGAAACACTTATAAATTAGAACGAATACGTAGAGAATTTAAAATGTGAATCCTTAAAAGTGTAAAAATTAAAACATTGAATTTAAATGTGAATGTTTTTTAAAAACATTGTAAAAATTGAACATAACACTTAAGAATTAATAGAAAAAAAAGGAGTTATGAATACATGTTAAGTTAAATTCTATGGTTTTAAATAGACACTAGAGAAATTGTAAAAAAGGAATATTATGAATGAATACCTAGTTAAACTTAAATAAAATTTTGAACTAGACTACGACCTTTGTTCGTAAAAAATAGGGGGGGTCGAGTGATCTTAGACCAAGCACTCCTCGATCCTATGTTGTGAAAGGTTAATCAAATTGAAATAAATCAAAACACCACCTCTAAACGCCTCAAGGGGACAGGATTTTTGTTCATCAGGGCCTCCTGGAGGTCACTAGATTAAAGAGATCCAAACTGGTTTTAATTTGAAGACAAATTGCGAGAGTGAACAAGGACGTCAATGTACGACTTGTGTGAATCACTTACTGGTAGATGAGTTGAAGTTTTTTTGTGTACTGTTTCGAACACCGATCTTCTGATGGACTCTCGGGGAAAAAAGGTCTGTTTATCCCCAAAGATGTTTCGCACCATAGTTTCACGTTGTCCCCAGAGATTTCTATCACCTGAAGCTTGATTTTGGAATTTTTGTTCTTCGGCTCGGAAAGTAGCTTGTGAAGTTCGTCGTCCAGACTTTGTAGATCTGTGAATTTCTTGATATGTACAGTGGAAATATTTTCTGTCTTCGTTTCCAGTGCTCGTGTGAGTGGCATGTGGTCTCTGTGTATTGTAAATTGCTGACCTTCCACAAAGGAGCGAAAATGCTTGATCGCTAAATAAATTCCAAGCAGTTTGCTATCGAATGCGGAATTTTTTGTTTGAGTTTCCGTGAGCTTCCTTGAAAAGAATGATTGTGGTTCCCATGTGCCTTTATTCAGTTGTTGTAGCACTGCAGCGATTTTTGATAAAAATGTCTTTATGCTGAAGGTTCCATTTTCTAGAGGATGAACCAATAGGGTGTTGTGCGATAGTAGTTGTTTGACTGAGTTGAATGCTTGTTGACAGTCGTCTGGCCAAGTGAATTCTGTTTGCGTTTGGATGAACTGTGGAGTCTTGACAGGTGAGTGTTGGTTACTGTTAGCGTTGTTGCTAGCTTTGGGGTAAATCTGTGGTAGTAATTTCCCTCCACGGAAATGTTGTGTCCCAAAAAATCTAGTCTTCGATGTTCAGTCCGTATTCGGGTAGTCGTTTAAAAAGAGTTTCAAGGTCTGTATGTTTTCCTCGTCGATACTGGCTATTAAAATGTCGCCGATATAGTTAAAGATGAAGTCTTATCCCTTCAGAACGCCATTCATTAATCGCTGAAAAGTCTGCGAGACGTTTCTGAGACCAAATGGCATTCGTATGAACTCAAATAGTCCAAATAGTCTTGTGATGGCTGTTTTATAAGTGTCCTCTGGAGCAATTGGCATATGGTGATATGCTCTCACTATGACCTTTGAGAAATCTTTGCATCCATGTAGCTACATTGAAAAATTTTAAATGTGCGGAACGGGGCATCTGTCTGGTACAGTGGTTGCGTTCAAACGATGGTAATCTCCGCATGGGCGCCAATCTTCACTTGCTTTCTTCATCACCATATGCAGCGGTGATGCTACAGGCGATGATGATGAATGGCATATGCGTAATTGTAGCATGTGCTTGAATTCCCTTCTGGCAGCCTCTTTGCGCCTGGGATCGAGTCTGCGTGGACGGGATACTGGTAGTTGTCCTTATATTAGGATGTGAGGTACTAAAGGAAGTTTTACCAGAAATATTGACATTGTCGGTATTTATTCAGCAAAACACTATGTGTTGGTGTTGGTGTTAGAGTGTCCACTTGTGCCAGAATTGCTTTGACCGTGAGCTTAGTGATAGTATCAATTGATCTTCTGTTTTTTAAATCGACCGTGTTTAGTCCGTGTTTACATAGAAGGTCTGTTCCAATGATTGGTCGATTGACTGTTACTCTTATCAATTGATGTGTGAAGGAAGTCCCTCCTAAATCCCAAATTGACTGTTAATAATTTTGATCCGAATGTATTGATGACTGAACCATTTGCAGCTGATACAAAGAAACTTGGATCTTTGTTGACTGTGCCGTTATTTGTGTGTGGAATGACGGACAAATCTGCTCCATTGTCGATCAGAAATGGGTTATCGGCGTGATTGTGTTGCTGACTTGTCGTTGCTGACGGCTGTTTGCTGTAGGCACAAGTTTCGATGCGTTTTTTTGCGTTGTTCCCGTGTTTACAATGGTACCAGCATGTGGTATATTTGGATGAGCTTCTCATCTCTGCTCATTCCCTGTTGGATGATCTGCCTCTGCTAGGATCTCTGATACGATGATTACTGCGGTCGTTGCATAGCTGTGCAACTAATGAATTTAGTTCTTGTATTTCATGTTCTTCGTTTCTGCTTTGTTTTGAATTTCGGCTATCTCCAGGCTGCCGTCTCGGATCATCGACTGGTAGATACATACGCATGGTTTTTGTTGTTGTCGAATTTTTATTAAGATAAAAGATTGCTGGAATGTCCCGATTTTGAGATGGCTCCCATAATTTGTCAGCTATGACCGTTATGGTTGTTATGTCTTTGTCTTGCTCTGGGATGAGAGCCAGGGTAATCACTCGAGGTAACCTGCGTAACCATAATTTCTTCAATAGTATGCTGTTTATGACACTGGATGAACCTGCTAGTTTCTGAATTGATCGGTGGAAGTCGGAAGGCAGCATGTCATCTATCTCGGTGTTCGAAAATATTTGTTCAATTCTTCGTTCCTCGTTGATGAAATGTCGTTCGATGAAAGTTTTCATTAATTCGTGGAGGATTTTCAACGAAGTTCAAAATGGTTCCTATTGTGTGTGAGGGGAGAGCTGCAATGATGCAGCTGTAACGGCTCGTATCCGATGTGATTCGTCCAATGGAAAATTGTGCTTCGGCTTGCACGAACCATGAGGTCGGAGAGCTGGTCCAAATTGTTGGCATGAGTACTGGGGCCATGGCAGAGACCGTGTTGGGGTTATTCAATTTAGAAGATGGGGATGGCGGACGAGAGGCTATATCTGTTGGAGTTCTGTCGTCTTCGTTCGGCATGTTGATTAGGGTTCTCGTTTGAGTTGGTGCGCAGTTTTCTGTGATTTTCACAATGTTTGTTATGCACGCGTTGAACACCTATTCTTTTGTGGTGTTCAACCCTACATTTGGTTGATCGCCGATGGTACACTAAGGAATCAAACTGTTACTTCACACAAGTTTCGACTTAAACACACTTCGACATTTGGTGTTTTTCGACTGACAGTTTACTTTCCTAACCATATACAAAAATCCAATATGAACTATTACTTATTCTACGTTCGTAGTTTGGATGCTGTTAGCCTTGTCGCGGTTGGTGCGAGATCTTTTCTCCTTCCTGTATTTCTGACGCACGTTATGGAGACGTTGAATTATTATATATTCTCCGTGGGCTACCGCAATCAGGTGTAGGCGCCTGACCTCCTCTACGACTCTTCTAAACTTTGCCTCGGTTCCAGTCCGGTACTTCTCACCGTGGTGGTTTTTCTCTCACCGTGGAAGTGTGTTCCCGTGGTCTCCCCTTCTGCGTAGCCCTAGTATCCTCTATACTAATGCGCCTGGGTCCCACGTTCGGATTCCTCAAAGCCTCCTCCAGATTTCTCGCGGATGGTCCCAACATCTACCGACGTGACACACAATTAAAACCACGCGCTTTGGCCCAATCCGATAGGTTATGTAAACCGTTTTCAGATGGGTCCACCAGGGTCTGATAGGTTACTAGAACTGGTCTTCTCTTGCTTCTGTGTTGGCTGGTCTTTTCTAGCTTCTGTGGTGCTGGAACTGGTCTTTACTTCAGGTTTGGTCGACTGAACTGTTCTTCTCTAGCTTCTGTGGTACTGGAACGAGTCTTCTGTGTCTTCTGGATGGCTGGATCTGGTCTTCTATCACTTCGGGGGAATGGAACTAATCTTCTGTGTCTTCTAGTTGGCTGGATCTGGTCTTCAAGTTGGCTGGATCTGGTCTTCTATCTCTTTGGGGGACTGGAACTAATCTTCTGTGTCTTCTGGTTGGCTGGATCTGGTCTTCAAGTTGGCTGGATCTGGTCTTCTAGTTGGCTGGCTCTGGACTCTACCCGGGTGTGCTGGATTATTCATTGCAGTCTGTTGCATCTTCGGCGTGGATGGCTTTATTGGTATGATCTATTCTCCGATCATTCATCCATTTCACCGAATGAATGACCTCCGTTCATTCACCCATTCCATTTAATGAATGGATCCCTTTATTTTTCAATTTCTTTTATCATTTTCTTCATTTCAGGTTGTTACCGTTTTTTTGTTTCCCCGGTGTCGGTTTTCATCCGTGGCTGCAGCGACCAGCTGCCGTTAATTATCGCGTTTTTGCTGAGTCTGCAGTTTTTGTCGTGCACTGGGAAGGTGTCCGGTTTCACTGTATTCGACGGCTGTTATCGCCGCAGTTCCGCTGGGTCAGCAATTTTTGCTAACTCGGCGTGAATGCCACTCGTTCGAGTGCATTTATCTCTAGCGGGGTCAGATATCGTTATGGAATCTTGGCCAAGGTCAGGGTTGTTTACAAACGGTGATCATTTGTTGACACCGTGACGTCAAAGGGAATTCCGCTTTTTTATGGGAATGGTTTGGTGGTGGTTTGAGGGGTTGTAAGGGCTTTTGCAGAGATTTTTTGATGTATCATCCTTGTCTGGTGGTCGAGCTTCTAAGTGACGTCAGGCCTTTGCCCCTCTCTGCTATTTTAGGGTGCTTTTGGGGCGGTTTTCAGGATCCCTTTAACCTCTTTGGCGATGTCTCTCAGTAGGATCACTTTTGGTGGTCTTTGGTGGAGGTTAGAGAAGATTTTCGGGTCTTAAGATTCCTCCCTCCTTAAGAGAAGCTCCCCCTTGTATTTTTTTGTTAATGTAGTACCTACTTCTACTGACTAACTGTTTAACAATTTTCTTCAACTGTTACTACTTTTTACAATTTCTAATTACATTAATATGTGATATGTATATAATGTTTCTAATTACATCTTATTTTTAGGTCCTTTTATGTTGACTTCCTTGTCTAGTTTCTTTTACATATCATTTATATTTCGCTTCTTTTGTAGCTCCTTTTAACTTCTTTTTACATTAAGTTTCTTGTGCATTTGTTATAGTTCTATTTACATTTCTTGTTATCTCTCCTTCATAGGTTATTTCATATTTCTAATAGGTTCTTTTACATTTCCTACAGTTTCTACTACATTTCTTGTTAGATTTCATTTATAAGTTCTTTTACATTTCTAACAGTTTTTTTTATATTTTATTTATATTTTTATTTAATCCTAGTGGTTGCAGTTTAACGTCTTACCCAGGACGGCATTATAATGTGGGTCATACCAGTTTTTCGAATTCTTTCTTAACGATTTGTCTTTGTTAATCCTAATTTTAGCTCTTATCATTCTAATTTTGCCTGTAATTTCATTTCATGGTCACCTAGGTCTAATTAGCATAGTATATGTACGTTTTTTCTTGTTTTTCGTTGCATATGTCTTTATGTTTTTTTTTTGTTTACGTGTGTACAGAGATGTTTAACACTTAAGTTATAACTGCGTTTTGGTATTTTTCATTTAATATTATATCCTGGTTATTTAATTTTTTACGACTCTATCCCGTTTGGTGTTCATGGTGCACTTGGTGAATGTCCGGGGTTTCACGTAGTTACCTTTCTCTCTTTCTAGCGGGGGGTACTTAGGTGAGGATAAGACTTCTGCCCCCTTGCGATGACCTGTATGATGGTGTGTTGTGGTTGATTTGATACTTTTCCTCCTGTTGTTTTCGTCATGCATTTCCTTTATCATTTTGAAGATTTCTTCGTCTCCTTTGAAGAATTTCTACCTTTCCTCGGGATGGCCTTGTCTGTCCTCTTCTGTCTCATCCAGTTTGAGGTGATGGTATAATTCGTCAGCAGATTCGAGGATGTTCTCCCACATGCTAATGGTCAGACCCAACTCGTCGACTAACAGCTTTAGTTTCTTGTCGTCTGTTGGTCCTTGGCTGTAACATTCGAGGATGTCTTCCCACCTGCTGGTGGGCATCATTGGTTTTCCGTTTTGTAGTCGTCTGGCAGCTGCGTTACGTCAGCTGAGTCCATTTTGGCTCTAACCATTATTTTGGTAAAGGATAGGTTGTCGTCGACGATTATCTTGACTGAGTCCTGGGTATCTGCAATGGTAATAACTAATTCCGGGTCTTCAATCAGGTTCCCAGGTGTTCTTCCTTTCCTACTCACGTTGTAGATTGGTGTTGTGATACAAGAAATCCCCCCTGTTCCCGAACACTCGCAAATATCTCCAAACAACTCCAACACACTGAGTGTTCCTAAATGTCCATGAACATTCCTGAATGGGTTTAGATACACCCCAATAGTCCCAAATATTCCAAAAACACCCAATTCACCCCGAAAATACGCCCAGTATAGCCCAAAATACCTCAAATCTATTCTGAATGACCTTGACCAACCTCAACAAACAAATTCATTCAAGTCAAAATAAACAAACACAGAAAACGTAAATAAAACTTACCTACCCCAACAAGTAATCCGAGCCGCTCTCGAGCGATAAACAAGTACGCCATCACTCGCGCCACATCAACAAAATATGCTGACTCGACAAAATGACCAGAACAGGAGAGGCGCATCAACACTTACGTCCAGTCAACATAAATGGCTGACTCCACAGGTTGAACGTTCAGGCAACAACTGTAATCGGACCCGGACCAAATGACTTGGTCGATTACAAAGGTTTTGATTACAGGTGAAGACACGTGCCTAGAAATGTACATTCCATTGTGACCGAGGGAAATGACACAAAATATGGAATGGAATGTGCAACCTACGGGAGAATGGCATGTAGGAACATTGGAATGCAGGTAAATGACACGGAATATGCATCGGAAGGCGCAAGTTACAGGTGAATGGCATAAACGATCAATTAAACAAAGAATATGACCTGACAGTAGATGGACGATCAACCAGACGCTTATCTAGGCAATATTGGCGGGTCATCGGCTGCTCATTCAGCAGAAAAATAATATAAAAACCGACCCGAAACACAGAAGGAGTCAGTTCTGGAGCCCGATCTGAGGAAGACGCTACTTGTATCACCAGAAGGAGAAGACACCGAAGACGCCGGAGATCCCGAAGACACAGAAGACGTGAAGACCTCTGAAGACGCAGAAGACCTCGGAAGACACCGAAAACGTGAAGACCTCCGAAGACACCGAAGACGTGAAGACCTCCGAAGACACCGAAGACGCCGAAGATCCCAAAGACACAGATGACGTGAAGACCTCCACTGAAGACGCCGAAGATCACGAAGACACAGAAGACGTGAAGACCTCTGAAGACACCGAAGACGCCGAAGACCCCCGAAGACACAGAAAACTCCGAAGACCCCGGAAGACCCCTGAGAACGCCGTAGGCCCCTGAAGACTTGTGGGAAGCATCAAGTAAAAATAAATCATAACAAATCGGTGGACAGGTTTCCGACCCAACACCTTGTGCTCAAACCGGCTCTTGGGCTGGAGGGCGAATTTAACACGTTTGAATAACAATCACTTAGATCAATGCAATGATACGTCAAACTAATAAGTAAATAAAATTAATACAAAAATATCGTGATAAAACTAAACACTAACATAACAATATAATAACAATATAGTAATTTAACAATATAATAATCCGTTATAAACTTACTAATAACCAAACTACTTCCCTAATAATACGCAAATATAAAATCTGAAAAAGGGGTAACTAACGCGACACCAAGTCACTAGAGTATAACAGAACAAGTCTGAATGAAGGAGATTGGACTAGAAGAGGCAATCAAAGATCCCGGGCTGGTCCGCGTCCAATATCGCTGGCTCGATTCCGTCGAGATATCGAAGAGGCTATCAGGAGCTGGGTTCTAGCCCCTAACAAGGAGGTGCGCATAGCCGCTAGCAGAAAGATTGACCAGTTGAAGCAGGACCGGCGCAATTACAGAAACCAGAAGTAGAAGCAGAAGAAGATGTTGGCAAAGAATGGAACCCAAAAGTAATTTATGTATAAGAGTTAATAAATAAACGTACAAGTAACAGAGAAACATTGAATTTTAATGCCCTTGGTCACCCACGATTTCCCAAAAGAGGGAAAATTCATAATATTGGCATCTTAGGATTCTGGTATACAGTTAATATTTGGTTGCTATAAATTGTTTTTTTTATATATCTCTTTTATATTTTAATATTATTATTTATTCAAACATATATTAGATAACAAATGTGTACAATGTAGCCTCGCTTTTTGTAACCTAACTACCCTGATACGTTGAATGAGCGAAAAGAAAGCAATGATCATCAAAGTGATTTACAAAAAATTATGTTTCCCAACAAATTAAGTTTAATTGTCAACGGAACGGAAATTGGGTGGTTTACAAAATTGTTCTCAAATAATTTTAACTAACGCACGACTAGTTCTAATAGATTAAAAGCTAGAAGGGGGGGGGGTCTTATGACAAACTTATATCAAACCGAAAAAGGAGGCTTCATTTATTGCAGCTCGATAAATGGAGTCTTCTTTTATACAGTACCCCATGCAGAGTCGAAAGATTATCCCTCACTCTTTTCCCTTAAACCTCTTTCCTCCTTAATTCTTTGTCCCCTGTCACCTCGCATTCCTCCAAGACGTGCCTCAACGTTTCCCTATCTCTGCGTCACACCCCACACTTTCGCTCCTCCTCCTGTAACCAATACTTGCATGCCCTTGACTCATTTCCTAAACGCAACACGGCCATTGTGGCCATCTCTCCTTTCCTTCTATTGCTGGCCCCTAATAAGTATTTAGGATTCTCCTCCTCCAATACCAGAGTCCGTATCTCCACCACGTATCTCGACAACCTTATCTCTTCCAACCTTTTCTGCCTGCCCGAATCATACCCCCCCTCTTTCTAGCTCTCTCCAAGTCTCCCTCCCGTCTCTTCTTCTACGCCACCACTCTTCTTCCGTCCACCCTCTATCCCTGAGAAACTTACTTCGGTCTTGTATTAACTCTGAGCCTATCGACTTTCCATCCAAGACCCTAACATTCTCCCTTCTTAAATCCCCTTCCTGCAAATTACGCCACTTTTCCTCAAATTTCACCGCTCTTGATGCCAGTCGAACTGCCAGCTTCACCCTTTCCGTTTCCTCCGGCTGTATGTGTGCTGGAGTGGACCTATTCAACCTGGGGCACCACCTAAGATACCTCTCATGTATTCTTTCGACATCTCGTCTTTCTTTCCAACCCCAGATTTCCGCTCCGTAGAACAGAGAAGTTGCTACGATTGCATCAAAGAGCCTCATTTTCCCTTCCCAATTTTCCTCTAGCTTCCTTTCCCCTAAACTCCAAACTTTGCCCATCAACCCTCTTGCCTTCTTCCCTAAAAATTGGATATGTGCCTCATCCCTGTTACTTTTTTCCAGCATATACCCCAAGTAGCGGAATTCCATCACCTCCTTAACTAATTCTCTCCTCCAATGGGTCCTCATTTCTCTCCATTTACACTTCTCCCTTCTAAACCTCATCACCTTCGTGTTTACTATGTTTATGCACAGCCCTTTCTCTTCAACATGCCTGCCGAAGCCGTTTACTAAACCCTGAAGCCCTTCCATAGTAGCTGACACCAAGGCCGCATCATCCGCGTAAGTGACCGACCAAACCTTTCTTCTGCCAAGCACCAAGCCTGCATCTTGTTACCTCCCCATCTTGCCCTCGAGGTCCGCAAACGTAATATTGAAAAGCAGCGGGCTGAGAAAGCAACCCTGCCTGACTCCTTTTCCCAACCAAAACTCGGCCATCGTTTTCTCACCCACCACCATCCTACTGATCGTTTTTCTATATATATCAGCTGCCGCGTCCACCAAACTCCTTCCTATCCCTAACTTCTCCATCATGTCCACGACCACCCTTCTATTGAGATTGTCGAAAGCAACTTTCTGATCCGCAAAGTAGACGTAAACAACCCCCGTCTCATTCACCAGTGAACTCCTTCCCCACTTCAGATTGTAATCAATCAACGCTCTCAGCAAATATACCGCGTCTATTGTGCTTCTCCCTTTTTTGAAGCCCATTTGCGTCTCTGCCACCTTTACCCTCCTTCCAGCACTCTTTCTATTCTATCCCTCAGTATTTCTATTCTATCCCTCAGTATATATCTTGTAACCAAAATCCATCATCGTAATCGGTCTATAATTCTCCGCCAACAGTTTGCTCCCGTTTTCAAACATCGGCTTCACTAAACCCGTCCTCCATTCTGTGGGGAGATCCCTATCCAAAAAGATTTTGTTCAGGATCCTGGTTAAAGCTTTCTCCAATTGCGGTCCCCCATATAACCAAACCTCGTTCGGTATTTCGTCTGGCCATGGCGCCTTCCTTTTCTTAAGCTTTTTTACTGCTACTTGGACCTCCCTTAGCGTAATTTGACCCTGATCGTTATCCACATCCTTCCCCCGCTCCTTCAACTCCAAGCTCACATCTCTTCTGCCTTCTGCCTTCTCTCCTTTTTCTTTTCTTATTTATTACCTCCCAGAATGTTTTCCCGGTGCTATCCCTTATAATACTCTCTATTCTTTTTTCGTCGTCCCGCTTTTTCTTCCTTTTTAGTAACCTCCTGTGCTTAGATTTTTGTGCAAAATACCCCTCCTTCCTCTTCCGGTTCTCACTAATTTTCTGAGGCTTCACTGTGAATTCCTTCTGCATATAGGTATTCCCCATCCCACCACGGATTATCCTGTCTTTTCTTTCTCCTCACCACTCTCACCCATGACCCTTTTATCCTTTCTGCCAATTCTCCCCAGCTACTTATCCCCTATAGGTTTCCCATCCTATTTCTGTATACTGTAATTGCTCTCTCATCCCACTCTATTCGCCAATTCTTCCTAGATCCCGTCTCTCCCACTTTCATCCTGCCCCGAAAGCTAACCTCTGACGTTGCATGATCAGAATCTATCCTATATTTTATGTCAACTCTTTCTACCTCTTCCATTCCCTTTTCGCTTGCAAGTACATAATCTAACACCGAGCTCTCCATCGGGCCTATATATGTGTACTATCCGTCCTGATCTCTTTCAACCCCACCATTTAGAATCTTCATGCCCAGCTCTCCCAAATTTTCTAGCAAATCGCACTTTACTTGTTACGGCCCTGTCCTTGTATTCCCTTACACATTTCTCCTTGTTCTATTCGCCTCCTTCAGTTCCTTTCCTTGCGTCCAAGTCACCCACAATCAGACTTGTACCTACCCCACCTCTCATTATCTTTTCTATCCATTCCAAGTTCTCAAGCCTTTCCTCCCTCATATACGTGGTCACTCGCCGCCATATCCGTCCCCACAAGTCTAGTATTCCTCCTATTACTCCCCTTCTTCTCCTCTCATTAAACACCTCTCCCCATTTTCCTACACTTCACTGCCATCACTAACCCTCCCTTAGCTCTACCCCTTATTTCCTCTCTTCTTGCTTCTTTACGAATGATTTCATTATCCTTCAGTTCTGTTTCAATCCGCTCCTTCCTCCGCGCAAGTTTCAACCAAACAAATTATGTCAATCTTTCTGGTATAATCCCAGAATTCCTCTTGCTTCGTTCCCACCCCTGCACAGTGCCACACTAACATCCTCTCGCCCCTACCCTCCTTTACCCCCCCCCCCCCCTTGCATGTCCTGCCTCTTACCACCCTTTATCGTAACTGCTTTAACCCTCTGCGACGCGAGCCATAACTTATTCCAATGCCATCTTTTTTAATAACCCCTTTTTCCTATCATCCCAAATCAATTCCTCCTCCCCAATTCTCCCCTGATTTCCTTTTATTGAAACGCTTTTCACTTCGTCCCTTCCTTTCCTTGCCATCTCCCTTAATCTCATTCTACCCTGTCTTTCCCTCCATGTGAGGTCCCTGTCTAAGAAAATATTCGAGCCTTTCAGACTTTTCTTTGCGTCCAAAAGCTTGTCCCTATCTCCTGTATTTTTACACTCTACTATTATTTTATGATGCACTCCTCTTATGATTTGAATCTCCTCAGTCCTTATGACCACACCTAGCCTTTCTTCAATCGAGCTCTATTCCTATTCCTTCGATTCCAGTTGCTAAAAAATTGATCTTCCTTTCATTTCTTCTAACTAACTCCACCTCCCATTCTAATCTGTTCTCCCTCTCCCTTCTTTCCTTTTTCTCTTTTTCCTTTTCCCTTTCCATTGCTATAATGTCCTCCTTAATTCCCCCTCTCCCTTATACACCCCTTCTACCATTTCCTTATACCTTACGATTTCCTGCATTGCAGTTCTCAAATCTTTAGTTCCTTTTTACCGTCCAACACCTCATTAATCGTTTGTTGTCTCCTCTCTGTCTCCATATCTTAACGTTCTTGACTTCCCTTCTCTTCGCTTCGTATTCAACGGATCTTTCTTCCTCGCCCAGCTCACTTTTGAATAAGTCCGACTGACAACAATATTCAACGATATTCACAACTTCTGACAAATTTCCGTTCTTTTTCCTTCCGGTTGTATTTTTATTATCAAAAATCCCGGTGAAATCGTTTAAATTACCAATTGAATGCTGTTCGTTCTCTAAAAATCGATTCCTGTTCCTATTTTCAATTTTTAAGCAAAAATATATGATATATCTAACTGTTCCAGCTCACTTTTGAATAAGCCCGACTGACAACAATATTCAACGATATTCACAGCTTCACAGAAACTTCCGTTCTATACAGAAAATTTTGGTTCTTCACGAGTTCCTTGGGATAGTTATCGAATACCGATTCTTAATAAATGTTTTGTTACTCAAATAGACAGAACGACCGTTTAACTTAAACCTTTAATATTTTTCTTCATATTTCTTTGCTATTAATTTTGAACGTTTTGAGTGCGGCTTTTATAATTCGGTTTGAGTAGGGGCCGGGGTTTCTCGGGTTGTAGTAGGGGTTTCCGGGGCGTTTATGATCCGTTCCCTCCTCGGAATTGTGGTCAGCCTTGAGAAGAACGAGCGGGCTCGGGCGTGAGGGCTGCGATGGTTGTGTCTTTCGGTTTTTGCATGCCCATATTGTCAATGTAATGGCCATTAATACCATTATGCCTCCTGATAAGCTAGTTGTAGTGTGTAACTGGATTCTGTTACGACGGATTTGTTAGATTTCCTTGATGTGGGTATCTAGTGCCTCCATTGTCTCGCTATATTCCTTGTTGTGATCATTTAATGCGATCGGGTGTAATATCTCCATTCGTTCCTGTTGCTTTTTCGTAGTCCTCGGGAGTAGTTTACATTTGGCGAAATCAGTTTTCGGTGGCAGTACATTTTCTGGCAGATGAATGTGTAGGGGACGCCATTAATTTACTTTCTAAGGCAGTGCGTACTCGGCTAGATGGTAAATGCATTTTTTCTTTGATTCCACTCTGATTTAATTACACTCTAGGCCAGTTAATTGATATGTTACTTTGTTATTTTCGCATAAGCTTATTATTGGGGTTGGTTGTTGTACCCATTATAACCAAGCGTTATCCTGGTGCATGGGGATGATTATGGAACTTGTGTTCTTTAATATACGCATTCGGCAACTAGTTAGGACTTGGTCTGTTGTTTTGAACTAGGCGGATATGCAATCTGTGCGTGTAGGTTTTGTTAGCACCGGGTCTCCATGTTGACAAATGTTGTAAGTATTGTTAACCCTTACACAATGGGTTTGGAAGTTTATCTCTGTTGAACCGAAATTTTGCTGGGACCGGCTGGTATTCAAAATGTAACTGTATCCTAAGTCGTGGACGTAGTATTTGTTATGGCCCCTCTCGTTAGGGGTGGTTTCTGTTCAGAGTATACTGTTGAACCTCGAACAGAGGTATCCTTATTTGTATGAGAGTCCCTCCTTGACGTCCGTCATAATCTACCTTTGCGATTCTCTGGAGGGTAATCGGGCTTATGGTGGTTTTCCCTCCATGAAGCTTCTCCGTCACATTGGTGTAGATGTACCAAATCTGGATTTGTGGATATGAGTAGTGTGCCCAACTGTGTTCGGTTTAACGCCTCCAACGCTAAGAATAGATCTGTTAGCTCTAAAAAATCTGTTGCAGTTCGGACATCATGTCCAAGATAAGTTCGTCAATGTCTATCCTCACGAGTAGTCTACGGAGTTGGCCCGAATGGTTGGATATCTCTCATATCTTTTGGCTAAGGTTTTCCACTTTTTGTATTAACTTGATATGTCGCTCGGCCGTTTTTGTGTTGGTTTTGTGCATAGCCTTCAGCGTAGTTTTCATTACCGTTACCTGCTTCTTTGCCAGGTCCAGATTGGTTTTTGTGTCTTCATCCAGCTCGCTCAGTTTTTGATGGATGATTTCTGAGTCCTGCCCATTGTCCCGAACACTGTTTTCATAATTTTTCCTCCCAAGTTCAATAATCCTTACTTTGTCCGACTACCAGGTGTTGTTGTAAAGTTCGCTTTACTTATTAGGTCAAGTATTTGTGTCCCCTGGTTTTTGATGTATCCCTTCCAGTGTTGGCAATTCTCTTCTTCCGTTAAGTTGTTCGATTCAGTGCATAGCGTTTTTATCGCTGCCTCACATTCTTTCACGTAGTTCAGGTGTTCTTCCCATTTCGGTTGTTGTATATGCGTGATGATCGTCCAATGATCGCGGTAGGTCTGTACTCTCCCTAGGGGTTCGAATACTACTCCTTGGTAGTTCAATGTGTGTATGTCCACTGGTGTTTGTCGGGTTGAGACCACTTCAAGCATTACTATAATTGTTGTTAGTTTCATTATGGAAAGACAGAGACGAATATTTTAGCTGAACAGCTTCAACCTGTTGTTGTGTACGTGACGTTTCCGGTTCTTTATCATAATGGTGCTGTTCACCGCATTTATGGCCCTCACCTCGAATGGTCAACTTGTTTTTTCGAGGCACGTTTCTGAGAAGTACCTGATCGCCGGCGTGGACTTTTACGGTATTTGTTTTCCGGTCGTAATACTCTTTCGACTGGATTTTGCTTTTCTCTTAATTACTCTGGGCTATATGGTAGGCTTTTTGGAATTTATTCCTTAACTGGAGGTAGAAGTTCTCATGATCGTACACCGGTTGGGGTTCCTTCTTCAAGTTCAAGTGGGCAACGGGGCAGAAAACCCCTACAAGCAGTCCATTGGAGTTTGTTTTGTATGCATACTACTGTTGCTTCTGACAAACCTTGCGGCTCGCAGATGTTCATCCCAATTGGTCTGGTTGTCATCGAAAAAATGTCTCCGAGGTGAAGTTTGTCCCCTGATCGGTTATCAATTTTTTGGGTATATGGTACCTGCTTATGATTTCGTCTACAAACGCCTGTGCCACCGTTTAAGGCTTCATATTTGGCAAGGGTACCACATCCATAAACCGCGTCAGGTCATCTTCGAAACTTAAGATGTACTTCCTTCTCCTTGCAGTTTCAGGTAATGGCCCCACGAGGTCCTAAAAGAACATGTCGAAAGGTAATGTAGCGGGGTCGGTTATTACCATGGGTTATTTATGTTCCCTACTCAATTTGTTTATATAATTCGGATGTCTTTTTGCATTCCTTACCAATAGAATTCGCGTCTCAACCATTGATATGTTTTGTATATTCCTTGGTGTCCACCGAGGGGAGCATCATGACAATCTGCTAGTATTGTTTGGATGTCCTGAGTGTCTGTTAATACCCTGACTTTAATTCTGGGAGTGAGTTCCTCTTCCGTAGTTTTATCCTGGGGTTCCGCATTTCCTGGAGCCTCGTTAAACGCGGTTTCATTTTCCTCTGTCTCTGTTTGTTCGTTACTATTAGTCTCCAGTTCTTCTGCTTGTTGGCGAGTTATGGCTTAATCCTCGTACGAGATCCTACTAAGTGCGTCGGCGTTATTTTCCCTTCCTTAAACTGGATGTCAAAGTTTTAATCCGACAGCTTATGCCACAGTCTTAATTAATTCTTAACTAATTCATTCGGCTGGTGGGATCTTTGATTCGTGTAGCGCTCTTTAGTGGCTTGTGATCCGTGTAGACTGTGAACGGACGTCCATATAGGTAACTCATGTAATTTTTGACGGCCCATACTGTGGCTTGTAGATCTCTTTCCATTGTTGAGTAGTTCCTTTCCATCTATGGGTCTTTGTGCTAGTACTGCTCCTACGGTTTCTCCACTGGCATCCGTGTACATCTTAAACGGTTGGTTGAAGTTGGGATTACGTAGGACTTGGGGTTTTGTTCACCTCCCCTTCAATGTATTAAATGCTGTCACACACTTCTCATCCCAATTCAACTTCACGTCCTTCCTTAGTAATTTATTTATAGGGGCCGCTATCTTAGAGAATCCCTCTATGAATTTTCTATAATAAATTGCTCATCGTAGAAACGATTGCACTTATTTAATTGTTTTTGGTGTTGGGTAATTTTGGACGGATTTTACTAGGTCCGGTGCTACCCTGTCGGTACCACATTGGTAAATTATCTCTACCTAGGTAAATTATCTCTCGTTTGAGGAAGTTGCACTTTTCCGGGTTTAGTTTTAGGTGATGCTCTCTTTGTCTTTGTAGGATATATTTTAATTTTTTCTGGTGGTCCTCTACAGTTTTGCCGTACGTGGCGATGTCGTCCAGGTAAACGAAACACTGTAGCCCTTGTAAGTCATTCATCTTTGAAATGACGCTGGCGCGCCTTTTAGTCCGAAAGGCATTCTTTTAAATGCGTAGTGGCCATATGGGTTGCTGAACGCAGTTTTGTCGCGGTCCTCTGCTTTCATAGTTATCTGATGGTAGCCGCTTGCAAGGTCGAGCACAGAAAAGTAACGGGAATTCCCCAACTGAGCCAGTATATCTTCTACTCTGGGTAGTGGATACGCATCTTCCTCCGTTACTTCATTTAGCTTCATGTAGTCGACCACTATCCGCTAACGTTTCTCCCCATTAGGTCCCGGTTTCTTCGGGACTACTAGAGCGTTCCATTCACTCCAACAGGGTTCTGTCTTGGCTTAGCAACCTTTCAATATCTTTCGTGATTATACCTTTTGAGGCCTCTGGCAGGCGATACATCTTCATTTTTATGGTCACTTGGTTTTCTTTGACTCACACTTCGTGTTGCACTGTTGTCGCATGACCTAATCTCTCTCCTGGAAAGTGGAATACATCTTGCAACTTGTTTATTATCGCTCGTATAGACTTTTTTTCTTCCACATTCAAATGCTGTTCCACGTTTATTATTTTCCATATTTCTGATATCCTATGCTTACGGTTTTCTTCGTCCGTTTCATTTCTCTCTTCTTCTGTATTTTATTATTATATTTCATGTTATTTTCCTTTTTGCTCCATAGTTCTCTCGCGTTCTCGTCACTCCTTTCTAATCATTTTTCATGGTTTCTAAATTTACTTCGCCGGTATTCACATTCATTACGATTATCCTTATTTTTCCGTTTGTTGGTGTCACAAGTGCGTTACATATATATATCCGGGCCGATGTCTCCTCGCCCATTGTTATGTATTCGCTATTTAGTGTTGTTGGAACATCCAAAAATTTTACCGTCCTCGCTGGTATTTTGGTGGTTCTTGTATTCTCCACGGTGATGTATTTTGTTTCGCCGTGTTGTAGTAAGGCCGATCCGTTAACCTCGTGCTCTACCTTTCTCTGCTTTCCGTCCAACAGTGAAACTTTGGGGTGTTGATCGTCATATTCGCGAGTTTCACGTCAAGGTGATTACATCCCTTTATTTTTTGTTTCTCGTTTATCTACACGTATTTCTGCCTCTGTTATTAGGTTTATGTTAGAAAAGCAGACGTTTGTTTACCTGTTTGGGCAAGGTTCTACGATCGAAGGTATGACTACGATGCGTCAAGCGAAGATGGCTGCTGGTTTAAGTGCCGCTTCTTGAAACTGAAATTAAGGGGATGAAGAACCAGTGGACATTATAGCATCATAAGTCAAGAAAGTTCACATAATAGAACTAAAAGATTCAGCTGGGACATTCACGAAACTTTCTATAGAACCTGTGAATGTCACGGAACCCTTCAAAAAACTTTACTTGTGAACGTCACGAATCTTTCTGATAACGTTACAAGTGACGTCACGAAACTTTCCACTATTGTGCTTGCGATCGTTACGTCACTTTCTAGGTATTTATTGTAAAAAAAATACCATGTAACGATCACAGAAACTTTCTTTGTTGTTGTGCTCATCACGAAACTTTCTAGGTAGTTATCGTGATGTAACTACTTTGTGACAAACACAGACAACTTCTTTGAAACTTTTGCGTGCTTGTGATCCTCACGAAACTTTCTTGGTATTTATTGTTAAATAAATACGATGTGACGATCACAAACACTCGTTTTAAAGAAATTGGTTCCAGTTGAAACCAGTACTCACATTTTGGATGAAAAGTACTTAAAGAAAACTCAACTTGGTCAACTCGAAAAGAAATTAATTTAAGATTTAACTTTCACCAGAATCACGCTAACTCAATGAATATCAGGACGAGACTGACTCAACGAAATAATTTTCCCATGAGGTGAAACTCAGGCCTGCCTACTGAGTCCATGGATTTAACCGCCTACCAAGTCCATGGATGATGAATCCTTCCTTGACTAAAGAAAGCATCCAGCAGGCCAAGACACACCACACATGCATTAACTCAAAATTGGATAGAAAAAACCATTTAAATTTTAATTGTTTATTTAACAGCTTATCTCTGAGCCTGTATCGACTATCAATTTTGGTTCTCTATTGGTTGTTATATCCACCGACAAGGTTACTATAGATCAGGGGTGGCCAACTTGCGGCTCGCGAGCCACATGCGGCTCTTTGAAGTATATTTGTGGCTCTCGATAAATTTACTCGAGTTTTCTTTTCATTTTTGTACTCTTATATTTTAAAAAATTATTATCGTTGCGTATGTATTTCAAATCGTTCCGTATGTGTTTAAAATTGTCTTTTTAACTACTGACAACAAATATGAGAGACTAAGTGCAACGTTGTAACAAATTTCTTTTCCGTCCAAGATAAGAATAATATGACTCATCGAAAACTGCGCGAACGAACATAAACAGTGGTGTAATCGACCAACTCCAGACCGATTTTGAAATCGTAAACTTTTATTGCAACGGACAGTTGACATTGTGCTCTGGGGGAAACAATTTGTATCACTCTTGCTGCGAATATCTATAATTTGTAATCTGGAATATTCGGTATGTCAACTCAATTTATTTCGTAGTATGTAACACGTGCTGTAATTGTTTTAATAACACAAAACTTTTATTTTCGCAATTTGTTTATTTATTTCCAGTTCTTGTAAAAACATGACGACAGGGAACGAAACTAAAAAAAGAAAATACGAGCAAGAAAATAGAAGTCTTAATAATGAGTGGGAGGAGAATTTCTTTTTTATTGACAATAACGGAAAAGCATTATGTGTAATTTGTAATTCTATGGTCAACAATTATAAGGTTAGCAGTTTACGTCGACATTATGAAACCAATCATCCTCAGTTTTCTAATCAGTATCCACCAAATTCCAAATTAAGATCAGATAAACTTGCTTCTTTAAAATCGAATTTAAATAAACAACAGTCAATTTTGATGACCTTTAGCAATCAAGCTAATAAAGTGGCTGAAGCCAGTTTTGTTATTGCCTGGAATACTGCTCGTGCAAAACGCCTGTATGGAGAGGGAGAGTTTATTAAAAAAGACTTGGAAGATGTAATTAAAGTTTTAGATCCCAATAATGCAGCATTGCACAAAGTTATTTCGCAAATTCCCATCTCGAGACACACCACCGAACGACGCATAGCCGCAATTAATACATCTCTTGAATATAATTTAAGAAATGATTTGAAGAGCTGTACTGCATTCAGCTTAGCCCTTGACGAATCGACAGATATCACAGATCTTCCACAGTTGGCAGTTTTCATACGTTTCGTTTCACCTGACTTTGTTGTTAAAGAAGAATTATTAGATTTAGTAGCACTTCAAGAGGCAACCCGCGGTGTCGATATTAAAAATGCATTAGATTCCATAATGAAAACCATAATGAATGTGTCTCTTAATAAACTTGTAAGCATTGCAACTGATGGAGCTCCGGCAATGTTGGGTAAAAAAATCGGTCTTATTGGGCTTTTAAGAGATGATTCTCAAATTCCACAATTCATACCGATTCACTGCATCATTCACCGAGAATATCTAGTTACAAAATATTAAAATATCCTGATGTTAAGAAAACAGTGTTACACATTGTAAATTACATTCGTACGAATGCAAAAAATCATCGACAATTCAAAAATTTCCTTAAAGAATTAAAGGACGAAGAACTTCCAAATGACATTAATTTCTTTTGCATTGTTAGATGGCTATCTAGCTACAACGTATTAAATCGTTTTGTAGATTTGGTTGATCCGATAACTGCATTTCTAAAAGAAAAGGAAATAACCTATTCAGAATTAGACGATGACGAGTGGTTAAAAGACTTAATGTTTTTAACTGATGTCATGGAACATTTGCAAACACTGAATTTACAATTGCAAGGGAAAGATAAAATAATATCTGACCTCTCACATTTATATTTACTTTTCAAACTAAATAACAACTTTTTCAAAAGGACGTTCAAAATAAAACATTTTGTCATTTTCCTCGAATTAAAAAAATGTGTTCCAATATTAAACAAGAAAAACTCAACGAGTATATAAAAAAGCTAGAAGGAATGTTGGCGGACTTCCAAAATAGATTTCAAGACTTGAAATATTTTAAATCGTCTCTTGATTTTTTCCTGAATCCATTTGAAATTAACATAATCCAAGGTGAGTTTTCCATTTCCAATATAATTATGACCCAAACGGCATCTGGAGAATTAGAATTAATAGAGATGCAAGAAGATCAAGCTCTACAATTAAAATATAAGTCGACCTCGATTACTGAGTTTTGGAAATTTGTACCAGAATCGAGGTATCCTGAATTAAAAAGGGCTGCTTGTCGAATTATTTCAATATTTGGAACAACGTACTTATGTGAATCATTTAATTCCACTTTAAAATTCGTGAAATCCAAACACCTATCAGTATTAACTAACCAGCATCTCAAAGAATTACTGAGAAGTGCTGTCACCAATTATTCACCAAATTTTAAACAATTATCAAGTGAAGTAAAATAAATGTGTTTAACTTTCGATATTTAAATTCAATACACATATTTTGTACTTTTATTTATATGTTTTCAATACGTATTTAATTGCGGCTCGCGAAAAATTTCAAATTTTGAAAAATGGCTCGGGCTATCAAGGAGCTTGGCCACCCCTGCTATAGATAAATTCGGTGGTTGGTCGCACCTTTGCTTTTTGTCTTCTACTGACGACTCGCGGTGCGCTCGGTCGTCCCTCTTGAGTTTTCCGAGGTTTCGTTTTTCACCCGCTCTTCTCGTTGCAAGCGTTCCCACCGTTCTTTTAGGTAGCATCTGCTTTCAGATCGCCCGTCTTCCAAGCAGAAATTGCATTGTTTTTTTACGGGCATCGCTGTGGTATGGTTCACCTGTCATCGTGGTGGGCCATTTCTATTTAGTTAGCCCTGGTTGTCGCGTGAGATGTGTGTATGACAATTTTGGTTTGTGTAGCCGTATGACCTGCATATTGATCAAAAAGGCATCATTTGTTTTGTCCGGAATTCAGACATTATATGCCCTATTTTGTTGCAAGAATGACATCTTATTTGGCGACGCTCTGGTCTTCCTTGTGATGTGTTTTGATTTCCATTCCTATAGCTCTGGTTCCCATTCCTATAGTTGCTAAAGAAATTTTGTTGGTTACCTCTGCGCGGTAGGTGATACTGTTGGACCCCATTTCTGTTGTAGGTGCTATTGTTATCCCCTTCTGGCGGCCGTATGTGCCTCCAGAATTGTTGGGGGTAAGGTTGCGTTGCGGGATTTAGCCCCATGTACAAGTTATATCCAGACGTCCGACTGGTCTGCGTTATTAGGCTAGCAGGGAGATGTGGTGACTGCTCTGTCGCACGCACTGTTCGGTTTGCTACACCCTTCTCACTTGTTCCTCCTCCTTCTCGTTCCAAGGGCCTCAAGTGTATTTTCTACGTCTTTGAGCAGATAAAATTTCTAGTTAATAGAACCAAGTACATACACCCATTTTAAAGCAGTGTACTCCAACTTCTTCTATTTCGGTCCTCAGACCTTCTCCACCATCAGCGTACTGAACGTCTGCCGCAGTCTTGCAGGCGTCTATTAACCCTTGTACCCGGTTATATTACCCCAGTAGTGTCTCTGTGGGAAGTTGCTGGACGTTCCGTAGTTGGGTGTTTAGCGTAATGTAGGAGGTACGTTGGAGTAAACTGGCTCTTAACGAAGAGAAAATATTTTCCAGCGTGTCGCATACTCCTGCCTGTACTGCCTCTTGTGCCCATCCTATCAGGCGTGTTGGCAGCAACCTTGTGAACAGCACCTTGTCCTGTACTTCTGTTAACGTTTCATAGTCCAGTCTAGCGCAATTTATAAATTCATTTATTTCGCTCTGTTTACGCGGGCTATCCTCTCCTATAAGCATTGGTACATTATTGTACAGGATGTTGTTGACTAGTTCCACGTTAGCCATCTTTTTATCTTAATCTTCCATGGTTTTCTTACTAGTTGTTGCTTCTGCCTCGTGTTGTTCTGTTGGTCGCTGGCTGTTCTGGACACAGCAGCTTTCCGGGTCGGAATATGTTCTGATGTAGTATCTCCTGCGCATGAGGGCTACTATCTCAGGTCTTAGTAGTGCTTTGTTTCAAATTTCTCCTTGAACCGGTGCTTGCTTGCGCCGGTTTCCTGCTTCTTCAGCTTGAACTTCCTTCTCTGGAGTAATTGCTTCACTATGATCGCGGCTTTCGGGTTCTGGCTTCGATGTTTTTGGTGATTCCTTTTCGACGTGAGGCTTCCTTGTCTTGACCTACTTGGTCCCCCTGGTAAGCGGCTAGTTCCTGTTCGTGGTGCAACTGTTCCTGTTATGTTGTACTTTTTACCTGTCGTAGGGCAAAACCTTACAACATCTTCCAAGTATATTTCTTAGTGAAAAGACAATTTTTAGGCGTTTCTGTAATTAACTTTTATTTTACAGTTCAGTTTTACATCCTTTTTCCTTATATTTAATTCTACATTTCGTTTACATCCTTTTTTCTTAACCTAATACATTGACATTCAAATCTTCTTCAATTACTATTACTGAACCATTAGGTGATCTGTCCTAAGTTAGACTTTCGGTCCCCTTTTCGCACGTCGCTTCTCCGCCCGGTACCGTAACCGCTCGTTGTGGAGTCTCTGTAGCTCCCTACTTAATGCTGCTCTTTGTTGGCTACCTACAGCCAACAGGAGGTCCCTCCTCGCCTCTTCTATTTCTCGCCTAAACCTCGCCTCAATCCCTGGTACCTTCTTCTTTTTCGTTGGTGCTTCTATTCTGTCCGAAAGCTTCACCTCCGTTTTCGTGGGGTGGCCCGCCTGTCTAGCCCGGTACTCCTCTATTGTGATAGGCCGAGGTCCAGCCTTCGGGTCTCGTTTCAGCGCTTCGCGTAGTGGACAATCACCCATTCCTTTATGGTCTCTCTATAATCATTTTAATTCCCATTGGGTTCTTGCGAACCGTGTTTGGGACCTCAACGGTGAATAGTTAATTCATCCGCTTTTGTATGTATTAGTTTTATTTCCTCACCTATGGTTTTTCTTCAGGAGGATGTCAGTAGTTCTTCACGATAATGATCTGCTCGAGCTGCTTCTAAGTCTTCACGTCTCCTAGTTTGAGCTGCTTCCAAGTCTTCACGTCTCCTAGTTTGAGCTGCTTCCAAGTCTTCACGTCTCCTTGTTTGAGCTGCTTCCAAGTCTGCACGTCTCCTAGTTTGAGCTGCTTCCAAGTCTTCACGTCTCCTAGTTTGAACTGCTTCCAAGTCTTCACGTCTCCTTTGCCTGAGTGCACGAATTACTCTGTCTTTTCGTGTATTTTTCCCGGTCTATTTATGTCCAGATTTTGTTAATGTTCAGCTTATTTTTGGTTTGATGGGAGTTTCCGGTCCCATGAGGTTATTGGTCGTCATTTTGCAATATTTCAATATTTGCAATTTTTTCCAATTGCAATTTTCCAATATTTGCAATATTGATCAATTGCAATATTCCCAGATTGCATTTTTTCTTTTGGGTCATTGGCTGCTCCCAATTCATTCCGAATTTGCGGTACGTTGCATTTCCGTTGGTGTTTAACCGATGCAATCCGCTGAATTGCAATACGCATCGATGTCACACATTTGTGCATTCGGGCTGGCCATCTACCGGGCGCTAGAGTACTGCATGTGTCGGTCGTGCAGTTCTCTGTGGGTTGCAGATTTCGTGATCGCTGTCTGTCAGATTGTTTACTGTCAGATCGTGCCGCGTGTTATCCTCAGGTAAGAATTGTCATTTTTAATCATGTTTCTTTTTAGTTTCCCATCAAGTTGTTTCCTGATCTAAATTCATACTCATAAATGGATTCCTAATCATCATAAATGGTATCACAATGGATTCTTTGATATTAATGTGTTGCGATGTGTTGATAGGAATGGAGGATGGCTGCGTTTTCATCCATGACATTCCTCCCTCTTTCGGAGCCTTTTCACCGGAAAAGGAGTAGGTGACGATACTTATATCTAACTATTATTAATTCGTTTGTTATCCTAATGATAGTGTACATTCTCCTTTAATCTTTGGGGTTTTTAACCTGGTTACCGCTACATTTTTATCTTAAGTTATTCTAAATCCTAGTGCTAGTGCATTGTCTGTAAATTTACATTTTACATTTACGTTAGTTGTTACGTTTTTCATATATTATTATTTTAGAGGTTCAGTAAAGTTTTGCGGTACCAGTAGTGTTACAATGGTTTAAATTTTGCGGTTATTGGTTCATTTATTCTTAATTACCTTCTTACAACAATTTAATATATGCCAAAAATTTATTACTTTTCAATGGGTCGTTACTTAAGGATTACTATCGTCTGACAACGGTTTTAATATAATAATTGTTTTAATATAATGATGTAATATAATAATGTTAACAAGATTTATAGTTTTTTAAGTATTTACTTAGATCAATTTGTCGATTTCTCTTGGTGTTGAGGATACCGTGTTTCCCTTTGGATGAGCTATTATTGATGTCATACGTGGTGCCGAGGTTGATCCTTGGTTCTAAATCGACTGGGGTCCTCTTCTTTAAGTTTTCGTGATACTTATAGGTTAGCCTACCAAGTAAGTTTGTCTTTCTGCGGTCTGGTACGGTGAGTGGTTCTCCAGTTAGAGTTGTTTTCTCTAATTTTTTCCTCATTTTAGCAATTTCACGTGTTAATTTCTGGCGTTCTTCGATTTGACGGTACAGCTGGTCGGCCTCTTCCAGTGCTGCTTCCCAACTGGCTTGGGTCAATCCCATGTCATCGACGGTCTCACTGGTGTTTCCGGGGTGGTTTGGCCTTGGAGCGCCTAAGTTGCTTTTGATATTTGTTGTTTTTGGGTCCGGATAAATTAATATGTTTTTAGATTTGCATTGAATATGAATGTCCACATCGTCCAGATCGCCTTTAATGGTGATGATTATCTGTGGGCTATTTCCGGACATCGTGTTGAATTCTGGTAATTAGTAAATAGGAAGGTTTAGAATGTTTAGTTTAAGATTTTTTTTTTTTCTTAGGGTTTTTTAGGGTTTCTCTTTTTATTTCTATTTTTATTTCTTATTTTAACGCTATCTTATTAATTTATTGTTTATTTATACTATTATTTTTATACATATTCCGTTTTTCTCGTTGACGTTATTCTCGCGTGTTTTGTATCGTTATTGCCCATTTGAAATCGGTACGGTCGGTGCGGGTCCGGGGTTCTGTGTAGCACTCTCGTTTGCTGTTATTATTTGATCCCTTCTGGGGATCGTCACGGGCATTGACACGATCTCAACCCGTCGGGGGCTTGGTCGTGAGGGTTGTGGAGGGGTGCGGTTTCTTCGGTTTGTGCGACTTCTGTAGTTGCGTATAAGCACGATAGTTATTATAACTACTAACAAACATCCAGTTACGCCGGTCGTGGTGTGTATTTGGATCCTTTCGTGGCGGCGTTTTTCAGTTTCTTTAATTTCTGAGTCCAGTTCTTCAATTGTTTCGCTGAGACCTTTATAGTGATCGTTTAGGGCCACTGGATGTACGATTTTCATTTGTTTTTTCTGTGCTTTTGGGGGTATTTTATATTGTCCAAAATCGATGTTTGGGGGGGTCAATTTTTCGGGTTGATGTATCGTTATAGTATGTGCGTCTGCTATTTGATAGGGGAGAGTGTATTCTGCTATGTGGTGGATACATTTCTTTTTCAGTTCCAAGATGCCTAGTCCCAACAGCTGAGTGGTTTCTTCATGGATGTCGCACTGGCTTATTAGTTGGGTCGGTTGTTGTACCCAATACAGCCAGGTGTTTTCGCGATGCATCGGCGTCACAATTGGGTGTACCGTGGTTAACAGTCGGACTTTGCAGTTGCTTGGGACTTCCTCCGTTGACTTAAATAGCGCTGATATACATTCCGTGTGCGTAGGTTTTGTCAGCACTGGGGCGTTATGCTCGCAAATGCTATAGGTTTCATTTACGGTGGTGCACTTGATTTGGTAGTGCAACTCGGTTAGGCCGAAGTTTTGTTGTGAGCGGCTTGTATTTAGGAAATAGGTATGTCCAATGTCGTAGACATAGTACGTGTTGTGTCCAGTGTCAATCGGAGTGGTGTATATTCGATTTAATGTGTATTGTTGGGACTCAACTAAAGGAGTCTTTATCTGTATGAGCATTCCGTTATGGCTTCCCTCGTAGTCTACTTTAGCTACCCGTTGTAGTGTGATGGGGTCCATGGTGGTGGTTCTACCCTGATACCTCTCGGATGCGTTTAGATATATGTTTAGGATTTCATGAGTTGGTACCAATAATGGGCTCAACTCTCGTCGATTAAGTGTTTCTAGCGCGATGAAGAGATCCGTTAATTCCCAGTATATTTGTTGGAGTTCCGCCATTATGTACATGGTTAACTCGTTTACATCCAATCGCAGTTGTGTTATGCGAAGTTGATCTGTGTGGTTCGCTAATGCCTCCATCTTTTCATTAATGTTCTCCACCCTTTTCACTAGCTTGGTATGTCTTTCGTGCATATCTGTGTTTGTTTCACTCATAGCTTTTAATGTTGTTTTCATGATGGTTACTTGCTTTTTAGCCAAATCTAAGTTGGCTTGAGTGTCCTTTTCTAATTCATTTAGTTTTTGGTGTATGTTCTTGGAGTCATCACTGTCCATAGTCCCAAATAGCGTTTTCATGACTTTTCCCCCTAAGTTCAGTAATCCCCTTCTAACCCGCTTGTGAGGTGTTATGGTAACGTCTGCTTTGTCTATTAAGTCTCTTATTTGCGCTACCTGTTTCTTAATTTCGGTTTGCCAATGTTTACAGTTTGCAGATGCTAATCCGTTTGTATCGTTGCATAACCGGTGTATTGCGCTTTCGCAGTTTTCCAGATAGCTAAGATGTAGGCTCCATATTGGCTTTGGTAGTTGGGTGATGATAGTCCAGTGATCGTGGAATGTCTGCACTTTCTTCAGTGGTTCGAACACTATGCCCTGGTGTCGTAGTTGGTGTACTTCCACCGGGGTTTGTCGGGTTACCGTTATTCCGAGGCTTATAATCAGTATTAGTTGCATCATTCTGAAAAACAGAGAGAGGTTGTTTAGTTGAACTGCTTTAGCCGATTATTGTGTACACGGCGCTTGCGCTTCCCTATTAATATAGTGGTATTAACCGGGCTATTTATAGGTCTGTTTACGTACCATATTGCAATATATTGCAATATATTGCAACATGTTTCAACATCCAAATTGGCGTTTTCTTACTTTCTCGAGTAAAATTTTCGAGAGAGTTTGGCGTGACGTCATGGAGGGGAAATGTGCTGGACATTACTTGACTTTACTTGACAAATTTGGTCGAGTAAAGTCTAGTAAATTCAGAAATCCTGTCAAATGACATTTGACAGCTGCTTTTCAACAAGTTTGGTTCAGTTTAATTTCAGTCAGATCGCGAATTGAAAATTAAAACTGAACAAACGTCAATTTTGTTTACGTTCGAATGATTTTACTAGACTTTACTAGATGATACTCGAAAGTGTTTTCTTACACTTCGAGTAAGCAGAGAGGACTTAGACAAATCCTCTCAAACTTCTCATTTTGCTTCGAGTAAAGTCTAGTAAAGTCTAGTAAAGTCTAGTAAAATAGTAAAGTACGTAAACAGACCTTATGTCTACGACCTTGTAAGGACCTAGCCAGTGTTGGACTAGCTTGTTTTTCCGGGCGGCGTTTCGCAAAAGTACTTGATCACCTATATGTATCCTCACCGGATTTATCTTTCGATCGTAATACTTCTTAGAGTGGATTTTACTTTCTTCTTAGTTTCTTCGAGCTGTTTGGTAAGCTCTTTGAAGCTTGTTCCTTAGGTGCAAGTAATAGTTTTCATGATCGTAGACGGGTTCGGGCTCTTTTTTCAAGTTGTTAGGCAGGGGAGCAGAGAAACCGAATAAGCAGTCCATCGGTGTTAGCTTCGTAGTTGAATGCATACTATTGTTCCTTACGAACATAGCTGCTCGCAAGTGCTCATCCCAGTTCGCCTGATTGTCATGAACAAAATTTCTTAAATATTCCACTAAAGGCCTGTGGGATCGCTCTAGTGCCCCGTTGGACTGGGGATGGTACGGCGTCGTTTCTAATTTCCTGATCTTGAATAGTTTACATACTTCTCGGAACATTTCCGAAGTAAAGTTAGACCCTTGGTCTGTGATTAATTTTTTCGGGATTCGATACCGACTTATAATTTCTTCCACGAAAGCTTGCGCCACAGTTTGTGCTTCCATGTTTTGTAACGGCACTACATCCATGAATCGAGTTAAGTCATCCTCGAAACTCAGGATGTATTTATTCCCATGTCTGGTTTCGGGAAGGGGGCCTACTATATCCATATACACCTTGTCAAACGGAAGTTTTGCAGTATCAGTTATGATCATTGGTTCTCTGTGTTCCCGGCTTAATTTATTTAGTTGACATTTTCTGCAACTTTTGATGTATTTAGCGATGTCTTTCCTCATACCCTTCCAATAGAACTCCCGTTTTAATCGTTGGTAGGTCTTTTGTATTCCTTGATGTCCTCCGAACGGTGCGTCGTGACAATCAGCTAATATAGTTGTTATGTCTTGAGGATCCGTTAAGACTCTTATTTCCTTCCTTGGTGTTGGTTCTTCCTCGTCTCCCTGTTGGTTGTTCTCTGAGGTACATTCTACTCCTGCCAGGCAGTCATTCGTGCTAGTCGTGTCTGCTGCCTGTTCTTTGGCTTGTCGGCGAGTCATAACTAACACTTCATATGGGATTCTGCTTAGAGCGTCCGCATTGTTGTTCTTTTTTCCCTCTTTGTACTTTATCTCAAATGTGTAATCTGACAACTTGTGCCAGAGTCTCAGTATTCTACTCGTTGGATCTTTTATTCAGATGGCTCCTCGTAAAGGTTTGTGATCCGTGTATACGGTGAATGGTCGGCCGTACAGATAGCTTCGGTAATTTTTTACGGCCCAAACTATAGCCAGCAACTCTCGCTCGATAGTAGAATAGTTTTTCTCTGCGGTGTTCAATGTTCGACTCGCGTAAGCGATGGGTTTTTCTCGTTTTCAGGCCCTTGCGCAAGCACGGCTCCAAGGGCCTCTCCACTTGCATCCGTATACAACTTAAAAGGCTCTTTGAAATTAGGGTACCGAAGGACAGGGGGTGTTGTTAGTTTCTCTTTTAGCGTCCTGAACGCTTTCTCACATTCGTCATCCCACTTAAATTTTACATCTTTTCGCAAAAGTTGGTTTATGGGTGCCGCTATTTTCGAGAACCCTTCTATAAACTTTCGGTAGTAGTTTGCCAGGCCTAGAAAGGATTGTACTTGTCTTATAGTTTTTGGTACGGGGTAGTCTTTTACCTTTTGTGTTAGGCTAGGATCTGGCGCTACCCCGTTGGTACCGCACTTGTGTCCGAGATAGACGATTTCCCGCTTGAGAAAGTTGCACTTCTCTGGGTTTAATTTCAAGTTGTGTTCTCTCAATCTTTCTAAAATAGATCGCAGTTTTGCATGATGGTCTGCTAAGTTCCTCCCGTAGGTGACAATGTCGTCTAGGTATACGAAACAATGTAACCCCTGGAGCCCCGTTAGTACATGATTCATCAGCCTTTGAAATGTAGCTGGTGCCCCTTTCAGTCCGAAAGGCATTCTTTTGAAAGCGTAATGACCATAGGGTGTACTAAACGCTGTCTTATCCCGATCTTCAGCTTCCATTGCTATCTGATGGTAGCCACTGGCGAGGTCGAGTACAGAGAAGTAACGAGCATTTCCTAACTGATCTAGGATATCTTCGATCCTAGGTAGTGGATATGCATCGCCTTCTGTTACTTCGTTTAACTTTCTGTAGTCTACCACAATTCGCCATTTTTTCTGGCCATCAGGTCCTGGTTTCTTTGGGACTACTAGCAGAGGAGCGTTCCACTGGCTCCAGCTGGGTTCAACAATGTCATCTTTTAGCAATCTGTCTATTTCCTCAGTAATTATTCCTTTCTGCGTTTCCGGCAATCTGTACATTTTACATTTTACTGGCACCTGATTTTCTTTGGTTCTTATTTCGTGCCGAACCGTTGTAGTGTGGCTTAGTTTTTCGCCTGGTATATGGAAGGTATCGTGAAATTCTTTTATAATCCCTTCGATTGACTTTTTCTCTTCACTGTTCAGATTTTCCTCTATGCGCACTATTCGCAGTAGGTCTTTTATTCGTGCGTTCTTCCCTTTACTGGTTTCGAACACATCTGTCTGTATCCCGTAGTGTTCTTTTTCTTCGGGAGAGTCCTTAGTGGTTAACTCATTGTTACACGTGTTGTATTTTTCTAAATTGATTGTTAAGTCGTTTATTTCGACCTCGTGATCGTTTACATTTAGTATGCTCATTTTAATTTTGCCATTGGTTGACTCGACCAGTGCGTTACAGAGGTAAATTCCTTGCTTGATTTCTTCTCCTATAGCGACATATTCTCCTGGAGTTGGTACTGGTATTTCGAGGAACTTCACCGTTCTTTGGGGTATCTGTATTTTTCTGCGTTCTCTTATGGTGACTTGCTCTGTATTTTTGAGGTAATCAGTCTGTCCACCCTCGTAGGTTTTTGGCGTTGTGACATTTTCACCTTCCGAGACGTGCGAGCCTCGGTGGTTTAGGTGATCGTAGTCTGTGGTTGTGGACCCCTCAGCACTCGGACTCCCCATTCGCATCTGCCCAGGAGGGTTTTCTCGTTCCTTTTTCTCTGGTTCCCAGTCGAATAGGTCTGATAAGTCCTGTGTTGCTTCATTGTCTTCCGTTGATGGTAGCGAAGCTTCCTGTCCGTACTTTATTTTCCCGTTCGGTTTGACTGAACACTCCGCAGTTTGCGAGCTGCGGTTACATAAGTGCTCGATTTCGATAGACGGTTTTTTCTGGCCAGTAGCTGCGTCGTTTGTTACTACATCAATTGATCGAGACTCGGTCTTGTACACGTCGCCTTGGTTCGCGAATGGAATGACGATTTCCTCTCCCGTCTTGGTCGCCGGGAAAACAAGTCTTTTAGCTGGTCCTTCTACGTTGCAGTATTTACTTACGAAGTCATTCCCTATAATTCCCGTGATATTTGTAGGACTCAAATTTTTCACAATATGAAATTTGCAGGGATAGACTTGATTCGTCATTACTTGTCCGACAATCGTACCTTCAGATGTTATCTCTCCAGAGATAGTATTGAGAGTGACTCTTTCATTTTTGTTTACGTCTTTTAGTTTTACTTTGCTTATTTCGGAATGTTTAATCAAACATATCTCTGATCCAGTATCAATTATGAATTTCGAATTTCTTTCCTTAATAATGTCTAGTTGTAAGTTTATTATTGGCAGTGCTGGCATGGTTGTCCTGTTGTCGCACCTATACTCTTGCTCTATTATGGACGACTCGCGGTGCGCTCGGCCGTCCCTGTAGAGTTTTCCACTTCCCTTAGTTGGGTTTGTAGCTGTAGTTTTTCCCACCGTTCTCGTAGAAAACATGCATCTTCCGTGTGATTTGGTTTCAAACAAAAATTACATTCCTGGTTAACCCTGCTCGCCGTTGTCTGGTTAACTTGGTGGTGTTCACGGTTATTTCTTCCGGGTTGCGTGTTGTTATTCCTCCCGAAATTTCGCTGTGTGTTCTGGTTGCAGTTTCTGGTGTTATGACCGTACGCCCTGCAGGTGGAGCAGAAAGGAGTCATCTGCCGAGTTCGACATTCTGCCATAATATGTCCCACTTTGTGACAGAAATTGCATTTTATCTGTCGTCTATCCGGTCTGTTCCGAGGTGTATTATGGTTGTGTGTATATCCATTTGGCTGAAAATTTCTTGGTTGGCTCTGATTGGGTTGGCCTGTTGGATATCGGTTATAACCTGGATTTCTACCAGGTGTTGGTGGTGGGTTGTAAGCGGGATTATGGTTGCTCATTGGAGCGTGGGTAGGGACGCCTAGTCCCATTAGTGGTGTTGGGTCCCCCAGGGAGTTTTGCTGGGTAAGATTTTGCTGCATACATTGTTCCGTCTGCTCTAATCGTGTTATTTTCCTTTCCAATGCGTTCACGTTATTTTCTACATCTTGGAGTAGGTAAAACTTGTAGTTGGGGTTTATTATACCCATTTTAAAACAATGCAGGCCTACTTCCTCAATTTCGGCCTTCAGCCCATCTCCACCATCTGTGTATTGAGCAGCAGCGGCATTTTTGCAGGCGTTAATAAGAGCCTTCACTCTGTGGAAATACCCCAATAAGGTTTCCGTTGGCAGTTGATGAACGTTCCTCAATTGGGTATTAAGGGTTATATATGATGTGCCTTGTAATAGGTTTGTTTTTAATGCAGTAAATATATCTTCCAGTGTGTCATTCGTCCCCGTTTGCACCACTTCCAATGCTCTTCCCCTCAAGCGTGTTGGTAATAGTCTCATGAACAGTATCTTATCCTGTATCTCGGTGAGCGTTTCATACCCCAGTCGTGCACAATTTATAAACTCGTTCACCTCATTAGACTTGCGCGGGCTATCTTCCCCTACCAGAATCGGTACGTTGTTATACAATATATTGTTCACTAAACTTATGTCAGCCATTTTATTTTCTTTGTCTTCTATGTCAGCCTGGTTGTTAGAAGACAGTTTATTTATATCTGGTAGCTCACTTTCCACAGTGTAAGTCCCCGGATAGGAGTTTGTCCTCACGTAACACCTTCCGTGTCGTAGTTTCACTATTTCTGATTGCAGAGTACCAATACCTTCTGTATTTCCTTGACCCTCAGCTTGCATGAGTGGCTGTTCGTTCACCACTACTGGATTTCCGGGTCCTTGTTCAGGTAATGGATGTTCGCTATCTTGATTCGTTTGGTTTTCTTCTTCAGTGTTTACTTTTGGTGACCCTACTGGTCCTTGATCGGGTAATTGTTGTTCCCCTTCGCGAGGTGTCTGGTTTTCTTCTGTAGAGTTTATTTCTAGTGATTCTACTTGTTGTTGATTAGCTAATTGTTGTTCTCCTTCTTGATGTGGAGCGTTGTTTTGATTGGCCAATTGTCCGTTAACGTTATTGTGCTCAAGTTCAGTTTCAAAATTATAAAACGAAAAGGTATCTATTCTTTGCATAAAGTTACTCAAACGTCTGTTGAGTGGTATCTTTGGCGTAGAATGTGCCATATATACATATTATTATTATTTTTTTTTTTTTTGTTTTGTTTTTTTTTTTTTTTTTTCTTTTTATTTATTTTTTTTTTTCTCTTCTTTCTTTCTTTTATCTCTTTTTTTCTTCTTTTTTCTTTTTTTTTTTTTTTTTTTTACAATTTCTCTTTTTTACAATTTGTAATACCAGTTATGTTAAATATTCTTGTGTCATTTCATTTCATTAGTTACAATACAATTATTCATAAATCAATTTATACAACCAAGGTAAATTCTATAATGTCCTAAACTTTGAGAACTATTCTAAGATTACATTCATTTATATCTATTTCCTTAGACTTGTGTCCTTTACACTAAAAAATGTACTTGGGTGTTTCCTTTTTGTACTTGTCATGTACTTTCCACATTGAACTTTCTAAAAAATTACTTTTATTAAATTATTATCCCGAACGTAGGTTTTTAAATTGCGGCTGCGCCAAATGTTATGTTGTACTTTTTACCTGTCGTAGGGCAAAACCTTACAACATCTTCCAAGTATATTTCTTAGTGAAAAGACAATTTTTAGGCGTTTCTGTAATTAACTTTTATTTTACAGTTCAGTTTTACATCCTTTTTCCTTATATTTAATTCTACATTTCGTTTACATCCTTTTTTCTTAACCTAATACATTGACATTCAAATCTTCTTCAATTACTATTACTGAACCATTAGGTGATCTGTCCTAAGTTAGACTTTCGGTCCCCTTTTCGCACGTCGCTTCTCCGCCCGGTACCGTAACCGCTCGTTGTGGAGTCTCTGTAGCTCCCTACTTAATGCTGCTCTTTGTTGGCTACCTACAGCCAACAGGAGGTCCCTCCTCGCCTCTTCTATTTCTCGCCTAAACCTCGCCTCAATCCCTGGTACCTTCTTCTTTTTCGTTGGTGCTTCTATTCTGTCCGAAAGCTTCACCTCCGTTTTCGTGGGGTGGCCCGCCTGTCTAGCCCGGTACTCCTCTATTGTGATAGGCCGAGGTCCAGCCTTCGGGTCTCGTTTCAGCGCTTCGCGTAGTGGACAATCACCCATTCCTTTATGGTCTCTCTATAATCATTTTAATGCCCATTGGGTTCTTGCGAACCGTGTTTGGGACCTCAACGGTGAATAGTTAATTCATCCGCTTTTGTATGTATTAGTTTTATTTCCTCACCTATGGTTTTTCTTCAGGAGGATGTCAGTAGTTCTTCACGATAATGATCTGCTCGAGCTGCTTCTAAGTCTTCACGTCTCCTAGTTTGAGCTGCTTCCAAGTCTTCACGTCTCCTAGTTTGAGCTGCTTCCAAGTCTTCACGTCTCCTTGTTTGAGCTGCTTCCAAGTCTGCACGTCTCCTAGTTTGAGCTGCTTCCAAGTCTTCACGTCTCCTAGTTTGAACTGCTTCCAAGTCTTCACGTCTCCTTTGCCTGAGTGCACGAATTACTCTGTCTTTTCGTGTATTTTTCCCGGTCTATTTATGTCCAGATTTTGTTAATGTTCAGCTTATTTTTGGTTTGATGGGGGTTTCCGGTCCCATGAGGTTATTGGTCGTCATTTTGCAATATTTCAATATTTGCAATTTTTTCCAATTGCAATTTTCCAATATTTGCAATATTGATCAATTGCAATATTCCTAGATTGCATTTTTTCTTTTGGGTCATTGGCTGCTCCCAATTCATTCCGAATTTGCGGTACGTTGCATTTCCGTTGGTGTTTAACCGATGCAATCCGCTGAATTGCAATACGCATCGATGTCACACATTTGTGCATTCGGGCTGGCCATCTACCGGGCGCTAGAGTACTGCATGTGTCGGTCGTGCAGTTCTCTGTGGGTTGCAGATTTCGTGATCGCTGTCTGTCAGATTGTTTACTGTCAGATCGTGCCGCGTGTTATCCTCAGGTAAGAATTGTCATTTTTAATCATGTTTCTTTTTAGTTTCCCATCAAGTTGTTTCCTGATCTAAATTCATACTCATAAATGGATTCCTAATCATCATAAATGGTATCACAATGGATTCTTTGATATTAATGTGTTGCGATGTGTTGATAGGAATGGAGGATGGCTGCGGTTTCATCCATGACATCCTTGTCTTAACCTACTTGGTCCAACTGGTTAACTTTCCCTCCTCGTTGTAAGTACAGAGGAAATAAGGGTCTTGGTTGTGAATGTAGAATGCGTCAGTCTTCTCATAAACCTACTTACAGATTCGCTAAGTGGTAGCTTGGGTGTGGAGTGTGCCATACAAATTTCTCTTCTCTCTTTTTTTTCTTTTTTTATCTTTGTTTATTCCCCTTTTTCTGTGTTCGTGCTTTCTTCTTTTTTCTTTTCTTTTTTGTACAAATTTACCTTCCCGCTTTTTTTCAAACGGCCGCAAACCCCCACAAGTTAAATACAATTGACAATTTTGCCTTAAATTATATTATACATTTATTATACATACTTTCTCACCTAAATTTTGATATTTATAACAATTTATTTTCAGTTTCCAATACCTCTCTTGTATACCATCAACAATTCCGATTTTTATCAACCTGTAGTTTCTAATAATATCTCTACTTTTTCTGACGTTAACTCAAAAGAATCTTTATTCAATAATCGTATACCTGAAAGTATTTTTCGCGCTTATATGTGAATATGTGTAATTACATTCTATTTTCTTGAGCGTTTATGGCATCAATTTCCTTCAACGTGGGTTTATTTAATTACGGCTGTGCCAGTTGTTATGCAATCCTTCCGCACCTTTTCTTTTGTGATGCTAAGACCTTGCAATTGTTTGATTGCCGATGGTACACCCAGGGTCAACGCAGTGTGTTTACATGAAATCATTAATACTTTAATTCAAAGACCCAAATGCAATTCGTATTTAATCTATTATTAAACTTGTAATGATCCTATACATATTTCATATATTTGTCCCTAGGCCTCTGCCGAGTGTTGTGCTGGTTGGTCAGCTGCTACTTTTCCTGTCGGAATCATTTCCTCTCGTTGTGCAAACGCTGGATGTCTCGGCTCGAACGTAGCTGCTTACACTGTCCCACGGCGATCAGGTGTAACCACCTAACTTCCTCAATGGCCCTTCAGAACTTCGCCTCCACCCCAGTTCTGTATTTCGACGTAGCGGCTACGTCCCTCGGAGTTGTCTTCTCTTGGCGTTTATTCCTATGTCTGGCCCGGTACTCGTCCAAACTAAGCGGTCTAGGGCCCACTATTGAGTCTTCCAGCGCCTTAGCCAGGGACGACGATGAACAACTCAATTACGTGGACCGTAATTTTAAACCCAAACCGATAGGATTCCAAAACCGTGTTCGGATGGGTTTCCCGGCGTCCGATAGTTTTCTAGAACCATGTTCGGATATTGCCTTGGCAACCCCTTTCCTACTTACTTCTTGAATCGTGGGTAGGTCCGTCAACTTTGTCTTTTTCGGCAGTCTTCTTCGTCTTCTTCGGCAGTCTACTTCGTCTTCCTCGTGTAATGTTTAGATTTAGAATCAAATATGCGAGGGATGAGCCGTTTCAATCGCCGTCAAGGTTAATTCTTTTTATCAAGGTGAGGTAAGGATGCCGATTTCAATTCGCCGTCTTTGATATAGAAACTCAATGTTTTCTTCTTGGAGTCTCATCCAGAACCGCTTTATTATTATTAAAATTTGTCCTTATTTAAAACAAAATATATCTTATAAGTATAAAAAAATTGACAGTCATCATAAGGTAAATATTTTGAAAAATTATATTTGGGTCAACCGAACTCAGGGAACAATCGAAATCAACAAAAGGAAGCATTTTTAAGGTTCGGTCATTCAACGTTGAACTCATGAATGATCGAAAAGGTTAGCATTTTTATGAATCGGTTATTCAACGTTGAACTCAGGAAAGATCGAAAAGGTAAGCATTTTTGTGAATGTAAGTTAATGGATTTTAGTTAATCATTTTGCCGTCGTCTTCGGCAGTCTTCTTCGTCTTCATCGGCAGTCTTCTACGTCTTCTTCGTCTTCTTCGGCAGTCTCCTTCGTCTTCTTCGGCAGTTTCCTTCGTCTTCTTCGTCTTCTTCGTCTTCTTCGTCTTCTTCGACAGGATGTCAGCACGGCAATACGTTCAGGTCAGGTCCAGTTTTCAACTGACTGTTTGTTGGATTTTCAGCCCTATTTATAGGACCAATATCGCTGATTGGGCGATTCCCTCCATCGAAAGGTTCCCATCGATATCGCTGATTTCCAATTCTCCTGGTGTCAATTTTCATCGTGCCGGGATGCACGTGTCCAATCGGTGCACTTCATCCTTGTCTGGTGGTCGGGCTTCTTAGTGACGTCATTCCTTTGTATCTTTCTGCTATTTTCGGGTCTTTTTAGGGCGGTTTTCAGGATCTCTTGAGCCTCTTTGGCGATGTCTCTCAGTAGGATCGTTTTTGGTCTTTGGTGGAGGTTAGAGAAGTTTTTCGGGTCTCAACAATAGGCTCTAGTTTTACATTCAATATTTCCATTACCTCACTAGTTACGGATGTTTGTATTTCAATGGTTTGTTTTTGCGTTTCAATTTTCAATGATCCAAATAAAAGTTGAAATTGGTGTTCCATCTCATAAAATGAAATAATCTGGTTATACTGGGGCGTAATGTGGAACGTAATGTGGAACGTTATGTGGAAGTGATAGTAGTTTTATTTTCCTTCGGTTGGGAACACTAAGTTTTGCCACTGTCGACTGACCGTGACTCAATTTTTAACCTCAATTAAGCATTCTAGTCTACGTCTTGCTTGCAAATATATAATTTAATGACCAAGATTGCGTGAAATCCACACTTCCACGATATCCACAGCACTTAAAATTATATTTCGTTATGTTTTTATATCACCAAGTGAGCGTAAATAACTTTTAAATATGTTACTATCGGTAGCTGGTCATCTATGACATTTACAAGTTGACAGATCCAACACAACTCGGGATTTTTTTTATATGGTTAGGAAAATAAACTATTAGTCGAAAAAGAGCAAATCGTATTTTGGTTGCAACTTTTGTAAAGTAACAGTGTGATCCCTTAGTTTACCATCGACGATCAACGAAATGCATGGTTTAACACCATAAAATAATGGATTTAACACCACAAAAGTTGTAAACCGCGTGCAAAACAACTGGCGCAGCGGTAATTAAAAAAAGCTGGGGTGTGGCTGTGTCATGGACACGGCCGTGTGTTGTACGTGAATACGTTTATGTAACGGGTAATATTTCTTGAATCAAATATTTTTATTTATGTATTTAGGACAAAAGCAAGGAAACAAATCATTATTTTGTTACAATATAACTTTATTAATTATAGGTGTGTGATACGAAAAGTACAACACAAATGGCATACAAGATACATCCAGATTTCTGGTAAACGTTAAATCAATACAGGTATTACCTAACGCTGCTGGAGAAGTTTCAATATAAAACAAATTGAACTCGCTGAGCATGAAGTCAGGCAATGAACAGTTTTGTGAGACATCAACATTAAAGTCTCCAACTATCATAACAGGTGTAGTAAGATCAGGCTCGTAATAGGGTATAATTTGAGCGATGTTTTTGGAATATTTTAACAACGATCGTATCATTAAGAGTTTAATATCTGCTAACGCTGTGCCCGGGTGGATATACACACACCCGAGTATGAATTTGAAGATGCCATTGGCCTTTATGTTTACTAGACAGACATCACCTGCTTTTGGGTCTTTAATTTCCAAATAAATTTCCGAAATGTCAATGTCAACTCTATTACAATCAGTGAAGCTATTGATGTTGCGATATTTGGCGACTCCACCGGCTTTGACTTGATGATGATGATACCGCTACCGATAAAGTAGTAGCAATTTGTCTGTTCTTAGCGGTTTTACAATATGAAGTCAAATCAAAGCCAGGCACCGAAAAATGGGGACTTTTCACCAAATTTTGCCGATTTTGAATTTCAAAATCGAATTCAATCAACCAGGCTGGCAGAATCGCCAGCAACACAAAACTTTCGCCACGGCAAAAAATTGTGCAAAAAACATTGACCATACGGTGACACCCTACAAAGGGAGCGTGTGTGACGCTCGCATGTGTTTGTTTCGATGAGAAACAAACGAATGCGGGCGCCACACACACTCTCTCGGTGGGGTGACACCGATCGTTGACGTTCGGTTGCACAATCACATGTACTGGCGAAATTTTTGTGTTACTGGCGATTCTGCCAGCCTGGCTGTTTTAATTCAATTTTGAAATTCAAAATCGGCAAAATTTAGTTCAAAATAACCCCATTTTTCGGCGCTTCCACCTCCGCCGCCCGCGATGCGCCATTGATCTCGCTTATCCTAGTGATTTTTTTGATCCTTTATCTATCCAGTGGTATAATTTAATTTCGGATGTAGTGCAGAGATTCGAAGCTACAACGCCAAACTGTATCCCCCGATTTTATCATTATTTTTTTTGGATTGCCCCCGTATGGTAGCAAATTTAAAGACGTATTCACGTCAAAACCTACGTTTAGGGGAACTGATGCCGTAAACGCTTAAGAATAGAATAGAGAATTTTGTAGGATTCGTCCTTGTGTATTTAAAAACCACTGGGATCGTTCCATGGGGTTCGGCTCAGATCAAGCATATCCCGTTGGAATTGCAAGGAGAGGTAAAAATACGGGGAGACTGGGAATAAAGTATGTATTTCTTTAGTTTAAATTAACTTTATTAACGTAGCTACCGTTACAGCAATACGTTACTTACTGACTAACAATCTAGATTTAGCGAGGTTCTTATACTTATTTTGGAGTGCTAACGCAACAATGAAAGTTTTGTCACTTCGAACTTAACCATCAGAATTCTTTCGATGAGACAACACCTCATGAGGTCAGGTCGTTCTGCATTGGTTTGCACATTGCATTATAGGTGGGAGCGGATCCAGAATATCAACCGATGGACAACGTGAGAAACTATGGAAGACAGGCGGCGGAGCCACACAGAGGTCAGCGTGGGAATGGAACGAACGAAATGGAATGGGATGATCGGTGGAACAAAACCTTTTTTTGCGTCAGGGGAATAAAACCTTTTTTCGCGTATTGCTGTGTTGCTTCGTTTGGCAAATTACAATTTGACATATACACAAATAAGGGGGAGAAATACTTCCGGATATACGCTTAATGAATAAAAATTCTTTTGGGCTAATGACAGAAAAAGTAAAGATGTTATTAGATTAGTAAGCTACAGGTTGATAATGAAATTCTATAGAAATCGGGTAATTACAAAAACTTAAAAGTTTAGGTGAGAAAGTATAGGATTGAAACAAAAGTATAATGTATAATGTAATTTAAGGCAAAATAGTTTGTAACTTGATGGGGGTGGTGACTGTTTGAAACAAAAAACAACAAAATAAAAGAAAAATAAGTAATATATATACAAAAAAAAAAGAGAGATATTTTTGTATGGTACACTCCATACCCAAGCTACCTCTGAGTGAATCTGTTAGTAGGATTATGACAAGACTTGACGCATCCTACATTAACAACCAAGACCCTTATTTCCTCTGCACGAACAACGAGGAGGGAACCGCTAACCAGGGGGACCAAGTAGGTCAAGACGGGGAAGAGTTGCACCACGAACAGGAACTAGCCGCTTACCAGGGGGAATTGCATAGGAATCGCCACAACACTCATGCATGCAGAAGCAATTATTCAAGCAAAAAATACCCTAATAGGCATTACACTCTTCTTCCTGATGCCATCAATGACACTTCGTCAGCAAGACATCAAAACAATGCCACTTGCTAGGATTTCGGTGCAGTCTCGACACTTCAAACAACCAGACTCAATGCAATATTTCATGCCTCATAATGGAATTTTGAAACCAAGCAGCACAACCACCAAGCTCAGGGTGGTTTTTCATGGTTCGAGTCCCACTTTATCTGGCTACTCACTCAATGACATTGCGCATACTGCAGATAAAATACAACTAGATATTGTAGATGTTTTGTTCTGGTTTCGACGTCGCAAATGTGTGTTTGCTACAGACATTACGAAGATGTACCGTCAGATCATTGTACACAAGGATGACTGACATCTTCAACAAATATTATGGGTAGACAATCAAGGAAAAATCACTCCATATCAACTTACCACGGTAACCTATGGCACCAGACCAGCAGCTTACCTGGTTGTGCACGTACTACTGCAGTGACTGGAAGATGAGAGACAAAAATTTCCCTTAGCAGCACAAGCTATCAGTTATGGCAGAAATGTAGATGACATATTTGGAGGAGCAGACAACCCAAACTCAAAACTGTTGCGAAAGAACTTGTACAACTCTGTATGGCGGGAAGCTTTCCTCTCGCTAAATGGCACTCAAATAACTCATCGGTGCTGTAAGGCATTTCCAACTCTATCAGCCACTCCACAACTATTTCATTCGATGACTGCACAACCAAAATTCTCGTATTAAACTGGAATCCTTTGACAGACACACTCAACTTCGCTTCCAAACAATCAAGATCAGGATCGACAATCACGAAGCACCTCATGTTATCTGCAGTAGCTCAAATATTTGATTGATTAGGATTCGCTGCACCTACTACAGTGCGAGCAATCTCAATCGGGATGAACCTATACCACAACCACTCGCTAAACAATGGTATAAAATCAGAGAAGACCTTTCAAATCTTAATTCAGTCACTCTACCTCGGTGGATCAACACCTATAGCAACTCATTATGTGAGCTCCATGGCTTCTCTGATGCATCACAACTCGCAACGGCAGCGGTAATCTATTTAAAAGCACACTCTCCGTCCACAGGGCCCATAACTACTCTCATTTGCGCCAAAACCAAGGTAGCACCTCTCAAAAAACCCACAGTCGCACGACTTGAACTGACTGCTGCACTAATGTTAGCCAAACTAATCAAATATGTTCAAGCTACTCTACATGTGAACATAGACTCAACATATTTGTGGACGGATTCATCAGTCGCACTCACATGGATCAACACTCATGCAGCTAGATGGAAGGACTTTGTTAGAAATCGAGTTCTCCAGATTCAAGATCTAGTTCCAAATGCTCACTGGCGCCATTTTCATTTCCAGGCAAGGACAATCAAGCTGACTGCGCATTTCGAGACATAGACACTCTACAACTCATCAACAATTCATTATGTTGTTCGGAACCCACCTGGCTCTCTAAGTCAAAGGAATTTTGGCCATTAAAACAACTAACCCATGACGAAAATTGTGATTTCGAAAAACAACCTGGTATCACTTTTGTCGCGACAACACTCAAGCATTCAACTCAGTGGGAACTCCTACAACGCTATTCGACACTCAACAAACTCATTCGAATAACTGCTATCATTTACAAGGCCATCTCAAAATTCAAAGGCAGACTGGATGAAACACTACCACTAACTCCAGCAGACTTAGAGACAGCAAAAAAATTTTGGATAAAGTCAACTCAAGCAGCGTATTTTAATCACGAAATCAAGGCACTCTTAGCAAACTCCAAGCTTCCATCAACACATCCATTCAATCGATTGACAGCCTTCATTGATTCTGAAGGAGTCCTTACAGTTGGAGGACGACTTCAACACTCGAGACTGGATCCTGACAGCAAACATCCTGCAATATTACCAAAGAATTCAACATTCACCACTCTTGTTATAACAGACGCTCACCACAGACACTCCATGGTACCGTTCATCTAACACTTGCAACAATCAGGCAGCAGTATTGGATTCTAGGTGGAAGGTATCCAATAAAATCACTTATTCTACGATGCACTCAATGCGCTAGACAACGAGGACTCAGAATGCAACAGCTCATGGGCCAACTACCTCAAGCTCGTGTTATTGCATCCATACCATTCTTCAACACTGGTGTACATAATGCCGGGCCACTCACAATAAAAACTTGGCGAGGCCGCGGGGCCAAAACTCAAAAGGCCTGGATGTGTGTATTCGTTTGTATGACCACATCAGCAGTCCATTTGGAGCTAGTTGGAGATTGCTCCACAGAAGAGTTCATAGCTGCCCTCCGAAGATTCATCTCAAGACGAGGCATATGTCACACACTCTCCTCAGACTTTGGAAAAAATTTCTGAGGGAATAGTGCAGAAATCAAACGCCTCTTCATTTGATATACTCAAGAACATCAGGTCCTCACCAAATTCATGACAGATCAAGGTGTCTATTGGCAATTTAATCCACCTGCAGCTCCTCACATGGGCGGAAAGTGGGAATCAGTTGTGAAATCAATCAAACATCATCTCAATCGGACAGTCAAAGACATCACAATGAATTTCGAAGAACTCACAACACTCATCATTCAAATTGAAGTTAGCGGAGGTTCGCATGCTTCACCTCGGAAGAAGCACGCTGTCCAGGGAGGAAGTGAAGTCCTTCCTATCTGGGCACCAGGACCCACGGCCTTTGATTCAGTTTGCCCGCCACGGCTGGAGAGTTCGTTATGACTGGATTTCCGACTTCTAATCTGTCCATTCATCTCAATTTTACTCTATTTTTATTATGTTTCAATAAATGAGTGAGTCCTTCATTACAGGTGCTAAATCTTCTTTTTCTCTTCATCGTACCTATACTGAATGTTATACTTAGTTTATACTTAGTTTATGCTTAGTTTTGTCAATCTTTAATCTTTAATCTTCTCTTTGTAATCTCTAATTTTTATTTATTTTTATTTTTCTTTACTTTTTTTTCTCTCTTTTTTGCATACTGAGCTAACTGCGGCAGACGGCTAAGGCCATTGCTGTTAAAATATTTCTAACCTTATTCATTGTAAATATCGTTAATTGAAAATAAAAATATTATTATTATCATTATTATTATTTTGATTATTATTATTATTAAATTGAAGCACTGCTCAACTCACGCCCACTCGAACCACTTAGTAATGATTCTGATGATCCGATAGCTCTCACTCCAGGAAATTTTCTCATCGCAGACGCTTTGACATCCTTGCCTGAACCATCTCTAGTGGATACTCAAGTTACGACTCAATCGGTGGCAACTGATCCAACAAAGAACGCTACAATTCAGGGCTTGGAGGTCTCAGTCGTACCTTCACCAACAACACTCTATTTCAAAGTGGTTCCACAAACACAAATTTTCTACCTTTCGTTCGTAGAGGTGTACATACAAACGATGGGAAAATTGATAAAATTCATATTTTGGAGATTTAACAGTTATTTGCTCGTAGCGACTAAACGAAGCATTATAAGACGGTCATATGTACAACCAACACCTCTTATTTTGACATTTTCTACCTTTTTCATACATCATTTTTCTCTAAATTGAGTTTAAATTTCTGCATACAGAAGGTGGTAAAATTGGTAAAATTCAGATTTTGAATTTTTAAGGGTATTTTGCCCGTAGCGGCTAAATGAAGCATCCTAGGGTGATCATATGTATGACCGTTGCCCATTATTTTGAAGTTTTCTACCTATTTTTCATACACAATTTTTCTCTAAATTGAAGTTTTAAAGGAGTACATACAAAAGATAGGAAAATTGATAAAATTCATATTTTGGACATCTAACAGTTTTTTGCTCGTAGCGACTAAACGAAGCATCCTAGGAGGCTCATAAGTACAACCGACCATCCTTAATTTGTAATTTTCTACCTCTTTTTCATATATCAATTTTCTCTAAACTGAGTTTAAAGATACAAAAGAAAGAGAGTGCATATAAAAGATGAAAAATTTATAAAATTCATTTTTTAAATTTTTAACGGTTTTTTGCCCGTAGCGGCTAAACGGAGCATCCCACGATATTCATATGTATGACCAATCCCCTATATTTGTCATTTCCTACCTCCTTTCCGTGCATTACTTTCCTCTACCGTGAGTTTTTCAACATGTGCCCATATCCAATTTAGAAAATATCACCAAATTTCGATTTTAGGTCATAATTTTATAAATTAATGAAATCCGATAGTAAAGATGAAATAATTATTTATGAGATCTGATAGTAAAGATGATTCAATGAATTACTCAAAATTGTTTCAAAGCGTCAATATATATACTCGTAATCATCATAAATTAGCACATAGATTCATAAATAATATAAAAAACATAATACTACACATCCTATGATAACAAAAAGTCGTGATTTATGAGAAAATGTTAATGAGAGCGGAATCAAATAATTTCAAAGTTTAGCATTTTTCCGAACAGTGATTAACATAAATTATGTCTTTTATAAATTATATTACAAAAATTAGAAAAGATGAGTTTATAAATAGTGTAGAGGAAATAATAATAATATAAACTATAATTAAATAGGGCTCACAATAGGATGAGAACTAAGGAAGAAAATATCTCTTGAGTTACCCTCACATAAGACAAAGAAGAGATAAAGAACAAACAAGAAATGGCCACTAAATCAGTGTTTAGGGCTAGAATTGTAATACACTTATTTTTTACATTAAGACCAAGTCAAAACACAAGGTATCGATTTGAACCAATTGCTACCAAATATAATATTACCACAGTGACTATGAAGCGGAGTGTCTATATATCGACCACTCAGCTCAAATTTGTGTGCGAATTCGCGACCGCCACCTAGTTACATTGTATATCTATACGTGTTCTTAGCAATTTTAAATCATTTTTAAACATTATTTTTTTTTTCAAATAGGTACTTGGTTTTATTTATCATTACAAAGTAACCTGCTAACTTTGCGATTTCTTGTTGATTTTTATTCTGGATTGGGTACAGGAGTTGGTAAGGGATTGTTGTATATTTTGACGGAATTTTAATAGTCAAGTATAATTTTCCTTTATTAGTTTTAACTTCTCCTGTTCTTGAATTTTCTAATTGTTCAATAGTAATTTTATAAATTTCTATTTCATCACCTTATAAAATACCTGAATGTAAAATACCATTTTGGATCGATGCAATATTGTCGAATATTGTCAACTTCAGTATAGTATCTGTTTGTCGTTGTTGTTCTAGTAGTTCTTTCATATTTATTGTCAGTTTGTCATAATTCCTTATAAGTTTATTGTCTGTGTTCAAAAATAGATGTATGGCTTTGTTGAAATGGTCGTTAATGTGTACTTGTTAGTTGACAATTTCGATTGCGTTATGAGTGTCTTCCTCAATAGTTCTTGTACATTAGGTGCGCACTGATTAGAAACACTGCGAAAAGTTCAAAATTTTGAAGTTTGATGTGGATTTTGGACACTTTGTTTTAGTAATACTACAATGGGACAAGCTCGAATGGTTAAGAATCGCAAGAATTTCGGCTTTCCTTGTATCCGGAAATGCACAAAACTTGCAATATCACATAATAAAATTACCGTATTTCTTCTCAAAATGAACAATCAAGAGTCATAAACCTTTAAGATCTTCAAAGATTTTTGTCAGAAGCAATTAACAACTTTTCGCGCGCAAATTCACTTAAGAAATGCGTCCATCGAAAATTTGTCAACAAGGGCTTGCCGTCCATGCTATGAGCTTATCAGGGAATTCCCTGAACTATGTGGTGAAAATAATGGTGAAATCATTGTTTCATGGTTGCCAGAACTACTTGGATAAGAAAGCAGTGGTTTTTTAAGAATTATATCGGTAAATTTTAAAAAATCTATAAAAAAGAAGTGTTTCTAATTCAGTGACCACCTACTGTATGTTGGTTAATTTCTTGTCTATTGTTGTCGTCCATTGTGCCATATAACCATTTTTTTACAGTTCCTCTTCAGTTAAATAGTCCACGTTTTGTCCTATGTTTGCCTTGAATAATTTTTTGTTTACTTTTAATTGTTTCAATTTTGTGTTTCATCCACAGTGTGGTCGTATGGTCTTCGAGTCCAAGTTCTATTTGATTAACTAAATTTTCGATCTTCGTTGCATCTACTATATGTATTTTTGTCCGAGTTTCAGTCACTATCTCGGTTGTACCTGATTTAGGGACTGTATACCCTTCTTGACTTTCAATTTTCTGAATGTTCTGGAACAGGAATCGTAATCTATTGTAACCTATTAAACTATTGTAAATGAAATCACTCAATTAAGTATTAATTCCCACTTTTTATTTTCCAATATAATTTTTAAATAAATCAATTAATTCTCATATTAATCTATATATAAATAGGCGACACGTATTTTTGTTATCCCTTTTACAGGAAACCAGGTGGAACTACCAGCATAAAAATTATACCATTCGAAAGATTAGTTTTTCCTCTATGTGCATCACCTAATTTTTTTTCTAAAATTTAATTATAAATTAGTTTAATTTTAAATTGAAATTAAAAACTTCAATGGGATAGTATGTGTGAATTGAGCACACGTATAGCGTAGATGATGCTTTTGGGAAGAATGTGTGCGTGTAAATGTTTTACTTTTTGCCTGGAAATATGCAACCATATGTGAATTTTTGGTTTGTGTCCCCGATACATAACAAGTACTAAATTAGTCGAAAATCAAACCAAATGGATCAATCTTCTACAGGTGACACAAACCAAAAGAATTAACATATAATTGCATTCCTCTACGAAAAAATTAAAATATAGAACATACTTATGTAACATTATCATTAGCAGAGATCATGCGTTCGACTGAATAAACAACCATTTATGCCAAATACGTGCATTCTTTTCACTCAAACCTAATATCTATGTCAATGATAATGTGAGGGGCAAATGCAGCCATATCACAGACAATATTCACATGTTCATTCTTTTGTTTTTTGCCTGGGAGAAGGCAACCGTTGGCTAATGAAATTGCATTCTTCCAGACAAAAGCCAAAACAATGAACATATGGCCACAGACAATAATATGGATGCATTACCACAGACAAATTTAAAGCCATCGTTTACTTATACCATTGTTTTTTTCTAATTTGATAAAAATATATGCAAATTTTATTGCAAAAAATATGGAAAATCACAATTTTACAGTTATTTCTAGAAAACGCGAGGTTGTCTTTCACGAATATTTATGGAAAGCGAACGAAAGTCTGAATTGTATCATGTTTCCCAACATTTGTATGGACCCACATTTAAAACATTATTTAGAGAAATATAATATATGGCCAAAAGTTGGGAAATGCAAAAATAATAGGGGTTGGTCATACCCCCCAGAATGCTTGATTTAGCCGCTACGAGCCAAAAACTGTTTGAAATTGAAAATCTGAAATTATATCATATTTCCAAACTTTTGTCTGCTCGCCCTTAACATCTCAATTTAGAGAAAAAAGAAAAGGTAGGAAATGAAGGTTGGTACGTTTGTACGAAAATTCCAGATAAATTTTATTTACAATATACAATGTATTTCCCACAACTTCATAATTTAGTTAAAAACCACATGTTCCACGGTTCATGTGTTTTATTGAATCGTATCCCCGTCTGTATCAGAGATGGTAAATGCAGCAAAAGCGTTTCTAAGGACTTTTACAATACAACTCAGGGCAATGTTAGATGCGCCGTGTTAATGGTATAACAGTTGACTTTCGTGGCCACTCTGTTGACAGCCGTTATGCTGTTCCTTAAAATCCATATCTTTTAGCGAAATTTGATTGCTACTCAAATGTGGAAGTTCTTGGCACAGTTAAGAGCCTAAAATATATGCACAAATATGTTAATAAGGGATACGACTGTGCCTCATTACAGTTTGGAAGAGTTTGAGCTGGAGTTGAGGGCAAAGTCTATATAGATGAAATCAATAGCTCTTTTTCCGGTCACTATGTTGGATCTACGGAAACTAAATGGCGCATGAATGAGTATCCAATGCATTGCCAGTTACGTAATATATTATAGTTCGACTTGAATGTTACTTGCCTCACCGGCAAAATGTAGTCTTTGGGGAAGGAAATGTTCAGCAAGCTCTTACAATTCACAGAAGAACAAAATTGAATGCATTCTATGAAATCAATCGAATTAGTTCTTCCGAGTTTCTATATACAGAGACGCCGATACATTATATTTAGGTAGATAAAGAAAAGAAATCGAAAAACCTCAAAGAGGAAGTAGTACAGCTATTGCTACATTATTTTATGTTTTATGTTGAGATGTTCCATTTGAGACTATTTTGCTTCATGTTCGAGGTCCCATCAGGATTTGGGTACTGTTGGGAACATTATTTACTGCACATTTTCAGCACATGCACGACGTGTCGCATGAAATTATGGAGAGTGGCATGAATATTTATTAGAAGTAAAAGAGTGTTAGTCCTCTCAGCAGTTAAGAGAGTTATTTACCATATCCTATTTGTGGTATGAACGTTCCTACAAATGCATTAGATTTGCGTAATGAATTCAAAATATTCAGGTGTGAAGACGTTTTAAGAAATTCTTCAGAAAATGATTCATATAATCGTGCTTTATTAGCTTTTTAGGAAATTTTTTTCAGTAAACGATTCATTCGGTACTCCAAATAAACTTTTCGGATATAAGACTATTTTACTCTGTGGAGATTTTTGACGAATATTGCCACCTACATCTCACGGTACACGTGTACCACTTATTGAGATACCACTTATTGCCTTACTTCATGGTCCAAAATTTCAAAATTCCACAAAATAACTTTTACTCAAAACATGAAAGCTTTACCTCATGAGATTGAATTCGTTGAATTTCTTAAATCTCTTGGTAATGGAACTTTACCCACATTTCCAGATTACAGCCAAGATGTTATTGAAATTCCTTCCCATTTAGTTAGCTGCAACTTCGTGATTCCAGATACTTATGGCAATGTATCTGAAACCACAAAGTCTAACGATATTCTCAATTCGGTTATATTAGCTCCCAAATATGAAGGCTGTACTTTCATTGATGCAGAAATCTCTAACAGCCTGGCCGGAGAGAAACGAATATATTTGAGTTCCGATAAAATCTTGAGTGATGATTATAGAGAGCAAAATAATTTTCCAGTAGAATGTTTAAACTCAGTTGATGTAAGTTGGCTCCCGATCCCACAAATTTATTTTAAAAACCAAATTGCATACTTTTACTTATTCGTAATTTGTGTACAGGACATGACTTGCATGCTCAATGGTACACCTATTCGTTTAGTTCAAATGCAAAAGAAAATTTTTTGGATTGTGAGATCTTAGCAGGAGTTTTCCGAAACACGCGTATTTCGACACGTGTGACGTATTTTTGCCTTTTTCTTTTCAAGAAACACAACTTCCCGTCATTCTGGCTTTTGCGATGACAATAAATAAATCCCAGGGGCAAACGTTTCAAAAATCAGGAATCTTACTCAAACAACCTATATTTTCTCACTGTTAATTGTATGTTGTAGCCAGAAGAGTTAGATCGTTTAACCGATTGCGTGTTTATATGTATTTCTGAAACACAAAGCCAATGTCATTTGGCAGAAGATGAAAGAATTTTTACAAAAAGTATTTTGTATGAGAAAATTTTAAGATCTTTTAAGATCCGCAACCACACCCGCAAGGTTTTTGAAAATTTAAGATAGGGCCTCATTCAATATAGATGTACTTTGACGTACAAAATGAGCTGAAATGATATCTACTACAGTCTGAACTAACTAACCTTTTTACTAACAATGCTACTGTATATATAGCTCCATGCGCGAGCTATTAGAATGAGCGGAGCGAACAACGGGGGTTGGCGAGCGTAGCGAGCAGGGGGCGCCCCCTAGTATTAATTATTCGACTTCTATGTATTGTTTGGAATTCTATTTTGTCGTCGTTACTAAGAATGATCTGTGTCCTATATAAGTTAACTATTTCGTCCCTAATTACAAAATGATCTAAACTTTGTTCATCCTCTGAATGAACTGTAGCATTACCATCGGTTATTTCATTAACTTGGTTTTCAATTTCGTTTGTTTGAATTCTGCTAAGGAAATCAGCTACTTTATTCTCTTTTCCCTTGAGGTACTCAATCTCAAATTGGTATTATTGAAGTTTAAGTAGCCATCTCTGTGTCCTTTGACTAAATTCCTTACCAGTATACTTCTTGTTTAAATATTTAATAGGCATATGATCAGTTATAATCTTGAAGTGTCGCCCCCATAAATAAGGTCTGAAATAATTGACGGACCAAACAATCGCAAGAAACTCTTAATCTGTAGTCGAATAATTTCTTTCGGTGTCGTTTAAGGTTCGTGATGCATAGCAGAGAGGTTGTTTTCCTAGCAGAGAGGCACAGATTGCATAGCTGCTAGCATTTGTAGTACTCTGGGTCATTGGAGCTAATTTTATTTCCTTTCTTCAAATATTTGGTCATTGGATGTGTCAATTTTGCATACCCTTCCACGAATTTACGATAGTAGCCGGTTATCCCTAAGAAACTACTTAGTTCTTTCTTTGTGGCTGGAAGCATGTATTCTCCATTGGTTCTTGTTTGGATTGGGCTTCATACCATCTTTTGTAAGTACAAGCCCTAAGTATTCGATGTTTTTTTTTCAAAAATGAACATATATCGAATTGGATTTTCAATTGGTGCTTGTTTAAAACTTGAAAAATTTTTCTGATATTTGTAATATGTTCGTTTAAACTGGTAGAAAATAATCAAATATCATCTAAATAAACTACACAAATTTTGTATAAAAATTCACGCAATATTTCGTTCATTAAACGTTGAAACGTTGCCGGGGCATTTTTCAAACCGAAAGGCATACGAGTATATTCATATAAATCCTTTGGTGTAACGAAAGCGGTCTAATGAATATCTTTAGGGTGCATGCTAATCTGATGGTACCCTTTTGCCAAATCCAGTGTGGTGAAATACTGTGCTCGCCCTAACTTGTCTAATATTCCATCAATATTAGGCAGAGGAAACTCTTATCATAATTCACAGTAATTTCATTAAGCTTCCTATAGTCCACACACAACCTTAATTTTTGTTTTCCGGAGTTGTAAATTTTTTTTACTATAAGACTTTCGAATAATACCCTGTTCCACCATCTCATCCACCTATCTTTCTACTTCCTTCTCATGTTGTGGAGGAAGTCTATAAAGTTTTGAATGAATTTGGTGATCGGTGGTTAACTTAAATTCATGCATAATTGCATTGGTATTGGTTAATTCGAGACCATCTTTGTATCAAAGTTTTGGGAACTCTTTTATTATTTTTCTTAATTCTGTTTGTTCGGCCTGGTTTAAATGATCTAAATAAATTTCCAGAGATTCGACAAATTCTTCATTTTCGTCGATTATAGGAAGTACTACATTATTGTTCAAAGTAATTAATTTTTTGTCTATATCAATTAATTTTAAAATATTTTTGAACAGATCCATCCCTAACAACAAATCATAATCCCTTTCATCTAATTCTCGCTTATACCATTTTATTTCATGATTTTGCGGCATTTGAAATTCGTCTGGAACTGGGGTTGATATTCGTTCAACAAGTTCCTTGGTCTCACTATAAATTGTTTTTAAGAGAAGCTTCACTTTTTCTAATACGGGATATTCTTTCTTTATTTTTTTTGTATTTAACATACTCATTGTTGATCCTGTATCTAAAAGCTAATAATTTTTGACCATGTATAGTCAGTGTTACATAAATTTTATTACCGAGTCTCAGTTGAGAAAAACCTGGTCTTCTATATTTTTCTTCGTTTCTACTTTTTCTATGGCATTAACATCTATTGGTTCTGGATGCTGCATGGCATTCCTGAATTGTCCCAAAGGATTAAAATTCCTATGATTTCGGAACCGATTCGACGAATTATTATGATTTGAGTTATTATGTTGGTTATTTTGATGGAATGGGTTCCTATTGGATTTGAACTAATTTTCTGGGAATTTGGGTTTTATACGGGGTTGATAATTTTTCTGAGAGTAATTACTTTTATCAAGATTTTCGTCAAACCCGATATATGTATATAAAATTGATTTAATTGAATGGATATGATATTCATTACGCAACTTCCTAGCTAAACTTTCACGCACTAAATCCTTAATTTTAACTCCGAATGTTGAATATAAAATATTTTACAATTCGTTTGAATTTCTTTCGTCCAAAACAGACCCGTTTATTTCACGTAAAATGTTTTCTAATTTTTGGTTTAATTCTGATATAACATTTACCCTAAGATTCGAGATTTTTCATCCAATGTCCTTGCTGTTGATGATAGGTCTAAAATACTGCGTCAAGAGCTCCTTTACATTGTCCCACGTTGTAATGGTGTTGTTCAAGGACAGCTCCATTGTTCGTCCTACGATTTTCAAGTTTAAGATTGTTTCAAATGCTTCTGGTTGTTGTTCTTCGGGTAATCTCGACAAAGACATTTATACTAAGGACAAAAATGTGTCAACCGATGACACCGCCATATTCCGGGATATAGTCAATTTACTTTTCTCTTGGCCCTTGTCTTGCTTATTTTCGCAAGGAAACCAATATTTTTAATGCTGTAGTTGATCTTTCTTAGCTATTAGCTATTATTTTTTTTTTAACTTTTATCGTCCGAACTTATAAGAAATCGCTACAGAAGGGGGATTGAACAGCATCCTAATCCAGTCGCGAGAGACCTGAAAAACGTAAGATCAACGTCCCGACTGGTACGAGGAAAACATTGACATTATAAAGTTGGTCTAAAATTTGCAAACCGTGTGTGTACCTGCCCCCGCAGTACATAAAAAAGTTATTTAGTTTTAAGAATTGAATCCTCATTGTTATTTTCTCTTATAGAGAAAGATCCAATAAAATTAAAAAATAAAAAAAAAAAAAACTTTTATCGTCCAATTACTTTTGTGATAAATAAATTGTTTCACTCAATTGATTTACTAATGTTGTATAAAAAAAAGAATCCTGATTCACTAAAAAACTTTTTAGTTTTTTTTCCTAGATATGACTATTTTCACAATTTTTCCACGATATTTATTTAATCAATCCGTAAATAAGTATGTGATTTATATGTACTAGGGGGACGCCCCCTGCTCACTACGCTCGCGCATAGCGCTATACATACAGTAGCATTATAAGTAAAAAGGTGATTTAGTTGAGACTTTGGTAGCAATCATTTAAGCCCATTTTGCACGTCAAAGTACATCTATATTGAATGAGGCCCTATCTATAATTATCGAAAACCTTGCGGGTGCGGTTGCGGATGTTAAAAGATCTTAAAACTTTCTCAAACAAAATACTTTCTGTAAAAATTCTTTCATCTTCTGCCAAATGACCTTGGCCTTGTGTTTCAGAAATACGCAATAGAATACCCAAGACATAGAAATAATATAGAGGCGCAATCGATCAAACGATCTAACTTTACTGGCTACAACATACAATTGACGGTGAGAAAATATAGGTTGTTTGAGTAAGATTCGTGATTTTTGAAACGTTTGCCCCTGGGATTTATTAATTGTCATCGCAAAAGCCAGAATGACGGGAAATTGAGTTTTTTGAAACGAAAAAGGCAAAAATACGTCACAGGTGTCAAAATACGTGTGTTTCGGAAAACTCCTGCTAAAATCCCACAATCCAAAATATTTTTTTTGCATTTGAACTAAACGAATAGGTGTACCATTGACCAAGCAAGTCATGTCCTGTACACTAATTACGAATAAGTAAAAATATGCAATTTGGCTTCTAAATAAATTTGTGGGATCGGGAGCCCACTTACATCAACTGAGTTTAAAAATTCTGCTGGAACATTATTTTGCTCTCTATAATCATCACTCAAGATGTTATCGGAACTCAAATATATTCGTTTCTCTCCGGCCAGGCTGTTAAGGATTTCTGCATCGATGAAAGTGCAGTCTTCATATTTGGGTGCTAATATAACCGAATTGAGAATATCGTTAGACTTTATGGTTTCAGATACATTGCCATAAGTATCTGTGTTGAAAACTAGACTGCTCTGCAGCTCTGGCAACCCTCAGCCTTTCTCGTGGTTCTCAGGACGAACCAATCGGGACGCAACAACTCACTGTGCAACTTTACAAAGCGTTTTTACCAGCAAGCGTGTTTGCCATGCGTTACCTGTTTTGAGTTGGGTTTTGTCTACCAGTGTGCTCGTGTGCAGAAGAATTAACGCAATAATAATTGAAAATGTTGAAGACTCTTAATAATTCCAATAGTTGGTTTCAATTTTTGGACTATAAATAAAGATTGAATACTAAAAGTAATACCTTAGAACACAAAGTTAACATTGTACAATTATAACAAGACATAAGGTGTAAATGTTGAATAATAATAATAAAAAGTTCTAAATCGACAAAACCACTCTCGCTCTTATTACATATACGTGTATGGTTTTTACAGTCCACAGTATTACAGGCAATATTACAAACAATCTGCAATCATGAAGCTGCAGCTCACTAAATGGGTAGGAATTTCAATAACATCTTGGCTGTAATCTGGAAATGTGGGTGAAGTTCCCCTAGCAAGAGATTTAAGAAATTCAACGAATTCAATCTCATGAGGTAAAGCTCTCAAGTTTTGAGTAAAAGTTATTTTGTGGAATTTTGAAAATTTGGACCAATATTCGTCAAAAATCTCCACAGAGTAAAATAGTCTTATATCCGAAAAGTTTAGTTGAAGTACCGAATGAATGGTTTACTGAACAAAATTTCCTCAATATCTAATAAAGCACGGTTATATGAATCATTTTCTGAAGAATTTCTTAAAACGTCTTCACACATGAATATTTTGAATTCATTCCACAAATCTAATGCATTTGTAGGAATGTTCATACCACAAATAGGATATGGCAAATAACTCTCTTAACTGCTGAGAGGACCTACACTCTTTTACTTCTAATAAATATTCACGCCACTCTCCATCATTTCATGCGATACGTCGTGCATGTGCTAAAAATGTGCAGTAAATAATGTTCCCAATAGTACCCAAATCCTGATGGGACCTCGAACATGAAGCAAAATAGTCTCAAATTAAACAGCTCAACATAAATAATCCAGCAATAGCTCTACTACCCCCCTTTCTTTGACGTTTTTTCCATTTCTTTTCTTTATCTCCCTGAATATAATGCATCGGCGTCTCTTTATATAGAAACTCGGACGAACTAATTCGATTGATTTCATAGAATGCAGTCAATTTTGTTCTTCTGTGATGTTTAAGTGCTTGCTGAACATTTCCTTCCCTAAAGACTACCTTTTGCCGGTGAGGCAAGTGACATTCAAGCGGAACTGTTATATAGTACGTGACTGGTAATGCATTGGATACTCATTCATGCGCCAATTAGCTTCCGTAGATCCAACATAGTGACCGGACTAAAAGCCATCGATTTCATCTATATAAACTTTGCCATCAACTCCACCTCAAACTCTTCCAAACTGTAGTGAGGCACAGTCGTATTCCTTATAAACATATTTCTGCATATATTTTAGGCTCTTAACTGTGCCAAGAACTTCAACATTTAAGTAGTTATCAAATTTCGCTAAAAGATATGGATTTTAGGGAACAGCATAACGGTTGTCAACATAGTGGCCACGAAAGTCAAGTGTTATACCTGTTCAGGCCACATGTTGAATGAGAAATTTAGCGTGACCCAAGCCAAGCCACTACTTGGGTGGGTTTGTATGAGCGTCACGCCAAAATGGCTTGGGTAATTAATTATCAGCATAAGTGTCCTGATTTGACATTTCAAGTGCCCAAGCCAAGCCACAATGTCGTGACGCTACCTTGGTTTGCATCTAAATTCAGACTCAAGTGGATTGCACCGACCAAAGATGTAAAGTGCAATCCACAAAAGAAACCAGTCGTTCTTAACAAGTCGCCAGGACAACAAATCCTTTGCTGGCTACTTCTTCGGTTAGGAAATGAGCTTGGGAGCCCGCATCAAGGAATACTCGGCAATGCTTGGATTTGCCACGCTCGTTGATGATTTCAACCACCGCGGTGGCTAGTAGGGATTCAGATGTAACGTGAGCACTTAGGTTGATGCTGGAATTGCTGTAGCCTGATGGTTCAGGATTTTCGATTGAGGTTCTGTGAATCGACTCGTAATGCCCTTTTTCAAAATGTAGCAGGGTATGGTGTCCTTCCAGCAGTTGTCGTAAATGTGGTTCAAGACACCATACCCGGCTGACGTGGAAAAGATGTATCGCCAGATTCTGGTGCATCCTGAGGACCGTGAGCATCAAAAAATATTATTTCGCGAAAGTCAAACAGACGCTGTGTCGGAATACACACTCAACACTGTCACATATGGCACCTCATGTGCTTCATTCCTTGCAATTCGCAGCTTACGGCAATTAGCTAAGGATGAAGGTCACAATCATCCAATTGCAGCCCAAGTAGTGTTAAGAGACTTCTATGTGGATGATTTGTTGACCGGCGCAGATAGTCGAAGGGCTGCCGAAACCCTGCGGGACGATCTACTCGCACTTCTTAAAAAGGGTGGATTTCATTTAAGAAAATTGGTATCAAATGATCCAACTCTAGTTGCCGAATTTCCAAAATTTACAACCGATATTTGCATGCCACTTGATCTAGACTGTACCAATAAAACTCTTGGGATACACTGGAATGCTCGTAAAGATACTATTTTCTATTCGGTAAGTCCCCTACCCACATCTCACAAATGCACAAAACGTCTCATACTGTCGCAAATTGCGAAACTATTTGACCCTCTCGGTTTATTAGGCCCAGTAATTGTTTATGCGAAAATCATAATGCAGCTTTTATGGAAGGCCGGGGTCTTGTGGGACGAATCAGTCCCTCTCAGTATCTACACACTATGGTCAGAATATCGTGAGCAACTTCCCTTGCTCGAAAATCTCAACTTCAAGCGCACGATCATTTCACCCAATACTGTCACCATTCAAATGCACGTTTTCTGCGACGCAAGTGAAAAGGCGTATGGAGCCTGTATATATTTAAGGTGCACGGGCCAGGAAGGAAACATGGTTGTTAACCTAATTTGCTCCAAATCTCGAGTAGCTCCAGTTACGCCACTTACAATTCCACGCCTCGAGCTATGTGCTGCGCTAGTGCTGTCACGCCTTATCAACGTAGTAAAAGTTGCCATTGCCAAGAAAGTTGACAAAATATATCTATGGTCCGATTCAAAAATAGTACTAGATTGGGTAAACAGACCTCCCCACACGACAAAAACTTTCGTCGCTAATCGTGTTGCCGAAATACAGGAACATACTCAAAACTGCCTCTGGCGCCACGTACCCTCGGAACATAATCCAGCAGATCTCATATCGCGCGGACAAACGCCCGTCGACTTCAATTCTTCAACGGTCATTTGGCAATCGGGTCCAAAATGGCTCACTAATGATGAAAATAAGTGGCCAGATATGATCCCTCTCTCGGAGGAAGTGCCCGAATTACGGCAGCAAATCTCTGTCAATTTATGCGCAAGCAATGACAACTTTCGGGATGACCTGCTCAAACGGTACAGTAGTCTAGCTAAAATGAAGCGAGTAATCGGTTGGCTCTTTAGATTCTCTAATAACTCGCGAAAAAAGGTTAAAAGCATTTCGGGTATACTTCAAGTAGCTGAGCTTGAAAACGCTATGAAGGCCATACTAAAATTAACGCAACAATCCGCATTTCTTAAAGATATGAGCGCGTTGATAGACAAGTCAAGAATCCCTTGGAAAAGCAAATTGTTGCCTTTAAACCCCTTTGTTGATGAAGAAGGAATCATGCGTGTTGGCGGACGCCTTCGCCATACAAATCTGCCAGAATATCAGAAGCATCCCATTATACTTCCTGCGAATCACCCCATAACATACCTTATAATTCAGGAAATGCATATAAAGCTAATGCATGCCGGCTCCCAAGCTACTCTTTACTCTGTCAGAGAGTTATATTGGCCCTTAAACGGAAGAAGCACCACGCGAAAACTGATACACAAGTGCATACCTTGCTTCCGGGCGAAACCTCGCTCTGCTGAATATACCATGGGGGAACTTCCAAAAGAACGGGTTAATTATTCGAGACCGTTTCTTAATGTCGGCATCGACTATTGTGGTCCCTTTTACATTAAAGAAAAACGATATCGGAACCGTAACCGAATAAAAGTCTATGTCGCAGTCTTTGTATGTATGAGCACCAAGGCAGTGCATCTAGAAGTAGTGAGCGATCTGACGACAGAAGGTTTCATCGCCAGTTTGAAGCGGTTATTCGCAAGACGTGGAAAAGCATGCGCTATGTTCTCTGACAATGCCACAACCTTCACAGGCGCTAGTCGTGAGTTAAACATGCTATATGAGCTACTTAACAATTCTGAAGGCACCACTAGAATTCAAAATTACCTTTCAGATGAAAAAATCTCATGGCATTTCATACCTCCCCGAGCACCCAATTTCGGAGGGCTTTGGGAGGCGGCTGTTAAATCCTTCAAGAAGCATCTCATCCGCACAGTTGGTGATACTTTGTTAACTTACGATCAGTTAGAAACATACGTGTTGGAAATAGAAGCAATTCTTAACTCCCGACCCATCTCCCCTTTATCATCAGATCCAAACGACCTTCTTCCTCTAACTCCTGGTCATTTCCTTATTGGTGGACCACTAGCGAGTCTTCCACAGATCAACTTCGATGATACTCCATCTAGCCGACTTTCAGCCTGGCAACACGCGCAGCAGATGATGCAGCACTTTTGGACTAGGTGGCACAGAAGTATTTAAACGAACTCATCGTTCGCAGCAAATGGCAGTCAAGGTCCAACAATTCAATTAAAATTGGGACATTAGTCTCAATTAAAGACGAAAATCTTGCCCCTCTTCAATGGTCCCTGGGGCGAATTACCGCAACATATCCTGGCCAGGATGGAATTATTAGAGTCGTCTCCGTAAAAACTAAAAACGGAGAATTCAAACGCCCAGTGACCAGATTGTGCCCTCTCCCAATTGATGCATCACCAAACCAACTGATAGAGCCATCGTCCTAGTTTAAAACCGTAGCTTGTGAAGATGCATGCACACATTATTGTAAACTCAACAAATGTTAATTGTAAGTGCTCAATATAAAATACATAAATAATACAGTACGATAAATGAATAAGCTATCTTCAAAGCATATGAACTTAGGTTAAAATTAGGCCTCAATTATATCGGCGGTCATTAAAATCAAATCTTAATATTATACGTACTTCATAATTGAATTGAATTGTATTAACAGCCTTCAACACTAGTCAGTAAGATTTCATGTAATCATAATTGTAGTTTCTATTTGTTTTGAACTTGTTAGTTCAAGGGGCGCGGGATGTTCAGGCCACATGTTGAATGAGAAATTTAGCGTGACCCAAGCCAAGCCACTACTTGGGTGGGTTTGTATGAGCGTCACGCCAAAATGGCTTGGGTAATTAATTATCAGCATAAGTGTCCTGATTTGACATTTCAAGTGCCCAAGCCAAGCCACAATGTCGTGACGCTACCTTGGTTTGCATCTAAATTCAGACTCAAGTGGATTGCACCGACCAAAGATGTAAAGTGCAATCCACAAAAGAAACCAGTCGTTCTTAACTAGTCGCCAGGAGAACAAATCCTTTTTCGCCTATCATCCTTTCAAAGTATTGTGTATTATACATATCAAATAGTGTGATTTGATTGTGATTTGAAACATATTAAATCATAAGGTTTTAATCCTATTAATATATAAGTTTGTTTCAATTATAAAATAAAAGTGGAATAACAACCTAAATAATATCGTGGTAAACCAATCACGAGGAAAGACAATACCATTAACACGACGGATCTAACATTGCCCTGAAAACATTGCGTTTTCTAGAATTAACTGTAAAATTGTGATTTTCATATTTTTTAAAATGAAAATTGCATATATTTTTATCAAATTAGCAAAAAATAATGGTTTAAGTAAACGATGGCTTTCAATTTGTCTGTGGTAATGCATCCATATTATTGTCTGTGGCCATATGTTCATTGTTTTGGCTTTTGTCTGGAAGAATGTAATTTTATTAGCCAAAGATTGCCTTCTTCCAGGCAGAAAGAAAAAGAATGAACATGTGAATATTGTCTGTGATATGGCTGCATTTGCCCCTCACATTATCATTGGCACAGATATTAGGTTTGAGTGAAAAGAATGCACGTATTTGGCATAAATGGTTGGTTATTCAGTCGAACGTATGATCTATGCAAATGATAATGTTAAATAAGTATGTTCTATATTCTGATTTTTTCGTAGAGGAATGCAATTATATGTTATTTCTTTTGGTTTATGTCCCCAGTAAACGACTGATCCATTTGGTTTGATTTTCGACTAATTTAGTACTTGCCATTTATCGGGGACACAACCCAAAAATTCATGTATGATTACATATTTCCAGGCAAAACAATCACACGCATACATTCTTCCCAAAAGCTTCATCTACGCTATACGTGTGCTCAATTCACGCATACTATCCCATTGAATTTTTTTAGTTCAATTTAAAATTAAACTAATTTATAATTAAATTTAAGAAAAAAAAATTATATGATGCACATAGAGGAGAAACTAGTCTTTCGAATGGGATAATTTTTATCCTGGTAAGTCCACCTGGTTTCCCATGAAAGGGATAACGAAAAAACGTGTCGCCTATTTATAGATAGATATATTTTTTTCGTGTCCACTTGGTTTTATTTTATTGTTAGTCATTTTTTACCCTTTGTATAGTTCACTTTATTTTGCTTTTAAATAAAAATCGATTTATCAATAATAAATTTCTTTCGAATTTTATTTTTCTTTTTATCAATGGATTACACAAAAGATATTTTCGTAGAGAACTTTCTCTTGGGGATAGACCAGTTTAGCCTATCCTAACGACTGCACCAAACAAATGATGCGTGTTCTAATTGGATTAAGAAAATTGTTTTTTTTTAATATACTATTTATTTCACGATTCGTTTCATAATTTTATTTTACAATCACTTGAAAGAACCAAATTATTAGCATAAAATTATGCGTATCCCACTCCACGATTTGGTGGGCTTAGTTTTGTGACTACTAGATAACAACTGAGCTCCAATCTATCTAAAAACTTTAAATATATCTTATTTTAAACTTACGGTTAGTCTGCTGATTCAGCTGTTCCCACGACTTTTCATGAGAATTCCAGAACGTTGAATTTCTGGAATATGGATTTGTGGAAAGACCTTATCATTTTTACATAAAAATTTAAAATTTAAAATTTTGACAAATTCGCAGAAGGAAATTTGATGTCTGTTTTTCGATCTCTCACGTTTATGGCAAAGCGAGGGCCCTATCATAGCTCCAGCGACCTTTCCGAGACCAAGACTGCAAGGGCTACAGTGTTTCGTTGACCTGGACGACACCGTACGATAAAAATCTAGAGGACGACCAGAAAAAATTTAAACCGATCCTACAAATACTAAGAGATCATCACCTAAAACTTTACCCGGAAAAGTGCAACTTCTTCAAAAGAGAGATAATTTAAATAGGACACCAATGTGGTACCGACGGGGTAACACCGAACCCAAGCCTAGTAAAATCCATCCAAGAATCCCCAACAACTAAAACGATTAGACAAGTGCAGCAGTTTCTAGGATGAGCATATTATTATAGAAAATTCATAGAGGGATTCTCTGAGATAGCGGCTCCTATGAATAAATTACTAAGGAAGGACGTGAAGTTGAATTGGGATGAGAAGGGTGTGACAGCATTTAATACATTGAAGCAGTTGCGGATTCACCAGCAGGCTGAGTAGGCTGGAGCCTAGGGCGCCAGATTTTAGGGGCGGCAAATTTGGGGCAAAAATTTGGATAAAACACTGTTAGAATGAGTGACGGAAGAAAGCGACTTAGTGGAGCTGAGTATAAAAGGAAGGCCAAACTGAAAAAAGAAGAACACGAACAGGTTATCCGTATAACGATAAAAATTGACCGTTTTTTTGAACGTGGAAGTGGAAGTAGTTTTGAAAGACCATGAACTTCAACGATATCCACTGACAAAATACTATCTGGAGAAGCAGAAGGCCAAACGGATTTGAACTGTGCGGCCCAGCAACAACAGTCTTCTGTTGAGGAATCAGCAATAAGTAAAACAATTGAAGATGCGTCTCAGAATCAGACGTTAAGTAAAGAACAAGTGCAAACAGCAGTAAATTTAAACAAAGATCCAGCTTTATGGGTAATCAATGATACCTTAAGGGAGATTATCGCAAGGTACGGCTTCGATCAAAACAAATCTTGTGACTTATCTACAAGTGAAAAAATATATGCTGATCTGCGTCGTTTCTTGCCAGCGAGTATTTTCCAAAGAAAAATGAAAAATAATGAAGTGAATGACCGAAATTGGCTGGTTTATTCTGAAAGTAAAAGATCAGTATATTGTGGACCGTGTTTGGCATTCGGAACATTGGAGAATTAAACTCAGTTTGAGAACGAAGGACTAAATGACTGGAAAAATGTAGAACACCGAGTAGCTAAGCATGAAAACTCTGCGCGTCATAAATCAAGTATCCTTAGTATGAAGGTTAGAAGTGAGATTGATGGCCGACTCGACAATTTACTGCATATTCAGATTAATGAAGAAATTACTTATTGGAGAAACGTTCTGAAGAGGGTTGTTGCCATAGTGAAGCGACTGTGCTCAAGAGGCCTCGCTTTCAGAGGAAAAAATTAAAAATTCGGAGATCCACATAATGGAAATTATTGCATGATCTTAGAAATGTTAGCTGAATTCGATCCTTTTTTAGCCAGTCATATTGAACGATTTGGGAATCAAGGATCTGGAAGTACCAGTTACTTATCAAAGACCGTTTGCGATGAGTTTATTCTCTTGATGGGTCATAAAGTCGTAAAGCAGATTGGAGACGCGATAAGAACGGCGAAATATTTTTCCTTAATCATCGATTCAACACCAGATATAGCACATGTGGACCAGCTTACCCTCGTCATTAGATACGTTTTGAAAACAGGCGAACCGTGTGAAAGATTTCTCAAGTTTTTGCCCTCAGTGGGACATAAAGCTGAAGAAATGCTTTCTGCCATTATTTCAGAGCTCAAAAAACTGGGCATAAATATTGAAGACTGCCGTGGACAATCATATGATAATGCCGCGAACATGTCTGGTACGTACAATGGCTTACAGGCTAAAATTCAAGGCCAAGCACCTTTAGCTTTTTTCTTTCCTTGCTCTGCCCACTCTTTAAATTAAGTGGCCACTGCGGCTGCTGAATCTTGCATAGAAGCTTGTCGCTTCTTCATGTTGCTTCAAGAAACCTATGTTTTTTTTTGTAAGTTCGACACAACGCTGGCAAAAATTAATGACTGTAATCGGGGAAGGGAAAACGCTAAAGAGAGTAATTCTCACACGTTGGACAGCTAGAGAGGACGCATGTAGAAGTTTGAGAGATTCTTGGCACGAAGTCCTTAAAACTTTGGAATCAATCATGGATGATTCTACAAAAAAGCCTGTAACGCGGAGCGAAGCGAAGGGAATACTTTAACATTTAGAAAAACTGGAAACGGCGGTAATGGTTGTTGTGTGGAATGTTTTTTTGGAAAAAATAAACAAAGTCAATGTTCAAATTCAGGCTTCAACCGTAGATTTGATCACTGTATCCGATCTTTACGAGTCTCTTTGCAAGTTTTTCGTAGCTGAAAGAGAAAATTTTAAGTATTTCGAAGAAAAGGCGATGGAATTAAGCGTGTTAAAACACTGTACGAAAAACATGCAGAAAAGACAGCCGAAAAGGAAAAAACATTATGATGAAACATCCGATGAAGCAATGAGAATGACTGCGAGTGATAATTTCAGGGTTCACACATTTCTCGTCCTCATTGATAGACTCGTATCCGAATTAGGAAAACGGCAGGTGGCCTACAACAAGTTTAATGAAAACTTTTCATTTCTGACCAAAATGAGTGAATTGCCATCATCAACCCTTACGGAAAAAGCCGTTTTCTTGGAAGAAATGTATCCTAATGATTTAGAGACTGACTTAGTTCAAGAATGCATACATTTTCAATGCCATCTTTCTTCTAAAACAATTCTGGCAAAACCAGATTCTGGATCATTGAAAAGTCTATCTTCGTTCCTGCGAAAACCGAATTTGCAGAACGTTTATCCAAACTTTGCTATAGCCGTTCGCATGGCTCTATGTATACCAGCGAAAAATTGCTCGGGTGAGAGAAGCTTTTCTTGCTTAAAACGGGTGAAAAATTATCTCAGATCTACCTTAAGCCAAGAAAAGCTAAATGCCTTAGCTCTTTTGTGCATAGAATCAGAACTAATGAACAAGATTTCATACGACGATATAATCGATGATTTTGCGAATAGAAGATCGCGCAAAAAGGTATTATAAGACTTTTCCAACTTAATTAAATGAATTTCGTCATCATCATCAGCCGAATTTTTACCAGATAATTGAATATGTATATTGTTTTCAAACTGTAAGTAAGCGCAATAAAAATTATTTAATTACGTTCACCGAATATAAATTATTGTGTAAGTAGTGTTAACGCATACCTTACCCCACCTTATTAGTAGTACTAGTTATTTATTAGCTCCGAAATATACCCAAAAACTATTTCATGTGCAATCTTTATTAAATCATTGTAAAAATAATCTGAAACTGACACATCGATTCCTCATTTCACAATCAAACACATTACGGGAAAAAGGTGGTTTAATTATAACGATAAAACATAAACATATAAATTGTAGTTAATATGATTGTGAACTAGGGTACCGAACTGTAGAGGTCGGTAGGGGCGGCAAAATTTGAATAGCCTACTGGCGGCAAATGTGTAAATCCGCCACTGCATTGAAGGTTAACAACACGCCCAGTCCTACGTTATCCCAACTTCAAAGAACTGTGTAAGTTATACACGGATGTCAGTGTAGAAGCCCTAGCAGCAGTACTAGCGCAAGGCCCCCGAGAATGAGGAGAAATCGATCGCCTAAGCTAGTCGGATGTTACATTCTGCGGAAAGGAACTACTCAACAATCGAAAGAGAACTACTAGCCACAGTATGGGCCGTCAAAAATTACATGAGTTACCTATACGGACGCCCGTTTACAGTCTACACGGATCACAAGCCACTAAAGTGCGCTATACGAATCAAAGACCCCACCAGCCGAATATTAAGACTGTGGCATAAGCTGTCGGATTATACCTTTGACATCCAGTTTAAAGAAGGGAAAAATATAATAACACCGACGCACTTAGTAGGATCCCGTACGAGGTTCTAACCATCACTCGCCGACAAGGAAACGAATTGGAGACTAATAGTAACCATCAAACAGGGACAGAGGAAAACGAAACTACGTCAAACGAGGCTCCAGGAAATGCGAAACCCTAGGAAAAAAATCCGGAAGAGGAACTCACTCCCACAAACAAGGTCAGGGTATTAACAGGCCCACAGGACATCCAAACATTACTAGCAGATTGTCATGATGCTCCCCTTCGTGGACATCAAGGAATATACAAAACATATCAAGCGTTTAGACGCGAATTCTATTGGAAGGGAATGCGGAAAGACATCCGAAATAATATAAGGAATAAAGGAAATGCAGGAAGTGTGACTTAAACAAATTGAGTAGGGAACATAAAGAACCTATGGTTATAACCGACACCGATACTTTAGCAATTGGACAAGGTCTATATGGACCTCGTGGGACCATTACCTGAAACCGCACCGGGAAGCAAGTACATCTTGCGTTTCGAAGATGACCTGGCGCGGTTTATGGATGTGGTACCCTTGCTAAAAGTGGAGGCACAAACAGTGGCACAGCCATTTGTTGACGAAATCATAAGCAGGTACCATATACCCGCAAAATTGATAACCGATCAGGGGACAACCTTCACTTCGGAGATCTTCAAGGAAGTTTGTAAGCTCTTTAAGATACGCAAAAGAGAGACAAAGTCGTATCACCCCTAATCTCATGGAGCGTTGGAGAGATCCCATAGACCTTCGGTCGATTACCTACGACATTTTGTCGATGACAACCAGACCAATTGGGACGAACATCTGCGAGCCGCATAGTTTGTCAGAAGCAACAGTATTATGCATACAAAACTAACTCCGATGGACTGCTTGTACGGGTTTTCCGCCCCGTTGCACACTTGAACTTGAAGAAGGAACCCCAACCGGTGTACGATCATGAGAACTTCTATCTCCAGTTGAGGAATAAACTCCGAAAAGCCTACCAGATAGCCCGGAGTAATTTAGAGAAAAGCAAAATCCAGTCAAAAGAGTATTACGACCGGAAAACAAATACCGTAAAAGTCCACATCGGCAATCAGGTACTTCTCAGACTCAGACGTGGCTCGAAAAAGCAAGTTGATCCAGAATTGGCTGGGACCATTCAAGGTGGTGGCCATAAATGGTGCGGTGAACAGCACCATTATGATAAAGAACCGGAAACGTCGCGTACACAACAATAGGTTGAAGCTGTTCAACTAAAATATTCGTCTCTGTCCTTCTATAATGATACTAACAACAATGATAATAATGCTTGAAGTGGTCTCAACCCGACCAACACTAGTGGACATACACACATTGAAGAATCAAGGAGTAGAATTCGAGCCCCTAGGGAGAGTACAGACCTACCACGATCTTTGGACGATCATCACGCATATACCAGAACCCAAATGGGAAGAACACCTGAACTACATAAAATTGAATACGAGGCAGCGATAAAAAGGCTATGCACTGAATCGAACAACTTAACGGGGGAAGAGAATTGCCAACACTGGCAGCGAGACATCAAAAAGCAGGGGGCACAAATACTTAACCTAGTAAGTAAAGCGAACTTTACAACAACACCTCGTAGCCGGACTAAGAGGAGATTATTGAACTTGGGAGGAAAAATTATGAAAGCAGTGTTCGAGACGATGGATAGTGAGGACTCAGAAAACATCCATCAAAAACTGAGCGAGTTGGAAGAAGACACAAAGTGTTCACCTGCACCTTGTGATTCGAATGAGCGATTTATTGGTCAATTCACTGTTTGTTCAGAGAATAATGAGGAAATGGGGGTGCCTGGTTCAAAAAAAAAATGTGTATTATCTCATTTATTAAAGATCTAGATCCTATTACAATTCGAATTTTATCACTACATTAGATATTTAACATTTTTAATTTAAACACACATTATCTTATTTGCCAAAAATTTCAGTTCCTACTACAATTTGACTTTGTTTCAACACTTGAACTTTAACACTCGATTCTAATTTCAGCACCTGTTACAAATTTTGAATTTATTTTGGCTTTTCAATTTTCAACTTATTTTATTTTATTTGTTAAAAATGACAGTTCCTTCTACAATTTTGGGCTTTGTTTCAAACTTTGATTTTAACACTCGATTTAATTTCAATTCTTATTACAATTTTAAATTGTACTCGACATTCCACTTTAGCATTTGAATCTTCATTTAAATTTCTACTTTATTTATTAGAAATTTCAGTTCTTTTACAGTTGTGGGCTTTGTTTCAAACTTTGATTTTAACACTCGATTTTGATATTAATTTATTAATATAAATTGTACCCGAAATTTCACTTTAGCATTTGAATCTTCATTTAAACTTTTACTTTATTTATTAAAAATTTCAGTTCTTTTACAATTTGGGCTTTGTTTCAAACTTTGATTTTAACACTCGATTTTAATTTTAATTCTTATTACAATTTTAAATTGAACTCAACATTTCACTTTAGCATTTGCATCTTCATTTAAATTTCTACTTTATTTATTAGAAATTTCAGTTCTTTTACAATTTGGGCTTTGTTTCAAACTTTGATTTTAACACTCGATTTTAATATCACTTCTTATTACAATTTTAAATTGTACCCGACATTTCACTCTAGCATTTGAATCTTCATTTAAATTTCTACTTTATTTATAAGAAATTTCAGTTCTTTTGCAATTTGGGGATTGTTTCAAACTTTGATTTTAACACTCGATTCTAATTTCAATTCTTATTGCAATTTTAAATTGAACTCGACATTTCACTTAAGCATTTGTATCTTCATTTAAATTTCTATTTTATTTATTGAAAATTTCAGTTCTTTTACAATTTGGGCTTTGTTTCATACTTTGATTTTAACACTCGATTTTAATTTTAATTCTTATTACAATTTTAAATTGAACTCAACATTTCACTTAAGCATTTGAATCTTCATTTAAATTTCTACTTTATTTATTAGAAATTTCAGTTCTTTTACAATTTGGGCATTGTTTCAAACTTTGATTTTAGCACTCGATTCTAATTTCAATTCTCATTACAATTTTAAATTGTACTCGACATTTCACTTTAGCACTTGAATCTTCATTTAAATTTCTACTTTATTTATTAAAAATTCCAGTTCTTTTACAATCTGGGCTTTGTTTCAAACATTGATTTTAACAGTCGATTTTAATTTCAATTCATATTACAATTTTAAATTGAACTCGACATTTCACTTTAGTATTTGAATCTTCATTTAAATTTCTACTTATTTTATTTTATTTATTAAAAATTTTAGTTCTTTTACAATTTTGGGCTTTGTTTTAAACTTTGATTTTAACACTCGATTTTAATTTCAATTCTTATTACAATTTTAAATTGTACCCGACATTTAAATTTAGCATTTGTATCTTCATTTAAATTTCTGCTTTATTTGTTAAAAATTTCAGTTCTTTTATTATCTAGGCTTTGTTTCAAACTTTGATTTTAACATTCGATTTAAATTTCAATTCTTATGACAATTTTAAATTATACTCGACATTTCACTTTAGCATTGAATCTTCATTTAAATTTCTACTTTAGTTATTAAAAATTTTAGTGTTTCAAAAATTTGGGCTTTGTTTCAAACTTTGATTTTAACACTCGATTTAAATTTCAATTCTTATTACAATTTTAAATTGAACTCGACATTTCACTTTAGTATTTGAATCTTCATTTAAATTTCTACTTATTTTATTTTATTTATTAAAAATTTTAGTTCTTTTACAATTTTGGGCTTTGTTTTAAACTTTGATTTTAACACTCGATTTAAATTTCAATTCTTATTACAATTTTAAATTGTTCTTGACATTTCACTTAAGCATTTAAACCTTCATTTGAATTTCTACTTATTTCATTTTATTTATTAAAAATTTCAGTTCTTTTACAATTTGGGCTTTGTTTTAATCTGTTACGAGAAGTCGCAACAATGTTGCATAGGAAAGGATGACATCAATGTTACAATCTACGCAACATTGTTGCCGGCCCTCGTCGAATTTTCTAGCCGTTATCAGCTCGATAAAATATTGTCTGGAGTCAGCAAAATGAGTTTGGCCTTGACTCCGGGCAGTATTTTTCAATCGTAATTCGATGTGATGATCGATCCCTTTGCCAGTCGTTCTAGAATCTTCGTTTGAATCGGTCACTCAGTTCAAAAATCGCTCTTTTAACTCTGTTCTCGCGTTTTAATAAAATTATCCTTAATATTGCTCAAAAAAACTGTGTCTCTGAAATATGTACTTGAAAAGATTTTAAGATTAATAAAGCTCGTAAAAAAACTGAAAATTTAGTGAAATGTTTTTTAATTGATTATATGCTCTACGCTCAAGCTCAAATAAATTAGTGCTCTTAACATATGGTCCTTCGAGCCGGATAACAGTTTATCCGGTAAACGCCTGTGCTCTGAACTATTTAAAAATTGTGGTGTGCTCTCTCAAACATTAAAATATTACTAGCTCAAAACTGTTTTTAATTTGTAAATTGTTATCTCTCGAACATTTTGTGGCAAATTAGTGATGTTTAGTTGCAATCAATTGTGAATTTTCCATGCTCTTTCGGACAATTGAATATTGATCATTTTTTTAAGAACTCGGACATTTTTTGTGCTTCGATAATATTTTTGCTCGTTTAATTTAATTAAACTAATAAACTTTCGCGCTCTTTTGTACAATTTTCTCATGCTCGTTTGAACAGTTTTTCGGTGTGCTCTTTTCGCGCTCTCTCGATTTCGATCAATTGTGCTCTTTCAAGATAAAGTGATAAAGTTTTGATGCTCTTGCTTTAAAAAGTAATAATTGTTGTGCTCTTTCGAACTTTTTATTAATGTTTTGAACTAGGTGCGCTCTTTAAAACTTTTCGCGCTCTCTCGAACATTTGTGAACTCTTTCAATTATTTTTTGCTCTCAATTTAATCCGTTTTGTGCGCGTGATACAACAATGGCGAATGAATCCATGCTGGAAGCTGATGCAGTGGTATTCTTCGAAGCCAGAATATCACTCCAAGACGAGAGACAAGACTTTATTACAAGCATCGTGGAAGAATGTAAGTCCGTTGATTTTGACAACCTTACTCTGATCCATTTAGAATCAAAGCTCACGGTGCTCGAGAAAACTTGGGAGGACTTTAAGCAACAGCACGATGCATTAATATGTAAATATCCTCAGCTCTACATCAGCTCCGATTATTCCAAGAATAAAGTTTTCCGGGATACGCTCAAAATGTATGCTGACGCTCGTGCTCTTCTTTTGAACAAAATTGAAGCTCTACGCTCTGTAATACCTCCAAGCTCATCCGAAGCTCGATGTTTAACTGGCATTTCTGGTCTTCATCTCTTTGAGAAGATCAAATTTAAGCCCTTCAGTGGGAATTATGAAGACTGGAAAGAGTTCGAGGATATGTTTCAAGCCATGGTTGGTAACAATCCGGATTTACAACCGGTTCATAAAATGTCGCTCCTTAAAAACGCAATGCAAGGAGATGCAGCTCGCTTGCTAGCAAACATGAAGGCAACCAATGAAAATTATCATATTGCGTGGGAGCTATTAGTTAAACGGTACGAAAATAAACGACTACTAATTTCTACCCAGCTCGACAAGCTCTTCGGCTCCAGCTCTACAATTGAATGTAATTCAGAAGGCCTTCATGATTTGCTGAACACTCTCCGTGAAGCTCTTGATTCGCTCAATGCTCTTGGCGCAAGAACTGATGAATGGGATATGCCAATAGTATATCATATTGTACGGCGGTTAAGCTCACCCATCAGAAAAGAATGGGAAAGAACTCTTGGAGGAAACAATGATTTTCCTCAACTAAGCTCACTTCAGGAGTTCTTAAAATCTGAAGCTACGACCTTAGAGAGCATCGAAATAACATCGGAGAAATCCATGAAGTTCAAGTCTTCAGCATCAACCTCATCTCAGCAAAGCTCTAGACAAAAATCTTTCTCTTCTCGCTCATACGCCGTCAATGCTCATGCTCAAGCTCACTCAACACCATCTCATGCAAGAAGTTCATCAACAGCTCAAGCTCTACCTCGTCAAGATTCACAGAGTTCTAGACCCATTAAACCATGGATGAAGGGGGTTCGTGGTCCTGACGATCCTGGTCACACTTGTGACTGTTGCGGTGCTAATCACTACATTTCTAGTTGTGACCAGTTTAGATCAATGTCGCCGCTGAAACGTCATAATCTTGTTATAAGTACCCGATTATGCACCAACTGCCTTGGGAGACATGATGTGCAGGCATGTAGAAGTAAAAAGTTATGTTGGCACTGTGGTATCAAACATCACACCTTGATCCACCTCGGTGATACTACACCTGCAGCTCAACAAGCTCAAACATCAGCTCCAGCGACGTCAGCTCTATCAACTAGCTCTCAAAAAGAAGCTCCAGCTCAATAACAACCAAGTTCATCAGCTCTAACTGCCAGTCTTGTTTTAGCTCCAGCTCTCTCTTCAATTACCAGCACCGCTACAAATTGCTCCAGCTCTGCTCATGTTTTTCAATGCTCTACTAGTAGTCAACTGTCAAGTTCTCTCAATGCTACAACGCAATCACCAGATCAATCTACTGCTCAAGAACTCTTCCAGCATACATCTTCTCTACTTGCTACAGCTCGTGCTCAGTTAATTGCTCCTGTCATTGGTTGCTATCCAGTGAGAATGCTCTTAGATTCAGGCTCAGAGCTCTCTTTTATTACACACAAACTCGCGCGTAAGCTCCAGCTTCCAAAACACAAATCAGCTATCCAGTTTACTGGTATCGGTAATGTAGATGCCGGTCGCTCAAAGGGTGTCAGCTCTATCACGCTCAAAGCTCTGCACTCTACAGCTCAAATTCAAGTTGCAGTACATATATTAAATCAGTTGACTACAAACTTACCAAGCTGCAACATTAATAGTTCTTCATGGGAACATCTGGACGGACTACAACTTTCTGATCAAGACTATAGGACACCAGGTAACATTGATATTATCTTGGGTTCTACTCCATTCGCTCAAATTCTAAGCTCAGATATAAGAAGAGGTCAACCCTCAGAGCCTATTGCTCTTAACACGCTCTTTGGTTGGGTAGTTTTTGGTCCAACATGTGTAAGCTCAACTCAAATAACAAGTCCAGTTTTCCATATGAAGCAAGATCATGACCTTCATGAACTCTTAGCAAAATTTTGGGTTCAAGAAGAAGCACCTAAAGCTCACTCTGCTCAGCTCTCTCTCGATGAAGAACAATGTGAAGCTCATTTTGTCGAAACTCACTCAAGAGATTCTTCAGGAAGATATATTGTTAAACTACCAACAATACAATTACCTTCAGCTCTTGGAGAATCAAGAAATATAGCATTTAGATGTCTAAAAGCCATGCTCAAACGACTCTCGAATGATCCTCAGCTCAATAAGCTCTATAGAGACCTTATGGCAGAATATCAATCTCTTGGCCATATGAGACTTGCTTCGAATGCTCAAATCAGCTCAGACACAAGTGAACAATCAGGTTCAGTTCACTATTATTTGCCTCATCATGGTGTTTTAAGGGAACAAAGTCTCAGTACAAAATTGAGAGTTGTGTTCAACGGTTCAGCTCTTTCTAGCTCTGGATATTCGCTCAACGATGTTCTTCACACAGGTGCAAAACTCCAGCTCGACATTTTTGACGTGTTAATGTGGATTCGACGTCATAAAATTATCTTTTGCACTGACATTACCAAAATGTTTCGACAGATCAATGTTCATCCATCAGACTGGAATCTCCAGAGAATTTTATGGATTGATCAACATGACAATATTGTTCCGTTCCAGCTCACTACAGTTACATATGGAACAAGACCAGCTCCATTCCTTGCAGTTCGGGTACTACTGCAACTTATTCAGGATGAAGGCTCCAAATACCCACTCGCCATTCCTCCTATGATTAAAGGACGTTACGTGGATGACATTTATGGTGGCTCAGACACCCTGCTCGAAGCTCAGCTCATAGCTCAGGATTTAATTAAGCTCTGCATGGCGGGGAGCTTCCCTCTCGCAAAGTGGTCAAGCAATAGCCCTGCTTTTTTGCAAGCTCTCTCTCTCGAAAGTATTTCAAAAGCTCCTGCTCAAGCTCTAGACGATACTGAATTGAAAGTTTTAGGACTTTCCTGGAGTCCTACGTCAGATCAGTTTATATTCTCACCTAAACGCTCATCTCTCAAGAGGATAACCAAACGAACAGTTCTCTCGGAAGTGGCTCAGCTCTTCGATCCACTTGGATTCTTAGCTCCAGTAGTAGTTCGAGCGAAAATGTTTATTCAAGAGCTGTGGTTAAATAAATCTGGATGGGATGATGAATTACCTGAGCAGCTTATTCAACGGTGGACGCATCTTCGAAATGAGCTGCCTCATCTAGCTCATATTCACATTCCAAGATGGCTCAATACTCTCTCCAGCTCATACATAGAAATACATGGCTTCTCAGATGCATCGCAGTTAGCCATGGCTGCATGTATCTATATCAAAGTTCAAAGCTCAGGAGAATCAGCCCAAGTAAAGCTCTTGTGTGCTAAGACAAAAGTAGCACCACTTAAACCAGTCACTATTCCTCGCCTCGAATTATCTGCTGCATGGATGCTCGCAAAGCTCCTCAAACATGCTCAACAAGTTCTGGAACTAAATCACGCTCCGCTCTATCTATGGACTGACTCCTCAGTTGCTTTAACGTGGATTTTAAGTCATCCATCCAAGTGGAAAGAATTCGTAAGAAACAGAGTTTCCTCAATACAAGAACTCAATCCAACAGCAAAATGGCTTTATGTTCCTGGAAAACAAAATCCTGCGGATTGTGCTTCTCGAGGACTTACTCCAACGCAGTTAATCAACTTCAATCTGTGGTGGAATGGACCTGAATGGCTCCTTAGCTCATCTTCTTCTTGGCCAGCTCAACAGTTCAAACCTTCAGCTCTAGCTCACAAAGAAGAAAAGCCTGGAATATTGTTACATGTAATCAAAACTCCAGATGAAGAAGCTCACCCGCTATGGTATCTACTTTCAAAATATTCAACGCTCTACAAGCTCTTACGGGTGACATCTCTTTGCAAAAGATTTTGCAAAATGCTAAGGAATGAAGAAAACAGCTCTTTGGCTCACAACCCCATAGCTCCTGAAGATCTACTCAATGCTCAGCTCGTTTGGGTTAAAACTGTTCAACAAGTTCACTTCTCTTTCGAGCTCAAAGCTCTACAAGAAGATTTACAATTACCATCTTCACATTTCATTTCAAAGTAAACTGCATTTTTGGATGAAGATGGGATACTACGAGTCGGAGGTCGACTCGCAAACGCTCCTTTAGAAGTCGACGAAATTCATCCAATAATCCTACCAAGGAAATCTCGTTTTTCTCAGATCAAGCTCACCGGCAAACATTACATGGAGGAGTTCAACTCACTCTCATGACTATTAGAGAAAAATTTTGGATTCTCGGAGGAAGAGCTCCAGTTCGCTCATTTATTCTCAAGTGTGTAATATGCGCTCGATATCGTGCTCGACGAGCTCAACAGCTCATGGGTCAGCTTCCAGCATCAAGACTTAATGCTATAAGGCCATTTCATACTACTGGTGTTGATTATGCTGGACCTTTCATGCTCAAAACATTCCAAGGAAAAGGTGCCAAGACATATAAAGGTTGGATAGCTGTCTTTGTATGCTTCGTAACCTCAGCAGTTCACTTGGAAGTTGTGTCTTCATATTCAACAGAAGCATTCATTAAATCATATCGTCGATTCATCAGTCGAAGAGGAGCAAGCTCAGTGCTCTATAGTGATCGTGGAACGAATTTTCGAGGTGCCGACTCTTTTCTCAAGGAATTATACAGATCCAGCTCTCAGGAAAACGCTCAGCTTGTAAGCTCGCTTGCTCAGGTTGGAACCAAATGGGTTTATTCACCACCAGATGCTCCTCACTTTGGTGGGAAATGGGAGGCAGCCGTGAAATCTGTTAAAAGTCACCTGGTCCGAGTTCTTAAAAATACTCTTCTGACATTTGAAGATCTTTCAACGCTCTTAGCTCAAATCGAAGCGGTCTTAAATTCGAGACCACTCTCACCACTCTCGGATGATCCAGAAGACCTTCGTGCTCTTACTCCAGCTCATTTTCTTCATGGTTCGGATTAGGGAATGTTGCCAGAAATTGCTCTTACCCATTTACCAGAATCTCGATTGGCTCTGTGGCAGCTTATCCAACAAAGGCTCCAACACTTTTGGCGACGATGGTCCAAGGAATGTCTTCAACGATATCAGTCCATTTCAAAATGGACTAGAAAAGCTCACGAAATTCAATTGGGTACGCTCGTTTTGCTCACAGATGACAATTTCCCTCCAGCTCAATGGCCTCTAGCTCGAGTCATCGAAGTTCACCCCGGGAAAGATGGACTTATAAGAGTGGTCACAGTAAAGACTTCGAAGACAACATTAACCAGACCTATCGCTAAGCTCATAGTACTTCCTATTGATACATACCGCAATGACGTTACGGTAGACGGGGAGTATGTTACGAGAAGTCGCAACAATGTTGCATAGGAAAGGATGACATCAATGTTACAATCTACGCAACATTGTTGCCGGCCCTCGTCGAATTTTCTAGCCGTTATCAGCTCGATAAAATATTGTCTGGAGTCAGCAAAATGAGTTTGGCCTTGACTCCGGGCAGTATTTTTCAATCGTAATTCGATGTGATGATCGATCCCTTTGCCAGTCGTTCTAGAATCTTCGTTTGGATCGGTCACTCAGTTCAAAAATCGCTCTTTTAACTCTGTTCTCGCGTTTTAATAAAATTATCCTTAATATTGCTCAAAAAAACTGTGTCTCTGAAATATGTACTTGAAAAGATTTTAAGATTAATAAAGCTCGTAAAAAAAACTGAAAATTTAGTGAAATGTTTTTTAATTGATTATATGCTCCACGCTCAAGCTCAAATAAATTAGTGCTCTTAACACAATCTTTGATTTTAACACTCGATTTAAATTTCAATTCTTATTGCAATTTTAAATTGAACTCGACATTTCACTTATCATTTGAATCTTCATTTAAATTTCAACTTTATTTATTAAAAATTTCAGTTTTTTTTACAATTTGGGCTTTGTTTCAAACTTTGATTCTAACACTCGATTTTAATACCACTTCTTATTACAATTTCAAATTGTACCCGACATTTCCCTTTAGCATTTGAATCTTCATTTAAACTTCTGCTTTATTTATTAAAAATTTCTGCTCTTTTACAATTTGGGCTTTGTTTCAAACTTTGATTTTAACACTCGATTTTAATATCACTTCTGATTACAATTTTAAATTGTACCCGACATTTCCCTGTAGCATTTGAATCTTCATTTAAATTTCTACTTTATTTATTAAAAATTTCAGTTCTTTTACAGTTTGGGCTTTGTTTCAAACTTTGATTTTAACACTCGATTTTTATTTCAATTCTTATTACAGTTTTAAATTTTACTCGACATTTCACTTTAGCATTTGAATCTTCATTTAAACTTTTACTTTATTTATTAAAAATTTCTGCTCTTTTACAATTTGGGCTTTGTTTCAAATCTTGATTTTAACACTCGAATCTAATTTCAATTCTTATTACAATTTTAAGTTATATTCGACATTTAACTTTAGCATTTGAATGTTCATTTAAATTTCTACTTAGTTTATTTATTTTATTAAAAATTTCAGTTCTTTTTCAATTGGGGCTTTGTTTCAAACTTTGAATTTAACACTCAATTTTAATTTCAATACCTTTTACAATTTTAAATTGTACTCGACATTTCACCTTAGCATGCGAACCTTCAGCTGAATTTCTACTTATTTTATTTTATTTATGAAAAATTTTAGTTCTTTTACAATTTTGGGCTTTGTTTCAAACTTAGATTTTCAAACTCGATTTAAATTTCTGTTGCTTTTACAATTTTAAATTGTACTCAATATGTCAATTTAGTATTTGAATCTTCATTTAAATTTCTACTTTATTTATTAAAAACTAGCTGTACCCGCCCGCTTTGCTGGGCATTACGTAATACTGCATATTTTTTGTATACTGTATATGATGATACTATATATGTTTTGTTTTTCTTATGTCATAGATTTTTGTTTCTTAGCAGTTATCTTTTGATTGTAACATAAGTTCACAAACTTCCAAAAGTTCGGTGACAACAATGAAACAAATAAGGATTTATGCATTGCCGGTTGAAACTCAAACACAACTGGTTAACTTTTTACTTAAACTTCGATTAGTACCGAATGTAAATTTTTTATGGCACAGTAATATTTGAGAGGTTAATCCGATCCGATCGGCCACATCAACAATACACCCACGTTAGCCGTGTAAATTTATTTTCGGCGAATTTGTGGAAAAATATTGGTTTCTTCTACTTACAAAAAAAGTTAAGGTTTAATCACAGACAAAATATTTTACCAGATGTCGCGATCCCATGTGACTGTCTACCCATTTTTTTCCAACATCACACACGTAACAGCAGACAAAAGATCCATGGGCCGTATGCGCCTTTGACCGTCTTTAACGTTTAAAGAACAGACAGTGCGCGAATTGATGTTGATGTTTGATTGTCAAATAGGGAATGAGTGACCACAAAAATAGGAAAGGGGGCTGAAACAAAATTTCGCGGATGGAACACAATCATGTACACACAATGCACACAATTTTGATGTTCTGAAATTTGCACAAAACAAACACAAACAAAACTGTGTTCCATTGGAGAGTAAAATTTACTCAAAAATTTCTGTTTTCTGTGTAATAGTATTTTCTATTGATTTAAAGAAAAATTATACAAATTGAGTTTCCAATATATAAAAAATTACAAAATTTTTAAAAACTCAATTCAGAGAAAAAAGATGTATTGAAAGATTCAGGAAATTTAAAAAAAATGGGGGTCGGTTATACGTATGAATCTCGTAGGACGCTTCGTTTAGCCGCTAGGAACAAAAAATCGTTAAAAATTCAAAATCTGAATTTTATCAATTTTCCGATCTTTTGAATGCATACCTTTAAAACCTTAATGTAGAGAAAAATGATGTATGAAAGGAAGGTAGGAAATGTCAAAATATAGGGGGTTAGTCATACATATGAACCCCGTAGGACGCGTCGTTTAGCCGCTATGGGCAAAAAACCGTTAAAAACTCAAATTTTTACCGGAAAAGAACCCTTCAAACCGGAAGAAAATTGGTCAACTTGGGATTCCCGGAAACTATGATGTCTTACGATCTGAAATTCAAAAAAATATTTACCATTTTCCACCAATTTGAACAAATCTATCTGCTACGGGTTTAATGAACCAAAATTGTATTGAATAACCCGTGAAAATTAGTAGAAAACAATTAAAACCGGCTCTACGGAAATACACTCTGTATCAAATCAAAATCACTCTGTCAAATCATAGAGAATTCTTGAGAGAGAGCTTTTGTTCCGATTTGCAAAAGCGAAAAGTAACGGTTCCCTAATACGCAAGTAAAGGTTGACGTTTTCGTATTCGAGATGGGCATGAGAAGATCCAAAAATAAATCAATCCCCATTTCCTTTTCGAAAACCACATGACATGAAGTCGCATCCATCTCTAGTATGAATCCGTGAATGGGTTTCATATCAAGAGAAAGTGTACTTTGCTTCTTAAGAAAAATAAATGAAGAGAGATCGTGCAATCAACAAAATGCAGAAATGTTCTCTCGAATACGTCTCATATTTAAGAGAGAGGGAGTAGCCGCTAACGATGCGATAATTGCACGATCTCTCTTCATTTATTGATCTTAAGCTTAAGCGCTAAAGTCGACTTGAAAAGTGAAACGTGAAAAATTTAAATCTTAAATATTTCCAAAAGTTTAAAACCAATTTTTTTTAAACTTTACATAAACACTCACCTACCAGACAGTAATCTTCATGCTAAATTTTATTGAAATCGACTTGGCAGATTCCGAGTTTAGCCGCGACAAACATTTTCAAAGAGATATCTTTTTATATATTAAAGATTTCAGTTCTCTTACAGTTTTGGGCTTTGTTTCAAACTTTGATTTTAAAACTCGATTTTAAATTTCATTTCTTATTACAATTTTAAATTGTACTCGACGTTTCACTTTAGCATTTGAAACTCCATTTAAATTTTTACTTATATTATTCTTTTTTTTTAAATTTCAGTTCTTTTGCAATTTGGGCTTTGCTTCAAACTTTGATTTTAACACTCGATATTTATTTCAATTCTTATTACAATTTTAAATTGTACTGGGCATTTCACTTAAGCATTCGAATCTTCATTTAAACTTCTGCTTATTTTATTTTATTTATTAGAAATTTCAGTTCCTTTACAAATTCGGGCATTGTTTCAAACGTTGAATCACTCGATTTTAATTTCAATTCCTTTTACAATTTTAAATTGTACTCGACATTTCACTTCAGCATTCGAATCTTCATTTAAATTTCTACTTTATTTATTAAAAATTTCAGTTTTTTTACATTTTGGGCTTTGTTTCAAACTGTGATTTTAACACTCGATTTTAATTTCAATTCTTATTACAATTTTAAATTGTACTCGACAGATCACTTTAGCATTTCAATCTTCTTTTAAATTTCTACTTATTTTATTTTATTTATTGAAAATTTCAGTTCTATTACAATTTCACTTTCAATTCCAGCCCCTCCTTTTGTCGAGCCGGGGTTTACCCGGTGACCGCGAGTTAAGTAAGTGTTAAATTGAGCGAGACAAGAACGACCCCTTAGGTCACCGGCCAAAGCGCAACTGCCCATGCGCGTCACTTTGGGGCCCTTAAATCGGGACAGAAATTGATTACGCACATTTTCGGCAAGTCGTGCATGGCGACGGAAAATGCGCGCAATCAGTGCTTTTAATTTTAATTTCTTTCGAACTTACGCGATCCAATTTCATCACGATTGGGTTGGCTTCAAATCTTGTCAGAGTGATAAAACTTGATCGCAACGGGAAATTTGTCGCGCATGGGAACGGTTGATTATTTATTCTGTCGCGATCAAGTTTCATCTTGGTGATAAGGCTTGATCGCGACAGAATCATCGCGCATGGGAACGGTTGATTATTTATTTTGTCGCGATCAAGTTTCATCTTGGTGATAAGGCTTGATCGCGACAGAATTATCGCGCATGGGACTCAAAATGCGGCGTCAGCATTTTGGGCTGGGAACGGACGAGTTCCAATGAAAAGTTTTTTGCGTGAAGGGGTGGGGGGAGGGGTTAGGGGAAAGGGGGGAAAATAGAACATATGCGGCTGAGGCTCAGTCACAACACTACGTCTACGACATAGGATACATTTAAATTTTGAATACCAGCCGGTCCCAGCAAAATTTCGGCTTAGCTGAGATAAACTTCCAAACCCAGTGTGTAAGGGTTAACGATACTTTCAACATCTGTCAACATGGAGACCCGGTGTTACCAAAACCTACACGCACAGATTGCATATCCGCCATGTTCAAAACTACAGACCAAGTCCCGACTAGTTGCCGAATGCGTATATTAAAGAACACGAAAATTAGTTAGAAAATAAGGTTTAGAAATGGATTAATAAATGAATTATTAATGATTAAGCGAATGAAACTCAAGCTTGATAAGTGGAATGTCTTTAGAAAATGCGTTAGGAAATAAAGTTTAGAAATGGATTAATTAATGTATTATTAATGATTAAGCGAATGAAACTCAAGCTTGATAAGTGGATTTGTACAAGAGTGCGTTAAAGATAAGATTTTGTTAGAAAGCAGGGTAAGAGAAGTAATTGAGAGGGGTAAGATGAATGAGAATACAAAATTGAATTATACAAAATTGAACAAAACAAAACAAAATTGTAATTAGGATTTAGATTGTAATAAAGATTGTGTTACTTAAATCATTAAGCAATAAAACATAAGTCACTAGAACAAGAATTATATTGATAGCCTACCTCCAACATAATTTCAACAACTGAAAAATAATATATATAACCTTTCAGTTCGATATTAAAACTACATTTTTGTATGGTGAACTAAAAGAAGACGTTAACATGAAGCAACCAGTTGGCTATGATGATGGCAGTAGACGCACGTGTAAACTGATCAAGGGTTTATACGGTCTGAAACAATCACCAAGATGTTGGAATGAGAAGTTTCAAAACCCTCTGTTGTAGTACAAGCCATGAACCAGACTTTCTTACTGCCACATTCATATGAACACACTTATATCGGAAAATACAATGTGAACATATTTATTAAAATTCAATAACAAAGTTCTATTTTACAGGAACAATTCAATTTTTATTAAGATTATATACAACAGTCAAACTATTGAAAATATTAAATTAACAATATATACATAATAGCGAATATATACAAATATAGAAACAATTCAATTCATAGAAACAATTTAATTTTACAGGTACAATTCAATTTTTATTAAAATTCACTAACATGATTAAATTATGAAAAAAAATAATTAACAAAAAACTACATAACAGAGATTTTATAACAACGAACAAAAAATAATAACAAAAAAGCATTATAAAATAAATTAATAAAAAAACATCACAGTAAATTTTTGTTGGAGTACTGATTATGCTTAAATAGGGCTAATTTCAATTGAAGTTTTTGATTCTGCGGGTGCTTTTCGATTTCGTTTGTGGATTTGACAAAATTATTCAATAATATATTGCTTAACGGCGAGCATACTTTCGAAAACAGTTCAAAATTTGACATACCGCAGTCACATTGACAATCCAAATCTATGGCGAAATCATCAGAAAGGATGGGTTTGAATACTAAGGCCTTAAGGAGTCCTTTCTGATTTTTTGTCCCCCAACAAATTTTTTAATAATCTTTATTCGAAATAATATATTGAAAAATAGCACACATATGGGTGAATAGAATTTTTGTATTACTTGAAGGAACACGTAAACCACCACGCTGCGTAGCATCAAAATATTCGTCGTCTATGGGGACACCTTTCTCTTCTGCGATTTCAAACGTACACCTGGCGCAATGGATTTTTCGTTCGATTGCATGGGCGGCATATCCACAAGCATAAACATGGGCAGAAAGGTTGATTTGAGAAGTTGGTACGACGAATCAAAAATTGATTGGAAATTGGTGGTGTCAACATGTTCATGTATGTTATTTTCTCCATAATCCGCTATGAGCTCTTGAAAATTTTGCCGTTTGTGGGGAAACATATTATGAATACAAATTTTCTTCTCCGATTCTAGAAGCTCTGTATACGAGACATTATACAGACAACTGCCATGGAAACATATAAACGAAATCTACCTTCCAGGTCGTCGGTTTGAAATTTTCCGAGCAGAATATAAGTTAATTTTAGCTCGTTCAGAGTATATTTAACTATATCAATTAGCGAACGTGTCGCAAGAATGACACCTTGATAAGTATCGGAAGAAAATGTAGCAAAATTATTTTCTACCCGATTCCAGGTGTCGAGCCAAGACATAAACTTGGTAAGAAAATCAACCTGGACGTCAGTTGCATTGGAAATAAGGTTACAGTCGACATTTCTTTTACAGATACCTTTATCCAATTGTTTTACGTTGGTAATATTCCACCACGTGCGAATAGTTTGACAAAATTCCGCAGTCTCATAATTGCCTTCAGATTTCAAAGCTGCGATTGTGGAGTCATGAAATATACTATCCATATAAGAGACTTTTTGTCTATCCAGATTATATGTGTCGACTGATTTCAAATTGAGTTTAAAGGCCTTTCGAACATTGAGATGCTTCTCGCGATTGAAAAGATTGACAATATCCTCAAATGAAGTCCTTTTTATTTCTACGGTTTCAAAGTAAGTATAGAGGAATTGTTTGGGACACTGAGCTATCCAGAGCACGTTTTTCTGTTCCTTCCATGATTCCATATATTGAGTCGCCACAGGTGTATACAAAATACCAATTGTTAAATGTCGAATAACACACCCTTGTCGAATAACACACCATTTCATTTAAAAATTCGGTAGTAAAAATAGTTCAACTTTAAATAAAACACGTCTTATTTCTACGAATTCAATAGAGAAAAATATTCTTGACGAAAAACTAACTTGTGCTATTACTATTACTAGGGGGGGGGGCCCCTGCTCGCTACGCTCGCCAACCCCCGTCGTTCGCTATGCTCACTCTAATAGCTCGCGTATGGCTTTCCATATACAATAGCATTGTCAGTAAACAGGTGATTTTGTTCAGACTGCAGTAGCAATCATTTAAGCTCTTTCAGCACGTCAACGTACAGCTTTATTGAATGAGGCCCCAAAAAGATCATAAAGTTCCTCATAAACAAGACTTTTTTAATAGTTTTTTTGCTCGTAGCAGCTAAACAAAGCATTCTAGGAAGTTGATACATATGTTCATTCCCCATCATTTTGTCATTTCCCAGTTTTTGGCCACACATCATATTTCTCTAAATTATGTGTTTAAATGTGGGTCCATAGAAAAATTAGGAAATATGATAAAATTCAGAATTTTGCTTGCTTTCCATAAATATTCGTGAAAGTTAAGTTCGCGTTTTCTAGAGATAACTTTAAAATTATGACTTTCTCTAATTTTTTATATAAAATTTGCATATATTTTTATCAAATTAGCAAAAAATAATGGTATAAGCAAACGATGGCCTTAAATTTATCTGTGGTAATGCATCCATATTATTGTCTGTGGCCATATGTTCATTGTTTTGGCTTTTGTTTGGAAGAATGCAATTTTATTAGCCTTCTTCAAGGCAAAAAGCTAGAGAATGAACATACGCCTATTGTCTGTGATATGGCTGCATTTGCTCCTCACCTCTCACATTATCATTTGGAAAAAAAAACGTTTGAGTGGAAAGAATACACGTATTTGTCATAAATCGTAGGCTATTCAGTCGAACGTGTGATCTATGCCAATGATAATATTAAATAATTATATTCTATATTTTGATTTTTTCGTAGAGGAATGCAATTATATGTTAATTTTTTTGGTTTGTGTCCCCAGTAGAAGATTGATCCATTTGGTTTGATTTTCAACTAATTTAGTACTTGCCCTTGATTCGGGACACAAAACAAAAATCATCATATGGTTGCACATCTTCAGGCAAAAATCAAAACAATCACACGCATACATTCTTCCCAAGAGCATCATCTACGCTATGGGTGTGCTCAACTTACACATACTATCCCATTGAATTTTTTAATTTCAATTTAAAATTAAACTTATTTATAATTAAATTTAAGTAAAAACATTAAGTGATGCGCATAGAGGAAGAATTAATATTTCGAATGGTATAATTTTTATCCAGTTAAGTCCACCTGGTTTCCCGCAAAAGGGATAACAAAAAAACGTGTCGCCTATTTATATAAAGATAACATTCAATTATCGTTTAAACAACAATTAAGAAGAAACATTCTAAGTCGAGGGGCTGGAACAGCCTTGGTGAGAGCATCGGCCAACATATTCTCAGATGGAAAAAACTGTAGCACTAGTTCCTTATTTTCTATTTTTTCTTTAATAAAATGCCTTTTTTCATTTATATGTTTAGTACGAGAACTAAAGTGAACATTATGTGCTAAGTCTAAAGCTCCTTTATAGTCGCAAAAAATGGTATGAGGTATCTTCTCTTGAACGGATAATTCAAAAGTTAAACCACGAAGCCATATTAACTCCTGAGTAACAGTTTGCAGTGGTTAATATTCTGCTTCCGTACTGGATGTTGCTATTGTTGCTTGTCGTTTGCAATTCCAACTGATTGCCTTGCATTCAAAAGCTGTAACCTGTAATTGACCTTGCGTCCTGCGGATCCGAAGCCCAAGAAGCATCAAAATATCCAACCAATTCTGGTGACGGAGCATATGCCAGAACAGGTCTTGTACCTTGACAGACGTAGAGTAGTGATGAGTATTTTCTTAACCTTTGCTATATCTTCTGGTTTTGTAGGTGAAGTACTTGTGCTTAAGTTGAGACCAACTTCCATAGGAATGGTTGCAGGTTTGCAGTCTGACATATGAAAATTTCTTAGTATCGTATCTATATTGTCGCTTTGCTCAAGTTTCACGATTCCACGTTCTTTATCCAAGGATGATGAGATCATCTACGAAAACTGCTACATAAATTGATCCTTTTCTGTCATGGAGATAATAAATGCATGGATTATTTCTTTTGTTGATATGTTCTTTTGAAATTTATACTATGAAGAAATGAATCAAGCTTAATATTCCAAGTTCTACTACCCTATTTTAGGCCATATAATGCCTTTTTAGTTTGCATACAAAACCTTTTACTTCATACTTTGTCAATCCTTCAGGCGTTTTCATATATACTTGTTCTTCCTGATCTACAAGTAAAAATGCCGTGTCAATGTCTAAATGATAAAGTATGAGTTTATGTCTTGCTGCCAGAGAAAACATTGCTCTTAAACTGGTGTATCGAACTACAGGTGAAAATGTGTCATCGTGTTGAAAACCTTTTATTTGACTGTTTCGTTTGGCGACTATACTTGCCTTGAAAGATGCGGTGCCAATCTTGACAAATTTACGTTTGAAGACCCATTTTGACACAATGATGGGTTGAATTTCCAGAGTTTGTCCTAATCTATCTTGAATCGACTTTAACTCTCTTTCTATTGCCGCGAGCCATTTGTCTCTTTCAGGACCATCCAGCTTCTTGATAACATGCTGGCTCGCTGAAGGTAGTTATAGCTGAATAGAGCACATAGTCGTCAAAGCCTTTGGGTCTCATTTTCAACCTTGCTGATCTTCTCAATGGGGTATTCTCTTCTTCCGAACTCTCTTCTTCTTCGTGTATGTTTTTATCATTTTCTTGTTTTAACTGTGAAGTGTCTAACACTGAATTTTCAGTATTTATTTCCTGTTTGTCTTCTGTTGTATTATTTGAGTTGATGGGAAAGCTGGCGATGCTATTAATACTTGGAGGTTTTTCCTCGGAAAATTCAACATCTCTACTCGTTATTACTTTATTTTTCTCAATATCCCATTTTGCCTCTAAATTGGGTAGGTATGTATGCAAAGGCCTTGCACCCAAACACACTAATATAAGACAAATCTGATTTCCTATTTGACCACAATTCTTCTGGAGTTTTACTGTTCAAAACATTCTTGGGGGATCAGTTGACTACATAGGTCGCTTCAATAAGCATGCACCTAGCTTTTTCTACAAGTATTCTATTTACTCGTCCGACCCTTTTCTTTTGTTGTGGGTTGTAGGCTATGGACGTTTTATGTCGGATACCCTTTGAATTTGTAATATCATTCACTTCTTTATTCATGTATTTAAGTCCATTATCGGTTCTTAACACTTTGATTTTCTGTTCAGTTTGTCTCTTTACTTGCTCAATAAAATATTTTATTGTATTAAGTGCATCATTCTTATATTTTAATAAATAAATATATACCTTTCTTGAATAATCATCTATGATTGTCATGAAATATTTAGCTCTCCCGATGGAAAGGTTCTTCATCTGACATAAAACAGAATGTACTGACTACAAAATTTTACTAGCCCGCTTTTTATTAGGTTTAAACGGACCTTTGATCATTTTACTTAGGACGCAATTCTCACTTTTTAATGACATATTCTGCGTAGCAAAATTTATATTAATTGCGGCATGGTTTCTTCACTGCTTCATATACTCATAATTGAGATGACCTAGCCTTCGGTTCCACACCTCAAAACGTAAGCATTTGGGTTTTTTTAAAACTGTATGCTTGCATTGGTATTTGGTATTATTTAGTTGGTATTTTTGCAGCATTAGCAACGGGTGTGCCCAGAAGTTTCACATTTATTCTGTAAACATTGTTATTTGTCATTTCTTCACAGGCAATCACCTTTTTCTCTGAATTAATGATTTGACATTTTTTATTTTTATTTATGATAGTGCAGTCACTTTTACCAATTTTACCTACTGAGATGAGATTAGAAACGTCCTTGGGTACATATAAAACATTTTTCAAGTGTGTTTTGTTATTTGGACTGCATGTTGATGAAAAGAATACATCTCCTTCAGCTTCAACCGACTTAACACTTGGATTTCTCAGATTGCACATTAGTTTTTTATTCTTGCATAAATGTGCAGACGCACAAGAATCTAAATACCATGTTTCCTCATTATTATTATTTGTAACGGTCGACCACGCACATGCTATTATACATTATCGTAGTCATCAACTTCACCGTTTGTCGTTTGTTCGAGTTGGCCTTTTGTTTTATTAGCGGACCACGCTTGCACTTCATATGCTAGACTTCTGTTATTTTTGTGCGGTACCTTACAGGCTTTTGCATAGTGGCCATAGCGATTACAGTTATAGCAGCGCACTGAATTTTGGAAACATCTTTGGTAATTTCCGCAACTTTTAAAATTTAAATTTTGATTTTTATAATTTTGAAACGGCTTTGTATATGAATAAAATCCTTCAACTGTTACTCCGTTAAGACCACTATCATTGTTTTCATGGTACAGTCACTTCGTTCTGACGTGAAAACGTCTTTCTTCTCGTTGAGTATGTACATTGGTAGCCAGTCTAACATTCTTGTGTTACAAAACGCCGTCATTTTCCAATAGCTAATAACTACGAGACTAATAGTGCGATAACAACGGTTGAGATCACAGTAGAAGGAACATATTTGTATGTATTTATTGTGTACTGCTTGTTTTGCCAGTAACGTCATCGGACTAGTGTAAGCGCCTGCGCGTGATTGCTGTTTTTATTATTTTTTTATTTTTTGCGTTTTTATTTAGCGTTTCAACTCTAAGTGCGAGTCCTCATCAGAATTCTACAAATAATAAAAACAAAAATGCCAAAAAAACACATGACTAATTTGGTGGGAAATAAATAAATGAATAAAAATAAATATGGTTCTGACCTGTTTGAGAAAGAAGAAATCATTTGTACATGTTGCTAATAAATAAGTGTAAAACATAGATATCCAACGAGTAGTTTTTGTCAATTAATGTAAAATGTGTCCTAGTGCTGCAAACCGTTTCGCCGTTGGAGCAAAACTGATAAGAACTATGTGTATATGTATGTGTTTATAGGTAAGAAACTTTATGTTTGGATGTGTGAGGAATGTCCGGCGCAGGAGAAAAATTCTGGGAAATGCTTTATTTGCTACAAAGAATTTTGTCGTAAATCTTATTTAATTTTTCAGTGTCCACTTGTGTATTTAAGGTGTTTTTTTTGACTTAATATGCAGCATCTCAGATATATGTCTACTGTGCCAATGAGCCTCAAGATCCAAGATTTAGCAGTTATCCAATTTCATGTCATGTCCCGTGTCCACCCTGTGTTTTGAAATCACATTATGTTTGTCACTTGATAGTCTGATATTATTTTGATGTTCCTTAACCCTTATTTCGAGTGCCCTATAGGTTTGTCCAATATAAGATTTGTCGCAATCATTGTAGCTAATCTTATATATAACTTCGTGCTTCCGGGTTTTTGGTAGTTTGTCTTTGCCCTTTTCCACAATTGTGTTGAGTTTATTGCTCATTTTGTTAATGACATTGATGCCCAGGTGTTTGAGGCTATTGGTTAATTTGTTATTAAGAAATGTGTGGAAGGGAGCGACGATGAATGGTTTTTCGGGGGGGCTGGTGTCAGTAGGATTAGGGGTAAGAGAGGGTGTTGAGGGAGGAGAATAAGGAGAAGAGGAAGGTTCTGTAGGCGATGATCCTTTTCCGTAGAAATCCTGAAAAGGGATAAAACATTATTAAAGAACAGTCAAATATACTTACGACAGGTCGATCTCCCTAGCTGTTGATATCTGTCAAAACACAACGTGGCGACACTGTTATGGCAATGATACTGCAGTGTAAATTATGGCGTCGATACTGCAGAAACGATCATGTAAGCGCAAGTTACTCGCCATACTGGCCACCAGCTAGATGGCGCCACCAGAGCGGAAACGCAAACCGGCAACACGGCAAACAAAATGATCAATGACCATCGATTGAACATTGATCGGAAAATTCTGCACATTCAACGGAAAATTTTCCAATAAATATCGAGAAAATGGCCACAGAAAGTCAGTCTGAGGAATCGACTACCATAGGTGTGACCGCGGTAGGACGCAACACAACTTTAAATAAGCGCCTTGGCTGAATTGGACGACCCCGGAACGAGTAGCAGAGAACCAGTTAACTCTCTTGGACTTCGACAGAAAATACCTTAGGTGAGAAAAAAAATTAATAACTGAAAAAGCGGATGAATCTAACATTCACCGTTGAGGTCCCAAACACGGTTCGAAAGAACCCAATGGGCAATAAAATTAATTGAATAGATACATTGAAGAATGGGAGACCGACAACTGCAAGAGGCGTTACGACGTAATCCGCATGCAGGTCCACGACCGATAACTATAGAAGAATACCGGGCCAGACAGACGGGTCATCGAGAAAAGGGTAAAGAGGAACGCCAGGGAGTAATTGAGGTGCATATTAAAAGGGAAAGACCTGGTGTAGAAGCAAGGTTCAGGCGATCGATTGAGGCTGTTGGAAGCCAACAAAGAGCACTTCTAAGTAGGGAGTTGCAGAGACTCCACAACGAACGCATACGCTATAGGAAGGAGAATCGTTTAGCAAAAGGGGTCCAGAAGCCACAAGAACCAGACAGCACACAGTCGACATCTAATAGCCACTAGGTGACGCAGTTGTAAGCAAGAAACTTGTAGTTATTGTAACGAGAATAAATAAATGTTGAATAAATAAATGTAACCTGTGTACAGTAGTCGTTAGTTGTCGTAGTTGTAAGCAAGAAATTTGTAGTTATTGTAACGAGAATAAAATTGTAATTGGTTAAATAATTATTGTAGCGCCTGAATTCTTCTTTTGAAATTAAAAGTGTATCTGAGGTATTGTTGTAAGGTTTTCATACGACGGTAAGAACTACAACATAACATGTGTTAGTGCGGTTCTTTAACATTTTAATACGTTGGGCGTTGAATTTGTTGATGAACGACAGAGGGTATTTGTTGTTCAACAAAATGTTTTTGATGATTTTGATGTTTTGAGTATGAAATTATGGGTGAGATAAAGAGATGGCCTTATCCACAAATCCGAAAACCATGGCGCGTTTTTGATGCGTTGGATGATGTGACTGAAAATGTAAGACACGACCAGAATAAGTAGGTTTTCTGTACCAGTTAGAGATTATTTTGTTGTTTTCAGATCTGATAACATTCAAATCCAAAAAACTAATCTTTCCATCAACCTCAATCTCGTGTGTAAATGACAGACGGTAGTTGTTAAAAACGTCCAAGGTTGTGTCGATTTGATTTGTTGGTACGATACAGAAAACGTCATCAACGTATGTGTTGTATTTATGAACCTGGAAGGGAAGCATTAATCATTTCAGAAAAAAGAATCTGAGTGAATTTTGCAATGGTTGGCCATCTCTTTTTGATAAGTTCTATGACGAGTTCATTGGGGATGTTGATAAAAAGTGCCGTTACATCAAGAGAAATCAAACAGTGATCTGGTGGGACGATAAAATTGTTGACAGAACTGTGAAACTGTGTGCTGTTTTATACCGAAAAACTTGGTTCAGAATCTAACGTTTTGGACAAGATGATTTGCATAAGTTTTGAGAAATGGTATAAGGGGCTACCAATTGCCTTTTGGTTTCTTAAGTCTGTGGTTAACCCTTCATCAGTGCCTCCCAAGGCCATAATTAAGGGTTTAAACTCTGGTGGCAGTCCAACTAATAATATTGCACCTACTAATTTATTCGGAATCGATAACCCTACTGTATCTAATTATTTAACGTATGCTTGCATTGAAGTGCTTTTCACGAGTTTAACCGTGGTGAGAGACATCAATAAATTTACCTTTCTTGACAAGCCTGAGACGTCGTAGACCTGCTTTAATTCATTCCATACCTCTTTGGCCGTAGTTAAAGACTGAACATTTGAATATATGACTGGATCAACTGCTTATACAAGTTTGCCACGTGCCTTGGTAAGTATGTTCACGTCCGTGGATAATGTTCCATTTGCTGGAGCTTCAACCGTATCCCATAAACCTTCGGATTGGAAAAAGGCTTGCATTACAATACTCCAGTCGTGGTAGTTTTCTCGTCCAATAAGGCGGTTCAAATGCCTGGCCATTAATATTCACTAAATCTGAGAGCAGCCATTTTTCTTACTGCACGTGTTTTTCCGCTTGAATCCTTGAAACCTCTCTTCACGTATTTTCTGTTGAATCCTGAATACCCTATTTTACTTTATTCAATACTTACTATAATACCTTTTTGAGCCTTATTAATTATCTGGGCCTATAACCTGATGTTTGGAAGCTTTAAACTGAGGGAAACGAGGACTCAATATATAAATTTACTCTCCTTTCTTTGTTCTGGCTGTATACTTTGACATGCTACGATAGACTACTTAAACTCAGTGTCACTCCTACTAAAAGTATGATCAGAGATCCAATTCTGACACTGAATTCTAACTGTAGAAGAAGAAGAGAATATAGTGTATAAAAACTACGAATTATTAAATGTCGAATAACAGAGTCAATAATTTCACAATGACAGGAGAATTTCGAGGTCAAACTGATCGAAGCAATGTGTTTTTTGGGTCTCGAATTTGATCAACGCCAGGATGGTCCAATTCGTATTCATCAACAGGCATATGCCAGAAAGATTTTAAATCGTTTTGACATGATGAAAAGTAAAGTTGTGTCAACACCAGTGGACAGCAATTTAAATCTTGGCCATCTTCCATCTTTGGCCGTGGACTAGCGAAAATTGAACAAGGTTACCAAAAAGTTCGCGTACCCTCTTCCTCGTATGAATGGGATATTAGATGCCTTACACGATGCGACCATAATCAGTACACTCGGTTTAAGTGAGGCCTTCCACCAAATCCCGATGGATGAAGGTAGTCGAGCGTATACCGCGTTTGCTGTAGAATCGAGAGGATTGTTTGAGTATGTGCGTATGCTATACGGTCTGACCAATGCACCCTCAAAGCTTCAGCGTCTAATGGATGAACTTAAGAGTAAATTTATTTAGTACGTCCGCAATAACAAATTACCGGAAAAACTAATAGGTAAAGTGTTCGCGCAGGTTACATATGTACCTTCTAAGAAGCCTGTCATAACCGAAGATACATATGTTTCTCCCACAAATCTGGATTTACCTGAAACCTATAAAATTAAATCCAAACCAAAACCATTGGCATGGTAACAATGTCAATTTCAATGCTAAGCAAATATGCTTACCATTGAAATTGATCGATGTTCAACCGGACATTGATGCCGCCGCCGGATGTTTTAAAAATCCAAGTTCTGCGAAAAAGTCATTGCTTGGTAACAAAGCACAAATAAGGTGCTTACCAAGCAATGTAATTTACAAAAATTAATAAATTTAAAAATATGAACAAGTCAGTCGAAGTCCGGTGCTCCTAGAGATCAGTTCGTTTAAGTCTCGTTTAAAATTAAATTATAAATTAACAGTGAATAAAAAATTTAATACTTTAATTGCAAAAGTGACTTTTTATTCATTAACCAAAAACAAAAGTGGCGCAGTCGATAGGATGCTGTTCAGTCGAATTAGCATCTAGTGAAACGAATCTTAGTGAAAATTTTTTTCTCAAAAGCTTGAAACACAGTACTTCAAAATAAAATTTAGTGAAGTGCGAAGATACGACAGCTGAGATAGTGAAAACATCCTGGAGAGACATCATTACAGACAGAGATTGATGGACCAAAATAGAAGGATGGAGGAAGCAAATCCAATGGAGCAATGTTTAATTGTCTTAACGAACATTCTCAACCGGCAGACTCAACCGACTCTTAGGAGCAGAATTGAAAAGGAACTTCGATATCTACCTAGTTTTGAAGGAAGACCTGGAACTCTTCCAGCGTTTATAAATTCAGTGGAAAGGGCTTTAGTTGAATACGGAGAGCAGGCTCCTCAAGCTTATAATGTTATCTACAACGAGAAAATTCTGGGTCCAGCAAAAAATTATTTGGAAGCTTCACCACCACAAACATGGGAAGAATGCAAGGCGAAACTGAAGCTGCAGTATAAGGCAACAAAGGACCAAGGACGAATAGTCAGCGAAATTAACACTTTAAAAGTAAGTTCGATAATTGAATTAATGGATAAAATTAGAATGATAGTGGATGATATTTCCGAATGTGCATTATTTAGTGAATATCAAACTGAAATAATAAATAACTTGAGCAGTGTTTTGGTTCTGAAAATTAAAGAAATAACTGCAGGAGCTTTAGCAGCTGAATTATATAACAAATATAGTCTAGAAGAAATCAGATCAATTATAAATAAATATGTTGGCCAGGATAATTATAATTTGAAAACTTTTTCATTCAAACCATTTGGTGTTAGGGACAAATATTCTCAAAGGCAAAATAATCAAAGAACGGATCGAAATAATTTTCAACAAAATAATTATTATACGAGTAATTCAAATCAATTTCGAAATTATAATTCAAGACAATTTAGAGATCATAATTCTCAGTCAAGACAATTTCGACATGACTATAATACTAATACTGACTTGCCACAATACCAAGAAAATTATAATGGAAATAGGCAGTCTGGATACCAACAAAATTATAATAGAAATAGGCAGGTAGGATACCAACAAAATTATAATAGAAATAGGCAGGTAGGATACCAAGAAAATTATAATAGAAGTAGGCAGTCTAGAAATCAAGCAGAGAATAGTAACTCCCAGGAACCTATGGACATTGATGCTACAAGTACAAGAAATGAAGTAAATCAGTTAGGTGGGTCTGAGTTTTTTATAAACTAGCCTCGGAATGTAGGAAAATCTATTTAGAACTAACTATAGACGCTGAAAAATACAGTGCCATGGTCGATACTGGTTCAACTATAAGTTTGTTAAATTCGAAAACCGTACCCAGCAAAATTTACGAAAGTTTAAGTGACGAAAAAATTCAAATCAGTACCATTGTAGGAAGAGTTAGTAGAGACACTGAATATGTTAAAACAAAGTGTCCAGAAGAATTTAGCCAACCTAGTAATGCTAGAATGAAATGGGTAAAAATATATTTGGAAAAAACTTATGATTTTTTAATTGGCATGGATTGGATTGCAAAGAATGTAAAAGTAATTGACATGATAAATCAAGAAATTTTTTTAGACAATAACACGAAAATACCTTTTTTAAATAAAGCAATAGAAAATGAAGTAAATACATTAGAAGAAAGCAAAATAGAAAACATTCAGTTAGACCATTTAAACCAGAGCGAAAAGTCAATTGTGCTAAATTTATTAGAAAAATACAAAAAGTTATTATATAAAGATGGGGACAGATTAACAAATACTACCAGTATAGTTCACGAAATTAAAACGACAACAAACGAACAAATAAATTCTAAGTTATATAGATATCCACCGCAACATGAATCAGAAGTTAGGCAACAAATGAAAGATATGGAAGCTCAGGGCATAATAAGAAAAAGTAGTAGTAAATATAGCTCACCTATAATAGTTATCCCCAAAAAGCAAGATAATTCGGGAAAACAAAAATTTAGGATAGTTGTAGACTATAGAAAACTCAACCAGGTTACTATTGACGACAAATACCCTCTGCCAAATATAGATAGCATTTTAGATAAATTAGGGAAAGCTCAGTACTTTAGTTCAATAGATTTAGCAAAAGGATACCATCAAATTCTAGTATCAGAAAAAGATATAGAAAAAACTGCTTTCGTGACTCCAGCAGGTCTCTATGAATTTGTTAGAATGCCATTCGGGTTAAAGAATGCCCCTGCCACATTTCAACGGTTGATTAATGAAGTATTAAGGGACTATATAAATAAAATATGCGTCGTTTATTTAGACGATATTCTGGTATTCTCCACTTCGCTGAAAGAGCATCAAAATTCTTTGGAAAAGATTTTCAGAAAATTGATGGAACATAAATTAAAGATTCAAGCTGACAAATGTAGCTTCATGAAAAGAGAAACGGATTTTCTAGGCCATATACTAACGAAAGAGGGTATAAAGCCCAATTCAAAAAAAGTTGAAGATATTAAACAAACACCTCTTCCCAAAACTGAAAAACTGTTAAAAAGCTTTTTAGGAATGACGGGATTTTACAGAAAATTTATAAAAGACTACGCTAGAGTAGCCTATCCTTTAATAAAATATTTGAAAAAAGATACAAAAATTAATATGAAAGATCCTGAGTATATAGAAGCTTTTGAGAAACTAAAGCTACTAATATCCTCACATCCAATTCTAAAATATCCTAACTATGAAAAAGAATTCACAGTCACAACCGATGCAAGTGATTACGCTATTGGAGCCGTTCTTTCGCAAGAAGGTCACCCAGTATGCTACGTTTCCAGAACACTTAACAAGCATGAAAAGAATTATAGTGTCACCGACAAGGAATTTTTAGCCATTGTTTACTCAGTTAATTATTTTAGACCCTACTTGTACGGTAGAAAATTTAAAATAATAACTGACCATGCACCTATTAAATATTTAAATACAAAATATAAAGGAAAGGAGTTTTCACAAAGAAATCAAAGATGGATTTTAAAGCTACAGGAATTTAATTTTGATGTTGAATACCTTCAGGGTAAAGATAACAAAGTAGCAGATTTCCTTAGTAGAATTCCAAACAGTCCACAGATTAATGAGGACAATAACAGTAAATCCAACATGGATTTGTCCAGTACTTTGCATTCAGTAGATGAACAGTTACTGGATCATATAGGCATAAAAGAAGAAATTATAAATAAATATAAAACAAAAATAATATTGAAATATAACCCAACTGAAGAACTAAAAATAATACATGGAAGAAAAATAATTGAAATAAATCCACAAAACAATGAAGAAAGTGTTAAAGAAATTTTAAGAACACATATAAAAGTAGGACATGTAGGTATATATTCAGAAGTAACAGACACAGATTATAATAAAATTCAGCAATACATAATAGAGTTATTCTCAGGAGATAAAAGATTAAAATTCATGAAAGTAACTATTAGGGCACAAGAAATAGAAAGCGAAGCAGAATGTCATAAACAAATATCCCTGTATCATACTAAAGAATCTTTACACAGTGGCATAAACGAGACATATAAAACATTGAAAAATAAAATCTATTACCCAAAATTGCAAGAACATGTTCAATTAATAATAAACAACTGTGAAAAATGTCAAAAAATAAAATACGACAGGAAACCTATAAGGCCATTATTTAATATAACTGAAACACCATCCAATAAAAATGAAGTCATTCACCTGGATATTTTTCACTACAAAAAACAAAGCTTCGTAACCATCATTGACAAGTTAACTAAATTTGCTGTAGCATATCTAATAAATGATAGGAATTGGGTCAAAAAGATTGCTATATTAGAAGGATATTTAGCAACATTTAATAAGCCAAAGAAAATCATTATGGACAACGAATTTAAATCAGAACAGGTAAAAAGATATTTGCAAGAAAAGGGAATAGAAATACATTGGACAAAACCAAATAGTCATACAGGAAATGCAGATGTAGAACGATTACATTCTACATTAATCGAAAAACTACAGGCAATAGAAGAAGATATCTCAATAGAACAAAAGATACAGAAAGCGATAGGAAACTATAATGACAGATACCATTCGACTTTGGAAATGAGTCCCAGGGAAGCAACCCAATTAACAGATATGACAAAACTAATAGAAAAAGTTAAAAAGAAAAAGACAGGATATATTCGAAAATTAAATAGAAGTAGGGAACAATATGTTGAAAACAGGAACGAAGGGTACATTAAGAATTATAAAAGAGTAAGACATAAAGATGAACCATACTTTAGAAAATATAAACTAAGAAACGTACACATATCAAACATTAAAAGACCTTATAAATTTACAGGTCAGGATATTAATATTAATAATGATGATGAGCACAGTACAGGGTCTATTGCAAGTACATCCCATTAGGGAGGACAACGGATATGTGAAAATCAAGCTCCGACAAGTACAAATAGCAAATGAAACGGATACCATCTTACATATAATAGACCCAATTGAAATGAAACAAATATTAGATAAATTAGAATCAAACATAGAACATTTAAAATTGGAAGATAGACGGGCTTTGTATAAATACTAGAACATTTAGAGATAATCGATAAAAATAACCACAATATTATTCAAAATTTTAATAAACAGATAAAAATTAATAATCACTATAATAAAACACTTGCTGACTTAAAAATTTTGATACAAAATGATAGATCCAAAATTTTACAATCGATAAATTCAACAAACGAAAATTTACAAGAATTAAATTATAAAATTCTGTTTTTAGATCAAGAAACAAAGCTTAGATATTTTGAAAATAAAGTAAACCAAATTCTTGATAACATTGTAGCAACAAAACACAATATGATTCATCCAAGTATGTTAACTTTGGAAGAACTAGATTATTATAATATAGATTTCTATAAGTTAAAACTATTAAAGGCAGGAGTAATGGAATATAGAAATCAGTTTTTGGTTTTCGCAATTAAAATTCCAAAAAATTATATAACGGCAGATCTACAAATTATAAAACCAATGCCCAATTCAATAATGTTAGAAATTGATGAATCTGAAGAACTGATTGTAGAAATAGAAGGCAAACAGTATGAATATAAGGAAGAAGCACTTTTAAAAGACCTTAAGCTAAGCAAAAGCTGTATCTTTCAAGAAAAATGTATTTTGACTTTTAATAATGTATCAAGTATAGAAAGCATCGATGATGAAACCATTTTGTTAAAAAATATGTATAATGAACGTTTATGGCAAAATTGTGACAATTAACAATTTAATTTGAAAGGAAACTATATGATTAATTTTAATAGTTGTACCCTAGGAATTAAAGAAAAGAAATTTTATAACAAAAAGATAACTATATATGATAGATACTACTACCCATCGAAAACTATAAAAGCTATAACAGTAAAACCAATAAACTTTAATGAACTTATTTTGAAGAATATAGGTAACATCGATGAGATACAAGAATTAAAGTATCATAAAAACATAATGTATGGAACTAATATAAGCATGTTATTCTTACTGATATTAAGTTTGTTAGTTGCAATTACTTTACTATGTTGGAAAAAGAAAAAAGAAAGAATTAGAATAATAAACAATGTGAAGCCGGAGACTTCAGACTTAAACCAGGGAGGGGTTACATATGTACCTTCTAAGAAGCCTGTCATAACCGAAGATACATATGTTTCTCCCACAAATCTGGATTTACCAGAAACCTATAAAATTAAATCCAAACCAAAACCATTGGCATGGTAACAATGTCAATTTCAATGCTAAGCAAATATGCTTACCATTGAAATTGATCGATGTTCAACCGGACATTGATGCCGCCGCCGGATGTTTTAAAAATCCAAGTTCTGCGAAAAAGTCATTGCTTGGTAACAAAGCACAAATAAGGTGCTTACCAAGCAATGTAATTTACAAAAATTAATAAATTTAAAAATATGAACAAGTCAGTCGAAGTCCGGTGCTCCTAGAGATCAGTTCGTTTAAGTCTCGTTTAAAATTAAATTATAAATTAACAGTGAATAAAAAATTTAATACTTTAATTGCAAAAGTGACTTTTTATTCATTAACCAAAAACAAAAGTCGCATTTAGATGACTGGATAATCATCTCACAAACTTTCGAGGAACATTTAGTATTGTTACGGATATTGTTTCGGATATTGATAGATGCTGATCTAAAGATCAATACAGAAAAGTCATGCTTTGCACGACAAAAAGTCGAATTCGTAGGTTTTATCTTAGATAGGGGTGGACTTAAACCAAATCCTGACCATATAGCGCCAATCATAGATTATCTGCGTCTGTTCATGCCACTTGGCAACACCGTCTCTACACCCAACAATCCCACCACGATACGCCATCTCGCGTACAACCAAGTAGTCCTTTTGTATCATCCTAGCCGTAGCACGTGTCGGAGTAAAATCATTTTTTGTGAGAAGTAGTAATATCGCAGACACCTCTTCAATCAACACAACAATCAACATTGCTACAACAATCAACATTGCTACTACTATCAACATTTTGCCATTAGTGGGATGATCGTATGCAAGCAGCTGTACGATCACCTGCGAACATTTTTTGGTGTCGAAACCCGGGACATTTTACAGTAAAAACTTGCCGTAAGACCATTACCGTAAAACTATTAGTGCAAAACGTGTGTGCAAAACTTGCGTTTTAAAATCTAAAATATAATTCGAACACGTGGTTCAGAGCAGAGTACAGAGTGCGTGAATGGTGCCAAATCAGCCGAAAACTCGGTGAAAAACGTGTGTAAAATTTCCGATCAAGGAAAAGTCCGACTCCACGTGTAAAATCTCCGATCAAGGAAGAGCCGATTCCACGTGCAATCTCCGATCAAGGAAAAGCCGATTCCACGTGCAATCTCCGATCAAGGAAAAGTCAGTTTCTACGTGCAAGGAAAAGCCGATTCCACGTGCAATCTCCGATCAAGGAAAAGTCAGTTTCTACGTGCAAGGAAAAGCTCGATTTCACGTGCAATCTCCGATCAAGGAAAAGTCAGTTTCTACGTGCACGGAAAAGCCCGACTCCACGTGTAAAATCTCCAATCAAGGAAAAGTGTTATGTCGTATTTCTTACCGTCGTATGGTAAAACCTTACAACAATACCTCAGATACACTTTAAATCTCAAAAGAAGAATTCAGGCGGTACAATATTTATTTCCCGATTACAATTTTAGTCTCGTTACAATAATTACAAGTTTCTTGCTTACAACTACTACAACTAACGACTACTGGTTACCGGTTACATTTATTTATTCAACATTTATTTATTCCTGTTACAATAACTACAAGTTCTATCTTATAACTACGTCGCCTAGTGGCTATTAGATGTCGACTGCGTGCTGTCAGGTTCTGATGTCCGCTTCACCCCTTTGGCTAAACGCTTTTCCTTCCTATAGCGTATCCGTTCGTTGTGGAGTCTCTGCAACTCACTACTTAATAGTGCTCTTTGTTGGCTTCCCACAGCCAACATGAGATCCCGTCTGGCCTTCTCAATCGATCGCCTGAACCTCGCTTCTACACCAGGAGTTTCCCTTTTAACGTGCACCTCAATTCCTCCCTGGCGTTCCTCTTTACCCTTTTCTTTATGACCCGTCCGTCTGGCCCGTTATTCCTCTATAGTTATCGGTCGTGGACCTGCGTGCGGATTACGTCGTGACGCCTCTTGCAGTTGGCGGTCTCCCATTCTTCAATATATCTGTTTAATAAATTTTATTGCCCATTGGGTTCTTTCGAACCGTATTTGGGACCTCAACGGTGAATGTTAGATTCATCCGCTTTTTTCAGTTATTAAGTTTTTCCTCACCTATAGTATTTTTCTGGCGAAGTCCAAGAGAGTTTACTGGTTGTCTGCCACTCGTTTCCGGGTTGTCCAATTCAGCCAAGTCGCTTATTTAGAGATGTGTTGCGTCCTACCACGGTCACACCTATGGTAGTCGATTCCTCAGACTGACTTTCTGTGGCCATTTTCTCAATATTTATCGGAAAATTTTCCGTTGAATATGCAGAATTTTCCGATCAATGTTCAATCGATGGTCATTGATCGTTTTGTTTGCCGTGTTGCCGGTTTGCGTTTCCGCTCTGGTGGCGCCATCTAGCGGTTGCTGGTGGCTGCGAGTAACTTGCGCATACATGATCGTTTCTACAGTATCGACGCCATAATTTGCACTGCAGTATCATTGCCATAACAGTGTCGCCACGTTGTGTTTTGACAGATATCAACAGCTAGGGAGATCGACCTGTCGTAAGTATTTTTGATTGTTCTTAAATAATGTCTTATCCCTTTTCAGGATTTCAGGACTTCTACGGAAAAGGATCATCACAAAAGCAGAGGATCAAGTGTCCTACCCCCTTACTATCCAAGATGAGTAAACCTTTAGAAGCTGAGACCCTCTTGACACAGCAATGTTCCTACGCTGTTCGCTTCGAGAAGTTTATTAGCAACACCGAAAAACTTGGCGTGGCTAACCTTACCTTCGATGTGATTAAAGCTCGCCTAGAACTACTTGAGAAATATTGGTGTCAAGCTCTGGAGGGACATAAAACTCTCAATCTGTACACAGTTGAGTTCGCTGATGAAGCCTACTTTACGAAAGACATATTTTCCGACTTCGAGAATCATTACATACTCGCTAAGAGGTATCTCAATGGGAAGATGGCTCAGTTCATTGAGGCTGTCGAATGGGATCAACGACGTCTACCCGTGAATCAGCGGCCCGTAAAATTGCACTCCATAGCGTCATCAATTCCGAAGCTTAAACGCCCAACGTTTAGTGGCAAACAAGAAGAGTGGGAGACGTTTAAGGGAGCCTTCGTCTCCATGTTCAAGAATGACCCCAACTTGATGCCGAATCTCAAGCTTCAACACCTGCTATCCTGTCTTGAAGGAGAAGCTGCTCGACGCTTGGGCAACTTTGCAGTTACTGGAGCAAACTTCGACGTCGCGTGGCAAGCCCTGTGTCGAAGGTACGACAACAAACGTCTTCGCCTCTCCACACACCTCAATGCGCTTCTGAAGGCGGCACCAATTAACAAAGGGTCTATAACCGACATTTCTCGTATACTGGACACCACAGCTCAATGCATTCGCGCCCTGAAGTCACTACAGCGGCCAGTGGAGCACTGGGATGACTGGTTCATCCAGCTAACAGTCATCAAGCTGGATGTTTCTACACGGAATGACTGGGAGAAGTCTTTGGAAGATTCGGATGAGTTTCCAGTTTACGAACGACTCGTCACCTTTCTAGAAAATCGAGTCAAATCTATCGAAACTACGCGGTCGAATGACAACCCAAACATCCCGGGTAAGCAAAAACCCTCGCATAGTCATAACAAATATGTTTCAGCGCGTCACACATCGAACGTGGCGAGAACACCAAACAGTTCCAAGCAGCAGTGCGCCGTGTGCAAGGGTCCGCATTACGCTAATCATTGTCTTGTTCACTCCGACATCGCATCACGCCGTCAAACTGTTAAGCGTCTGCAACTGTGCTTCAATTGCTTGGGTAAACAGCACCTAAGCGACAGGTGTACTTCGAAAAATAGATGTCGAATATGCGCAGCACCTCATCACACCCTCCTCGACGAGGATCCATCTGAAGGGCGAGAAGGTCAGTCATCCACTTCAGTGCATGCGACCAATATGACAATCAACACCCCATCAGAAGAAGCTCTTCTTCACACAACCGCGTTCCGGCGTAACACCGTACTGGGTACTGCGGCAATCACCTTGGTTGGCAAGAAAGGCGATACTATGAACGTACGTGCTCTCATCGATCCCTGTTCAGAGGGTTCATTCTATCACTGAGAAAGTGGCCCAATCGTTGCGACTAGTGAAATCACCTCTTCGACTGACTGTCTCAGGAGTAGGAGGACAAGCTACCGCGCAGTCATCTTCTACCGTATACCTCTCTTTAATATCACTTGCAAGTTCTAAGTTTTCGTTTAGTTTTTCAGCTGCTGTACTTTCCAAATTGACCCAATTACTCCCACGTCATCGGATTGAACCGAAATTGTGGCCTCACATACGGGGATTGCCACTTGCCGATCCAGACTTCTCCAGACCAGCTGCAATTGATTGTATTCTGGGAGCAGACGTTTATGCCCTCATAATTCTGGAGGGTTTACGCTCAGGGCCTCCAGGCACACCCATTGCGCAGCAAACACGCTTGGGATGGATTCTCATGGGACCAACTTCATCATGTGGGACTTCGACAGCAACCAACTCATTTTCGACAACAGTATCCGTGGAAGCGAACCTATCAACTCAAATGCGTCAGTTCTGGGGGATAGAAGAGACAATGTCAGCAAAAGCACCACTTACTGAGGATGAAAAAGACTGTGAACAGCATTTCAAAGATACTCACAAATGGATAGTACAGGTCGATATGTTGTCCGACTACCATTCAAGGAACAACCGATTTTACCCGACTCTAGGCGGATTGCGGTGAAACGGCTATATCAGATCGAACGTCGTTTCCAAAGGAATGCTCAACTCCAACTTGCTTATAACGACTTCATGAAGGCATATGAAAACCTCGGCCACATGCAAAAAATTACCCGTGAACCAACGTTCATGTCAAACATCAATTACATTCCCCATCACGCTGTTGTGCGTCCGGACAACGCCAAACTTCGAGTAGTGTTTGATGCGTCGCAAGCATCCGGCCAACATTGCCTCAATGATTATTTACATACGGGACCTAAGCAACATGCCGATATAATGACAATTTTGTTGCGCTGGAGAGTTTATCGCTACGTTTTCACCGCGAATATTGTGAAGATGTTTCGACAAATTCGGGTACATCCCGATGACGTGAACTGGCAAAGGATCGTCTGGCGATCTATGCAAGAAGACGCCCTCAGTGATTATGCCTTGCTAACAGTTACATATGGCACAGCATGTGCCCCATATCTCGCAAACAGAGTGTTACAACTACTTGCCAACGATGAAGGGTCTCGCTTTCCAGTCGGCGCAAACATCCTTCAACGTCACACCTACGTCGACGATGCCCTGGGAGGGGTCCACAGTGAAAAGGAAGTGAGTGACGCTCAGCAGCATCTCGTCAACATATTGTCAACTGCTGGCATGAAGTTGGATAAGTGGGCATCGAACTTTCCGCTCACCCTCGAAGAAACAACAAATACATTCAAACAAGAATACCATTTTGAACCAAACGATAATGTTTCCATTTTAGGGTTGCGGTGGATGCCCAATCGAGATGCCTTTGCGTATCGAGTCCAAAGTATACCTATCCCAGGAGTGATCACCAAACGAGCAATTCTGTCCAATGTCGCTAGGCTTTATGATCCACTAGGATGGCTTGCTCCAATAATCGTAAGAGCGAAAATGTTAATTCAACAACTTTGGATAGCAGGAAAAGAGTGGGACGCACCAGTGGACGTAATCACGAAGGCATCATGGGAAGATTATTGCGAGCAGTTGCCTATGTTACAAGATTTGTCAATTCCCCGTTGCGACCCAACAGGTGTACCGTACAATCTGAAATTACATGGCTTTTGTGATGCATCGGAAAAGGCTTATGCAGCTGCAATATATGCAGTCGTTAAGAATGAAGTCACAACTCGGTCAGAACTACTCATCGCGAAAAGTAAAGTCGCCCCGATCAAAACTATCAGCTTGCCTTGACTCGAGCTATGCGGAGCACTTCTATTGGCTCGACTGTGCTCTCAACTAATAAAGGAAATGGAACTAACCGATGTTCCTATGACATGTTGGTCCGACTCGCAAGTGGTGCTAGCATGGTTGAAAGTTCACCCCAGCAGCTGGAAAACGTTCTCGCTAACAAGACCAGCGAAATCCTCACGTTATTGCCTAACGTTCAATGGAGGTATGTGGCATCGCAACTTATTAACAACAAGATGAGGTGGCATGGTCCATCTTGGCTGCTACAAGACAGTGAGTGCAAAATCCCTGACGTTGCTGAGTTTACGACATCTGTTGAGCAAAGATCAAAACCAACAGCTGTCTTTCACGTCCAGTCGAATGAAGGAGTGAGCCTTTTTGATCGTTTCTCATCTTGGACGAAATTAATTCGCGTTGTAGCCTATATCCTCCGGTGGAGGCAGTTTAAGAAATTTCAACGGTGGCGACACTTAAACGACGACCACGAACTATCTCATCACCCTATTACTCTGAGTGCAACAGAGCTGCGGTGCTCACAAACAACAATCATTAACGCTGTTCAACGAGAGTTTTATGCAAATGAGATTTCCCAGTTACGATCAAGTAATAAGTCATTGCATGGAAGCTCGCTTCGGTGACTGAAACCATTTCTCGATGATCAGGATACATTACGAGTAGGAGGTAGGTTACAATTGTCTTTTCTACCATATGAAGAGAAGCATTCAGCGATAATGCTAGCAAAGCACTATGTCACCGAGCTGCTAATTCGACATGCTCACGTCACTGCTCTGCACGGAGGCCCTCAACTCACACAGAGTGTATTACGCCGAGCGTTCTGGATAACAAGCGGACGCTCACGAATTCAATCGATTATTAGAAGATACGTGAAATACACTTAGACAACAAATGGCGCCCTTACCGGCTGTAAGGGTCACCCCTTCTCGCCCGTTTACTTACTGCGGCGTTGATTATGCGCGGCCGTTTCCTGTACGCACAACAAAAGGACGAGGACACAAATCCACAAAAGGTTATGTCGCAGTTTTTATCTGCATGGTTACAAGGGCTGTGCATCTCGAAGTAGTGTCCGATTATTCTTCAGATAACCAGGCTCACCATCAGGCTTATGCCACACCATCTATTCAGACAATGGAACGACCTTTCGAGGTGCCGACACCGAACTTCAGCGTATGTGCAAGGAAGCGTCACAATTTTACAGTGAAATCGCAGCTGCCTTAGCTAATCAAGGAGTCAAATGGTTATACAACCCACCCAAAGCACCGCATTTCGGTGGATTATGGGAAGCGGCTGTGAAGAGCTTTAAACATCACCTGAAACGTGTTCTTGGCGACGCAACAATTACATTCGAGGAATTCTTAACACTCGCAGCACGTATTGAAGCGTGCCTAAACTCCAGGCCACTGTCAGCGATCAGCAATGATCCTACCGACATCACCGCTCTTACCCCCGGTCATTTCATCATAGGCGCAGCCTTGAAGGCTCCTCCCGAAGCACCACGCCTTGAGGATCATAAAGGCCTCCGTCGATGGCAAACGCTGGTAAATATGCGGAACCATTTTTGGCGACGATGGCGCAAAGAGGTCATCCACGAGCTACAACAACAATCCAAATGGTTTGCAAGCAACACCACGTTACAAACAGGCGATCTTGTCCTCATCACCGTTGAACAACAACCAATTCATCCCGGACCAGATGGGTTGATTCGCGTACTCACTTTGAGGACAGCGACGTCAATCTTGAAAAGGCTTATACACCGCGTAGTGCCACTACCTATTAATACCAACTCCGAAATGGCGCTATTAGGAGTCAAGAGAGCCAACACGGCGGGCGGCTCCCAAGGAGATCAGCAGTTACTAATTACCACGACTAATCATTGCTTCATCGCAATGAGGGCGGGCGGTATGTTCATGCCACTTGGCAACACCGTCTCCACACCCAACAATCCCACCACGATACGCCATCTCGCGTACAACCAAGTAGTCCTTTAGTATCATCCTAGCCGTAGCACGTGTTGGAGTAAAATCATTTTTTGTGAAAAGTAGTAATATCGCAGACACCTCTTCAGCGAAAAGCGAATCCTAAAGTACAAGGGAGTTGGACTACAGAGTGTGAAGCTGCATTTGTCAAGGTGAAGCAAGCACTTCAAAATGCGCTAACTCTAACTGCTCCTGATCCAAGCTTACCGTTTTATCTATTCTAGGGGGGCGCCCCCTGCTCGCTACGCTCGCCAACCCCCGCCGTTCGCTACGCTCACTCTCATAGCTCGCGCGTGGCGCTATATAAACAGTAGCATTGTAAGTAAAAAGGTTATTTAGTTCAGACTGTAGTAGCAATCATTTCAGGTCATTTTGCACGTCCAGGTACCTACATCTATATTGAATGAGGCCCTATCTTTAATTATCGAAAACCTTGCGGGTGCGGTTGCGGATCTTAAAGGATCTTAAAATTTTCTCATACAAAATACTTTTGTAAAAATTCTTAAATCTTCTGCCAAATGACCTTGGCCTTGTGTTTCAGAAATACATATAGACACGGAATCGACCGAACGATCTAACTCTATTGGCTACAACATACAATTATCGGTGAGAAAATATAGGTAGTTTGAGTAAGATTCCTTCTTTTTGAAACGTTTGGGATTTATGGGATTTATTAATTGTCATCGCAAAAGCCAGAATGACGGGAAATTGAGTTTTTTGAAAGGAAAAAGAAAGAAGTGTACTTGTGTAATTAAGGTTTATTTGTGGTGTCAAAATACGTGTGTTTCGGAAAACTCCTGGTAAAATCTCACAATCCAAACAATTTTCTTTTGCATTTGAACTAAACGAATAGGCGTACCAAGCAAGTCATGTACTGTACTCAAATTACGAAGAAGTGAAAGTATGCAATTTGGTTTTGAAAGTAAATTTGTTGGATCGGGAGCCCACTTACATCAACTGAGTTTAAAAATTCTACTGGAAAATTATTTTGCTCTCTATTATCGTCACTCAAGATGTAATCGGAACTCAAATATATTCGTTCCTCTCCGGACAGACTGTTAAAGGTTTCTGCATCGATGAAAGTGCAGTGTTGGGTGTTTTTGGGGATTTGTCCAAATTACATAAAATCATTCACGAAAATCGATATTTGGTCGGGACGTTTCAAAGTGATACTCGGAAATAAAGGTACAAAACGTTTATTCTCTTTTTCTAATGACTACAAGGGCGTTTTACTCTCGGAAAGTTAATATGCTGCTGAGCTCCTTCTTACATCATTTCCTGCTTGAGGGTCTTCTTCAGCTGTCGGTAGTTCCTTCTTTCCATTTTCAGCTCGTTGATCTTCTGGCTGGCTATTCTTCTGGCTTCCTTTGTACTTGCTAGGATGAGTTCTCTTTGTGCCTCCTGAAGCTTCCGCTTGAAGTAAGCCTCCGAACCGGACTTCTGCTTCTTCGCTGGGGGTGGATTAACTTCCTTAGGACGTCGTTCAAGCTGACGCTGACGATACTCCTCGATGGTAATCGGTCTGGGGCCAGCTGCCGGATTCTTCAATGCTTCCTTGAGGTTAGGATTTTCTCCGCTTGGCATAACCAACTCCCCTACTCGGAGAGAACTGAGGTCTACTAGGACCTTTCAGTGTTTCGGTGTTGACTACTAGGTCAATTCACCCAAAAGAGCGGAGGTCTTCTGTTGACTTCTGCAGAGAGACGATGTCTTCCTTCAGAATTGGCTGGAGAAGCAAGGTCTCCCTTCAAGATTGGCTGGAGAGCAATGTCTTCCTTCAGAATTGGCTGGAGAGCAATGTCTTCCTTCAGAATTGGCTGGAGAACAATGTCTTCCTTCAGAATTGGCTGGAGAGCAATGTCTTCCTTCAGAATTGGCTGGAGAGCAATATCTTCCTTCTGAATTGGCTGGAGAAGCAGTGTCTTCCTTCAGAATTGGCTGGAGAAGCAGTGTCTTCCTTCAGAATTGGCTGGAGAGCAATATCTTCTTTCTGAATTGGCTGGAGAAGCAGTGTCTTCCTTCAGAATTGGCTGTGGAGGTGATGTCTTCCTTCTAAAGGTGTTTGAATGGGCAAGGTCTTCCTTCAAGACTCTTCTGGCACGCGAAGAGTCGTCGTATTCCCGTGGCGGATCACTAACTGCCTAAATGTTTTCCGTTTCCCTATTTTATACTATTTTTCTTGCTTTGCACAGCATTTTCCACCGTGAGAATGTTCCTACATGCGCCATGTCCAAGGCTACACGTGCGTAGTCAATTTTCATTGCGCGTGTAACCGTTTCTCAAACGTATGGGAACGGAATTTGAATTTCGCACGTTCCCATGCATTTTTGTCATTTTCTGTGCATTTTTGAAATTCGAAGACTCTGCCGGAGGTCGAAGTGAATTCCCAGGAAAATGGCATGCGACATCCATGGTGATAAGATTTTGCAGACAGGGGCATTTCTCGTGGGTAAGTTTTTGTTCCGCATCTAAATAATGTTTCGTGATGATAAATTTTTTTTGCAGACAGGGGCATTTTTTGATGGGAACGGCGTCTTCACTCTCCGGAATTCGTGATATCATCTTTTGTCGTGGTGCATTCCGGGATGGCGTGATGTGGCGTCATTACGCCAGTTTTTTGATGACGCGGCATTCCTCATGCTGGAATGGAATGTCTCGTGGCGTCATGCCTTTAGTTTGTTGTCGCGCGTCGCGAGTGTTATATCGGTCGGTCGGTCGGCAGTTTAATTATTAGATATCGAGTGATTGATTCCAATCATGGTGATTGGTTGTTAGTTCAATGGAACCGTGGTTTAACAAATTGATTCTCTTAAGTTCGATTTCATGTTCGATTAGTTATTAAGTCTGTTTTTGATTTGGTGTGTAATAAATATTTTTAATTTCGGAATCGATGTTTTTTAATATTGGAGTCCCTTATTGATTTTCTTTTAATTCTTTTGTGGGTTTGAAATTTGTGTGATATTGGTTTTGTAACCTGCTTGATCGATTGATTATTAACTTGTGATTGATTTTTGTTTTTGTTCCTTTTTGTGGTTTTTGGTTTAAAACAGTTTTACGTTTTTCCGTTACAATGTGCTTGTTTTCAAATAATCTGATCGATAGGTTATTGATACCTAATTGGTTCTTGTTTTTGTTTTGGTTTGGGACGTTTTTAACTTTTCAGACTTCAACTTGTTTTTATGTGTCGACTATATTTGTTTTTTGGTTCAATGCAATCAATTGATTACCGATTTACTTTCTGATTGATTATTTTGTCCTGATCTTATTTTCTGGTTTTTCAGGTGTTAACAGTGTTTGTTTTTTGGTTCAGTGTGATCATTGGTTTATCGATTTACTCTTTGATTGATTATTTTGTCCTGATCATATTTTTGGTTTTTCAGGTGTTGACAGTGTTTGTTTTTTGGTTCAGTGTGATCAATTGATTTTCGATTTACTCTTCGATTGGTTATTTTGTCCTGATCATATTTTCTGGTTTTTCAGGTGTTGACAGTGTTTCTTTTTGGTTCAGTGTGATCAATTGATTATTGATTTATTCTTTGATTAATTATTTTGTCCTGATCATATTTTCTGGTTTTTCAGGTGTTGACTATTGTGATCGATCAGTTATTGATTTTCGATCAGTTTCTTGATTTTGTTCCTTTTTGGTGATTTTTGGGTTTGGAACAATTTTAAGTTTTCAGATTTCATCGTGTTTTTAGGTGTCGACTATTGTGATCGATTAGTTATTGATTTTCGATCAATTTCTTGATTTTGTTCCTTTTTGGTGATTTTTGGGTTTGGAACAATTTTAAGTTTTCAGATTTCAACGTGTTTTTAGGTGTCGACTATTGTGATCGATTAGTTATTGATTTTCGATCAATTTCTTGATTTTGTTCCTTTTTGGTGATTTTTGGGTTTGGAACAATTTTAAGTTTTCAGATTTCAACGTGTTTTTAGGTGTCGACTATTGTGATCGATTAGTTATTGATTTTCGATCAATTTCTTGATTTTGTTCCTTTTTGGTGATTTTTGGGTTTGGTACAATTTTAAGTTTTCAGATTTCAACGTGTTTTTAGGTGTCGACTATTGTGATCGATTAGTTATTGATTTTCGATCAATTTCTTGATTTTGTTCCTTTTTGGTGATTTTTGGGTTTGGAACAATTTTAAGTTTTCAGATTTCAACGTGTTTTGAGGTGTCGACTATTGTGATCGATTAGTTATTGATTTTCGATCAACATTAGTACATATGCTGCTTCATAGTATTTATTGAATCAAATTTAGAGAACTTTAAACGTACTTCAATGGGTGGTTGAATCAAGGTCATGACAGCAGTTTTCATATTTGGGTGCTAATATAACTGAATTGAGAATATCGTTAGACTTTATGGTTTCAGATACATTGCCATAAGTATCTGCAATCACGAAGTTGCTGCTAACTAAATGGGAAGGAATTTCAATAACATCTTGGCTGTAATCTGAAAATGTGGGTAAAGTTCCATTAAGAAATTCAAGGAATTCAGTCTCATGAGGTGAAGCGCTCACGTTTTGGGTAAAAGTTATTTTTGTGGAATTTTGGAAATTCGGACCATGAAGTAAGGCAATTCTCAATAAGTGGTACACGTGTACCGTGAGATATAGCTGGCGATATTCGTCAAAAATCTCCACAGAGTAAAATAGTCGTACCTCCGAAAAGGTGAGTTGAAATACCGAATGAATCATTTACTGAACAAAATTTCCTCCATAGCTAATAAAGGACGGTTATATGAATCATTCTCTGAAGAATTTCTTAAAAGCCTTCACACATGAACATTTCGAATTCACTCCATAAATCATTTGTATTGACAAATCAAAGCATTTGTAGGAACGTTCATACCACAAATAGGATATAGCAGATAAGTTTCTTAACTGCTGAGAGGACTTACACTCTTTTACTTCTAATAAATATTCATGCCACTCTCCATCATTTCATGTGATACGTCGTGAATGTGCTGAAAATGTGCAGTAAATAATGTTCCCAACAGTACCGAAATCCTGATGGCACCTCGAACTTGAGGCAAAATAGTCTCAAATGGAACAACTCAACATAAAACATAAAATAATATAGCAATAACTCTACTACTTCCTCTTTGAGGTTTTTTCCATTTCTTTTCCAACTCCACCTCAAACTCTCCCAAACTGTAATGAGGCACAGTCGTATCCCTCATAAACATATTTGTACATATATTTTAGGCTCTTAACCGTGCCAAGAACTTTAAGTAGCAATCAAATTTCGCTAGAAGATATGGATTTTAAGGAACAGCATAACGGTTGTCAACAGAGTGGCCACGAAAGTCAACTGTTATACCATTCACACGACGAATCTAACATTAGCTTGAATTGTATTGTAAAAGTCCTTAGAAAAGCTTTTGCTGCATTTACCGTCTCTCATACAGACGGGGATGCGATTAAATAAGCCACATGGACCGTGGATCATATGGTTTTTGATTAAATTATGAAGTTGTGGGAAATACATATATATTGTAAATAAAATATATCTGGAATTTCCGTACAAATGAACCAACTTTCATTTCCTACCTTTTCTTTTTTCTCTAAATTGAGGTTTTAAGGGTGAGCAGACAAAAGTTTGGATATATGATTTAATTTCAGATTTTCAATTTTAAACAGTTTTTTGCTCGTAGCGGCTAAATCAAGCATTCTAGGGGATATGATCAACCCCTTTTATTTTTTCATTTCCCAACTTTTGGCCATCTCTAAATAAAGTTTTTAAATGTGGGCCCATACAAAAATTGGGAAATATGATAAAATTCAGACTATCGCTCGCTTTCCATAACTATTCGTAAAAGTTCACATAGCGTTTTCTAGAGATAACTGTTAAATTATGATTTTCCATATATTTTAAAATAAATTTTGCATATATTTTAATCAAATTAGCAAGAACTAATGGTATAAGTAAACGATGGCTTTAAATTTTCTGTGGCCTGTATTGTCTGTGGCCATATGTTCATTGTTTCGGCTTTGGGCTGGAAGAATGCAATTTTATTAGCCAAAGATTGCCTTATTCCAGGCAAAAAGCTAAAGAATGAACATATGACTATTGTCTGTGATATGGCTGCATTTGCCCCTCACATTATCATTGGCATAGATATTTCGTTTTAGTGAAAAGAATGCATGTATTTAGCATAAATGGTTGGTTATTCAGTCGAACGCATGATCTATGCAAATGATAATGTTAAATAAGTATGTCCTATATTTTGATTTTTTCGTAGAGGAATGCAATTATATGTTAATTCTTTTGGTTAGTGTCACCAGTAGAAGATTGATCTATTTGGTTTGATTTTCGACAAATTTAGTACTTGTTATTTATCGGGGACACAAACAAAAAATTCACCTATGGTTGCATACTTCCAGGCAAAAAGCAAAACAATCACACCCACACATGCTTCCCAAAAGCATCATCTACGCTATACGTGTGCTCAATTCACACATACTTTCCAATTGAATTTTTTAATTTCAATTTAAAATTAAACTAATTTATAATTAAATTTAAGAAAAAAAATTAGGTGATGCACATAGAGGAAAAACTAATCTTTCGATTGGTTTAATTATTATCGTGGTAAGTCCACCTGGTTTCCTGTAAAAGGGATAACAAAAAACGTGTCGCCTATTTATATATGGATGCAAGCGATACGGGTCTTGGAGCTGTATTGACACAACAAGCTAGTGAGAGGGATTACTTAATTACGTGCATCAGCAGGCCCTTACGTGGTGCAGAATTAAACTACACTTCCACTGAGAAGGAGTGCTTAGCTATCGTCTTCGCAGTCAGAAATCTGGCTGCTGCTTAGAAGGTACTAGCTTTACTGTAACCACGGATCACTCGAGTCTGAATTGGCTTTATTCTCTCAAAAATCCGATCGGTAGATGCTGGGCTATGGAGCTCTTGTTCCATGATCTTACTATTGAACATCGCCGAGGATCATCAAATGAGGCTCCTGAGGCACTGTCGCGTTTGTACGAAGACGTTTCAATCGAAAACGAGACCATGCTAGCGCAAATTAACCTAGTGAATAAAGTAAATTGGTATGATGCAAAGTTTGCTTCGGTTCAATCTAAACCTGCAGAAAACCCTCGATATGAATTAAGAGATAACAAGTTATACTTTTCAGAAAGCCAGATCACTTGAAACAGTCAATAGGCGATAATGATGATAAATGATGATAATTACTCATCTTCTCTAATTTATGTTAAATTATTTAGAAAAGATGTAATTTATGCTATTTACTGTTCTGAAAAATGCTAAACTTGAAATTAGTTGATTCCTGTTACTTGTTAAAAATGATAATCGGATTTTTAGGGTTCCGTAGAAAAAACGGAATCCTTATAGTTTCGTCATGTCCGTTTGTCCGTATGTCACAGCCATTTTAATCGGAAACTATTGAAATGAAATTTAGAAGTAAGGTGTCTCCTGTGAACCACTAGAAAATGCAGTAGTGAAAGTAAAGAAAAAAGTTTTATTAAGGGTGGCACTCCATACATGTGTCTGAGGGACAAGATTTTTTTTTTCCTTGCACATATACGTGTGAGGTATTTTTGTATAGGTCTTTAAAAATGACAATGATGTTGCTAGAAACTTTTTTCCTTTAAGCTAATCGTTCGCGGAATATACGCTTCTCAAAACGTCAAAAGTGTGTCCCCCTTCTCTACCTTTTGAACGACGGGCCAGAAAAATCTGAAAAAATTAAAGGCAGTAGAACTATATAAAAACAGTAAAGGATTTTTGGTTTGAACAATAAGAGCCTTACCGTCAATTATGTAGATATTCGATGTTTTAAGCTACCAACAAAGATTTCTTTAACTCAATACACTTTATGCGGCAATCTACGGAACCCTTAGCTTATGTGTGTCCGACACGCACTTGGTTTCTTTTTATCTTATTAATCACGACTTTTTGTTATAATGGGATTTCTAGTGTTTTGTGTTTTATATTATTTATGGATCTATTTGCATATTTATTATGATTACGAGTGTATATATTGAAGATATGAAACAATTTTCAGTAATCCATTCAATGATTTCAATGATTTACAAAATTATTAGCTAGAATCGTAATTTTGGATATGGACACATTTATAAAAACACACAGTAGAGGAAGTTAATGTTTGACAAGAATACAGGAAATGACAAAGTAATGGGGGTCGCTCATACATATTAACAACGTGGGACACTTCCTTTGAAAAAAACTGTTGAAAATTCAAAATTTGAACTTTATCACTTTCACCATCTTTTGTATGCACATCTTTAAACTCAATTTAGAGAAAACTGATGTATGAAAAAAGGTAGAAAATGTCAAAATAATGGGGGTCGGTTATATATATGAGCTCCCTTGGATGCCTCGTTTAGCCGCTACGAGCAAAAAACCATTAAATGTCCAAAATCTGAATTTTATAAATTTTTCCATCTTTTGTATGTACATGTTTAAAAACTCCATTTAAAGAAAAAGGTAGAAAACGACAAAATAATGGGGGTCGGTCATACATACGAACATACTAGGACGCTGCGCTTAGCCGTTACGGGCAAAAAACCGTCTAAAATTCAAAATTTTAGCGGAAAAGTACCCTCAAACCCTGAAGAATATTGTCCAATTTCTGATTCCCGGAATCTTTCTTGTCCCATGATTCAAAATTCATAAGTTAAAGTACTATTTTTCAAGAACCTGTAAAAATCCACTTGCTACGGTTTAAGTAAACCAAAATAAACTTTCTCTTCAAAGTTTCCGATTCCCCACAGCGAATTGGTGAAAGCCCCGTAAACAATCAGGTGCGTGTGCTAAGATCTTTATGTAAAAGCTAATTCTGGTTCGAGCACGCGAAAACTAATTACCTAAGATCAATACCATAGCTTCATTTATGCAAGAAAACTAACGTTTATTGTTACAAAGACAGCGATTTTTTGTCAAGCTTGTATTTTGTTTGCCGTTTATTTTAGAATTCTTGGAAAAAAACGCAGTGATCGTTCTAAATACATAAAATCTAAATTTAGGTTTCCATGACACAAACCTTCGTACTTATTTTGGTTCGTTCATCCGAAAAATTGTTAACTGAGAAGCCTACCCGTAGTGATTTTTTTTCGCGAATTTAGTAGCAGAAAATAGATGTTTTTTAGATGTTACTCACCGTCGAAAATACTATTAGTATGTAAAATTTCAGATCGATTGATCAAATGGTCTAGAAGGAGTTTGGTTACAAAGGTTTCATATTTCGTCGACGCAATAATAAAAAATCATAGATGATTACAAACATAATATAAAAATGTACGGGTTCTATCACCCTGAGAAAAATTTGAAGTAAAATTAATAGAACCGGTGGGTCACAAAATGCAAAAACCGATCTTTGACTCAACCATATCGTTGACTTTGTTTTTAAATTTTTTACATCGAAATAAACATTGTTTATCAAATCTTCTACATAAGTAACTATTGCTCCAATGCCATTGAATATTTTAATTTTCTTCCTCAATATCTCCATTACCAATTTTTGAAAAGAAAACTCGAAAATTTCTCAGCGCTTACATCACCATAGAAGTGAGCTCTCATGTTTTTCGATAATGATAATTGATTAAATTTGCCCATAAAAAGACGGTTTTAAGTATGCATGAACTTCATCAGGTCTAGTACCACTCTTGAAAACTGGCAATGTATGCCGAAAATCACCCGCTAATACCAATGTTATGGCACCCACCTCATGTTGATTATTTCTTAAGTCTTTCATTGTTCGATCTACTGCTTCTAAAGTTCGTTTAAGGAAAAGGAAAGTGACAGGAAATAGGACAGGTTGGAGTGGGAGCTGGAGTTAGTTACGAGGAGGGCAAGAAAGAAAAATTGTACTCACAGGGGTTGAAGGGGTAGGGAGGGGGACGAAATCAAATTAGAGGGCTGGATTCTAGAGAAGTTAGGGTGGAAATATATGTAGAGGGGATCCAATTAATAAGAGGCGTGGATCACAAGGAAGCTACATAAGAATTGTGGGGAAGGAGTTTACGTGGGATGATAGGAAAATGGGGGTTTTGGAAAAGGTAGCGACAGTGTAGGTGCTAGTAGCAGGAAGGGAGGGGGAAGGTTGGCTTTGCAGGAGGGTAAAGCAAGGGTAAAGAAAAAGCAGGGAGACATGAAAAGAGGGAGGGGAAAGAACTTAAGCAGAGGGCGGAAGGGAGGATTCTGGTTTGGAACTGTGCAGGGGTGGAAAGGAAGGAAGTGGAGTTTTGAGATTATATAAGAGGGTTTGATATAGTATTTTTGGTGGAAACGTGGGCAGAGGAAGGTAGTTAAGGGAAGGATAGGATTGAATTAGAGATGAGATACTACGAAATAATTCTAAAAGAGGTACGTAGAGATAGTATGAGGGGAAGAACGAAGGGAGGTTTAGTGATGGCGGCGAAGAGAGATGAAGGAAGTTGGGAAGAGGTGCTCAATAGGAGGGATAGAAACGAAGTTATAGGAGGAGTGCTGGTTATGAGGGGCTGGAGGGGGCGGATACTTACCACGTATATGAGGGACGAGAGGGTAGTGAATTGGGAAACAATTGAGGAAATTATAGGAGAGGGGGCTGTTCCGTGCTGGGACTTTAATGCCAGGACAGGTACGCAAGGAGGGGATTGGCTGAGGGGGAATGTATAAGAGAGTCCAAGGATAGCACTGTTAATAAGGGAGGTCGGGAGATGGATAATAAAGAAATGGATAATAAAGTGGGATGAGAATTCAATTAGAGAATATAGAGACGGACTAGGAAACCAGGAAGGGATAAGGAGCTGGGGAGAATTGGCAGAAAGAATAAAAGGGGCATGGATGAGAGTGGAGGTGAGGAAGAAGAGAAAGGACAAGCCTTGGTGGGATAAGGAATGTTTAACAAGCAGAAGGAGTCTACAGAGATGTCTCAGAAAACCAGTTTGATTAGGGGAGGGGAGGGAGGTGTATTTTCCAGAAAATTTAGAGTACAGGAGACTACTGGACAGGAAGAAGAAGAGGGTGGACGAAAAAATAATGGAGAAAACGGTGGCCGAGTTTTGGTCTGGAAAAGGGGTCAGGCAAGGCTGCCCTCTTAGCCCGCTGCATTTCAATATAGCGTTTGCTGACCTAGAGTAAAAGACGGGGAGGCATCAAGAAACTGGCTTGGTGCTAGGGAGAAAAAAGATATGGTCCATAACATACGCGGACGATGCTACTTCGGTGTCAGCAACAAGGGAAGGACTGCAGGAAATTGCAAACGGATTTGGTAGGTATGCGGAGGGGAAAGGATTAGAAATAAACGTGGAGAAGTCTAAGGTAATGAGGTTCAGGAAAGGGAGGGGAAGATGGAAGGAAATGAGCATTATATTGAGAGGGAAAACAACAGAGGAAGTGATAGAACTCCCTTACTTAGAGTATATGCTGCAAACGAATAATCGAGATGAGCACACATTCGGTTCTTCGGAAAAAACGCGAGAGGGTTACTGGGCAATGTTTGGAGTTTGGGGGAAAGCAGGTTAGGGGAAAACTGGGGAAAGAACATCAGGCGCTTTGACGCTCTTTTTGGAAGTTCAGTGTTCTATGGCTCGGAAATTTGGGGGTGGAGGGACAGACAGGAAGTGGAAAGAGTGCATGATAGGTACCTTAGTTGGTGCTTCAGATTAGATAGGTGCACCCCAGGGCACATACCGCTGGAGGAAACAGAAAGGGAGAAACTGGCGGTGAGAATTGCCTCAAGAGCAATCAAGTTTGAGGAGAAGTGGAGAAACTTGGGGAATTGGACCTATGTAGGGAGTATATCAGACTCTTGGACGGAAAGCTGAAAGGCTCAGAATTGCTGCATGACAGAAGCAAGCTTCTCAGGGAAATAGGGGGGTCAGAAGAAGAGTGGGTGCGTAGGAGAAGAGAAGGGAGGAAGACCTGGAGGGAGTTAGAATGGGTGGGGAGGGACAAAGGTAGGCAAAAAAGGTAGGAAGAAATAAGTGATCCGAGATACGCGGAAGAGATAGGAACTTTGCTGCTAGAAGAGGAGAAACCTATATACTTAGGAGGGCCAAGAATTAAAGAAAAGGGGCGATGTCTAGTATTGCAAGTACTGGCTGTGGGAGGAAAAACAAATGTATAGAGTTTGCGGTAGGGAGAAGGAACTCTAAGGCATGATTTTGAGGAATGTGAGGTAACGGGAGCTTATGGAATATGGTGGAAAGATGTGTTAGGGAAAGAGGTGAGGGACAGATTCTCGGCTGTGCATGAAGTAACTTCAATTCATGAAGTCTTTTTGTATTATTTTAGTCATGATACAGTATATACCCCCCTTCTGGTCACTAGGTTATAATAATATAATATAATATAATATAATATAATATAATAATAATATGTATAAACCCCCCTTCTAGTTATAAGATAATTTTGTTTAAGGTTGTGAACCCCTCTTTAGTTATTAATTAATTTTATGTAACGTTATATATCATTAGAGTTACTAGATAACTTTGTTTAATTTTGTAAACCCCTCTATAGTTATGAGATAATTTTGTGAATCATTTGATCAATATACTCATATACATATACATATAATGGAAAGCCTAAACGCACTAACCTCATGCAAAACCAAAAGTGACATATTTTCTGTTGAAACAGAAAATTTAATTAAGAAGCGTACGGCCCTATTACTCAAACCACCGAAAAACAAAGACGAAAAAAGGCACCCTTAACGCTCTACAAAACCACAAACAAACTACAAAAGCAGGATTATGAGAATTATTGTATACAAATTTTTTAAAAACACTTAAGTCAGAGTGGAAGCCAGAAGAGAGCCTTCAAACACAAAAATATAGAGAAAGCTTGGATATCGGCATTAAAACCAAATAAAGAAACAATGAAGACGCAAACAAGAAATCAGCTAGTAAATACTGCATCTGGGTTTTATAAAGAACTCTACCATGTAAAAGAAACTAACTCAGGAGGAACGGAAAACGATGTAGGTGAAGATCCCATGATCAATAATACTGATTCAATGGTCACTTTCAATGGTACAGATTTAAAAAGGAGACTCTAATGATATCAACAATTACCGGCCACAATGTACAAGCAATTTGCTGTATGTCTAGACAAAAGAATAAAACCATTCATAGAGAGGAGCCAACCGGTGGAGCAGGCAGGCTTTCGACAGATGTATTCTACAACCGATCATATTCACACTCTAGAACAAATAGTGGAAAAACATTTAGAGTTTACCAGACCGTTATACCTAGCTTATGTTGATTACACAAAAGCATTCGACTCAGTATCACGCGAAAGTATTTGGAAGGCGTTACACTACAGGAAATCCCATACACATACATAAAAATAATACAAGATATTTATAGAAAAAGTAAAAGAAGAGTTAAACTAGACAGACTGGGGCCGGAACTCAGCATTCACAGAGGAGTAAAACAAGGGGATCCACTGTCGCCAAGGATCTTTATAGCCTTCTTGCAATATATTATGAAGGATCTTAATTGGAGCAAAAAGGGCATAGTCTTAAACGGAATGTATCTCAGATTTGCAGACGACATTATCATTTTTTCAAATTCCTCCAACCAGCTAGAAAACATGGTGGAAGAATTAACCAAAGTCAGCAACGATATCGGCTTACAACTAAATATTATTAAAAACAAAAGTTGCTATCAATGGCGATAAAAATCCCATGAGGATAAATAACATACCGCTAGAATATGTGGAGAATTAAACTTACCTAGGAAAACAAAAATTTTTCAAAAATACTAAGCACGGTGATGAACTAGAACGACGAATTAATATAACCTGGAAAAAATACTGGTGTCATAAGGAAGTATTGAAATCGAGACTCCCCTTAAAACTGAAAAAATGAATTACGGACTCATGCATACTACCCTGCCGTACTTACGGTGCTCAAACATGGACCTTCAACAAAAGCATTGTAACGAAATTACGATCGTGTCAGCGCGCTATGGAAATGAGCATCCTGGGCTTCAGACTTATAGACAAACCAAAGAGCTCAAACATAAGAAACAAAACAAAAGTTATAGATGCAGTACAACACGAACTACGTTTAAAATGGAGATGGGCAGGACATCTGGCCCAAATGACCGACGACAGATGGACGAAATAAACAACTATATGGAAAAAGGTGCAGGAAAAAGAATACATAGGAGCCGGCCGAGATCTCGATGTTGTGACGTAATTGTAAGTACAGCGGGGAGAAACTGGATGGACACAGGAAATGACAGGAATAACTGGAGTCGTTTGGAGGAGGCCTATACTGAAAGGGGCCATGAACTTAGTTAACTCTTTTATTATTATTATGAAATTTACAACTTTACAAATATTTAACTTAAAAAAAAAAAAACTTCTTAACACCAATTGTAATTCTTCTATGTAAGTAAGGTTTTGAATTAATATTTTTGTTCACAAAACGCTTCACCTCAACCATATTTATGAATATTTTAATTAGTTTCTTACCTAAGTGTACCTTACATTAATGTAAATATTTAAATGCCTCACATAACTGTACCTCAGCCTAATGTGAACAAATATTTCACTTACCTTGACCGATCGGATCGTCTTACCTGGGATGCCATTGCCTTTGCCTTATCATCAAAAACCGAATCGTGTTACCTGAAATTTCATTAACTCTATCCATTGCCCCATCAGCAAATTATTCACCCATTCTCGAGAACAATTGACTTGAACTAAACTACTTTTGAACAAAAATTAGTTGTTAAGCGGATTTTAATCATTGTAAGCACTTTTTTAGTATTTAAATGAGACAAATTTCAATAAAAGATCAGTCATTAATTTAAACTCGAATCTTTTACTTATCCTCTGCTTCTGGTGTATCGGTCTAAGACCTTTGCACACTTTACTCTAAATCTTGGTGTAACACCTAGATTTTCCCTTCAACTTTCCGCTGAAAAAGAGTCTATGAAAACTGAGTTGTGGTGATACACCTCAACCAGTCGAAAACAGCACAGGCAAAAGAGTCTGCGCTCAACAATTTTAAATAAAGGCTTTTTTATTTTTATTCATTTATTTTATCAGGGAAGATGGCACGAAGCCAGCCATCAGCAATGAAGAGCCAACCACACAGACGCCAGGAACTTTGCAACTTGATGATAGAAAGAAATATGATTTGACACATTATAAGTTTTGGAAACAAATTTAAAAATTATAAAATTTCATTTTAAATCATTTCTTAAATAAAAAGCTTAACTATGTAACAAAATTCAAAGGAACAAAATTAAAAATTCAGGAACAAGGACACAATATTCAAAAAGAAACAAATTAAAAACAAGAGATAAAATTAACCTAACAATAACCAAGAAGAAACAAATTAATAAACAAGAGATAAAATTAACTTAACAATAACCAAAAAGAAACTAAAGAAAAACCGAACGGCTCAGTCAAGGTCCGCGCCGTAGATTTTCTGTGAGAAATTGGGGACAAAATTATAATAAGTGTTGTACTTGTACTTAAATCAATGCCTCTTATACGGTAGTTATGTAGAGTAATGCGATGACAGAACAGATAAATCACAAGTTTGTTTTTCCGCGCCTGTTTTCATTTCTTCTTTAATTCTGCCGTAGCTCTGGCATTTACTCGACACTGGACACTTTAGGTTTTTTAAAGTTTCGATGCAAGCTCTTTTCGGTTTTTACTTATAATTCAGCGAATATTTTCATTGTTTCACTTTAAGTCCTGGTAAACCAATGCTATGCGATAAACACGGACAGAAATTCTCTATCCACTGTTCCCAACAGTTGTTATCGCATTATTAGCCTCGTAGCTATTGGCGATTGAAATCTGAGGGTATATTGTACCGTAAGAAAGTTTGACTGGCTTTCAGTGTACTTAACGAGCGAAAAGATCTTTAACGTCAATAAAATAACAACAAAATTTTGGTATTAATATGAACTTTAACTATGAAGCCATTAATTAGAGTGGTTATGGAGAGTAGTACGGTTACAGAATGGATAAATCACAAGTTTATTTTTTTCCGCCGTTATTTTATTTCCTCTTCGATGCCGCCGTAGCTTTCACACTTGCTCGGCACTGAATATTTTTGGTTTTTTATATTCAGTTTGATGCGGGTTTTCTCCGATTTGAGTTTTTTACAATTCGCTGCATATTTACGCCTCATATGAGACGATAACTTCCATATTTTTTCGACTTTCAAGTTCATACCGATTTTTGCTTATATTCCGGAGAATATTTTTGCTGTTTCTCTTTAGGTCCTGGTAGTTTTTTTCATGCTCTTTACAATGATATCCTAATCAACGTTCTAGGTTAACGCGTTCTCACGCTACGCTCATAAATATCTTCACGCAACGCTAAAAACAACAATCACACGTAGGCGCTTACACTAGCCCGATGACCGAACAAATATGCTCCATCCACTGTGACCTTATTAATTGTTATCGCGTAATCAGTCTCGTAGTTATTAGCGATTGAAAAATGAAGGTGTTTTGTAACACAAGAATGTTAAACTGGCTACCAATGTACATACTCAACGAGAAGAAAGACATTTTCACGTCAATAAAATTAACTAAAAAAAGATTTTATTCTTAGCATCAGCTGTGTTCTGTAACATCTCCAGTATCTTCTGATTCTCTTGAAATCCCGGGACACTGGAGTCGAGGAAGCGAGCACTTCAGTTGTAATTCTAATCGGCACAGGACTTCCATCGGTTCTGCAAAATGAATGATGCTTTAGATCTCAAACACAAAACCAAAAAACGTTGTTACCTTTCACTTGTCTTGGCTTTTGCCTCATTATATATTGGACTCAGCCCTATGCACCCAACATGCAACATAGCTGACCTTTGCATGCTTAAGTAGAAAAAAAAGCTGGGGTGTGGCTGTGTCATGGACACGGCCGTGTGTTATACGTGAATACGTTTATGTAACGGGTAATATTTCTTGAATAAAATATTTTATTTATGTATTTAGGACAAAAGCAAGGAAACAAATCATTACTTTGTTACAATATAACTTTATTAATTACAGGTTTGTGATACGAAAAGTACGACACAAATGGCATACAAGATACATCCAGATTTCTGGTAAACGTTAAATCAATACAGGTATTACCTAACGCTGTAGGAGAAGTTTCAATATAAAACAAATTGAACTCGCTGAGCATGAAGTCAGGCAATGAACAGTTTTGTGAGACATCAACATTAAAGTCTCCAACTATCATAACTGGTGTAGTAAGATCAGGCTCGTAATAGGGTATAATTTTAGCGATGTTTTTGGAATATTTTAACAACGATCGTATCATTAAGAGTTTAATATCTGCTAACGCTGTGCCCGGGTGGATATACACACACCCGAGTATGAATTTGAAGATGCCATTGGCCTTTATGTTTACTAGACAGACATCACCTGCTTTTGGGTCTTTAATTTCCAAATAAATTTCCGAAATGTCAACTCTATTACAATCAGTGAAGCTATTGATGTTGCGATATATAGCGACTCCACCGGCTTTGACTTGATGATGGATCACGTGTTGTTGTTTGAATACATTTAAAAGATCTATTACGTTCGTGATCCATATGGATCTTGTGCATAATAAAACACGGCTGATGATGCCACTACCGATAAAGTAGTAGCAATTTGCCTGTTCTTAGCGGTTTTACAATATGAAGTCAAATCAAAACCCGGCACCGAAAAATTGGGATGTTTGATGTTTCGATGAGAAACAAACGCATGCGGGCGCCACACACACACTCTCTCGGTGGGGTGACACCGATCGTTGACGTTCGGTTGCACAATCACATGTACTGGCGAAATTTTTGTGTTGCTGGCGATTCTGCCAGCCTGGCTGTTTGAATTCGATTTTGAAATTCAAAATCGGCAAAATTTAGCACAAAATATCCTCATTTTTCGGCGCTTCCCCCTCCGCCGCGCGCGATGCGCCACTGATCTCGCTTATCCTAGTGATTTCTTTGATCCTTTATCTATCCAGTGGTATAATATAATTTCGGATGTAGTGCAGAGATTCGAAGCTACAACGCCAAACTGTATCCCCCAATTTTATCATTAGTTTTTTTGGATTGCCCCCGTATGGTAGCAAATTAAAAGACGTATTCACGTCAAAAATATTTTCGACTCAATCCGCATAAGAGGCGATATTCGAACCACTTCCCGTTTTAGCGGCATTATCCTCCGAGGCCTTATATGCTCTCAGAATAATTTTAATTTTGTTCTCGACCATTCTGGCCGTAACTGGTTCCGTCTGTAATAAATTAAAAATTATTAAAAATATTGTGTTATTAAGTGGTAGTCGCTTACCATCACACCAGACGACATCAAGTCTTCGACCACATTTTGGTAGGGATATTTTTCCTCCTTGGATGACTAAATTCATCCTTCCTGTCTCTATAGAATGACAGTGGAGATTAAGTGTCCATTGAAGTCCAAATATGTCTGAAAATAAATAATAATGAGTTTACAAATCGAAAATTTACATTGAAATAATTACCTTGTATTCGTTCATTTTTCACTCTTATCACCAGACGTGTTGTTCCTTTCGCGTTTTCCTGAAAATTGAAACACATGACCCGAATTCAATTGAACTTGGCTTTAATTTGTGCCAGGTTCGCCAACGTTCATTGTTGACGATTTGTTGAGTGTAAGCCTTAGATTATTTATTTATTTATTTATTTAACTTAACTTAGTACAAGTTAATACAAAGGTAGAGAAATCAAGATGGAGAGAAAAAAAAAACGAAATTTAAGCAACATAAAACCAAGGGAAGAGAAAGTTATATAACAACTTAAACTAGGATTCAAATATCTATGTTATGAAGAAATATAAAAAGAACATTAAGCAACATAAAGCAAACGAGAAAAAAAGATATTTTACAATTTAATCTAAAATTCAAGTATTTACATTATTTAAGCAACATAAAGCAAAGGAAGAGAAGATATACATATTACAATTTAAACTAAAATTCAAATATCTAAATTATGAGGCAATCGTTCAAGATGGTGTCCGGTCGGGTCGGGGAAGGTAGGTCCGGAAGGGTTGCAAAACTATGACACGCGATTAGCCAAGGAGCAGAAGATAGAACGTGCATAGGTGTTATCACATGCGGCTTGAAGTAGGGAGACGGCCCGATTATACAACCCTAAGCATTCGTGTAATGGGCTCTATCCTACCAAAGTCGGTGTGATGGTAACCGATAATGAACAATTCGCTTGACAAACTGGCTGCGGATGTTAGGGGCTACAATATGTCCCTGGGTGATGCCATGGACGAAAGATAAATCGGCCATGACACGGCGTCCCGAGATAGATTGTAAATTAATGAGCTTCAGACGATCCGCATAAGGGGGAGACGGAAAGGATCGGACCAGGGGAGGCGAAGGAGAGCAAAACGAGGGAAAAGTTTCTGGATGGCCCCGATTCTGTCAATAAGGAGTTTATGGTAAGGAGACCAGACTTTAGAGGCGTACTCGAGTATGGGTCGGACAAGGGGGGTGAAAAGGATTTTATACACGTATGGGTCGGAGAACTCCCTAGACCACCTTAAAATAAACCCCAACATGACACCTGCTCTCCGGATTATGTGGTTAACGTGCTCATTGAAGGAAAGTTTATAGTCAAGGTGGACCCCCAGATCAAGGACGCAGTTCACCGACCTCACCAAAGAGCCGTTAATTGAAAATATGTGGGGAGAATAGTTACGTTTGCGGTTGAATCAAACATGCTCACACTTAAGGACGTTTAAAACAAGGTTGATTTTGGAGCACCACAGAGAGAGGCGATTGAGATCAAGCTGTAGGTCAAGATTGTCAGAAGGACGGACAATATTTTTGTACAATTTGGTGTCATCAGCATAGGAGAGAGAAAAGGAGAATTCATGAAAACGCTGGATAAGTCGTTAGTAGCGGCGGTAAATAGTTGCGGACCAATATGGCCGCCCTGGGGAACGCCGGAAGTAGTGGTAAAGCTATGGGAGAGGGAAGTACGGAAGCGAACAAGGTATGTTCTATTATGCAGGTAGGAACCGATCCACCTTTGGAAGGAATCAGGGCAGCCATCCAGTTTAAGCTTTAATAATATAAGACTATGAGGAATGCTGTCGAAAGCCTTACTCATGTCGGTGAATATGGCCTCGACGACTTCGCCACTCTCTAGAGCATTTAAAGTGAAGGAAACGAACTGCACAAGATTAGTAGTGGTAGATCGACCTTTTAGGAAGCCGCGCTGATTGGGAGAGGTGGAGGAAGTAAGGAAGGGGTACAGTTTGCAAACAAGTATCTTCTCCAAGATTTTAGGAATAACTGAAAGTTTAGCGACGGGCCTATAATTAGATGCTTCCATCTTGGATCCCTTTTTGTGGACTGGGACCAGAAATCCCGTCTTTCAACAGTCAGAAAACATACACGACTGGATAGAGACATTTAAAAGTCACGATAACGGTCCAGGTAGAAGAGATGTACATCTTTTTGATACGATAGGTGGAATTTCATCAGGGCCGGGAGAAAAGTCATTCTTGAGCTGTAAGAGTTCAGCCAGGACTTCCACCTCGGAAATATTAGGATTAGGGAAGTTAGGAGGGAGGGAACAAGAGGCGGGCTACAAATAAATGACAATCATATTTTTCATCAGGCACAAAGTGACGATTCCTAAAGGTGGAAGAGAATAAGTTGGCGAAGAAGTTCGCGATAGTAATGGGATCAGCTGAGGAGTGGAGGAAAGATTAAAGAAGAAAGGATATGACACGGTGACAGATGAGCGTGCAATTTTAACGCAACCAAGGAAAATTTACAACCACAATTGAACGAAAAACATTCGGAAAATTTTTGAACACGACCATGAAACAAGTAGATTTTGGCACAAACAATTGAAAAACACAAATCTTTTTGTTCAAACATATTTATTAATAATTTTTACGTATGTTACAGGTTCTTTGTTATATAATTAACTATTAAAAACTTTCAGTATTCAATTTTATAAAAGTTTCATACTACTACTCCACTGCACGGATTTGACACGAATTTCACAACCGATGCGTCATTTACCAAGTTCCGTATTTTCAAACTTAAAATCTTCACATTGTTTTTGCCTTTGATAATAATAAAAATAATTAAAGAAAACATTGAATTTCACTTTCTTAAAATAACAATTAAACCATTTCCTTGCAAACCACGTTATGTTTCCATTTTTATTATATTTCGTGAATATGACACTGTCATTTTCTAATATTTTTACTATCACTGCACTTAATTTAATTTTATTTCGAACAAATTATTACTTTTTTCCAGAAAAATGCTGTAAAATTTAATAAATTTCGCTTCGTTTTGACAGTTCTTATTTACTTTGTTTACAAACACCAATACCACTACAAAGTTCTATTTGACGTGGGCTCCCACGCTAGCTGAAAATGAAAAACGGGTGTGACCCAATATCACCATTAACTCGTAAGCACGCTTATGTCGCTGCTGTGTCCCTATGTGTATACGAGTTTTAGATAAAGTGTCATATCGTGTTCTCTATGATCTAAGGTGTAGGCACTTGGCTGTTCTTTAGGGAATTTGGACTTGCACTTGAACTGAATGTCCAAAATATTACAACACCAAGGAGCAGTACTGCCACGACAGAATCCAGCAGAAGGAAAAGAATCGGCTGAATAAAGTCGCAGATCGTGCAGAAAAACGACGGCTCTAGACAAAATCTGAGGAGGCTCGTGAAGCAAGATTAGAGCGAAAAATCTTGATCCTCAAAGATTGCCTCGAGGTGTAGGTATTATTAATATTTAATTTCAAGTTTTTATGTCATTTATTATAATTTTTAGTATACATAAGATCATAGATATAAGATATGTAGTTTTAATTACTGATTAAAATATTTCACTTATACATTTATTCTTTCTATACCGCCATATGGTCCAAGTATTCCAACAGTAATTATACAAAAATGTAAATTTTTCGTTACAACATTTATAAACATTTGTCATTTATCACAATATACCTCCAAAGATTTTCTGTAGTCATAGCAACCCATTCATATAAGTGTTACTCTTTCATATTCTGAAAGTTAAAAAATTTATCATTATCAAATTTTTAATTATGTTACAATTATAATACAATTATGTTCATTTTTCATAAAATCTCCCTTTCCGCCAATAACTGGACCAGTTGTTCTTGCCTGGAACTGCTGGTTAGAGTTCCACTGCCTTCAATGTTTTCGGAAGAGCTGACGTGGTCTTCAAGATATTCTGTATCATATTCATCACCATTCTCCAGGCACATGTTGTGTAAGATGCTCCCACATATTACTGTGGTCACAACAAACTTAATGTTTGTGAGCTCAGTAAAATGCATCAGTCTTCTGAATCGGGTCTTCAGAAGAACAAATGCTTGCTCCACAACGACTCTTCCCCTGGAGTAAACAGTGTTGAAATTTTTTAATATAGTAGACAGTCTACCGTTATCCCGGAAAGGAGTAACCAGCCAATCATACGAGGGATAGGCGCTGTCCCCAAGCAGGAAAGTGTTGTTACGGAAGTATGAATCGACATCTTCATACAAATTGCGGTACAACTCGAACCTCCGCAAGATACGATTATCGTGCAGACTTCCCGGTTCGCAGCAAGATACATTGATTAACTTCTTCTTGTGGTCCACTACTGCCTGTAATGAAATACTATAGTATTTTTTTCTATTACAGTAGCTTTCCTTGTTCTCTCTTGGCACTTTAATCGCAATATGAGTTCCATCAATGCATCCGACAACCCCTGGAATTCTAGTCCGTCTAACGAAGACTGCCGTATCCTGAAGCGCTTCGCTTGGATTTGGCCATGAAATATACCTATGGCCAATAGAAATCAACCACTTGGTAACTCTTTTTACTATGCTCCATGCAGTTGATTTGCAAATGCCAAATAAATTAGCTATTTCCCTAAGTGTATTTGTATTGGCCATGTACCCCAAGAATACGTATATTTCCTTTTGTGGAAGGATTTTGGTCAAACCCTTATTGTGGTTATTTGCGAAGCGCTCCGATTCCGAGTAAAGATCCAAAGATGAAATTTAAAATAAATGAATAATTTGGATAATGTAACACAACGTTTTATTACCTATTAAATTATTGGCCGTTGTACGTTCCAATCTCAAATTCTTTTTGAAATCATCGGCATTGTACCTCTCGATGATCTCCAAAAAATTCTCCACTCTTAGATGTTCCTCTTCAAAGGAGCTCATCGAGCTGCTGGAAGAGGAAGAAAAACTACTGTGGCATTCGCTCTCGCTTTCCAAGAAATCCTATCAATTAACAAGATAGTTTATTATGGGTTTGTTAATTATTAATTTAGTTTATTATGAAAACTCTACTCACCAAAATTGCAACCTTTGCCATGTTCAGATTATTCTATTATTCAAAATATCTTAATATTTATATATATTTATACACTTAGAGTTCACAGTTTATTCACTTTAATATGTTATTTAATACTAATAATATTACAAAATCACTTTTAACTACATGCAAGTTCAGTTTCAAATTATAAAACTTTTAAAAACACTTTAAGTCACTTGAAATTCACAGACGGCTGTTTTCATGTGACTTGTCAAAAGTCACATTGCTGCCAACCTCTGGAATCAATGATCCATCGCGTTTTATTATACTGAGCCTGAGCCATATAGATCAGTGCATAATAAAACACGGCTATTAAATCAATTAATCTTTTCACCTTTATCCGAAATACCTTCCGTATTATATTATGACGATCTTGAGATTTTTGTCCTATGAAAAGTTCACTCACTATTTCATTTCATTTTGGATTGCAGGTAAAATTTATAAACAGATCTGGTTTTCCAAATGTTCTTATGTAAACCATAGCATCTTGAGTTCGTTCATGCATATAACGATAACCTGCCGTAAGTGTTGTAGTATCCTACCGGCTGCGCCAAATTATGTGAAGATTTTCCGGCTGCTTCCAAACACATTCAGGGGAAAACCTCACAAAGGGGACCCTTGACCAACTGGAGATTCACTTCTGAACACAATTTCCCTAACGGGTAAGCATAGATCAGAAGGGATTGCATACAATATCTTTATTACTTCTCTTACTACTTGTACTAGTTACAATTCTCCTTACAATTTTTTGATACTATAAGGCTCTTATACTAACTTATTACGACGCCCTCCACTAACTACTTTCCTATCGGGGTTACGGTGATTCAGCTTCTTCTCACGGCGGTACTCCGCGCTCTTGGCGCCCTACGGCCAGCCACAGCCTCCGCTTTGTTTCTTCTAGCGCCGATCTGAACTGCGCCTCTTTTCCAGTTCTCTTCCTCGGGCCAACCTTTGCTGGTACGTCCGGTTGAGGTTGTGAATATTTCTGTTGCCTCGCCCTGTATGTTTCTATGGTAATTGGCCGGGGTCCGACGTGCGGTCTCTTTAATGCCTCCTGCAGGCTTTCTGAGGGGCTCATTCCTATAGAGCAGACGTCCCGTCAATTGGGTTTGGGCTTATGCTCGAAAAGGCTCGTGAGAACCGTGTTCGGGACTTTGGTGGAGAGACAGAAGTCCTCATCCACTCACTTTTTGTTATGTTTCGACATACTCACTTAGACATTCACGTCAAGTCCAACGGCTTCTTGTGGCTATCGTTCAACGATGTACTGGAACGTGTCGTCTTCTATAGCGTCCTCCTAGTGACTGATTCTGTCAGACTACCTTCTGTGCTGTTTTGTGGCCTCTTTTATTTCTCCTGGCCATAACTTCTGTCCCAATTGAAAATGCCTTTCCCGCACATTCCTATGCATTTCCCAATTCCGTGGTTCGCGCAATTCATGATTCGCATAATTTTAGCGTCATTCACATAATTCTAATGTCCCAATTATTTTCTGTCCCAGTTTCCCCGTCATTTTGTACTTCGCGCACATTCCAGTGCATTTCGCAATTTCGTTATTCGCGGTCACGTTGGATCAGTCACGTTGAACACTCTGTCGACATCTGGTGGTGACTGGCTTGACTTCTTGCTGGACTAGCTTCTAGTACTTTTAGTACTTTTTAGTACTAGTTTATCGTAGTTTGATCGTTTGATCCTGAAGTTTTTGACGTTTGAGTGTCATGTGGGTGATGGATGATGGGTGAGTATTTTTGTATTATTATTATTAATATCGTTTTCTTTTAGGACTTTTATAAGGCAAGGAGGTCATCACACTGATTCTCCAATTTCATATGTATTTTCGTTATTTCTTCAAGCATCCTGCAAAACAATATAATTTTCAGCACGTAATTTCGATTCATTATTTCGTATGAAGCATAATCGTTATGATTCAATTTTAGCACGCATATCAACTAGAAATTGACTGACTAAACAGTAATCTGAAAAAATGCAAATGATTATGGTAATTACGCTTAACCATAATTCTATAGCCGTAGAAAGTCATGATTGACACAGTTTTGTTTTCAATTGGCTGTCGAGAAATCGGATTCACTTGAAAAATATTTATCGAATTTCCATCTCCTCTATAACAAAATATTAAAGGATATTGTAAACAATCATAGGAATGATGTATTTCACTAATGCATTGAAGAGTATTATTTCGGAGATTAAGGAGGATGTCTCTCTTATTAAACTCTTCCCCAACCATTAAAACAGCAGCTTCACTTGAATTTGGTGCATTATATCTTCGTTTTGTTGATCAACAGGTTTTCTGTCTGATCGTATAATGATATTCAAATCAATGCAATCAGGCGAAATCTGTTCTAGAGCTTATTTAAAGCTTTCCACATCAATATTGTTATGATGAAGCATTAGCTGTAGCTCTGTGATTAAATTCTTGTCAATGTTATCGATATTGTTGCATCTTGTTTCAGCTTGTAAATTCAAATCTTCAATAAAATAAACTTGTAAAAATTTTTCTTGGTTCTCTTCCAGGGTAAACACTACCAATAATATCATAAACTTGTCCTCGAACTTGGAATTTTTGAATCATTAAAAATTTTGGATGCTCGAAAAGATGCCGTTTGAAAAGAAGCATTATATTTCCGTATATTTTCTGGGAAATGTTTTGACTTGTGATGGACTCCTCTTATTAAAATATAGAATGGTTGAATAGGTTGTGAAATTGGAAGTAAAGACACTTTGTTGCTCAAATTGAAAAACATTAATCTTTCCACCGTAATGTAGAACAATCCTCGCATATATATGACATTTTTCCGATTTCTAATATAGCATCGCCGTCATAATTAATTCTAACATCATAATGAAAAGCACTTTTTTTTCCTTCCCCTGAAAGAGTTATTGTATACTCTATTATTATTATTATTAATATTAATATTATAATTCATATCTTTGTTAATATTATTTCTACAATTATCATTATCTTCATTGATGGATCGATGCAAATATGCGATTCTTCTTCTTTTTACTTTAGCTGTTGTTCAGTATTGCTAATTCAGATTTTCTTTTTTTGGCATAGTTTTGGTCAAAAACGTTCCGTCATCAATTTTAATTTGTTACTAATTAATTGTTTTATTAATTTATTTTCTTTTATTTGTTGATATTAATTGTTTTTTTCTTGACCTTTAATAAGGTTAACTATGGTAAGAAAATCAATGACTATCACTTTAAGCGTTTCTATAGTAACTTTAAGAAAAATGTTAATAAAATAAAATAGTTAATTAAAAAAAAATAGTAAAGGGTCAATGGAAAATAAGTAGCCTAAGACCATCTACGTGAATTTCCGCATCGAATGGTCAAAGGCGCATCCCAATACAATTATTAGTTTTGACGTGATTGAGCATCAAAGAAACATTATTTCATTTTTTATATAAAGTTACGAATGATGCTAAAGCCAAGCAACCCTCACTTAAGAAGGCAGCCAGAGATGATACAAGGGAATTGCAGCACTTCTCTTTTTAAGAAGACTCCAAAAACTTCTTAAATATAATGAGACATAAGCTCACATTCATCGGTTTTTGTGCCATTGCACGCTGGTAATGGCAACTTTGTAAATTTGCGCAGGCTCGTGCCATCATGATAATTGTATGGAACTCAAAAAACAAATATCACGATCTCTACAACCCTGACGCCCAACCAGTTCATGTCAATCATTGAAATAATAAGTAAGGGAGGGAGGATGACTGGAAAAGCCGAAGCAAAATATGCTTATCTGCTTAGACATGTAAGTGCGCTTTCATTTGAAGTATTATGTAAATCCCATTCGCAAACCCAAAATGCTAACTTCATTTAATAATACCGCAAAGCTTTTTGCAATAAAATACACAATACGTAGAAAAAATTTTGTCGATCAAAACAAACGGTTTTAACGTATTCGGGAACATACTAATACAGCCTCGCACAAATATATAATTTGCAATACATCGAAAGAAGGACAATAAATTTATTGAATTATATTCAACTCGTTCGTGTAACAAACACTTATGTACTAGCCAATCAGAAACACTTTTTTCAGGTTTTTCAACAAGATTTTATTTTACGATAGATGTGATAAATTCAGAAATAGTCTTCTACATACTTTTGTTTGAATTTCTTTTGATTTTAATTCTGAAAATTGAAAATAAGTTTGGACTTGTTCTCGTCAGATTACAAACTTTTACCAACTTCACTTCACATTTATATGAACTTTCTTAGATTTTTTCCATTTTGTTAGCCCTTGGTTGCATAAATTCCACACATATTACATGAATTTAGATTTTCAAATGAAATCAACTGAAAGTTTTGAAGAAATTGTAATTTTGTGGAATTTAAATATGAATTATATTTTGTGGAATTCAAGCAGAATGAACCATGTCGTCATCTGGACATTTCTGGCTCAACTTTTCTGCTCAGAACAGCAAATTAGTTGCAGTTATTATTGAAAACTAAACTTGTTCTGTTAAATTTATGGGATTTGGCAGTTCTGTTCTGTTAGAGTGACCAAAAGAACACGACTGAAGTAAATAGGAACTGTCAAAACGAAGCGAGATTTGGTAGCAAAATTTGACAATTGTCAGATTTTTACTGAAAAAGTAAGGGGACAGACCATAGGGCTGTTGTGACACAGAAAATCAGCAAAATAAACCCTAATACGTCCTTCAGTCAACTAATCCACAAATTCCGACTGGGTTGTGTACGAATTCGCAGAGCACCCGTGTCACACACCGTCAGAACACGATTCTAAATTCTAACTCAGAGCACACACCTTTATAACATGATCGCCATCTTCGTCGCACATCATTAGACCATGGTCATCGGTTATCACTCGTGGTACACACCTTCAGCACCGGTACACAGATTACTATTCAGAGTTTATGAATAGTCTTCATACAACGAGTTGGGACACGTTTTTGAAAGCTACTTTCAGACTGTGTGCTAATCGACGGCATAACCTTTCGAACGACATTTTGAATTCAAGTTCGAACTTTTTTGACGTTTGATACCTTGGCTTGTTACTAAAACAGAAAAAAAATTATTAACTTATATTACGACGTTTCCGTTTTGTTTTGAAACTATCACTGATCGGCACAATAAAATGCCAATATACAGTTGGCATTTTCGGAGACAAGAACCTTTCGAAAATGTGACTTTGATATAATGCCAATCAAAATGTCAGTTGTATGAAAGTGCCGTCGATTAGCACACAGTCTCAGGAGCTTTTGCCATCTAGCTGTTGGAAATTTGAAAATTGGAAGATCTTGCTCTCCAAGTCGGAAGTTTGTATTTTGTCAGGGTGAAAATCGGTTTTGAATTTACATCATAGGTCGGAATGCTCTATGAAATGAATTTAAAATCGGGTATACATGTACGCACACATACCAACAAAAGGGACAAAGTACATAAACTAAATCGCCAATTCGAATCGAATTTAGGTTTTCTACCACTCTGAAACGACAACAAACACCCCTTTGCTCGGGTTGAATGACTTTTTTGGTTAACTCAACCGGTAGCAGGTGGATTTGAACAACCTTATGCAAAATGGTAAGTAAATTTATGAGTTTCAGGTTACAGGACATTATAGTTTCCGGGAACCAGAAATTAATCAATTTTCTTCCGGTTTTTAAGGGCCTTTTCCAGTTAAAATTTGAATTTTCAACGGTTTTTTGAACGGCTCTGCAGCTCTGGCAACCCTCAGCCTTTCTCGTGGTTCTCAGGACAAACCAATCGGGACGCCACAACGGTACCAAGCGTTTTTACCAGCAAGCGTGGTTGCCATGCGTTTTCCTGTTTTGAGTTGGGTTTTGTCTACCAGTGTGCTCGTGTGCAGGAGAATTAACGCAATAATAATTGAAAATGTTGAAGAATCTTAATAATTGCAATAGTTGGTTTCAATTTTTGGACTATAAATAAAGATTGAATACTAAAAGTAATACCTACTTATGAAATTTATGCTTAGAACACAAAGTTAACATTGTATAATTATAATAAGGTGTAAATATTGAATAATAATAATAAAAAGTTCTAAATCGACAAAACCACTCTCGCTCTTATTACATATATGTGTATGGCTTTTACAGTCCACAGTGTTACAGGCAACGTTACAAACACTCCCATAGCTGCTAAACTAATTGTAATAGGGGGTTCATATGTATGACAGACCCCCATTATTTTTCTATTACCTAACTTTTCATTGTATCCAATTTTTCTCTAAATTAAGTATTTAAGTGTGTGGAGACGACACTAGCAAAACATGATAAAATTCAGATATTGGATTTTCAACAGTTTTTTGCGCGTCGCGGCTAGACCTAGCATTCTAACAGGTTCATTAGTAACGCCGACGCTTATTATTTTTTCATTTCCAAACTTTTTGTAATACATCATGGTTCTGTATATTAAGTTTTTAAACGTTTTTGCATACAAGAGTTAGGAACTAGGGCCAAGTTCAGATTTTCGCTGATAGCCTCACAAATTAATAAGTCTGACTCAAATCTGGATTTTGAAGTTTGATGTTTCTCTTATTGAAAACCCACCTTCTGTATGAGAAGGCCCCTAAAAACTCTCAATTGACACATGTAATATATTGAAGAAAGTTAGAAAATTAAAAAACTAGAGTAGGTTGGTCATATATGTATATGAGGTCACTCAAACGTCTATGTCCTTTAGCTGCTATGAGCATAAAACTGCTAAAAATTCAAAGTTTTCTAAATGGTTAAAACCTTACAACAGTTCTTCAGGTACACGTTTAATTTTAAAAGGTGAATTCAGGCGGTTCATTATTTATTTCAGCAGCTACAATTTTTTCTCGCCATAATAGTTACAAATTTCTTTCTTACCATATTTACAGGTTTATTTCTTTACAAAGGTTACAATTTCATTTCTTCTCTATGTTTATAAGACTCTCTTTTTAATGATTACAATTTTATTCTTTTAAATTGGTTACAATTCTGTCTATTCGACTAAGACAATTAGTGACTATTGGATACTGACTGCGTGCTGATTCGTTCTTGTGGCTTCTCCATCCCTTTAGCTAAACGCTTCTCCTTCCTATAACGTATACGTTCGTTATGGAGTCTCTGCAGCTCTCTGCTTAAAGATGCTCTTTGTTGGCTACCCACAGCCAACATGAGATCCGTCCTGGCCTTCTCTATCGAGCGCCTGAACCCCTGGTGTCTCCTTTTTGGTAGGCACCTTAGTTCCTCTCTGGTGTTCCCCTTTGCCCTTTTCTAGATGACCCGTCTGTCTGGCGCAGTACTCTTCGATAGTTATAGGTCTTGGACCTACGTGCAGATTCCGTCGTAACGCCTCTTGCAGTTGGCGGTCTCCCATTCTCTAATGTCTCTTTTTAAATAAGTTTAATTCTTTCGAACCGTGTTTGGGACCTCAACGGTGAATAGTTAATTCATCCGCTTTTGCATTGGTTACTTTTTAATTCCTCACCTATGGTATTCCTATTCAGAAAGTTCGCTGCTCCAACGAACCAAGCCGCTACTAATTCTCTGTCCCCTTCACTTGAGTGCACGAATTCCTCTGCTTCCTAGTGCATTTTCCCCGTCTATTTATATTCAAGTATTGCTAGCGTCCAGCTTATTTTTGACTTGATGGGGATTTCCGTTCCCATGAGGTTATTGGTTCTCAATTTCCTGTCGTCATTTTGAAATATTTCAATATTTGCAATATTTACCAATTGCATTCCCAATATTTGCAATATTTACCAATTGCATTTCCAATATTTGCAATATTTATCAAGTGCAATATTCCCAAATTGCATTTTTCTTTTGGGTCACTGGCTGCTCCCAACTCATTTTTCCGAATTGCGGTAAGTTGCATTTCCGTTGGTTTTTGGTGCTTGCAAAATCGCCGTACCGCTGAATTGCAATATGCATTGATGTTTTTGTTTTTGCCAAATTGTGTTTTGCATTTGTGCTGGCCATCTACCGGACACTAGTGTACTGCATGTGTCGGTCATGCAATTCTCTTCGCGTTGCAGATTTATTCCGCGTGTTGATCCCTGTCTGTCAGATTGTTTACTCAGATTGTGCCGCGTGTCATCCTCACGTAAGTATATTACGGTTTTTATATTTTAATCGCGTTTCTTTTTAGTTTCCTGATATATATATATTGAATGGTCGACTAGTCCTACTTGGAAACTATCAGGTATATCGTGGATTCATAATTGTTGACTTCACTATGATCTTATGTTTGTTTTTAGGTATAGGGCATGAGTTTGTACCAAGTAAGTTTGTTTTAGTTATGGGGTATGACAATCCTCCCTCTTTCGGAGCCCTTTCACCGGAAATGGAGTAGGCGACGATACTTATATCTAATTGTTATTAATTCGTTTGCCATCCTCATGATAGTGTACATTCTCCTTTATTTTTTCGGGTTTTTTAACCTGTTTACCGCTACATATTTTTCTTAATTTTTTCTAAATTCTAGTGCTAGTGCACTTTCTGTTAACCGTTGTTACGCTATTTCATGTTTTCCGTATACATTTACATTTTACATTTACATAGTTACATTGTTCATATATTTTGTTGAAATTGTTATTCCAGATTTTCAGTAAAACTTTACGGTATCAGTAGTGTTAGTGTGGTTTATATTTTGCTGTTTTTGATGTATTTATTCTTCATTACCTTCTTACAAAAATTTTACAGATGACGCTTTTACCTCATATCACTTTTCATTTGTATCGTTACTTAAGGATTATTATTGTCTAACAGCTGTTTTTAATTAATTGTTTTAATTTTAACATGATTTATAGTTTTTTAAATATTTACTTAGATCAATTTGGTCGATTTCTCTTGGTGTTGAGAATATCGTGTTTCCTTGTGGATGATGTGTTACTGATGTCACACCTGGTGCCGAGGTTGATCCTTGGTTCCAAATCGACAGAGGTCCGCCTCTTTGAGTGTTCGGGATACTCATAGGTTCGCCTACCAAGTAAGCTTGTTTTTCTGCGGTCTGGGACGGTGAGTGTTTCCCTAGTTAAAGTAGTTTTTTCTAATTTTTTCCTCACTTTAGCGAATTCATGAGTTAATTTCTGGCGTTGTTCGACCTAACGATACAGCTGGTCGCCCTGTTCTAGTGCTGCTTCTCAATCCCATGTCATTGACGGACTCACTTGTGTTTCCGCGGCCTTTTGGCCTTGGGGCACCTAAGTTGCTTTTCATTTTCGTTGTTTTTAGGTTTGAATTGGATATGAATCTCCACATCGTCCAGATCGCCTTTAATATGAATGTCCACATCGTCCAGATCGCCTTTAACGGTGATGGTTACCCGTGTACTATTTCCGCACATCGCGTTGAATTCTGGTAATTAGTAATAAGGAAGGTTTAGAAAATTTAGTTTAAGAATATTTTTTTTTTTGTTAGGGTTTCTCTTTTTATTTCTATTTTTCTCCTTTTTTCTTACTCCTTTGTTCACTTATTTTTATTATTGTTCTTAATTTTATTGTTTATTTATATTGGTATTGTTTTAATACATATTCCTTTTTTCTTGTTGACGTTATTCTCGTGTCTTTTGTACCGTGTTTATTGCTCGTTGGGAATCGGTACGGTCGGTGTGGGCCCGGGGCTCTGTGCAGCACTCTCGTTCGCTGTTATTATTTGATCCCTTCTGGGAATCGTCACGGGCATTGACACGATCTCAACCCATCGGGGGCTTGGTCGTGAGGGTTGTAGAGGAGGGTGGTTTCTTTGGTTTGTGCGACTTCTGGAGTTGCGTATAATTACGATGGCTATTATAACCACTAACAAACATCCAGTTACGCCGGTCGTAGTGTGTATTTGAATCCTTTCGTGGCGGCGTTTTTCAGTTTCTTGAATTTCTGAGTACAATTCTTCAATTGTTTCGCTGAGGCCTTTATAGTGATCGTTTAGGGCCATTGGATGTGTGATTTTGATTTGTTTCTTCTGTGCTTTTGGGGGTATTTTATATTGTCTGAAATCGATGTTTGGGGAAGTCAATTTTTCTGGTTAATGTATCGTTATAGTGTGTAGGGGAGAGCGTATTCTGCCAGGTGGTGGATACGTTTCTTTTTCGGTTCCAGGATGCCTAGTCCCAGCAGCTGAGTGGTTTCTTCATGGATGTCTCACTGGCTTATTAATTGGGTCGGATGTTGTACCCAATACAGCCAAGTGTTCTCGCGGTGCATCGGCGTCGCAATTGAGTGTACCGTGGTTAACAATCGGACTTTGCAGTTGCTTGGGACCTCCTCCGTTGACTTGAATAGCGCTGATATACATTCCATGTGCGTAGGTTTTGTCAGCACTGGGGCCTTATGCTCGCAAATACTGTAGGTTTCATTTACGGTGGTGCACTTGATTTGGTAGTGCAACTCAGTTAAGCCGAAGTTTTGTTGTGAGCGGCTTGTATTTAGGAAATAGGTATATCCAATGTCGTAGATATAGTACGTGTTGTGTCAAGTGTCAATCGGAGTGGTGTATATAAGATTTAATGTGTATTGTTGGCACTCAACTAAAGGAATCTTTATCTGTATGAGCATTCCGTTTTGGCCTCCTTCGTAGTCTACTTTAGCTACCCGTTGTAGTGTGATGGGGTTCATGGTGGTGGTTCTACCCTGATACCTCTCGGATGCGTTTAGGTATATGTTTAGGATTTCATGTGTTGGCATCAATAATGGGCTCAACTCTCGTCTATTAAGTGTTTCTAGCGCGATGAAGAGATGCGTTAATTCCCAATATATTTGTTGGAGTTCCGCCATTATGTACATGGTTAACTCGTTTACATCCAATCGCAGTTGTGTTATGCGAAGTTGATCTGTGTGGTTCGCTAATTCCTCTATCTTTTCATTAAGGTTCTCCACCCTTTGCGCTAGCTTGGTATGTCTTTCGTGCATATCCGTGTTTGTTTCGCTCATAGTTTTCAAGGTTATTTTCATGATGGTTACATGTTTTTTAGCCAAATCTAAGTTGGCTTGAGTGTCCTTTTCTAACTCATTTAGTTTTTGGTGTATGTTCTCAGAGTTATGACTGTCCATAGTCCCAAATAGCGTTTTCATGACTTTTCTTCCTAAGTTCAGTAATCCCCTTCTTACCCGCTTGTGAGGTGTTATGGTAACGTCTGCTTTGTTTATTAAGTCTCTTATTTGCCCTACCTGTTTCTTAATTTCAGTTTGCCAATGTTTACAATTTGCAGATGATAAACCGTTTGTATCGTTGCATAATCGGTGTATTGCGCTTTCGCAGTTTTCCAGATAGCTAAGGTGTAGGCTCCATATTGGCTTTGGTAGTTGGGTGATGATAGTCCAGTGATCGTGGTATGTCTGCACTTTCTTCAGTGGTTCGAACACTATGCCCTGGTGTCGTAGTGGGAGTACTTCCACTGGGGTTTGTCGGGCTACCGTTATTCCCAGGCTTATTATATGTAGCAGTTGCATCATTGTGAAAAACAGAGAAAGGGTGTTTAGTTGAACAGCTTTAGCCGACTATTGTGCACACGGTGCTTGCGTTTCCCTATTAATATAGTGGTATTAGCCGGGCTATTCATGTCTACGACTTTATAAGGACCTTGCCAGTGTTGGACTAGCTTGTTGTTCCGGGCGGCATTTCGCAGAAGTACTTGATCACCTATATGTATCCTCACCGGACTTATCTTTCGATCGTAATACTCCTTAGAGTGGATTTTAGTCTCTTCTAAGTTTCTTTGAGCTGTTTGGTAAGCTCTTTGTAGCTTCTTCCTTAGGTGCAAATAATAGTTTTCATGGTCGTAGATAGGTTCGGGCTCGTTGTTTAATTTGTTAGGCAGGGGAGCAAAGAAACCGAATAAGCAGTCCATCGGTGTTAGCTTCGTAGTTGAATGCATACTATTGTTCCTTACAAACATTGCCGCTCGCAAGTGCTCATCCCAGTTCGCCTGATTGTCATCAACAAAATCTCTTAAATATTCAACTAAAGGCCTGTGGAATCGTTCTAGTGCGCCGTTGGACTGGGGATGGTACGGCGTCGTTTCTAATTTCCTGATCTAGTTTAATAGTTTACATACTTCTCGGAACATTTCCGAAGTAAAATTAGACCCTTGGTCTGTGATTAGTTTTTTCGGAATTCGGTACGAAAACTTGCGCCACAATTTTTGCTTTCATGTTCTGTAAGGGCACTACATCCATAAATCGAGTTATGTCATCCTCAAACCTCAGAATGCATTTATTCCCGTGTCTGGTTTCGGGAAGGGGGCTTACTATATCCATATACACCTTGTCGAAATGTAGTTTTGCAGTATCAGTTATGACAATTGTTTCTCTGTGTTCCCGGCTTAATTTATTTAATTGACATTTTTTGCAACTTTTTATGTATTTAGCTATGTCTCTCTTCATACCCTTCCAATAGAACTCCCGCTTCAACCGTTGGTAGGTCTTTTATATCGCTTGATGTCCTCCAAATGGTGCGTCGTGGCAATCAGCTAATATAGTTGTTATGTCTTGGGGATCCGTTATGACTCTTATTTCCTTTCTTGGTATTGGTTCTTCTCCATCTCCCTGTTGGTTTTTCTCTGGAGTACGTACTTCTCCTGCCTTCTCCTCCTACTTCTCCTCCTACGTACTTTCATTCGTGCCAGTCGTGTCTGCTGCCTGTTCTTTGGCTTGTCGTCGAGTTATAACTAATACTTCATATGGGACTCTACTGAGAGCGTCCGCATTGTTGTTCTTTTTCCCTTCCTTATACTTTATTTCAAACGAGTAATCTGACAACTTGTGCCAGACTCCCAGTATTCTACTTGTTGGGTCTTTTATTCGTATGGCTCCTCGTAAGGGCTTATGATCCGTGCATGCCGTGAATGGTCGTCCGTACAGATAGCTTCGGTAACTTTTTACGGCCCAAAATATAGCCAGTAACTCTCGCTCGATTGTAGAATAGTTTTTCTCTGCGGTGTTTAACGTTCGACTCACATAAGCGATGGGTTTTTCTTCGTTCTCGGGCCCTTGCGCAAGCACGGCTCCAAGGGCCTCTCCACTTGCGTCCGTATACAACTTAAAAGGCTCTTTGAAATTAGGGTACCGAAGGACGGGGGGTGTTGTTAGTTTCTCTTTTAGTGTCCTGAACGCTTTCTCATATTCATCATCCCACTTAAATTTCACATCTTTCCGTAATAGTTTGTTTATGGGTGCCGCTATTTTCGAGAACCCGTCCATAAACTTTCTGTAGTAATTTGCCAGGCCTAGAAAGGATTGTACTTGTCTTATCGTTTTTGGTACGGGGTAGTCCTTCACCTTTTGTGTTAGGCTAGCATCTGTTGCTACCCCGTTGGTACCGCACTTTTGTCCGAGATAAACAATTTCCCGGTTGAGAAAGTTGCACTTCTCTGGGCTTAGCTTCAAATTGTGTTCTTTCAATCTTTCTAAAATAGATCGCAGTCATGCGTGATGATCCGCTCAGTTCCTGCCGTAGGTGACAACGTCATCTAGGTATACAAAACATGTTACCCCTGGAGCCCCGTTAGTACATGATTCATCAGCCTTTGAAATGTAGCTGGAGCCCCTTTCAGTCCGAAATGCATTCTTTTGAAAGCGTAATGACCATAGGGTGTACTTAACGCTGTCTTATTCCGATCTTCAGCTTCCATTGCTATCTGATGGTAGCCGCTGGCGAGGTCGAGTACAGAGAAGTAACGAGCATTTCCTAACTGGTCTAGGATATCTTCTATCCTAGGTAGTGGATATGCATCTCCTTCTGTTACTTCGTTAAACTTTCTGTAATCTACCACAATTCGCCATTTTTTCTGGCCATCAGGTCCTGTTTTTTTTGGGACTACTAGCAGAGGAGCGTTCCACTGGCTCCAGCTGGGTTCAACAATGTCATCTTTTAGCAATCTGTCTATTTCCTCAATAATTATTCCTTTCTGCGTTTCCGGTAATCTGTACATTTTACATTTTACTGGCACCTGATTTTCTTTGGTTCTTATTTCGTGCCTAACTGTTGCAGTATGGCTTAGTTTCTCGCCTGGGATATGGAAGGAAGGTAGGTAGTTGACTTCGTCTCTTCACTGTTCAGATTTTCTTCTATGCGTACTATTCGCAGTATGTCTTTTATTCGTGTCTTTTATCCGAATCTGCCCAGGAGGGTTTTCTCGTTCCTCTTTCTCTGGTTCCCAGTTGAATAGGTCTGATAAGTCCTGTATCGCTTCAATGTCTTCCGTTGATAGTAGTGAAGCTTTCTGTCCGCAATTTATTTCCCCGTTCGGAATGACTGAACACTCCGCAGTTTGCGAGTTGCGGTCACGTAGGTTCTTGATTTCGATAGACGGGTTTTTCTGGCCAGTACCTTCGTCTTTTGCTACTACATCAATGGATCGAGACTCGGTGTTGTACACGTCGCCTTGGTTCGCGAATGGAATGACAATTTCTTCTAGGTTTGTTTTTAATGCAGTAAATATATCTTCCAGTGTGTCATTTGTCCCCGTTTGCACCACTTCGAATGCTCTTCCCCTCAGGCGTGTTGGTAGTAGTTTCATGAACAGTATCTTATCCTGTATCTCGGTGAGCGTTTCATACCCCAGTCGTGCACAATTTATAAAATCGTACACCTCATTAAACTTGCGTGGACTATCTTCCCCTACCAGAATCGGTACGTTGTTATACAATATATTATTCACTGAACTTATGTCAGCCATTTTATTTTCTTTGTCTTCTATGTCAGCCTGGTTATCAGTAGACGATGTATTTATATCTGGTAACTTACTTTTCACAGTGTAAGTCCCCGGATAGGAGTTTGTTCTCACGTAACACCTTCCACGTCGTAGTTTGACTATTTCTGATTGCAGAGTACCAATACCTTCTGTATTTCCTTGATCCTCAGCTTGCATGAGTGGCTGTTCATTCACCACCACTGGAACTCCTGGTCCTTGGTCAGCTAATGGATGTTCTTTATCTTGATTTGTCTGGTTTTCTTCTTCAGTGTTTACTTTTGGTGACCCTACTTGTCCTTGATCGGATAATTGTTTTTCTCCTTCGCGAGGTGTCTGATGTTCTTCAATAGAGTTTATTTCTGGTGATTCTACTTGTTGTTGATTAGCTAATTGTTGTTCTCCTTCTTGATGTAAAGCGTTAACGTTATTGTTCTCAAGTTCGGTTTCAAAATTATAAAACGAAAAATTATCTATTCTTTGCATGAAGTCACTCAAACGCCTGTTTAATGGTATCTTTGGCGTGGAGTGTGTCATATATACATTTCCTTTCTCTCTTTTTTTTCTTTTTAGTGTTCTTATTTTTTTTCATTACAATTTCTTATTGTATTGTGTACTTGATGTATTTATACAAGTGTTATTTCTTATTTCTAATACAAGTACCAATCAATATGCTTGTGTCATTTATACAATTACAATTTCGATCATTCGATATCCTTATGCTCTTAATGGTCAATATTTTCTTGTTCCTATGCGCCTCTTTGGAAAAGTTTTCGGTGGGCCCTTAACCTAAGCAAAATTCCGGACGAAAAACATGCTAATTACGCTCCAGTTCACATGGGTTCTGAACTAAACGACACTTCAAAATTCTTAATAGCTCCAAAACAGCCAGAGGAATGCACTTACGATGAAATACGGGATATACTAAAAGGGCATTTTGACACGACGAAAAACAAATACGCAGAACGTGTGAAATTCCGCCTCATCACGCAGAAACCGGACGAACCAGTAGCTAATTCCGCTCTTCGTTTAAGGCAAGGAGCAGCATTCTGTGAGTATGATACATTTCTAGATAGGATGTTAATTGAGCAACTACTGCATGGCCTTTTCGATCGAAATACTTGTGATGAAATTATCGCGAAGAAACCATCCACATTCACGGATGCATACAACGTCGCACACACCCTTGAATCATCACACATCACACAGCATCACACAGCTGAAGAGGTCAAATCACAATCATCAGAAACAACACGCCCGCTGCTATCGACGACACAACAGTACAAACGAAACAGCAAGCCTATGTCGGCCAAAACAAGGACACACACTACAACGCCCTATAGGACTACAGATAACGAAGCAGCACAGCACGGCGTTTGGCATGACAAACGAAATCTTTTCTGCTAGGTGTGCGCAGGGTCACATTTTCGATCACAATGATTTGGAGTTGTTCATAGGAAAAGCAATGTACTACAATGCATTCATACCAGATTCGGTTACAAAAGCCCGTCCGCTTCGAGACATGCTGTTACAAGAACCTTTTATATGGACCAATAATGCTGAAAGGGCATATGCTCATTTAAAAAACATTCTAATACTAGGTGGCGTTCGCGAAGTCGCACACAAAATTGAGCTGAGCGGTCGATACATAGACACTCTGCTTCATAGTCATCTGTGGTAATGTAATAATTGGTTCAAGTCGATACCATGTGTGGTGACTTGGTTTTAATGTAAAAAATATGTGTATTACAATTCTAGCCCTAAACACTGATTCATTGGCCATTTCTTGTTTGTTATTCTATCTCTTCATTACCTTCCGTGAGAGAAACTCAAGAGATTTGAATCGGATATAAAAAAAACTAATGAATATTTGTCCAAAACTATAACTTTGTTAGAAAGATTGATCATTTCCATATACGAGTGAAACACAACATCATTCAAATGACTGCCAAGGCTGGCTTTCCAGTACCCAATCGGATCAATCCAATTTTTCAGTACATTTCGATCGTTTGGGCTCCAATCTCATGAAAAGCAACTTCAATTTCGTGTTTCAAGGACTCAATCGTCTCTGGATGATAAGCGTAACATATATCCTTAATAGATCCCCACAAAAAATAGTCTAATGGGTTCAAATCACAGCTCTGAGGCGCCCAATTCGGTTCAGAATTTCGCTTTATTATTCGATGTTCAAAAGCGGTGCGCAAAAGATCGATTGTATCAATGTATATGCCATTGATCCCGAGGGCGGCTCTGAGGGTGGCAATTTCGCTTATTGAAATAGTCTCCACATTGGAAATGAGCTTCATCGGAAAAGATAATTTTTCGGTAAAAATGTTCATCTTCAACCAAACGATCTTCAGCCCATCCGTTGCGATAGGCGAACATAAAACGCATCAGATGGTCATGAGGCTTCATTTCTTGCACTCTTGTTTGTAGCCAAAATTCTCATCAGACAATTGCGAGAAATGTTCAGTTCCTGAGAACGATGACGAATAGGTGTTGATGGATGTTCATGCACACTGTGCGAAACCGCAGCAATGTTTTCGGATGTGCGAACTGGACGAAAACGGGAACGGGTTGTTTTGTCCAATAACGAACCGGTTTCACAAACTCGCTTCACTGATTGATCAACTGATTGGAAGGCAAATTTTTTCCGTAAATTTCTTATGGTTTCCGTAGAAAACTCACCCGTGTTGAGGTAAGTTTTCAATAGTTCCCAACTTTGTTCAAGCGGAAAGCGTCCCATTTTGTAAACGTCAAACATAAGACTAATTTTCTGTTAGCTCATGAAAGTCATTTTGCCCATCAAACTCCAAATAGACTGTAGTACGTATTCCAAATGTTAGATGCCTCTCTCTGTATTTTCTATCTTAGTTCTAATCCTATTGTGAGCCCTATTTAATTATAGTTTATAAATTATTATTTCCTCTACACTGTTGAATTACTCAGCTTCTCTAATTTATTTTAAATAATTTAGAAAAGATATAATTTATGCTATTTATTGTTCTGAAAAATGCTCAACTTGAAATTACTTGATTCCTGTTACACTAATTATCATTTTTAGGGTTCCGTAGAAAAAACGGAATCCTTATAGTTTCGTCATGTCCGTTTGTCCGTATTTCACAGCCATTTTATTCGGAAACTATTGAAACTATATAAATGAAATTTAGAAGTAAGGTGTCTCCTGTAAACCACTAGAAAATGCAGTAGTGAAAGTAGAGAAAAAAGTTTTGTTAAGGGTGGCACTCCATACATGTGTCTGAGGGACAAGATTTTTTTTTTTCATTGCACATACCTGTGTGAGGTATTTTTGGATAGGTCTTTAAAAATGACAATGATGTTGTTAGAAATTTTTTTTCCTTTAAGCTAATCTTTCGCGAAATATACGCTTCTAAAAACGTCAAAAGTGTGTCCCCCCCTCTCTAACTTTTGAACGCCGGGCCAGAAAAATCTAAATAAATTATAAATTAAAGTAGAACTATATAAAAACAGTAAACGATTTTTGATTTGAACAATAATAGTCTTACCGTTAATTATGTAGATATGCGATGTTTTAAGCTACCAACAAAGATATCTTTAACTCAATACTTTATGCGGCATTCTACGGAACCCTTAGCTTATGTGTGTCCGAAACGCACTTGGTTTCTTTTTATCTTATTAATCATGACTTTTTGTTATAATGGGATTTCTAGTATTTTGTATTTTATATTATTTATGAAGCTATTTGTATATTTATTATGATTACGAATGTATATATTGAAGATATGAAACAATTTTCAGTAATCCATTCAATCATCTTTACTGTCAGATTCCTTCAATAATTCATTCATCTTTACTATCAGATTTCAATGATTTACAAAGTTATTAGCTAGAATCGTAATTTTGGATATGGACACGTTTATAAAAACTCACAATAGAGGAAAATAATGTACAACAAAAATGCGGGAAATGTGAAAATAATGGGGGTCGGTCATACATAAAACACCGTGGGACACTTCGTTTGGCCACTACGGGCAAAAAACTGTTGAAAATTCAAAATTTGAATTTTATCACTTTCACCATCTTTTGTATGCACATCTTTAAACTCAATTTAGAGAAAAATGATGTATGAAAAAGAAGTAGAAAATGTCAAAATAAGGGGTTGTTTATACATGTGAAACCACTTAAGTGCATAATTTAGCCGCTACAGGCAAAAAACTGTTAAAAATTCAAAACCTGAGTTTTATCAGTTTTCCCGTCTTTTGTATGTATATCTTTAAAAACTGAATTTAGAGAAAAATCATTTATGGCAAAAAGGTAGAAAATGACAAAACAATGGGGGTCGGTCATACATACGAACACCCTAGGATGCTGCGTTTAGCCGCTACGGGCAAAAAACCATTGAAAATTCAAAATTTTACCGGAAAAGTACCCTCAAAATGTTAAGAATCTTGTCCATTTTCTGATTCCCGGAATCTTTCTTGTCCCATGATTTAAAATTTATAAATTAAAATACTATTTTTCAGGAACCGGTAAAAAACCACTTGCTACGGTTTGAGTAAACCAAAATAAATTTTTTCTTCAAAGTTTCCGATTCCCCACAGCGAATTGGCAAAAGCCTTGCAAACAAGCTTATTCTGGTTCGAGCACGCGAAAACTAATTACCTAAGATCAATACCATAGCTTCATTTATACAAGAAAACTAACATTTATTGTTACAAAGACAGCGATTTTTTGTCAAAATGGAATTTCGTTTGTCGTATATTTTGGAATTCTTGGAAAAAAACGCAGCGATCATTCTAAAAACATAAACCAGTCTTGACGCCATATGATCCATCCTTAAAACTAATCTTAGCTACAGATCCTAGCAAGGTAGGCTTGGGCGCAGTATTATCCCATCAACTTCTGGATGGAACAGAACAGCCAATCGCATATGCCAGCCGAACAATGAGTACCACAGAACAGAAATATCCACAAATTGATAAAGAAGCGTTAGCAATTGTCTGGGCTTGTCAAAAATTCTTCTACTATTTATACGCACGATATTTTACTCTTATAACAGACCACCGACCACTTACACAAATTCTCCATCCGGAAAAATGTTTTCCAGTATTATGTACAAACAGAATGGCTAATTACGCGGATTATCTGGCCCACTTCAATTACACAGTCGAATTTAAACCAACTAAAGCTAACGCAAATGCAGATTACTGTTCTAGAGTACCACTGAATGAACCAGAAAGGATACGCAAAATCACGTCTCAAGAAGAGGAAGAAAGCAAGGACTTAGATGAAATGGACATGTTTATCGTTCAACAGTTTGATCAACTTCCAATTCGCGCAGGAAAAATCGCTTTGGAAACGAGAAAAGATCAAAATCCAGGAAAGATAAGGCAAATCCTACAGAGTGGTCAAAACTTAGAACGTAATGGCTATAAAGCAACAAAAAAAACGAAAAGCGTAGTCAAGGTCCGCGCCGTTAATTTTCCGTGAAAACTTCGGGATAAAAATATAATAAGTGTTTGTCATTAGTATGTACAATATTTAAACCAATCTCTTTAATACAATAGTTGTATAGAGTAGTACGGTGACAGAAAAGATAAATCAAAAGTTTATTATTTAACGCCGTTTTTTCATTTCTTCTTCGGTGCTGCCGTAGCCCTGACACTTGATCGGCACTGGGAATTTTAGGTTTCTAAAATTCGTTTTGATGCAAACTTTCTCTGATTTGCGTGTTAGTCAATTCCGCGCATATTAATGACACGTACTAAACGATGTTTTTAATTTTTCTCAGTTTTCAATTTGATACCGCTTTTTAATTATATTTCGGCAAATATGTTTATTGCTTAACTTTAGGTCCTTATACCTCTTTTAAGGTTCTCTGCAATGGCAACCAAATCTACATGCTTCACTAATTTATAGTTTTACCCCACGTTAATCAACAAAAATCACGCTTACGCGCTTACACTAGCCCGATGACTTCACGGGCAAAACAAATGGTGCACGATAAACACGTACAAGCATGCTCCATGCATAGGGTCCTCGATCGTTGTTATCGCATTATGAGCGTCGTAGTTATTAGCGATTGAATTCTGACTGTATATTTTACCGCAAGAAGGTTTGACTGTCTATCAGCGTAATTAACGTGCGAAAAGACGTTTTCACGTCAAAAAACTTTCAATAAGTGCTTCGTGCTAATATGTTCTTTAATCATTTATCTCTTAAATACAATCATTATATATGGTAGTAGGGTTACAGAATAGATAAATCACAAGTTTATTGTTTTGCGCCGTTTTTTCATATTTTCTTCGATACCGCGGCAGCACTGACAATGGCTTGGCACTAAGCATTTTTGGTTTTTTAAATTTGTTTTGATGCAAGTTTTCTCCGACCTGTGTTTTTTACAATTCGGTGCATATTTACGACTCCTATGAGACGATATCTTTCACTTTTTTCCATTTTGAAATTCATACCACTTTTTATTTATATTTCTGCCAATATTTTTATTGTTTCACTTTAGGTCCCGGTAGTTCTTTTCGAGTCCCTTAAAATGACATCCAAATCAACGTCCTAAGCTAGGCGTTCTCACGCCACACTCATAACTTTACGCATCGCTAAAAACAACAATCACGCGTAGGCGCTTACATCAGATCGATGACGTTACTGGCAAAACAAACCCCATACAATAAATGCGTGCAAACATGCTCCATCAACTGTGACCTCAACCGTTGTTGTCGCATTATTGGTCTCGTAGTTATTAGCCATTCAAAAATGACGGTGTTTCGTAACACAAGAATGTTAGACTGGCTACCAATGTACATACACAACGAGAAGAAAGACGTTTTCACGTGAAGATTATTCTTTAGCTTCTGGATGCTTATTGTTTGAACATAGAGTGGTAATTCCTACTTCTTTGCGACCTGCGATACTCAATGAATTACACGCAGCACACGTTGGGATGATAAAGATGAAAGGTATTGCGCCATCATTTGTTTATTGGCCGGGTATCGACGCAGACATCGAGCACATTGCCAAGACAGCCAAATTCAAAACTTATCATTGGGAGTATCCTCAAGCGCCATGGGAACGCATACATATAGTTTATGCAGGCCCTGTTGCAGATACCATGCTTCTTATTGTAGTTGACGCTTACAGTAAATGGGTGGAAGTCAAGACCACCAACACAACGACAAGTACTGCAACAGTGTCCATGCTAGATGAACTTTTTGCTGCTTATGGATCCCCGATCACGGTGGTGTCAGATAACGGTTGACAATTTGTCTCTGAAGAGTTCAATACGTTTCTTAAGATGCAAGGTACGGAATACCATAATTTGACAGCCCCATATCACCCGGCAACTAATGGTCAGGCAGAAATGTACGTGGGTACAGTGAAGGATTCACTTGCTAAAATGCAAACTACCAAGACGACATTACACCGGGAAATTAATGAGTTTCTGAGGCAGTACAGAAAAGCTCCTCATTCTACTACAGGAGAATTACCTGCTCCACTGTTCCTGGGACGAAGCATCCGAAAACGATAGTATTTAGTACGTCCTGAAAATATACAGAGCCGGATGACTGAGAGATGGCATTCAGAGTTCACCCGAAACTATCGGAAATTTCATCCAGGACAATGTGTCTACTTTCTTTCAAATAATCCCCGTATGGATAAATGAATATCAGGAGTAATTTCCTCAAGAAGGGGCGATTTACACTTTGAAATCGATTAGGATGGGAAAACTGTCAAACGGCACATTGATCGAATGAGGAACTGTCAGCCATCTGATCCAAATGCGTACACCAAACGAGAGACAACTGAAATAAGGGAACCAACGGGGATTCAACGAAAAATCCGGTATTACGAGAACAACCTTCATCCGGCACATGGCGAAGTCCAGGAGCAAACGGGGCCTATAATACAGCAAGATCCAACTCCGTTAGCATGGCCACCGTCACCGTACTCCGCAGGTGGAAATAGAAACGCTGAGCAGAATCCACCCCTACCAAGATCAACACGATGTCGCCGACCTCCAAATTGCTTTACACCAACGTGATGCTCAAGAAGTTCCCAAGGGAGGAGGGAACTGTCACATCTGAGGGTTACACACCCTAAGTCCATCCTAGTGTCTTCTGGATATACACATGTGTTAGCCATATTAGAAAATAAGGTCAGTATTAAAAATTACAACAATTAGTTTATTAATACAATAAAAACCTTAAAAACATCGATAACTTGTTTAATGCAATTAATACAAACAAAATCATAGTTTTCCAAAAATGTGCAAAATAAACTATTTTCTTATTTTAAATATCAATTTAAAAATTTTCCTAAATTTAAGAAAAACACATGCCTATCGAAATTTGTAAATAATAGTAATGATGTAAAATGATATATACAATCAAAGGAACTACGAAAATCTCGCGTTTTTGAAAATATATGCAAAATATGTGTTTTTTAAGTAAAATTTGAACATTGTTTTATCATCTTAAATAAAAACCACTAACACACTGAAAAAATTCCGTTTTTACACAGAAAAGCGGAATTTTTGCGCCTGTGTGAATATAGGTGTGAAAATTACATTCACGAATGACACACATGTTAGTTAAGTAACTTGAATAAGAAAATACCCTGTAACAAAATAGTATCATGAAGCAAGTAGGGCCACCTACTTGAAATGAATGTAAATTCTAAGTCCACGTTATAATAAATTGTTAGTTGATAGAAAACCGTCAGTGTGTTTCAATAGGTTATGAGCCCTAACCCACAAAAAAATATTATTTAAGGAGATAATTGTAATACTTCAGTACGTTTGATAATAAAATTATGTCTACCAATTACTTGGCCAATATCCCAAAGTTAAAAGGTTGTGAGAATTTCGATTGGATTTTCGCGGCAGAAAACAAGCTCGTGTTGGAGGGAATGGCGGACACCATCAAGACACCTTTAGCTTCATCCGATACACGGGCTCAGATTGCAGACTTAAAGGCGAAAGTAAAGCTTATATAAACACTTGACGCTACTCGTTATGTCCATATCAAACAGGCACAAACAACACACGACTTGTGGAAAATGTTAAAAAAGATGTTCGACGATTGAGGATATTCACGAAAAATTAGCCTGCTCAGATATCTCATAAGCATACACCTAGAAAACTGAGAGAACATGGCCAGCTATGTCAGCCAGATTATAGAAACAGCTCAGAAATTAATCGGCACAGGTTTCGAGATAAACGACCAATCGATTGGATCTCTTATGTTAGCTGGATTGTCAGAAAAATTTGGACCGATGATTGAGCATTCCGGCATAAACATTAGTGCGGACGGTATGAAGACTATGTTATTAGACATGAGTGCAGATTTTGAGGTTAAGTCGGAGGGTGCGTTCGTCGCTAAAAATTTCCACAGGCGCAATATTGGGATCACTGCAAAAACTCAGGATCAGCAACAAGGCAGAAAAAAACCGAAAGGCCCAGTCAAGGTCCGCGCCGTAGATTTTCCGTGAAAACTTGGCGATAAAATTATAATAAGTGTTTCTTATTAGTATGTACTTAAATCAATGTCTCTTATACAGTGGTTATATAGAGTAATACGTTGAAAGAACAAATATATCACAAGTTTATTTTTTCGCGCCTGTTTTCATTTCTTGTATAATGCTGCCATAGCTTTGACATTTACTGGACACTTTAGGTTTTTTTTAATTCGACTTGATGCAAGCTCTCTATGGTGTGCGTTTTATTCAATTCGGCCCATATTTACGACTCATATGAACAGATATTTTTTAGTTTTTTTTCAATTTTCAATTTAATACCGATTTTTACTTATACTTCAGCGAATATTTTTATTGTTTCACTCTAGGTCCTGGCAGCTTTTCTTAAAATCCTTAGAAAGAAATCCGAACGAACGTCCTACATGGTCGCGTTCTCACGCTGCACAGATTTACAATTTTACGCAATGCTTTTTAACAATAATCATGCGTAAGTGAACTAACCTGATGACGTCGCGCGCAAAAGCAATGCTGCAGGATAAACACGTACAGAAATTCTCGATCCATTGTGACCTCGATAGTTGTTATCGCATTATTAGCCTCGTAGCTATTGGCGATTGAAACCTGACGGTGTGTTGTACCGCAAGAAAGTTTCACTGGCTATCAGTGGACTTAACGAGCGAAAAAACGTTTTAACATCAAAAAAATCAGAACAAAATTTTGGTACTAATATGTACTTTAATTATCAAACTATTCATTACAATGGTTATGGAGAGTAGTACTGTTAGAGAATGGATAAATCACAAGTTTATTTTTTTCCGCCGTTTTTCTATTTCTTCTTCGATACCGACGTAGCTCTCACACTTGCTAACATTTTTGGTTTTTAATATTTTATTTGATGCGAGTTTTCTCCGGTTCGAGTCTTTTACAATTCGGTGCATATTTAAGCCTCATATGAGACGATATCTTCCATATTTTTTCGATTTTCAAATTCACACAGGTTTTCGCTTATATTTTGGAGTATATTTTTATTGTTTCGCTTAAGATCATGGTAGCTTTTTTCATGGTTTTTTCAATGATAGCCCAGTCAACGTCCTAGCTTAACGCGTTCTTACGCTACACTAATAAATATCTTCACGCAGCGCTTAAAACAACAATCACGCGTAGGCGCTTACACTAGCCTGATGACGTCCCTGACAAAACAATCGCCGGACAGTAAATATGTACAAATATCCTCCATCCACTGTGACATCAATCATTGTTATCGCATTATTAGTCTCGTAGTTGTTAGCGATTGAAGAATGACGGTGTTTTGTAACACAAGAATGTTAGACTGGCCACCAATGTACATACTCAACCAGAAGATAGACGTTTTCACGTCAAAACGAGGTTGAATACATTAAGTGCAGTTTTTTTTACAAAAGAATTCAGTCAATCAGACTTGCACTTGGATTCCGGCGCAAATACACACATAATGTCAAACGTAAATATATTGTCAAATGTTTGTTATCAACCCAAGATTAAGGAAATAATAGTAGCAAATCCAACTCTACTGGAAGTTTTATACTCCGCAAACATGCAGCTCACAACATATGTAGGAGGCAAAAAGTTTAAAATTGAGGTAAAAAATGTTTTATGTGTATCAAACCTAACCACCAATTTACTGTCAGTTAGTAGAATAATTGCAAGCGGCAACAGAGTGATGTTTAATCAGCATGGATGTTTAATTAATAACCCACAAAACGTTTGTATTGGCGAGGGATATTTAGAAAATTTTGACATCGGATTACTTGTACGGTCACACACCTTAGAATAGAGATTATCAAACCTTACCCAATAATAAATTGTTAGTTGATAGAAAACCATGATACCTATTAGCGGACAATATCAGTGTCAGAGCACGTTAGTGCTGGTGCCTTCTTTAAGAGCGTAAACACAAAACGACAGTCAACGAAAGCTTCATGTCCGCTAGTAGACAAATTTTGTGCCAACATGTTGTCTGGCAATAGAACATCTGATTACTTGCAAGGTCACACACCTTAGAACAAAGATTATCAAACCTGAACTTCTAATAGACTCCGTTAGAGAGTTGAAATTACATCAGAAAAACTTTAAACGTCTTTTACTCGACTTGCTATTTTGTGAAATAATACAGTCTTCATGAAAACCGTCGATATCTATTTTTATTGCGTCGACGAAATATGAACCAAACAAATTTCTCTGAGACCGTTTGATCAATCAATCTGAAATTTTACATGCTGGTAGTATTTTCGATGGTGAGTGCTAAATTCGCGAAAAAAAGTCACTAGGGGTAGGCTTCTTAGTTATCAAGTTTTCTGATGAACGAACCTTGTATAAATGAAGCTACGCTATGAAATAAATGTTTACTTGTATAAATGAAGCTACGGTATTGATCATAAGTAATTAGTTTTCGCGTGCTCGAACCAGAGCTAGCTTTTCAATAAAGGTTGTAGTGACTCACCACCCTGTCACACGATTGTCGCGCCAACTCCGACATACGCGGCGAACACCATAACCAGTAGGGCTGGCACGAGACAACACGCTGGTGATACTACCATGGCAACAACGAGAGGAGACGAGCCAGTCGTGGCTGAACATTGAAGGCGGAGGAACACGATCACACTGGGTCGAGGTAGAGGAAATAGTTAATACAAGAGGAGGGATTAACAACGGAACGTGAATTAGGTTAGTGGACGCAGATATACATTATTTGGTATAGTTCAATAAATTCTTAAGAAACAACTCCCGACGCGCTTTTGTATTTTATTGAACGTCGCACATTTTCATCCACCACGTTGGGCGTCCACTACATTGGTGACCCCGACATAGAAAACGCATAGTTCTTTGTTCCACGAGAAATAATGTAATAAAGTGACAAAGCCAAGCATTAAAGTTTAGTTCGTTCCATTAAAAGATATCAAAATTACATATGGTAGTCGAAGGGATTTGTTTAATAAGAAAGTAAAAACTTAAGCGCGTAATAAAAATGAACAGTTCACAATACAGTTACAATCGATCGCGACAGTGAAAATGTACAGTGAAATACACGCGAGAACATTCGGTCGAACACACATACAAGCATTAAATTCGGGAAATTAAATCAAACAAAAACGAAATAATTAATAAAAATTAAATAATTAATTAAATCAAAATGTTATTATCACGCAGTAAAACCTAATTTGTATCAAATAACAATTAAATCGCTATCTAACAGTACTTTGACATTACATACTATTACAAGAAATCAGAATCACATGGCTGTGCAAACATACTTTATTATTTAGCGAAGCATATCAAAATATAAACCTGTATGAATTAAATTTTATTTGCAACTCAATTAAGGAATATTTAATTAACAGTTGGCGTCAGTTAATATGGCAATATGTGCACGCGTCGCGCAATGCACCGTAAATCGTCCGATATGGCAACCGTTGTTGCAACAGTAACCGACTTACCGTTATCAAATGTTAATTTAATAGTACAAACAGGCTGCACGTCGACCAACGTCTCCAATTCTTAAACATAAAGTTAAATTAAGAAGAAATGAATTTTTGAATCTTGGAAAATAAAATTTCATCATCTAGTAAAATACATACAAATATTAGTACATCCAATCAAAGGCTATTACCATTTTTATATATACGTAAGAAAATTATTTAAATAAGCTTCAGAGTAATTACTTTACACCCTAAATTAAGAAACAAATAGATACATACTTGTAAACTGAATTTAACTGTACATATTAGGTAATACGAAATCGTCATTAATGGACAAAGATACATATAAATAAGTTATGTATGGTCGATCTTTAAAAAAACAGAATGTATATAAGAAAAGCTGCACGAAAAACAATGTAATCGAACAGTATTCATAAATAAATGAAAGACAAATTCTCATGAACTAAAGTTAATGTAAATATTTAAGCAAGCAATAGTACAGGAATTAACAGAATTGCAGAATTTAAGTTACACACACCTTAATAAGAATAAGAATAGATTATGATATACGAATAAGAACGATTAATTAAGTTATATCAACATATATATATCATGTATAAACCAAATTCAAACAATGTACATGAATTTAAAAATGGAATGAATTAATTCAATGTAAATACTTAATGTAATACTTAATAGTAGTGTAAATAGTTAACAGATTAATCAATGTAAATAGTTAAGCCAATGTAAATAGTTAAGATAAATGGTTGTTAGTTAACATTTTCATAGAAAATGGAATAATTTGCAAATGAATCTACAAACTTTGAATTTAATTTTCAAATTGTAAATCAGTACACTACATTGGTACTGCGTAAAATCAAAATTATGAATTATTAAAATCATTACAAGGAATAAATTAAAACAAATTAATAGCAAGCTAGTAATTCTACAGTCTCAATTGCATTAGCAAATAAGACATAGTTCTAGATAATAAATCGAATTGTAAATTAACTTAAGTCTAACATTGTAAAAACTAAATCAATTAATATCAACATGCCGAACGAAGACTTCTCAACTCCGGCAGATCCATCAGAATCAACAAGTCATACATCTCCTCCGGCCTCCCCCCCCGGCAAATTAAATAACATAACAACTGACGTCTCTGCCATAGCCCCAGTACGCCTGCCAACATTTTGGACGAGTTCTCCGACTTCATGGTTTGTGCAAGCAGAAGCACAATTTTCCATTGGACGAATCACATCGGATACGAGCCGTTACAGCTACGTGATTGCTGCTCTTCCCTCACACACGATAGAAACAATTCTGGACTTCGTCGAAAATCCTCCGCGTATGAACCTATATGAAGAACTAAAGAAAATTTTGATAGAACGTCACTCCATCAGCGAGGAACGCAGAATTGAGCAACTATTCTCGAATACGGAGATAGGCGACATGCGCCCTTCCGACTTCTACCGGTCACTCAAGAATCTAGCAGGTTCATCCGGCATCATAAACAGCCAATTAGTCAAGAAATTATGGTTACGCAGGTTACCTCGAGTAATTAACCTGGCTCTCATCCCACAGCAAGACAAAGACTTAACAACCATAACAGAAATAGCGGATAAATTATGGGAGGCATCTCAAAATCGGGACATTCCAGCAATTTATCATCTCGATGACAATCAGACAACAATAAATTCCGGGCGCAGATATCAAACAGCCGATGATCAGAGACCGCAGCATCCTGACAACCGAATTTCGAACCCAAACAAAAACATAGAACACGAGATTCAGGAATTAAAGACAATGGTCGCACGACTATGCAGCGACCGCAGCAATCAGCGAACGAGAGATACGAGCAGAGGCAGGTCACCCAACAGACGCTACCCTACACCAGTCTTTAGCAGACGTAGATCGAAAAGCTCATCTAGATATACCACATGCTGGTACCATTACAAATTCGGGAGCAACGCCAAAAAATGCATCGAACCTTGTACGTACAACAAACAGCCTTCAGCAACAATGAACCAACCACACAATAACGCCGACAACCCAAACTTTTAAGCCCTAAAGTTGCGGCGGCGAACAAAGGGCAACCAAACAGATCCAGCCGCCTATTTATATTCGACAGAAATAACAAAATAACATTTCTGATCGACACTGGAGCAGATTTGTCCGTCATTCCACACTCAAATCACGGCACAGTCAACAAAGACCCAAGCTTCTTTCTATCAGCTGCAAACGGTTCAGTCATCAACACATTCGGAACGAAATTATTAACAATTAATCTAGGACTTAGGAGAGACTTCACTCATCAATTCATAAAAGCGGCAGTCAACCGACCAATCATTGGAGCAGACTTTCTGTGTAAACACGGACTACTGGTCGATTTAAAAAATAGAAGATTAATCGATACAGTTACCAAGCTCATGGTCAAAGCAAATCTCGCACAGGTGGACACTCCAACACCAAAACAATTTATGATAGAAAACAGATATAGTGTTTTGCTGAATAAATACCCACAACTGACACAAGAACCAAACTTCAACCTTCCAGTAAAGCATACCGTGGTACATCACATTCTAACAGAAGGACAACTACCAGTATCTCGACCGCGCAGACTGGATCACAAGCGCGAAAAAGCTGCCAGAATGGAATTCAACCACATGCTACAATTGGGCATATGCCGTGCATCATCATCGCCTGTAGCATCACCACTACACATGGTAACGAAAAAAGCGAGTGAAGACTGGCGTCCATGCGGAGATTACCGTCGTTTAAACGCAACCACGGTACCAGACAGATACCCAATTCCGCACATTCAAAACTTTTCAATGAAGCTACATGGATGCAAAATCTTTTCAAAAGTTGACATAGTGAGAGCATACCACCACATACCAATTGCTCCAGAGGACATTCATAAAACGGCCATCACAACACCATTCGGACTATTTGAGTTCGTACGAATGCCATTTGGTCTAAGAAACGCCTCGCAGACTTTTCAACGATTCATGAATGAAGTTCTGAAAGGATTAGACTTCATCTTCAACTATATCGACGACATTCTAATAGCCAGCAGCGATGAGGAAGAACATACCAAGCACCTCGAAATTCTCTTCAAACGTCTACAAGAATACGGACTGAACATCAAAGTCTCCAAGTGCGTCTTCGGGGTGCAGTCACTAGATTTTTTGGGACACAACATTTCTGTGGAAGGAATTCGCCCAGCAAAAGACAGAGTCGAGGCAATCTACAAATTCCCGCCCCCTACATCAATCAAATCGGTGCAACGATTTCTGGGTATGGTAAATTATTACCACAGATTTATCCAGGACCTAGCAACAACGCTAGCACCAATCAACACTCACCTCTCAAATCTCCAAAACTTATCCAAACGCAAGCAGGAATTTACTTGGCCAGACGACTGTCAAAAAGCATTCGACTCGGTCAAGCAGCTACTATCGCACAACACACTACTGGTTCATCCTCTAGAAAATGGAACCTTCAGCATAATGACAGATGCATCAGATATCGCTGTAGGTGCAGTGCTACAACAACTAAATAAAGGCACATGGGAACCACTATCATTCTTCTCTAGGAAGCTCACGGAAACTCAAACCAAATATTCCGCCTTTGATCGCGAACTGCTTGGAATGTATTTAGCGATCAAGCATTTTCGCTATTTTGTGGAAGGTCAGCAATTCACAATATACACAGACCACATGCCACTCACACGAGCCCTGACAACAAAAACAGAACGCAGTCCACGTCAGTTCCGTCATCTAGACTATATTTCACAATTTACAAGTGACATCAGACACATCAAAGGAATGAATAACGTAGTGGCAGATACCTTATCCCGAATAGAAATCAACAACGTAGAAAACATTTGCACAATACATCTTAAGAAATTCGCAGAGCTACAAAAACAAGACGAAGAACTTCACAGACTACTCTCCGAGCCAAAAAACAAAAACTCCAAATTCAAACTTCAACTGCTAACAATCCCCGGTGACAACGTGAAACTATGGTGTGAGACATCGTTAGGCATAAACAGACCTTTTGTTCCCGAGTCTATCAGAAGATCAGTGTTCGAAGCAATACACAACATAGCGCATCCAGGCATTCGAGGCACACGCAAACTCCTTCAGAGCAAGTACTTTTGGCAAAACCTAAACAGAGACTCTAATCACTGGTCAAGAGCGTGTATTAATTGCCAGAAAAGCAAAGTTCATAGACATACGAAATCACCACTGGCAACATTCAACGTACAATCAGACAGATTCGAACACATACACATGGACCTTATTGGACCCTTACCACCATCAAACAGACATCGATATATATTAACAATAATAGACAGATTCACCAGATGGCCAGAAGCTTACCCACTAATCGACCAAACGGCCCACAGCGTAGCAGAAGCTTTCATACAGCAGTACATTCCACGCTTTGGCGTACCTCTAAGAATAACCACAGACCAAGGCACGCAATTTGAAGCGAAATTATTTGCCGAAGTCACATCACGATTAGGAACACACAGGATCAGGACAACATCATATCATCCACAAGCAAACGGACTCGTGGAAAGACTTCACCGACAAATAAAATCATCCCTCATGGCTAGAGAAAACACTCTGAATTGGTCAGACGATCTCCCATTTGTTATCCTAGGAATAAGAACAGCAATCAGAGAGGATCTCAAATGCTCATCAGCCGAACTAGTCTACGGAACAACCCTAAGAATTCCAGGAGAAGTATTTGTTCCAGCACCAAATTCTACACCATCAGACACAACAGAATTCGCAACAACACTCAAACGGCACTTTGAACATGTGAAGCCAGCACCACCAAGAACAGTCTACAATCAATCAACCTACATACCCACCGATCTAAACAATTGCACTCACGTCTTCGTACGAATAGATCGAGTACGACCGGCGCTTCAACCACCATATGAAGGACCTTATCGAGTAGTAAAACGCCTGAGGAAAAACTACATACTGGACATAAAAGGGAAGAACATTTCCATGTCAATAGATCGTCTAAAACCAGCATACGCAATAGAAGAAACAAAAAGTAGGAAATCAGTCTCTTTCGCAACAGTTTCCCTGGAGGGGGGGTGATGTAGTGACTCACCACCCTGTCACACGATTGTCGCGCCAACTCCGACATACGCGGCGAACACCATAACCAGTAGGGCTGGCACGAGACAACACGCTGGTGATACTACCATGGCAACAACGAGAGGAGACGAGCCAGTCGTGGCTGAACATTGAAGGCGGAGGAACACGATCACACTGGGTCGAGGTAGAGGAAATAGTTAATACAAGAGGAGGGATTAACAACGGAACGTGAATTAGGTTAGTGGACGCAGATATACATTATTTGGTATAGTTCAATAAATTCTTAAGAAACAACTCCCGACGCGCTTTTGTATTTTATTGAACGTCGCACATTTTCATCCACCACGTTGGGCGTCCACTACAAGGTCTTACCACAGGCACCTGATTGTTTCAGGAGCTTTCACCAATTCGCTGTGGGGAATCGGAAACATTGAAGAGAAACTTTAATTTGGTTTACTCAAGCCGTAGGAAGTGGATTTTTACAGGTTTTCGAATATTAGTATCTTAATTTATGAATTTTTAATCATGGAACAAAAAAGATTCCGGGAATCAAAAACTGAACAATGTCTTCAGGTTTTTAGGATACCTTTCCGGTAAAAATTTTGATTTTCAACGGTTTTTTGCCAGTAGCAGCTAAACGAAGCGTCCTAGGGTGTTCATATGTGAAACCGACCCCCATTATTTTGTCATTTTATACCTTTTTTTCGTACATTATTTTTCTCTTAATAGACGTTTTAAAGGTGTACATACAAGAGATGGGATAATTGATAAAACTCAGATTTTGAACATATAACAATTTTGGGTTCGTAGCAGCTAAGCGAAGCATCCTAGGGAGTTAATATGTAAGACCGATCCCCATTATTTTGTGATTCCCTACCTTCTTTCCATGCATTAGTTTCCTCTACCGTGAGTTTTTCAAAATGTGTCCAAATTAGAAAATATGAAAAAATTTCGATTCTAGTTCATAATCTTTTAAATCAATGAAATCTGATAGTAAAGGTGAATTAAATATTGATGAAATCTGATAGTAAAGATGATTGAAAATTGTTTCAAAACTTGAATATATATACTCGTAATATATATCAAAATAGGCGAAACGTTTTGATGCGAAAACGACTTTCTTCTCGTTGAGTATGTACATTGGTGGCCAGTCTAACACTCTTGTGTTACAATACACCGTCATTTTACAATCGCTAATAACTACGAGACTAATAATGCGATAACAATGATTGATGTCACAGTGGATGGAGGATATTTGTACGTATTTATTGTCCGGCGATTGTTTTGCCAGTGACGTCATCGAGCTAGTGTAAGCGCCTACGCGTGATTGTTGTTTTAAGCGCTGCGTGAAGATATTTATGAGTGTAGCGTGAGAACGCGTCAAGCTAGGCCGTTGACTGGGGTATCATTGAAAAAACCATGTAAAGAGCTACCAGGATCTTAAGCGAAACAATAAAACTATTCTCCGAAATATAAGCAAAAATCTGAATAAATTTGAAAATCGAAAATATATGGAACATATCGTCTCATATGAGGCGTAAATATGCACCGAATTGCAAAAAACTCAAATCGGAGAAAACCCGCAACAAATAAAATATTAAGAACCAAAAATGTTTAGTGCCGAGCAAGTGTGAGGGTTACGCAGGCATCGAAGAGGAAACAAAAAAACGGCGGAAACAAATAAACTTGTGATTTATCCATTCTCTAACCGTACTACCCTCCATAAACATTGTAATTAATAGTTTGATAATTAAAGTACATATTAGTACCAAAATTTTGTTCTCATTATTTTGATGTTAAAATGTTTATTCGCTCGTTAAGTCCACTGATAGCCAGTGAAACTTTCTTGCGGTACAATACACCGTCAGATTTCAATCGCCAATAGCTACGAGGCTAATAATGCGATAACAACTGTCGAGGTCACAATGGATCGAGAATTTCTGTACGTGTTTATCGTGTAGCATTGGTTTTGCGAGTGATTATTGTTAAAAAGCATTGCGTAAAATTATAAATCAGTGTAGCGTGAAAATGCGATCATGTAGGACGTTCGTTCGGATTTCTTTGTAAGGATTTTAAGAAAAGCTACCAGGACCTAGAGTGAAACAATAAAAATATTCACTGAAGTATAAGTAAAAATCGGTATTAAATTGAAAATTGAAAAAAAAGAAACTAAGAAATATCTGCTCATATGTGTCGTAAATATGGGCCGAATTGTATAAAACGCAGACCACAGAGAGCATGCATCAAGTCGAATTAAAAAAACCTAAAGTGTCCAGTAAATGTCAGAGCTACGGCAGCATTAAACAAGAAATAAACACAGGCGCGAAAAAATAAACTTGTGATTTATCTGTTGTTTCACCGTATTACTCTATATAACCACTGTATAAGAGATATTCATTAAAGTACATACTAATAAGAAACACTTATTATAATTTTATCCCCAAGTTTTCACGGAAAATCTACGGCGCGGACCTTTCGGTTTTTTTTTGTTATCCCTTTTACAGGAAACCAGATGGACTTTCCAGGTTAAAAATTATACCAATCCAAAGATTGGTTTTTCTTCTATGTGCATTAATTACAATAATTTTTTTTCTTAAATTGAATTATAAATTATTTTAATTTTAAATTGAAATTAAAAAATTCAATGGGTTAGTATGTGTGAATTGAGCACACGTATATCGTAGATGATGCTTTTTGGGAAGAATGTATGTGTGGTACTATTTTGCGTTTTGCCTGCAAACATAAACATACAACTGCAAACATACGTACAAATGCGTGCATTCTTTTCACTCAAACCAATTATCTATGCGGCATAGACTATGCCAATGATAATGTGAGGCACAAATGCAGCCATATCACAGACAATAGTCGTATGTTCATTGTTTTGCTTTTTGCTTGGAAGAAGGCAATCTTTGTCTAATAAAATTGTATTGTTCCAGACAAAAGCCTAAACAATGAACATATGGCCACAGACAATAATATGAATGCATTACCACAGACAAATTTAAGGCCATCGTTTACTTATACCATTATTTTTTACTAATTTGATAAAAATATATGCAAATTTTATTTTAAAAAATATGAAAAATCATAACTTTACAGTTATCTCTAGAAAACGCGATTTTAACTTTCGCGAATATTTATAGAAAGCGAGCGAAAGTCTGAATTTTATCACATATCCTAACTTTTCTATGGACCCACATTCAAAAACATAGTTTAGAAAAATATTATATATGGCCAAAAGTTGGGAAATGGCAAAATTTTATTTATTCCTTTATATACTAAAATAACTTCGACACACGTTCTTCATGGTAATTCCAACACCGGCCGACTTGTCTGCGTTCATGGCAATCGATCATGGTCAAGGATTAACGGGATGACCATGATCATTAGGATTGTTCACAGGTTGTAGTCTTAAACATTCCGCCCGCCAACAGCAACAGCGTTGATGATCTTCTTTCCTTTCGCTCTGTTATGCTGTTGTGTCAAGAGTGTTACCTGGTTGAGTTGAGTTTTTGTATTGTAGAGGGGTGTCATCATTGGTAATGATTCGCAGGATTGCGAGCTTGGTGATAGGTCTAGTGAGTGTCGTGGTTGCTGTTCTGATTGTTGCTACTCTTGAAAGTCCATCTGGTCCTGGGTGTAAGGTCAACACTCTAGCTAATGGCCATTTAGCTGGAGGAAACCTTTCATCTGTAACGAGGACCAGGGAACCAACCTTGATGCCATTTCGTTAGAGGAACGACTTTGAAATAGAGAGTTGTTGCTGAAGGTACGACCGAGACCACCAAGCCCAGAATTGTTGCGTTCTTTGTTGGATCAGTTGCCACCGATATAGTCGTGAAACTTGTGTGTCCATTAGAGATGGTTAGGGCAAGGATGTTAAGGTGTCTCCGATGAGAAAATGTCATGGAGTGAGAGCTATCAGATCATCAGGATCATTACAAAGGGGTTCGAGTGGGCGTGAGTTGAGCAGTGCTTCAATTTGAATGATGAGTGTTGTGAGTTCTTCGAAAGTCATTGTGATATTTTTGACTGTCCGATTGAGATGATGTTTGATTGATTTCACAACTGATTCCCACTTTCCGCCCATGTGAGGAGGTGCAGCTGGATTAAATTGCCAATAGACACCTTGATCTGTCATGAATTTGGTGAGGACCTGACGTTCTTGAGTATATCAAATGAAGAGGCGTTTGATTTCTGCACTAGCCCCTAAGAAATTTTTTCCACAGTCTGAGGAGAGTGTGTGACATATGCCTCGTCTTGAGATGAATCTTCGGAGGGTAACTATGAACTCTTCTGTGGAGCAATCTATAACTAGCTCCAAATGGACTGCTGATGTGGTCATACAAACAAATACACATATCCAGGCCTTTTGTGTTTTGGCCCCGCGGCCTCGCCAAGTTTTCATTGTGAGTGGCCCGGCATTATGTACACCAGTGTTGAAGTATGGTATGGATGGAATAACACGAGCTCTAGGTAGTTGGCCCATGAGCTGTTGCATTCTGAGTCCTCGTTGTCTTTTATTGGATACCTTCCACCTAGAATCCAATACTGCTGCCTGATTGTTGCAAGTGTTAGATGAACGGTACCATGGAGTGTCTGTGGTGAGCGTCTGTTATAACAAGAGTGGTGAATGTTGAATTCTTTGGTAATGTTGCAGGATGTTTGCTGTCAGGATCCAGTCTCGAGTGTTGAAGTCGTCCTCCAACTGTAAGGACTCCTTCAGCATCAATGAAGGCTGTCAATCGATTGAATGGAAGCGTGGTGTTGATGGAAGCTTGGAGTTTGCTAAGAGTGCCTTGATTTCGTGATTAAAATACGCTGCTTGAGTTGACTTTATCCAAAATTTTTTTGCTGTCTCTAAGTCTGCTGGAGTTAGGGGTAGTGTTTCATCCAGTCTGCCTTTGAATTTTGAGATGGCCTTGTAAATGATAGCAGTTATTCGAATGAGTTTGTTGAGTGTGGAATAGCGTTGTAGGAGTTCCCACTGAGTTGAATGGTTGAGTGTTGTCGCGACAAAAGTGATACCAGGTTGTTTTTCGAAATCACAATTTTCGTCATGGGTTAGTTGTTTTAATGGCCAAAATTCCTTTGACTTAGAGAGCCAGGTGGGTTCCGAACAACATAATGAATTGTTGATGAGTTGTAGAGTGTCTATGTCTCGAAATGCGCAGTCAGCTTGATTGTCCTTGCCTGGAAATGAAAATGGCGCCAGTGAGCATTTGGAACTAGATCTTGAATCTGGAGAACTCGATTTCTAACAAAGTCCTTCCATCTAGCTGCATGAGTGTTGATCCATGTGAGTGCGACTGATGAATCCGTCCACAAATATGTTGAGTCTATGTTCACATGTAGAGTAGCTTGAACATATTTGATTAGTTTGGCTATCATGAGTGCAGCAGTCAGTTCAAGTCGTGCGACTGTGAGTTTTTTGAGAGGTGCTACCTTGGTTTTGGCGCAAATGAGAGTAGTTATGGGCCCTGTGGACGGAGAGTGTGCTTTTTAATGGATTACCGCTGCCGTTGCGAGTTGTGATGCATCAGAGAAGCCATGGAGCTCACATGTTGAGTTGCTATAGGTGTTGATCCACCGAGGTAGAGTGACTGAATTAAGATTTGAAAGGTCTTCTCTGATTTTATACCATTGTTGAGCGAGTGGTGGTGGTATGCTCGCACTGTAGTAGGTGCAGCGAATCCTAATCAATCAAATATCTGAGCTACTGCAGATAACATGAGGTGCTCCGTGATTGTCGATCCTGATCTTGATTGTTTGGAAGAGAAGTTGAGTGTGTCTGTCAAAGGATTCCAGTTTAATACGAGAATTTTGGTTGTGCAGTCATCGAATGAAATAGTTGTGGAGTGGCTGATAGAGTTGGAAATGCCTTACAGCACTGATGAGTTATTTGAGTGCCATTTAGCGTGAGGAAAGCTTCCCGCCATACAGAGTTGTACAAGTTCTTTCGCAACAGTTTTGAGTTTGGGTTGTCTGCTCCTCCAAATATGTCATCTACATTTCTGCCATAACTGATAGCTTGTGCTGCTAAGGGAAATTTTTGTCCCTCATCTTCCAGTCACTGCAATAGTACGTGCACAGCCAGGTAAGCTGCTGGTTTGGTGCCATAGGTTACCGTGGTAAGTAGATATGGAGTGATTTTTCCTTGATTGTCTACCCATAATATTTGTTGAAGATGTCAGTCATTCTTGTGTACAATGATCTGACGGTACATCTTCGTAATGTCTGTTGCAAACACACATTTGCGACGTTGAAACCAGAACAAAACGTCTATAATATCTAGTTGTATTTTAACTGCAGTATGAGCAATGTCGTTGAGTGAGTAGCCAGATGAAGTGGGACTTGAACCATGAAAAACCACCCTGAGCTTGGTGGTTGTGCTGCTTGGCCTGCAAGTTTTTGGCAATAAAAGTTAATTCTGAGCCAGGGTCAATTAATGCTCTAGCTTGATGTGTCCCTGTTGCGGAAATCACACGAATGAGTGCTGTTGCTGGTAGTGTGGATTGATGTGTAGGCAAATTGTGAGGTTTAGAGTGTTGAGTTCCGTGATGATGAATTGTGAGACTTTTGGTCGATGCAAACTCACGATCAGGAACATGATTTTCTAGTATATCGTTGAGTGTTGTTTGAAGTGTCGAGACTGCACCGAGATCCTAGCAAGTGGCATTGTTTTGATGTCTTGCTGATGAAGTGTCATTGAAGGCGTCATGAAGAAGAGTGTGATGCCTATTTGGGCATTTTTTGCTTGAAGAATTGCTTCTGCATGCATGAGTGTTGTGGCGATTCCTATGCAATTCAGGCACAGTTTTTTCTCCTTGATCAGCCTTAGTCGTGCTTCTGGTGCGATGGTTTCAAATTTGATGCAATGAGCTATAAAATGATCCATAGAGCAGTAGTCGCATACATAGCGAGAATGAGACTGATGTGATACATGACTGGCCTTAGAGGTGACAGGTTGATGTTGTTGGGTACCTGAAATGGGATGTTTCCCCAGTACTTCGATGTTTCCAAGGGTTCTAATTCGTGATGATAAGAAGTCAAGGAACTCCTGAAAGGTGGGAAGCTCCTGATTGTCACCTTATTTTGTTTCCCACTTTTCTTTCGTGTCCTTGTCGAGATGACGAGTAATGTGGTACACTAAAAAGCAATCCCAATTTTCAGTCGATTGTCCCAGGAGCTCTATAGATTTCACTGCATTTTTGATTGTGGTTATAAGTGCGGTGAGTTGTGCTGCCCAGGATGATGCCCGCTTGACTTTGGCGATCACGCTGAAGATCTGGTCTAGTTGGGCATTCACTAATCGTCTTTTGCTTTCAAATCGTTGTTTTAGAGTTTCTCAAGCTACAAGAAAGCCCTCATCGTAGAATGGCATTGTTACAATTGCATCACGGGTCCACGGGTGTACTCTCTTAAGTAGTGAAGCTAGGAAATATTGTCGAGCTGGGGGTTCTTCATTACCACTGGTTGAAACGTTTCTTCAAACATAACCCATGATGCAAAATCTCCGCAGAATGTTGCTAGTGAAATCTTAGGAAGAGTTAAAACTGCTGAGATGTTAGAGGATGGGTTAACTGGTTGGTTTCCTTGAAGCCTTCGATGAGTGTTTCTAATTTTAGCCAACAACATTTTACATCCGCCAAATAAGAGAGCTTCTTTGGTAAACATATCGTCACTAAAATAAGAATGAGTTTTATGTGGACCTGGCCAGGCTATTTCCAGGTATGAGTGTTGTTTAATGAATGCCTTATGATGTGTGTCGACTTGGTCATCAATAAGATTGGCTTCCTCTACAATTAATGTAGCACCTTCATCCTTTACTGAGCCTGAACAATTTTTTATTAGTGTAATGCAACAGAACTGACGTTGGAAGAACTGAAGGAAATGAAGAATGTGATCGATTGCCTTGTTTATTGCAGGGTGCCTCAAAGTCTTGATGTCCAGTTGGTGAGGCTGTTGATGATGTGAGGTAGGTTAATGGAATTTCCAATGTTAATGAAGTGGCTAACGGCTGAGTTTCTGACGTGTCAGACTTAGAAGTAAGGTTTGATACATTCTCCATGAAGATGCAGTTACCAACACGAGTTCACAAATGTTTATTTAATGTAAAGTTAAAATGAAGATGATTTCAGAGAAGTTTGTTTAATGAAAAACTAAAAATCTGAATAGAGCATTTTCACAAAATTATAATTTCAAACCCAAAATTTCTTAATCACTTATGAATACCAAGCACGTAGTTTACGAACTTTTGCATTGCCAACCAAGCGATAGGAGAATTTTTTTTTTGCCTGAGATTGTTACATTACTTTTCCGTTATCTTGTGTATCTATTGAAATTTCATGTATATTTAAAAAGAGCAAATAACAGTTCAAAATGTGCTTTCAATTGTTTTCTAAAAACCACATCTTCATATTTGGTTAATTAATCTTGATTGATGATGCATTGGATTGCTTAGTTATTACAACGCTTATCCCGAATTAAATATTAATCACAATCCAGTTACTTAGAAACTCACAAAATCAATTAATATATATATCCACAAAACGCTGGTTTAGCCGGCTCGAAGGACCAAAAATGTTTATGAGTTTATAAGTTTGTAAGTTTTCTTACAAAAAATGTGTATAAATAAACTAATAGTTTCATTTTGCTTTTCTTACAAATTCCATTTATACATTTATATACTAAGTAACTTCGACACACGTTCTTCATGGTAATTCCAACACCGACCGACTGGTCCTCGTTCATGGCAATCGATCATGGCCAGGGATTAACGGGATGACCATGGTCATTAGGATTGCCAGGTCAAAGTTTTAAACAAGCTTCTACGAGCAAAAAACTAATAAAAATGCAAAATCTGAATTATATCATGCATCCAAACTTTTGTCTGCACACCTCTAACACCTTAATTTAGAGTAAAAAGAAAAGGTAGGAAATAAAAGTTTGTTTCTTTGTCCGGAAATTTCAAATATATTTGAGTTAACCTTAAACTTCACAATCGAGTTAAAAACATATGATCCTCGGTCCGCGTTGTTTATTAAATCGTAACTCCGTCTGTATGAGATCTGGTAAATGCAGCAAAAGCTTTTCTTAGGGCTTTTGATATACAACGCAGGCCAATGTTAATAGCTATCCAGGTTATATGCGTCGTGTTACTGGCATAACAGTTGACGTTCATGGCGACTCTATCTAACCGTTATGTTGTTCCTTAAAATCCATATCTTCTAGCGACATTTGATTGCCACTTAAATGTGGAAGTGCTGAGAACAGTTGAGAGCCCAACATATATGTACAAATATATTTATAAGGGGTACGATTGGGCCTCATTACAGTGTGGAAGAGCTAGTGGTGCAGTTCAGAGCAAAGTTCATATAGATGAAATCGATAGCTTTTTGTACGGTCCCTTTGTTGGATCTACGGTAGCTTATTAGCGCATAAATGACCATTCAATGCATCAATGCATAATATATTCAATGCATAATATATTATAGTTCGACTTGAATATCACTTGCCTCACCGGCAAAATGTGGTCTTTAGGGATAGAAATGCTTAGCAAGCTATACAAAATCACGAAAAAACTACTGCATTCCATGAAATCAATCGAATTGATTCGTCCGATTTTCTGTATACAGAGACGCCGATACATTATATTTGGATAGATAGTGAAAAGAAATGGGAAATAACGTCAAAGAGGAAATAGTAGAGCTATTGCTAGATTATTTTATGTTTCTCCAAAAGATGTTGAACTGTTTCATTTGAGACTATTTTTGCTTCATTTGTTTTCAGGATTTGCGTATTGTCGGTCTTATTATTTACCAAACATTTTCAGCTGCAGCACATGCACGAGTTATCGCATCAAATGAGAGGGAGTGCCGTGATTGTTTATAAAATGTAAAAGAATGTAAGTCTGCTCAGCAGTTAAGAGAGTTATTTTCCATTACCTGTTTTTGTTATAAACGTTCCTACAAATGCTTTTCATTTATGGAATGAATTCAAAAATTACATGTGTGAAAACCTTTTAAAAAATTTTTCAGAAAACGGTTCATATTATCGTGCTTTATTAGTTATTGAGGAAATTTTGTTCAGTCATAATTTTTTATGTGAACAGTTAGACCTTCCAATACCTCAATCTTTATCAGCTATTATAACATCTGAACACACAATTTTTGACGAAATGTTCTAAAATGCCAATGCCGAGCAACGATCCGTTATTGATTTAATTTTACAGTAAGTTTTAAATTGTGTAACTGGTTGTAACATTTTTTGTCTTACAGCTCATAGTGGTTGTGGTTACACTTTTGTCCAAACCGCGATTGTTCACAAATTGAATTGTTTGAACTTGCAATGTATTGCGTCTGCTTTTAGTGGTATTGCATCCACTCTTTTAAATCAAGGTCGAAGTATTCACAACGTTTTCATATAATACTTACACCGATTTTAGGGAATTCCGTATCAAGCCTTTCTGTAAACAGTGCACAAGCACAGTTCACAAGATCTGCATCTATCATTATCATAGATGAAATTTCAATTTGCCCGATTAATGCTCTCAAATTAATTGACCATGTTGTAAAACATTTATGCGGTACTTCAACTCAACTTTTCGGAAGTAAAACTATTTTACTCTGTGGAGATTTTTGGCGAACATTGCCAGTTGTACCTACCTCATGGTACATGTGAATCACTTTTTGAGAATTGCCTTATTTCATGCTCCGAATTTTCGATATTCCACAAAATAACTTTGACACAAACCATGAGAGCTTTACCAAATGGAATAGAATTCGTTTGATTTCTAAATTTTTCACGTACACTACTGCCATTTTCCTTTGAAAGAACTCAATTTCCCTTCATTCTGGCTTTTGTGATGACAATTAATAAATCCCAGGGGAAAATGTTTCAAAAAGTAGGAATATTATTAAGACAACCTGTATTTCCTCACGGACAGTTACACCTGCGCAAGGTGGTGATTTAATAGCAAGAGATGATTTAATGTTTGCAAAAAGTATTGTTTATGAGGAATTTTAAGATCTTTTTGAATCCGCAACCGCAAGCGCTAGGTTTTTGATAGTTTTAGGTGGGGTCTCATTCAATAAAGCTGTTTGTTGCCATGCTAAATGAGCTTAAATGATTGCTACGGCAGTCTGAACTAAATCACCTGTTTACTGACATTGCTACTGTATATATAGCTATAAGAGTAAGCGAGCTATTAGAGTAAGCGCAGCAAACGACGGGGGTTGGCGAGCGTAGCGAACAGAAAATTAGTATCAACATTTTTACCGAAAAATTATATTTTCCGATGAGGCTCATTTCCACCTTGGAGGCTATGTCAATAAGCAAAATTGTCGCTTTTGGGGATCAGAAAATCCATACGTTACTATGGAGAAGCCGATTTATCCACAACGAGTGGCTGTTTGGTGCGACGTTTAGTAAGGCGGCATCATTAGGCCAATTTTTTTGAAAATGAGGAAGGAGCCATCTTCACGGTCAATGGCGAGCGTTACAGAGCCATGTTAAATGGATTTTTGTTTCCACAAATTGAAGAGGGTTACATGGACTGCATTTGGTTTCAACAGGACGGAGCCACTTGCGACACAGCCAACGAAACAATCGATCGTTTGCGCACCATTTTCAAACATCGAAATTCTGATTCGAATTGACCGGCACAGAGCTGTGATTTGAACCCATTAGACTATTTCTTGTGCGCATACATTAAGGACAAATGTTGCGCTTATCATCCAGAGACGATTGAGTCCTTAAAACACGAAATCGAAGTTGCTGTTCATGAGATTGAAGCCCGAACAATCGAAAATGTACTGAAAAATTGGATTCATCCGATGGGGTACTGTAAGGCCAGCCGTGGCACTCATTTGAATGATGTTGTGTTTCACACGTAAATAAAAATTTTCAATCTTTTCATCCGATACCCGATTCAAATTCCAAATCGTATATGCCCCACCCTTTATCTCTAGAGTTTCCCTGACAGAAGGTAATGAAGAGACAAAATAACACAGAAGAAATGGCCAATAAATCAGTGTTTGGGGCTAGAATTGTAATACACTTAATTTTATACATTCAAACCATGTAAACACAAATGTAAACACAAATGGTATCGATTTGAACCAATTGCTACCAAATTTTACTATGAAGCAGAGTGTCTATATCGCGACCGCTCAGATCAATTTTGTGTGCGACTTTGCGAACGCCACCTAATTTTGCGTCGACGAAATATGAAACCTTTGTAACCAAACTCCTTCTAGACCGTTTGAGCAATCGATCTCAAATTTTACATGCTAATAGTAGTTTCGACGGTGACTGCTAACATCAATTTTTTGTTACTAAATTTGCGAAAAAAATCACTTGGGGTAGACTTCTTAGTTAACAATTTTTCTGATGAACGAACCAAAATTAGTACGAAGGTTTGTGTCATGGAAATCTAAATTTAGATTTTATGTTTTAAGAATGACCACTGCGTTTTTTTTCCAAGAATTCCAAAATATACGGCAAACAAAATACAATGTTGACAAAAAATCGCTGTGTTTTTAACAACAAACGTTAGTTTACTTGTAAAAATTAAGTTATGGTATTGATACTAGGCAATTAGTTTTCAAGTGCTCACACCAGAATTAGTACTTGGATAAAGATCCTAGCACCTGATTTTTGAAGCTGTTTTCAGGAGCTTTCGCCAATTCGCTGTAGAGAATTTGAAAACCTGAAAAGAAACTTTATTCTGGTTTTTAATTCGTGGCAACTGGATTTTTATAGGTTCATTAAAAATAGTAAGTATATTTATGAATTTGAAATCATATTACATCAATGATTCCCGAAATGGGAAATTAAACATTTTTCTTCTGTTTAAATGGTACATTTACGGTGAAAATTTGAATTTACAAGGTTTTTTTGCCGGTAGCGGCTAATCGAAGCGTCCTACGACGTTCAAATGTATGACAGGCCCTCATTATTTTTATATTAATAAAAACACTATTGTTTTTCTCTACATTCAGTTTTTAAAGATTTGCATACAATAGATGCGAAAATTGATAAAATTCAGATTTATAATTTTTAACGGTTTTTTGCCGTAGCGGATAAGTGAAGCGTCCTACGGGGATCATATGGATGACCGACCCCTTTATTATGACATTTAATTTTTCCCTACCATCAGTTTTTTTTAAATGTGTCCATACCCAATCAAGAAAATATAACAAAATTACGTGAAATTAGTGAAATCCTATAGTAAAGGTGGATCAATTGAATTAATTACTGAAAACTATTCCATAACTTCAATTAATATACTCCAACCTATCATAAATAAACTCATAGATTCATAAGTAATATACAAAACAATATACTAGAAACCCCATGTTATAAAAAAATTAAGATTAATTAGAAAAAGTTAATAAGAGTAATAGGAATCAATTTCAAAGTTTAGCATTTTTTAGAACAATGATTAAAATAAATTACATTTTTTCGAAATTACTATATAACATAAATTAGAGAAGATGAGTAATTTAATAATGTAGAGGAAATATTAATTTATAAACGATCATCAAATAGGCCTCACAATAGGATTAGAACTAAGATAGAAAATATCTATTGAGTTTCCTTACAGCAGGTACAGGATAACAGATAGAATAACAAACATTCAAATCAAGTAAACACACATGGTATCAATTTGGACCAATTGCCACCAAATTTTACATTTCCACAGTGACTATGAAGCAGAGTGTCTATGTCTCGATCGCTCAGCTCAATTTTGTGTGCCACTTTGCGAACGCCACCTGGTATATTTTTAGAAAACGTTTGAATTTTCATCAGTTTTTGATTCATAGCGGAGAAACGAAGTACTCTAGCGAGTTCACATATGTGACCGATCTTCACTATTTTCTGATTTTCTACATTTTTTCCTTAACCACTTGTCTCAATATTGTGTTTTTAAGGATTTTCTTAGAAAAAAGTAAGGTTTTCAATACGGAAAATATTAAATTTTAGGAATTCAGATTTGCATCAGATTTATTGCTTTCTAAGGCTGAACGAAGTGTTTTCGGAAAACACTCAAACCCTTCATTTCAGAAATAATCGGCATATCAGAAAGAATTGCTATATTGAACATTAAGCTACCCCCTGGTAAAAAAATATGGTCTGTAGTGCAAGTCTACTCGCCAACCGAGCAATCTACTACCTTAGAAATTGAGTCATTCTACGCGTCTCTTAATGCTGCCATAAAAAAACATGCACAAAATAATTGCATTGTAATGGGGGACTTTAATGCACAAGTGGGAACACCGAGAAATGGAGAAGACATCGTACTGGGTCCCTACAGTAGCGGAAAAAGAACAAGAAACGGACAGAAACTAATCGAAATGGCGTTCGAAAACAACATGAAAATACTAAACAGTCAGTTCAAGAAAAAAGTTTTTAGCAGATGGACATGGATATCGCCAGACGGCCGGTATAGAAACGAAATAGACTACTTTCTAACGAACAGGCCCAGATCATTTGACGACTGTAGTACCATCGCAAACCTCAACTTCAATAGCAACCATAGAATGCTAAGAGCATGTCTGAACAAATCATCTGCTACGAAATCAAGCCGACCTTTCAAAGAGAGAGCAACAACATCACACATCAACGCAAGTGTAGGCACCATCAAAGAGAATCTCAACTCTGTGACAGAATCACGTCTCGAACATCTAAGTACCCAACAGAAATACAACGTATTACATGAAATACTGACAGCAAGAGCTGAAACCAGCACTGAAGGCAAATCAAAGAATAAGAGACTCATATCAGAAAAAACTAACGATCTCCTAGATGAAAGATCAAAATTAATCAGCATATCAAATAAAACGAAAACTATCAGAGAACAAATAGGAAAACTGAGCAAAAAAATTAAGATGGAAATAAGAAAATATAGAGAACGCCTGAGAATCAATACTTTTGAAAAATACATCAACAAGACCGGTGGCATAAAAAAGGCCCTCAAAGCTTTATCAGACAAAACCAACTGGATACCTAATATGAAAGACCGACAATGCAGGACAAGGACAAAGAGGTCAGACATATCATCAATAGCAACAAACTTCTATAAAAACCTATATTCCAGCAAGAATCAAATAGAAAGTACCGACCTAAACAATAGCGACAGTGTGCCATCTATACTAGAAGATGAAATACACAAGGCAATCAAAACACAGAAAAAAGACAAAGCTCCTGGTCCAGACGAGATCAGCAACGAATTACTTCAAAGCTGCAGGAACTACATTGCACCACTATTAAAGTAAATTTTCAACGACATATTAAACACCGAAATAGTTCCGACACAGTGGACAACATCAACGATCATCCTGCTTCACAAAAAAGGCGACAAGGCAGAAATAAACAACTATAGACCCATCAGTCTAATGTCAAACATCTACAAAATCTTTGCCAAAATAGTCCTAGGCCGAATAACAGGAACTCTGGACGAAAACCAGCCTAAGGAGCAGGGCGGCTTTAGAGCAGGCTACTCAACACTAGACCATATACATACTGTGAGACAAATTTTCGAGAAGAACAAGGAGTTCAACGTACCATTCTACTGCTGTTTCATCGACTACAATAAGGCATTCGACTCAGTTGAGCACGAAAGTATCTGGCACTGTCTAAAGAACCAAGGAGTCGAACAAAAGTACATCAGAATTATAAAAAACGTATACACTAACAGCACGGCTAAAATAAAGTTAGAAAAAGAAGGAAACGAAATAAAAATAAACAGGGGTGTAAGACAAGGAGACCCGTTATCGCCTAAACTATTCACAGCCGTCCTAGAAGAAATCTTCCGAAAACTAAATTGGGATCAGTTTGGACTGAATATAAACGGGGAAAAACTATCTCACTCACGGTTCGCTGACGACATTATATTATTCGCCGAAACAAGAGAACATCTACAAACCATGCTCATAGACCTAGAAAGAGAAAGCGGCAAGGTAGGTCTAACAATGAACATCGCCAAAACAGAAGCGTTAACGAATGCGTCTGAAGATCCCATCATCATAAATGGCGAGCCAATCGACTATGTGAGAGAGTACAACTATTTAGGCCAACAAATTTCAATGACAGATGTAATGTCAAAGGAAATAGATACCAGAATTGGGAGCGCTTGGAAATGTTACTGGCGTCTAAAAGAAGTGATGAAAAACAAAGAAAACAAGGTTTCCATCAAATCAAAGCTGTATAACACCTGCGTGCTACCAGTTCTAACTTATGGATGCCAAATCTGGGCTCTCACCAAAGCGCAAAGTAAAAAACTGGAACCTTGTCAGTCAGCAATGGAGAGAAGCATGCTGGGCATAAGGAAGTCTGACAGAATACGCAACAAAACCATCAGGAGACGTACGAAGATAGAAAACGTCTCAGTCAGAATAAGAAAACTCAAGTGGCAATGGACAGGCCATACCTTAAGAGGCATCGATAAGTGGAACAAAAACATAATGTCCCGGTATCCGACAAACAGAAAAAGGAAAAGAGGTAGACAAATTCGAAGGTGGGAGGATGAAATAAAGGCAACAGCTGGAAAACTATGGGTTAGAAAAGCCCTAAATCGGGAAGAGTGGAAGAAATTGGAGGAGGCCTTTGCCAAATTTGGGCAAACAGACGGAATTGGCGGCGGCACCTACTCAGCAGAGTCGGTAATTTAAAATTATCTTCTGTAAATATTATTTTCCGTCTGAACAAAAGGCTTATTATTGTTATTATTATTATAAGGCTGAACGAAAATCTGAACTTGGTCCGATTTCCTAACTTTTGTATGGACACATCTTTAAAAACTCAATGTAGCGAGGAGTGGTATATGGAAAAAAATTATAAAATATAAAAATAATTGGTGCTATCGTACTTTTAAGCCTCCTAGGATTCTGGTTCCTGGAAACTATAATGTCCTTTAACCTGAATTTCATAGATTTACTTACCATTTTTCATAATCCAGTTAAAATCCACCTGCTACGAGTTGAATGAACCAAAATCGTTTTTCAACCCTTGTGAAGGGATCCTTATTGTTGATGAAAAAAAAAATCGATTCGAATTGTTGGGAAAAATTCGAGTCGATTTTATGTACTAACACACTGCCAACAATCCCTTTGGTGATGTGTGTAGCTACGTACATATATAACCAGTTTTGAATTTATTTCACAGAAAATTTCGATCTATGAAATAAATTCGAAACCGGTTTTCATCCTAACGACACAAAAAAACTTGAAGAGAGCAAGCTCTGCAATGATTCATGTTACCAACAACAACTTGGCAAAAACTCCTGAAATAAGCTTTAAATACGTGTGGCAACTCGTTGTATGAACGCGAGATATCTGATGATTGTCTGTGCCACGGCACACATCTTTATTACCGTGATCACCGAATGCAACCCCGGGCCCACACCTTAGAACTAAGTCCATCAAAAATCATCGAAGACGCACATCTTTAGACCACGATCATCTAAGTTACCCACCTAAACGCAAGAAAATCACCCAGAACACATCCTCTATGTAATGTATATCAAAGGGCGTAGCCAGGTTCCGTTAAGGGGGGTGGGTTGGGCAGGCTCGAAAGAAACAAGAATATACATAGAAATAAAAAACAAATATATATTAGTGACTAAGTTTATTTTACAAAAACAGCGACTAAGTTCTTCACAAAACCGATTCAATACCTCAGATTCAATGGCATTCTTATTTACTTGTACCATGATTCGGTGTACACTTAGCATACAAAGGCCGTTCAAACGGTTTTCAGTCATCGTAGACATCAGCCACGTTTCAACATGACGCAGTGTAGAAAAGGACCTCTCTATCTTACTTGTAGTGCAAAGTTGTGTCAAGGAAATAAGCATTGCTTTTTTTGTTGCGGGAAAGAAAATATTCGCCTCCTTTAACACTTCAGTAAAATCTAGTTTTCCGACATCTTATCTGGTCATAACCTTGTTCAGCTTGTCCTGCAACTTTTTATGCTATAGTTCGGCTTCCTGATTAAAATTAAGTAAATCGTAGTATTCGCAGAAACGCTGTGCTTTTTCTTTGACATCAACTAACGACATATTCAACATTGTGCTAGGATTGAGCGACATTAATCCGAATGCAGGCAGGTTTATATCACCAAAACGATGTTCCAGTGCCGATGTTAGGAAATCTAAATAAGGAATAACGATCGATCGCTTCCAAAAATAGCCTTATTTGTCGGAAGTATTTGAAGGCTCACTCCGTACGATCGGCGACAAGAAGGATACACCCCCGATCTATGCCATAAACCATCGGCATCAGGACATATAACCCTTGAATCAGTGTGTCCTTGATGTCACCGAACGCAATAAATTCACTGTAGCACAATACAATGTATAACTCCTATACAATGTACAACTTCACAAAATACGATTTTATGAAATTGGCCTGTCGATTTAATCAAGTTTTTTTTTTTTATTAAAGTAGGTATTACGGTTCATAAGCATTCCTGATAATAAGATGCATCTTCTAGGGGGGGGGGGGGGGGGGGGGTCAGCTGCCCCACCCTGCACGTACCTCACTACACCCCTGTGAATATCGACCATGGAACGCAGCTGACGCCATATAAGTTGATGGAAACGTAAAATTGGATGACCCAACCTCGGAATAAAATTAAAATAATTGTTTTTTATTAGTATGGACTTGAATCAATCTCTATAATAGAATAGTATGGTTACAGAATAGATAAATCGCAAGTTTACTGTTTTGCGCCATATTTTAATTTCTTGTTCGTTGCTGCTGTTTTGTCGATGAAGTTCATCTATTTGGGCGATTCTTTAGTATCAATATCCTCTTGTTGAGCTGAGCGAGCGAAGCTCTTATACGTCGACGAAATATGAAACCGTTGTAACCAAACTCCTCCTAGACCGTTTGATCAATCGATCTGAAATTTTACATACTAATAGTATTTTCGACGGTGAGTGCTAACATTTATTTTTTGTTACTAAATTCGCGAAAAATAATCAGTAGGGGTAGGCTTCTTAGTTAAAAATTTTTCTGATGAACGAACCAAAATTAGTACGAAGGTTTGTGTCATGGAAACCTAAATTTAGATTTTATGTATTTAAAACGATCACTGCGTTTTTTTCCAAGAACTCCAAAATATACGGCAAACAAAATACAATCTTGACAAAAAATCGCTGTCTTTTTGATAGTAGACGTTAGTTTACTTGCATAAATGATGCTATGGTATTGATCTTAGGTAATTAGTTTTCGCGTGCTCGAAGCAGAATTAGCTTTTACATAAAGATCTTAGCACAGGCACCTGATTGTTTCCGGGGCTTTCGCTAATTCGCTGTGGGGAATCGGAAACTTTGAAGAGAAAATTTATTTTGGTTTACTCACACCGTAGCAAGTGGATTTTGACAGGTTCTTGAAAAAAAGTATTTTAATTTATGAATTTTGAATCATGAAACAAGAAAGATTCCGGGAATCAGAAAATGGACTATATTCTTCAGGTTTTGAGGGTACTTTTCCGGTAAAATTTTGAATTTTCAACGGTTTTTTGCCCGTAGCGGCTAAACGCAGCGTGCTAAGGTGTTTGTATGTATGACCGGCCCCCATTATTTTGTCTTTTTCTACCTTTTTGTCATATTTTATTTTTCTCTAAATTCAGTTTTTAAAGATATACATACAAAAGATCGGAAAACTGATAAAACTCAGATTTTGAATTTTTAACAGTTTTTTGCCCGTAGCGGCGAAATTATGCACTTAAGGGGTTTCATATGTACAAACGATCCCCATTATTTTGACATTTTCTACCTTTTTGTCATACATGATTTTTCTCTAAATGGAGTTTTTAAACGTGAACATACAAAAGATTGGAAAATTTATAAAAAATGTTATAAAGATTTTGGACATTTACTGTTTTTTTGCTCGTAGCGGCTAAACGAGGCATCCTTGGGAGCTCATATGTGTAGCTGACCCCCTTTATTTTGACATTTTCTACCTCTTTTTCATACATAATTTTTCTCTGAATTGAGTTTAAAGACGTGCATACAATAGATGGTGAAAGTGATAAAATTCAAATTTTGAATTTTCAACAGTTTTTTGCCCGTACCGGCCAAACGAGGGGTCTCACGGTGTTTATAAGTATTACCGATCCCAATTATTTTGTCATTTCCTGCATTTTTGTCAAGCATTAATTTCCTCTACTGCGAGTTTTTATAAATGTGTCCATATCCAAAATTACGATTCCAGCTAATAATTTTGTAAATCATTGAAATCTGATAGTAAAGATGAATGAATTATTGAAGAAATCTGATAGTAAATATGATTGAATGGATTACTGAAAATTGTTTCATATCTTCAATTTATACACTCGTCATCATAATAAATATACAAATAGATTCATAAATCATATAAACCACACAATACTAGAAATCCCATTATAACAAAAAGTCATGATAAATAAGATAAAAAGAAACCAAGTGCGTGTCGGACACACATAAGCTAAGGGTTCCGTAGAATGCCGCATAAAGTATTGAGTTAAAGAAATCTTTGTTGGTAGCTTGAAACATCGAATATCTACATAATTAACGGTAAGACTCTTATTGTTCAAACCAAAAATCGTTGACTGTTTTTATATAGTTCTACTACCTTTAATTTATTCAGATTTTTCTGGCCCGTCGTTCAAAAGTAAGAGAGGGGGAGACACACTTTTGACGTTTTTAGAAGGAGAAAAGTTTCTAACAACATCATTGTCATTTTTAAAGACTTATCCTCAAAATTCCTCACACGGGTGTGTGTAATGAAAAAAAAAATCTTGTCCCTCAGACACATGCATGGAGTGCCACCCTTAATAAAACTTTTTTCCTTACTTTCACTACTGCATTTTCTAGTGGTTCACAGGATACACCTTACTTCTAAATTTCATTTATATAGTTTCAATAGTTTCCGAATAAAATGGCTGTGACATATGGACAGACGGACATGACGAAACTATAAGGGTTCCGTGTTTTTTACGGAACCCTCAAAATGCTAATTAGAGTAATAGGAATCGAGTAATTTCAAGTTTAGCATTTTTCAGAACAATATATAGCATAAATTACATCTTTTCTAAATTATTTAACATAAATTAGAGAAGCTGAGTAATTCAACAGAGTAGAGGAAATAATAATTTATAAACTATAATTAAATTGGGCTCACAATAGGATTAAAACTAAGATAGAAAATACAGAGAGAGGCATCTAGCATTTGGAATACGAACTACAGTCTATTTGGAGTTTGATGGGCAAAATGACTTTCATGAGCTAACAGAAAATTAGTCTTATGTTTGACGTTTACAAAATGGGACGCTTTCCGCTTGAACAAAGTTGGGAACTATTGAAAACTTACTTCAACACTGGTAAGTTTTCTACGGAAACCATAAGAAATTTACGGAAACAATTTGGCTTCCGATCAATTGATTAATCAGTGAAGCGAGTTTGTGAAACCGGTTCGTTATTGGACAAAACAACCCGTTCCCGTTTTCGTCCAGTGCGCACACCCGAAAACATTGCTGCGGTTTCGCACAGTGTGCATGAACAACCGTCAACATCAATTCGTCATCGTTCTCAGGAAATGAACATTTCTCGCAATTGTCTGATGAGAATTTTGGCTACAAACAAGAGTGCAAGAAATGAAGCCTCATGACCATCTGATGCGTTTTATGGTCGCCTATCGCATCGGATGGGCTGAAGATCGTTTGGTCGAAGATGAACATTTTTACCGAAAAATTATCTTTTCCGATGAAGCTCATTTCCACCGTGGAGGCTATTTCAATAAGTGAAATTGCCGCCCTCAGGGTCAATGACGAGCGTTACAGAGCCATGTTAAATGGATTTTAGTTTCTACAAATTGAAGAGTGTTACATGGACGGAATTCGGTTCCAACAGGACGGGGCTGCGACACAGTCAACAATACAGTCGATCTTTTGCGTACCGCTTGTAAACATCGAATAATAAAGCGAAATTGCTAATCCGAATTGGGCGCCTCAGTGCTGTGATTTGAACCCATTAGACTATTTTTGTGGGAATTTACTAAGGATATATGTTACGCTTATCATCCAGAGACGATGGAGTCCTTGAAACACGAAATTGAAGTTGCCATTCATGAGAATGAAGCCCAAACAAGCGAAATGTACTGAAAAATTGCAATAATCCGATGGAGTACTGTAAGGCCAGCCTTGGCAGTCATTTGAATGATGTTGTGTTGTGTGTAAATGGAAATGTTCAATCTTTCTAACAAAGTTCAAGTTTTGGACAAATATTCATTAGTTTTTTTTATATCAGATTCAAATTCCAAATCGTATATGGCCCACCCTTTATCTCTTGAGTTTCTCTCACTGAAGGTAATGAAGACATAGAATAACAAACAAGAAATGGCCAATAAATCAGTGTTTAGGGCTAGAATTGTAATACACATATTTTTTACATTAAAACCAAATCAACACACATGGTATCAACTTGAATCAATTGCTACCAATTATTACATTAGCACAGAAGACTATGAGGCAGAGTGTCTATATATCGACCGCTCAGCTCAATTTTGTGTGCGACTTCGCGAACGCCACCTAGTAGCTTAGGTTTTTATTGAGAGTCCATAATTAATTGCAAGTTACATCAGTACGTTCTTTGAAAAGAATATTTGTCATATTTTTTTTCCATGTTAGTTGATGCGTCGAGGAAATTTGAAACATTTGTAACCAAACTCCTTCTACACCGTTTGATCAATCGATCTCAAATTTTACATACTTATCGTATATTCGACGGTGAGTGCTAACATTAACATTAACATTAAATGTTACTAAATTCGCGAAAATCACTAGGGGTAGGCTTCTTAGTTAAAAATTTTTCTGATCAACGAACCAAACTTAGAACAAAGGTTTGTGCCATGGAATTCTAAATTTATATTTTATGTATTAAGCATGATCACAGCGTTTTTTTTTTCAAGAATTCCAAAATATACGGCAAACGAAATACCTCTCAAATAACCTTGACTTTTTGAACGCCCAATTCAAAAAGTACTTCAACACTGACTTGATTGAATTTGCGACTAAAATCAATAACCTAGTAAACTTTCTAAAAGGTAGCCCTGAAACCACAGAAGCTAAACAAGTTCTATTCAATTTTGCTTACGAGTTAGCACCATATGTTGAGCAATTAAAATAAACATTAACAATGGCAAACTTCAAATCCTTACGCTTAATTGTAACTCACTCAGAACACTCACTAGACAACATGAACTCAAATTAATGTTGCACAAACATAACGTCGACATTGCGTTACTAACTGAAACCAAACTGGATGACAGAACAAAAATCAAAAATAGACTGACAGATTACGAAATACTTACGAAAAACAGACAAGACAGGGGTTGAGGTGGAGTAGCTATTATCATACCGCGCAACGCCAAGTACGAAATAGTCAACACACCACAATTTACATCAATTGAGGCCATGGTTGTCAAACTGACTCTGACAGACGGGTCGCATTTAACACTGGCAGCGGTGTACCATACTGTATCAATTGGTAACTGTGACCTCAAAATACAAGATTTGGACAAACTCAGACAAACGATCAACGAGAACCCTTATATTATAGGGGGTGACTTCAACGCTCACAACAAATTTTGGTCTAGCCAAAAGACAGACGTAAATGGAAAGACACTACTGGACTGGGTGCTGAAACTAGAGCACGGTAATATTTACTCTACTACATTACCCACTTTCCCACGTACAGGTGCCTTCCTTGACCTTAATATCATCCATGATGATATTGAGGTTTTAGCACCAGCACTGGGACCGAATGCCTTACAAACGGTAGATAGTTTTTCAGACCATAGGAGCGTATTATTATCACTGGGGTACAGAATCAGAAGATCAGCCACTTGGCGTACTAACAAATTACGATACGACGAACCCGCTCAGCGTTACAATTTTACTGCCGCGAATTGGAACCGATTCACCAAAATGGTTCAGAAAGCAAATGCCGAACAAATTAAAAACATGAAGAGTGATTGCAACTTAACCAATCAAAATATTGAGAGGGAAATCAGTAGGTTCACTGAAAACGTTGTTCGCGGTATGCAAAAATGCATTCCAAAAGTACTACACCTCAATAGCTGTAGTGTTGAGTTGCCTAAACGCATCCTGAAACTAATCTCCATAAAAAAAAGACTACGTAGGCAGACTTTTGCTTACCTGAAGCGATGTAACTACATAAAGGACGCTCAGTATATTGAGTTGCAACAACAAATTAAACAACTTACTAAAAACATCGACCTTAACATAAGAGACCTATATCAATGCTCTTTGAGAAATAAGTTGCAATCAATAAGGCCAGGTAACAATGTGTTTAGGGGACTCAGCAGATTCAGAGCACATAATAGTCTGGCAGTGAATGCTCTCGTTGACCCTTCAACGAATGCATGCTTGCAGAACGCGAATGACATAAATAATCTCCTGGCCACGGCCTTTGCTGACATTCACTCTCAATGTCAACCGTCCTCTAGGTCAAATTCCGATAATATTATTATCGAGGATGTCACTGAATTCAGGGCCAACAGAGTCAATAGGTTGGTTGGCGAATTCGATCCAGAGCATCCCAGCAACACCAACTCTCTCCAACCCAACGTTTTCTCCACACCAGATCAAATCAAGCATCTCGCCATATCCCTTAAACCCAAAAAGTCCACAGGTCAGGATGGGATACCCAACCTCATCATCAAAAACGTCCCTAATTGTTCCTTCACTCTATTAGCTATAATCTTTAACAACTGCCTGAACAATGGATATTTTCCATGCTCATGGAAAGTTGCTAAGGTTATACCAATTAAAAAACCAAATACAAATCCCCTGGATCCAAAAAGCTACAGACCGATCTCTCTGCTCCCATGTATCAGTAAAATTCTTGAAAAAATTATTCTGAAGCAATTACAAAAGATAATTCAAGACAAAAAACTGATACCGGACTATCAGTTTGGCTTTAGAGCGGGACATTCAACCCTAGATGCAATCACTCTTCTGCATAATAATTTGTTACATAACGCAGTACTTAAAAGAAACACCTACGCAGCGACAATTGACCTGAAAAATGCCTTTGACACGGTCTGGACGGAAGGGCTAATCTGGAAACTGCGCTACCTATATGAGATTCCGGATTACCTTACTGACATGATAGATGCGTACATGACAGATAGACAAACCTTTGTTCATAATAGGAATGTAAACTCCAAAACATTCTATCCAGTTGCTGGAGTCTCCCAAGGCTCAGTTCTCTCCCCCACTCTTTTCGCACTATTCTTGGCCGACCTTCCACTAGGACATCTACCTCTGTATCACTCCGACAACTACGTACAATCCTTACCACCTACAATAACCACACGGATTATCTGTAATACAAAAGTCATTTGTTACGCTGACGACATTATTGCTTTTTCATCCTCTCTCTCACCACAGAAAGGTATCAGCGACCTGAATAGTGCACTGAAGGGCATCTCAGAATTCTTCCAAGCGTGGAGACTGAAAGTCAACACGAGTAAGTGCGAGGCAATACACTTCAAAGGAACTGGCTCGCGCTATTGGAAGAGGATGAGAGGCTATGCAGGGCCGCAAATACGGATTAATGGACAGGACGTAGAGGTCGTAAGCCAAATTAAATATCTTGGCTATACAATTTCTGCTCGCCTTAAACCTAACTTACATGTGAGAGAGAGAGTGAGAATCGCAAAACTGGTGAAGCTCTCGTTAAACCACTTATTGAACCGCAACAGTGGGCTTCACAGAGACATAAAACTGCAACTTTACAAACAAATAATAAGACCGACCCTCACTTACGGAGCACCTATTTGGAACAGACTGGTAGCAAAAACGAACATGAAACGCATTGCGGTCCTCGAAAGGCATTGTCTTCGTACAATTGTCGGTAAAACTTACAAAAGACGGACCCATGACCAAGAACTGACACATACCATAACAAATGCGGAACTCTACGCCTCTGTTAACTGCCCCCCAATAAAAAACTACCTCAATAACCTCCAAAACCGGTACGTTACCCGACTCGACTCACACGCAAATAAACTACTGAAAAACGCGACATTAATTAACGAAGACATTAAATATCTTTATGCAATGCAACCTATCAAACCCATCCAACTCCTATACATCCTCCCCTAACCCTTGTAACCCCAAACAGTTACTGATTTGGCAACTCCTCTCCCTTTATAGCCTTGACAACATCACTTAGGAGATTTACGACAATAGAAAATTTATAAAAAAACAAAAATTAATTTAACAAACAATAATAGCATTAGGAATAATGTAAGATAAGAAAAACAATGTTTTATTTATCATAAGATTAGGTTTTTGTTGGCGTCTTTTTACCTAGTATTAGCATATCAATAACACAATTACGTAATCATAGAAACTAAGTTCACCTACAAGCTTGTACTTAGATATAGATAGGTTTAAACTAGCTGTTAAGTACGATAAATTTTTTCCGAGGTTAGCATATTATTCGTGTTAGATATAAGTCTCATATTGTAAAACGTCTGAGAATAAAACTTTTCTAAAAAAAAAAAAAAACAAAACCGTCAGTGTTTTGTATTGTGTCCATACCCAATTAAGACAATATGACAAAATTACGTGAAATCAGTGAAATTTGATAGTAAAGATAAATCAAGTGAATTAATTACGGAGAATTGTTTCATAACTTCAATATATATACTATTAATTATCATACATAAACACATAGATTCACAAATATTATAAAATATATGATAGCAAAAATTTCATGTAAACAAAAAGCCATGATTGATTAGAAAATGTTAATTTAAGTAATAGGAATCAAGTAATCCAAAAGATTATTAAATTTAAAAGGAATTAAGTAATTTAAAATGTTTAAATTATAAAATGTATCAAACTACTATCAAAACGTTTAGCAGAATTTAGTTGATTTTACCTGAGCATAAAGTTTAATCTGAATCTGGGCACACTGACAATTTTCCTCACCACAAACGCATGTGAACCTATGGCTCACCCTCACGAATATGCAATACTCACCTCTGAATGATTTGCAATATGATTCGAAATTATTTAGATATTCAAGTGTAAAAAGTAAGGACATCCAAGACACAAATAAACCAAACTTCAATTACGAATTTTTTCACAACTATGATACGCAGAAGAAAGATAGATATTTTCTACTATTTGTGAAGGTATATTCTTTCCAATGTGGTATCTAACATCATCATTGGAAAAAACAAATTTTTTGCCCTAAAAAAAATCATTGAGTATATACATAGACGAAATTTTTATGAAAAAATTTTTTTCCTTCGTATCTTAATATTTTATATCTCAAATAAAATTGTGAAGCCTTACGAATCTAAAACAGTTGATTTCACGGTGATATGCCAAACATTCCAGGAGATATCAATTAAATTATTAATATTTTCGAAAATCAATTTGAACTCGGGACTTTCTATAACATTTTAATAAATCACAATGATTTCGAATTTATATGAAAGCAATGTAGACTAATCAAAGTAGTTATGTAGATATATTTGCAATATGCTTCAAATTAATTAAGATATTCGAGTGTAAAATGTAAGGACATAATTTATCCAAGACACAAATTAACCAAACTTCAATTACGAAGTTTTTCACAACTATGATACGAAGAAGAAAGATACACGTAGAAATTATGTGCGAGGGTTTGAGTCATACATAGATATACCTATATCTAGCATAAAGTTGAATCTTAAGCCCGCATCACACGAGGCTAGATTACGCGCTGGAATCTTTGCTTGATTTAGTAGCTAGATTCGTAGCGTGCTATGACGTTAGATGTCGTGATAGCTTTTTTCACGCTTGGCTTCACACGGTGCAAGTTTTGAAGCTGGAAATTTTGAAGTTTTTCATCTGTCATCTAATGTGCATGTCAACCACCGTTTTGTTGCATGCGCAGTGACAGCTCCAATGTAAACAAAAATGGCCAATAATAAGATTATTGCGGAAATTATTAATGGTTGAAGCCTAATTGAACCACCTCACTGGCGCTGACAATTGGGCTTTTGCCAAATATTTCATCCATTAGCTGCTCGAATGGGAAATATTGGCTTCCTGCCCCCGTTCTGTTGGCAGTGTCTTTACTGGCCTTGAAGGCCCGCAGCAAGCTCCGCAGCTTTACCTTAAGGTTCGTTGTTGTGGTGTGACCCGTCTGAAAATATACCATAAATAAATATTCGTTTAGAAACAAAAATTATGAACTCACCTAGATTCCTTGTGCCATCAAATCCTCCAGCACATTCTTCATAGCATTTTTTTTCTTTCGGAAGTCGCTAAACTCAGCTTTCCTCGCCAAGTAGGCCGTCAAAAATGCCCTTGTCTCAGCGACTGTCCAGTGTCTCTTCACGCTTTAAATAAAACACAAACAAAACCAAAACGAGAAGACAAAACGAACACTAATCCATTCATGCAAATTAGTAGAAATGAAAACATTCAAAAAGTATTAAGTAAACAAAAGAAAGCAGAACTAGAAAATTACGATTGATCTTGTTCCATTGTTTGTTGTTTGAGAAGTGACAATTTGTTCTTTGACAATTAAATTGACAGATTTTTCATTCAAATCGTCAGTTCTACCAACCCTGAAAGTAAAAAGTACAGTCCTGATCGACATTTATTTCGTGAGCAGTGCTTCTGCTCACGTTTAAAAACGTGAGCAGGATTGCTCACGAATTGTTGTTGTTCCTCACGTTAAATTCGATTTGCTCATGAGCAGAGCAGCGAAAGGAACGCAACTAGTATGTCGGGATTAAAAGTTCGAACCAATTCGTCGACGTGTTTTTGCATTCACACGGTTAAAAAGTGGTTCGCACCATTTTGCCGACGCAATTGCTTGGTGTAAGGTACGCTAAACATCGATGTTTCGCTGTTCCGGTACTATCGATACTATCGCCAAAACTATCGATACTATCGAATATTTGACTCATCAAAATAAAGACATTATTTTATATCAAAAAATAATCTCTCATGCAGTCTTATTGAAATAAATCTTATATTTACATAAATACAAATTTAAACATTTGGAATTACTTCCATTTCACTTTTTTATAATATAACACTTATTTTATATATAATATAAAGCAAAAACGAAGAGAACGTACGTTATTTATTTTGAATTTAACTCCTTTATTTCTAAAAATAACGAAAAGTTCCCACTTCGCAGCACTAGCACTTTTCAAAACAAACTATTAACGGCTTGAAAGATCCAATGCGACTAACTAAACTACACAACGCGAATTCTATTTCTGCTTAATACTACATTTTCTATTTGCAATCATGCTCGACACCCTAAGTCGTATCAGTTGCATTAATTTCAATTTTGCATTAATACAATCGATAGTTTTCACATACAATCGATGTTTTCGATAGTCTTTAACTTTCGAAACTATTGTTGAAAACGAATTAATATGAAGTCATTTTCGACTTTCCTAGAATAAGCACTTGTAGCAAATATGTTCTTGTTTGTGAATCCCTTTTGTATAATGTCCCTGGCCTTTTGTGTGGTCCGTCTTTTGGGCAGTTTGTCAATTGTTCACACATTTCCACAAAAGAAAAGGAAAATGTGAAGGCAATTCAAACTGCTTTTGTTTTAGTTTTACGAAAATTTAGGGTTTTCATTTATTGAAATTGGAGACAATTTGTGGCCCATTTGCATCACAAATGTGCAACTAAAGAAAGGACCACACAGGCTCAAGTTCGATGTTAGGGCTAGGTCAAGGGACATAGAACCAGTATTCTAGCAATCGTGAATCGGCATAGACCGTTTTTAAATAGTTTTGTTTTACCTTTTGAAATAACTTGTTACTTGTTTTGTACTGTAGGTTAATTAGTTGTATGTCGTATTAATACTCGTAGATGTTAAAATAAAAGTTAAAAATACAGATGAGTGGTTTTTAGTGTTCAACGTGAGACACGTTAAAATTAAATTATGTGCGTCCTTCTCAACAACTCTCGATGTTTAGCGAACCCTAGTTTCTTTACATAATCTAGCATTTTGACGTGATAACGTCTTATAAATCGATGGCCGGCTGCACAAATGAAAAATCGTGACTCATTGTCACGTTCCGCCTGAGCTGAGCGGACGAATGAGAGATTCGTACATTAGTTTGGATTCATGAGAGATTCTTGAATCCACACTAATACGCGTATGAACGAATCTCTCATGAATCCAATCTCATACGCAACCAGAACTGTGTGAGTACTTTTTGACAATTTTCCATCTTAAGTCGTATTCTCTTGATCACTCCAATATAACTGTCAAATCCCATACAATTATCAAGTGCAAATCAGTTCTGCATATTAACTGCGTTTAAATTACTCCACTTGATAAGTAGTTGCGCTGGAAATATCCAGATGGCGACATGGTTCTTGTCTTTGAATTCCAATGAATTTACTAATTTCAATAACTTCAGCTAGTTTCCCCAAACCGGATTAAATTTAGCCGGTTTAACTATAATTTTGTGTTTTTTTTTAACAGTAGGGTCAAATTTTGCCCGCAAAGCGAAGTTGTTTAAACCGGATTAACTGCAGCTAGTTTCCCTAAACCGGATTAAGTTTAGCCGGTTAAACTATAATTTTTTCATTAATGTTTTCTTATGACTTTATCACGTAAAATAATCGTCCGTAAACCGACTTTACAGACAACCAATTTTTTAAATCATTACTTAGTTTTTAGATATAATTTAATTAATTTTAATTGAGTTTTAATTATCTCAACATGATTTGTATATTTAATATATTATTTTCGTTTTATTACAGCTTAGCGTTATTGTTTCATTTCAAATATTAATTGAACTAATATAATTTGTTAAATTCTTTTGTTCTCTCTTAAGATGTTCGAGCTACGGGAGTTTCAAGAGTTAGTTACTCTCCCTTTGAGTCCTGTTTCTAGGAATGGATAAATGGTTTTTTCTCTCATCTCTCACAGAATTTAATGGAGCAGTGGTTCGTTCCATAATTGCAACCAATAAATCAAGTTTGTTTGTTTTTTAGTGAACTCTAGTTTGGTGCGTGCGGATGGGGTATGTATGTTTTGATCACATGTGAACTTACTAATCTTTTGCGATGTTCGCCCCAACAAAATTAGTAGCATTGTCGGAGTATATGTTTTTTGACATTCCGCGTCTGGATGTGAAGCGTTTTAATGCACCAACGAGTCCCTCGGTAGGTACTTCTGATACTTATTCGAGGTGTGCCGACTTAGTTACAAGCCAAACAAACACGGTCACATATGCTCTAATCTTGATCTTAAGGTGCCTTCAGGCGATCATATTTCTATGATGTTTCATCATATATGTATATGACCAAAATATATGATGAAGCTGTACACACGGAATATGACGAAAAAATATGACATATATCTATGATGTTTCATCATATATATGGCATAGAAATATATCATATTATATGATCGTGTGAACAGTTCATCGTATATATGACATGTAAATATATCATATTTTTCTTTTCCACTTTCGATGGAAAAGAAATCTATGATGAAAATACATGATGAAAAGTGCCGCCAGTTTTAAATTTTAACTGTTTGTTTTGGCAATACCTGCATAGTTTTGAGATTCAATTTTTCTGTCTTCGACGAAACTGAATAATATTTATGCAGCAGGTAATTTCCTCGTAAATAATAAGGAGTGCGGTAAATAGGAAAATTAATTATAATTTTTATATTTTATTTTCATCACTCATATTATTTCCAATTTGTTAACTTTTATTTTTCGTGAAATACAATCTGTGTATAACACCTTCGAACAACATACAACATTAGAAATATATGTCATATTAAATTGTGTCGTGTGTACAGCAAAAATCGCTTTGTCCTTTTTTTTATCATAGAAAATTTACATCACAGTTTTCGTCATATTTTCAAAAACGTGTGTGTACAGTTCAACATATAATATGTCATAGATATGATATGATAAAAATATGTTCTATAATATGATGTATTTTTCTATGATCGTCTGTAGGCACCTTTATTGCGATATATTTTCTCTTTGACAATATTTGGGCCACAGTAATCGATCCCTAATCAATCAAGCGAAACGTTGTTTGTTTCTCAGTGCGTTGATCTGGTGTATGAATTTCTTGAATATGTAAGTAGTTCGGTAACGTGATTTGACTTAGATGAGATTATTGGGTGTTGTTGATTGTAAGTTTGCTGCGAAAATTTGTTAAGATTTTTTGTTTAGTTTATACTCCATATCAAAATTTGACATTTAAAATAAGTTACTAAATTTTCGTTCACACTGTGAGAATTATGCTTTTGGTAGCAAAATTTGACAGTTTTCAGATTTATTTTTACTTTTAATCTTAGATTATAGAGAACAGAATATGACACGATGACAGATGAGCGTATCAATTTAACGCAACCTAACACAGTTTACAACCACACTTGAACGAAATGCATTGACCTCGGAAAATTTCTTTACCCGACCATGAACGAAGTAGAATTGGACAGAAATAATTAAAAAACACAAATCTATTCTTTTAGAACCATTTATTAATTAATTTCACCTATGTTACATGTTCTTAATTATAAAATAAACTATTAAAAAATTTCAGTATACAATTTTGTAAAAGTTTCATACTATTACTCCACTGCACGGATTTGACACGAATTTCACAACCGATGCGTCATTTACTATGTTCCTTATTTTCAAACTTGAAATTTGATTAGAAAAATAATGTTTTTCACTTTGAAAACAATTAAAATAATTAAAGAAAACATTGAATTTCACTTTCTTAAAATATGCAAAGTTTTCATCCTGTTGAAAATAATAATAAATCCATTTCTTTCCAAACCACTTTATGTTTACATTTTTATTATGAATATATTTCGTGAATATGTCACAGTCACTTTCTCATATTTTAATCATCACTGCACTGCACTTAAATTTATTTTAATTCGAACAAATTATTAGTTTTTCCGAAAAAACATTGTAAAATTTAATGAATTTCAATTCGTTTTAACAGTTGTTAATTACTTTGTTTACAAGAACCAACACCAACACAGATTTTTATTTGATAAAAAACGAGTTCAAGTTCAATTTTCGTACACCAGTTGGCTCCCACGCAAGCTGAAAATGGAAAACGGGTATGACCCAAGATGAAAAAGGTGCGTGCTTATGATTTGACATGCAAATTTATTTTAAATTTTCTGAATTAGAATCTTAAGAAACTCAAAAAAAAACTATGCAGCAGGCCATTGCAGAATATCTTACACCTATTGTAAATAAAAATCTAGTTTAGCTGGGGTGTGGCTGTGTCATGGACACGGCCGTGTGTTGTACGTGAATACGTTTATGTAACGGGTGATATTTCTTGAATAAAATATTTTTATTTATGTATTTAGGACAAAAGCAAGGAAACAAATCATCATTTTGTTACAGTATACCTTTATTAATTATAGGTATGTGGTACGAAAAGTACGACCCAAATGGCATACAAGGTACATCCAGATTTCTGGTAAACGTTAAATCAATACAGGTATTACCTTACGTTGTTGGAGAAGATTCAATATAAAACAAATTGAACTCACTGAGCATGAAGTCAGGCAATGAACAGTTTTGTGAGACATCAACATTAAAGTCTCCAACTATCAAAACTGGTGTAGTAAGATCAGGCTCGTAATAGGGTATAATTTTAGCGATGTTTTTGGAATATTTTAACAACGATCGTATCATTAAGAGTTTAATATCTGCTAACGCTGTGCCCGGGTGGATATACACACACCCGAGTATGAATTTGAAGATGCCATTGGCCTTTATGTTTACTAGACAGACATCACCTGCTTTTGGGTCTTTAATTTCCAGATACATTTCCGAAATGTCAATGTCAACTCTATTACAATCAGTGAAGCTATTGATGTTGCGATATTTGGCGACTCCACCGGCTTTGACTTGATGATGATGATACCGCTACCGATAAAGTAGTAGCAATTTGTCTGTTCTTAGCGGTTTTACAATATGAAGTCAAATCAAAGCCACGCACCGAAAAATGGGGATTTTTCACCAAGTTTTGCCGATTTTGAATTTCAAGATCGAATTCAATCAACCAGGCTGGCAGAATCGCCAGCAACACAAAAATTTCGCCACGGCACAAAATTGTGCAAAAAACATTGACCATTTCGATGAGAAACAAACGCATGCGGGCCCCACACACACTCTCTCGGTGGGGTGACACCGATCGTGGACGTTCCGTTGCACAATCACATGTACAGGCGAAATTTTTGTGTTGCTGGCGATTCTGCCAGCCTGGCTGTTTGAATTCGATTTTGAACTTCAAAATCGGCTAAATTTAGTACAAAATATCCCCATTTTTTGGCGCTTCCCCCTCCGCCGCGCGATGCGCCACTGATCTCCCTTATCCTAGTGTTTTCTTTGATCCTTTATCTATCCAGTGGTATAATTTAATTTCGGATGTAGTGCAGAGATTCGAAGTTACAACGCCAAACTGTATCTCCCGATTTTATCATTAGTTTTTTTGGATTGCCCCCGTATAGTAGCAAATTTAAAGACGTATTCACGTCAAAACCTGTAAATTAGATATTGAATTTTTTGATGACATAAAAGAAAATGTGCGTCTGAGCTGGTGGGTTTCGTCTAGAAAAGGGTTTCAAGTTCACCATTAACTCGTTGGTACGTTTATGTCGCTGCTGCGCCCCTATATGTATACGAGTTTTCGATAAGATGTCATATCCTGTTCTCTATGATCTAAGCTTCAAATCTACGCGAACAGACTTCATATCCGTGCTTCACAAGTCACACCCAAGATTCAAACCACACAGTAATCCTAGACACAGGTCGATCTATACTAGGCTCACATTCAATTACTAAACCCTAGATACCTGCCTAACGATTTATTGACGAAATAATCAAAAATCGTTTGCCTCCTGACTTATATCCATAAAATTCAAATACATTTTGGGTCACTTACCTTTTCGGAATTTGCCTACAATTGGATTGACATTTACCTCTTTACGAATTCGATTAACATCCATCATTGAGAATTCTTGCTCGAAGTTTAACACTCCAACTAATGGTAGAATAGTACGTAGGCTGAAAATCGGGCAGTCTGAATCCAGTGAGGAGAAACTATGCTTCGAGAAGGAGTTGAATCCTGCCTCCTAGGAGCGGAAGTTTAACAATTACCAACGAACAAATGTACATAAAACCGCAAGACATTCTCCTTATGTGAATTTCTGATGTCAACGGAAGTTCGGGCAATGTTGCCATCTACATACCCAGTGCAAGTCAGAGTTGTATATTTCTCAACATCGGATTAGCATTCGATAGCAATTGCATTTGTGCAACAAAAACCAGCGCCCAGCTTCCCTATAGTGCTCCGTAAGAGACAGAAAAGTAGTCGTTAGTTGACACTTGGGCCGAACGAATTCATCACATTTTCGTTTCGAAGAAGACAATCAGCTGATGCAAACTTTTCTGATTTAACCATTTGCAGTGTAAGCTATCTTGCGTTGCCTAGACCAATACTCGGCTAGTGCTTCCGTATGAAGTAACGCCTTAGATCAGTGGTCGGGAAATCCGGGAAAATTATTTTGAATTCGCTCACTTCTATTTTTCATGAAATACAATCTGTGTATGAAAACTTCGAACAATACACAACATTTGAAATATATGTCACATAAAATTGTGTCGTGTGAACAGTAAAAATCGCTTTATACAAATATGTTTATACGATATGATACAAATATGTCATATAAAGCAGCTACAGTCCATCGTAGAATAATACTTTAAATTATATGACATAGTTGTCTCATATAATATCTATGACATACTGTATGATGATGAACTGATGAACTGTACACACACGTTTTGGAAAATATGATGTAAATTTTCTATGATGAAAAAATATGACAAAGTGATTTTTACTGTAGTGTGTAGTGTAGTGTTTCCAAAAGAAACAGTTAAGATTTAAAACGGGCGCCTCTTTTCATCATATATTTTCGTCATATTTTTCTTCTCCATCGAAAATGGAAAAGAAAAATAGGACATATACGATATGATGAATCGTCCACACATTGAAATATGTCATCATATACATAATGATTTTTTCGTCATATATACGACTAGAGGGCCCGTGCGAAACTTCGCGCGCATGTGAGAAAGAAGGAGGGTACTGTCTAAAATGACCGTATTTAGGAGAAACATTTATAACATATCCGGCAAAGTACTGTTCAGACGGATCCAGTGAAAAACGAACATAAACAAAGAAAAACGCAAGACTTTTGTTGAGAGGAAAATATATATTACAAAAACCTCTCATTTATTCCTCTCATTTTATAACCACTACGATTTAACTTTGCACTCCACACCTCGATCCAAATTCGCCACGCTCCATTTCCTAACTAACATAGCCATATCAAACGTTAGCTTTTTGAACGTCTTGAATAGTCTTCAAGATGCCTTGAAGTTTTTCTTTATGTGTTGTTCTTTACACGATATTGAAGTTGTTCTTGATGTAAGTTGCTTGAATAAACTGGAACAAACTTGAAAACACAAATTAAAAAAATTGTTCCTTGTCGGGGTCACCAATTTAGTTATCACTATTACTATTTAACATTTAAAACTCACATTTATTGAAATATTGAAATTAATTTAATTTAATTTTATTTTAATTTTATTTGAGCCTTTTTTTGAATTTATTTAAAACGTTCCTGACTCTTTTAATTCAAATAAATTTTCTGACAAACAAATACAAAAATTTGTTTAGCTTCAAAAACTATCACACATAAATCTAAACAAAATATAATGTTAACCTACTTAGTCTTACTACTAACATAATATTTATAATATAGTAAAATTTTTAGTCATATAAGTTAACTATTGTAATATAAGTTATATGTGTATTTTTAAAAATAAATAGTAAGTACCTACAGTTCCCATATGGAATTGGGAATTCTAATTATTTATGATATGTAAGAGGTATATATAGGATATTATAAGTATATAGTATATGAGAAGTATATAAGAAGTTATTCACAACCCTTGGTATATAGAGTAGGCACAGAAAGGAAATTGTATGGTTTACAGTACCTCTTTGTACACAATGTTAGAGGTTATAACGGCAAGTTCGTTTCGTTAATAGCAATTTTAATATTAGAGAAAGATTTTACTCTTGAGTAAGCGACGTATAACTGACCATGAGAGAATACAGGTTTGGGAAGATAAATGCCAGCTTTATCGAGGGTTTGGCCCTGTGCTTTGTCAATTTTTATTGGAAATTGTTTTCTATTCATTTTAAAAGGCATGGTATGGTCAGATGGTGTGAAAATAATCCTAGGTATGATAACTACTTGTCCCGAATCTATAGTTTTTGCAACAATATTGTAATCGTTTAATTGTTTGATGATTAATCGTAAGCCATTGACTAAGCCATTCTTTGAGTTAAGATTCCTGATAAACATAACAACAGTGTTTATCTTTAGTTTGTGCGGAGGAAGTCCGGAGGGACTAAGGATGTTGAGCAACTCAGTCGGTTAAATCTGTGCATCTTTGGATAATCTGATTGAATAGAATCAAAACTGAGGTAGGTCCTACTATCTCCTTCAATTAAAGTTTGAACAATATCATTATTAATTTTGCCGCAATCGATATTTTTTGCACAGAGAATAGAGATTCGCAAAATGTTGGCAATGTTACTTTCATTAATTATTTGAGTACCAAAAGTCTGTTTGATTAAACAATAACAATGCTTGGGTATTTGGATGCTCTCGAGGTAGAGATGGTTGTAAGTGGGCAGAGTCCCACTTCCAAGTTTTAAAAACCAATCCGAGAAGTCTGCGTCACCTGCGGCTCTCATATTAGTAGTAAGCATCCGATGAGTAACCTGATTCCAAAGAGGAGAACTCTTTACACTGGTTTGAACAATGGAGATTCTGTTTCCACGCCTTACAACAGGCAGAACCTGTCTGAAATCTCGGCCAAATACAATAATTGTTCCACCAAAAAGAGTGTCTAGTTTTGTTAATTCAGTGAAAATCCTGTGCAAAACGGTCAATGCTTCCTTTGTGACCATAGATACCTCATCCCATTTAATAATGGATGCCTTTATAATTGCTTCCGCTTCAGAGAAATTAAGTCTAAGTGATGAGACTGAAGTTTCAGTTAAAGGGACTGGAAATTTAAATACAGAGTGAACTGTTCTATCGTCTTGTAGAAGTTTCGCAGCAATTCCCGTCCAAGCTACTGACAAAACCAATTTTCCTTGTCCGCGTAGTATGTGATGAGAGTTTGGTAAACAAATGTTTTCCCGGCTCCGCCGGGGCCGTAGATGAAGAAGGATTGGTGCGCACCATACTGCACGCATGAAAGAGTTTCGTCAACAATTTTTCGTTGCTCGTTGTTTAACTGGTTGTACATAATACGTTCCATTTCTGCTTCGTGGCTGCTAATGGAAACTTGCCGGTGATATTCCATGTGATGCGGTGTCGGTAAACCAAAGTCTTGAAGATTTCCTGAATGTCAAGCATAGCCAGATTGAATGCATCGTCGTCTTCGTGCGTCCTTAAGAAATCTTCTGCGATGTGTCGTTTGAAAGTTTCCCAAAGTTGTGGCACGTCATTTGTCCTCCTTAAAGCACCCGTGATCGACCTTTATCAATGAAATCAGAGCAAGCATATGATTTCATTGGTATAGGTCATGAATCGTTGTTGAAACGTTCGTCAATCATAGATTGAGTGCTCGATTAAAAGCCCGCCCAGGATCCGCCTCCTCGATCCTCATCAATGAAATCGCACAACTTCATTGATGAGGGTCGATACGAGGGAAAGCAATTTTACGGTCAAGTGCGTCGGATCATCGAGTTTGATTGATTACACAATCAATCGAAAATGGTGCGCTCGAGGACCGATTGTCCGAACAAAGGCAGAGTCGGACAATCGTTCCTCTAACCAAAGGATTCCGCCCCCAAGAACTCGAGCATTTTGCAATGAGTGCAATACGGGACTTATTGTCCCAAATTGGCCTTCGAGACTCATTGCACAATGCAAGAGTTCGATGACCCGGGGAATTTTGAGCTCGCCAACAAGTTCAAAAAACAAAGAAAATGAAATTTGAAATGCAAATGAAATGTAAAAAATTGAATATGTGACAAAATTTGGACGGAGAGTTCAATGTTCCCAGGGTTCACGGTACTGGGGAATTGAACGAGAATCCGGACTAACGGGCACTGGCGGGGGATATAAACCAGCGTCTGGTGGAATGGGGATCCTTTTTTGTCGAGTAGTTAGAGTTTGGTTGGAAAGGTTGGAGTTTGGATTCGTTTGTGGTTTTTTTGAAGTGAAAGATTGGAGCAAGAGTGGATTCTTTTCTTGAGAAAGTGATTAGAGAAATTGATAGGTCGAGGACTATGAAAGCTTAGGTGGAAGCATGTTGAAGTTCGGGCGTCTCTTTTTTTGAAGAAGGATTTTGAAAGTTAATTAAAGTAGGAATACCAGACTTTTCCTTTTTTTTCTTTTAAATGAGAATGTTGTGTACGATTTATTGAATTGGCGTATTGTGATTAAGAAGAAGAAAGTTATAATTTGGAAAGTTAGCAAGAAAGTCAAGAAAGTTGTTAGTTATTTGAATTCTGAATATTCAAGTTAAGGACAATTTAAAAAGTGGAGACTTCGGGAGAAGAAGAAGTCAGTGATCAACGTACGAACTGCGAAGTGAAGTTTGCGATTAAGACGAAAGAAAGTTATTACTTAGAAAGTTAAGAAGAAGGTTAAGGAAGTTATTAGTTATTTGAATTCTGAATACTGAAGTTAAGAACAATTTAAGAAGAAGAAGTCAGTGATAAAGGTGCGAACTGCGAAGTGATGTTTGTGATTAAGAAGAAAGAAGGTCATTAGGAACGTTGAATTCTGAATACTCAAGTTAAGGAGTAGAAACTTCTTAAGAAGAAGAAGTCAGTGATCAATGTACGAACTGCGATGTGATGTTTGTGATTGAGAAGGAAGAAAGTTATTATTTGGACAGTCAAGAAGAAAGTTAAGAAAGTTGTTAGTTATTTGAGTTCTGAATACTCAAGTTAAGAACAATTTAAGAAGAAGAAGTCAGTGATCAATGTACGAACTGCCATGTGATGTTTGTGATTGAGAAGAAGGAAAGTTATTATTTGGAAAGTCAAGAAGAAAGTTAAGAAAGTTATTAGTTATTTGAGTTCTGAATACTCAAGTTAGGAACAATTTAAGGAGAAGGAGTCGGTGGTCAATGTACGAACTGCGAAATGATGTTTGTGATTAAGAAGAAAGGAAGCTGTTACGAACTGTAAATTCTGAGTACTGAAACGAGGAGGAAGGACAGGGAACCAGGAGACCAGCACCGTGGCGAGAGAAGCGGGCAACGGAGCGGCGCAGGGAGAGATAAGTTTTACCATTAAGAAGCTATAGCATTAAGAATTATCGGAAGAGATTAGATCATAACCAGATAGGTTTAGCCAGGGCGACGGGCATGTTAGATTAAATGAACCTTGTTCAGGGGAGCCAGTGGAAAACGAACTCTCAGAATATAAAACACAAAACTTTTTATTGAGAGGAAAAATAAATATAAAAAAACCTCTCATTTATTTTAACTTATTATTTCTTTACATTCAAAACACACTTTCCGCGATCCACACACGATCCATCATCTTTTCACTCAACACTCCTCGATCAAGTCCACTTGCTATCCGAAAGTTCCCCGATTAATCAGTATCGACAGCGTTGCCATATGCAATTTTCCATTTTAATAATTTTAGTTGCTTCAGATGGCACCAACGTTGCCATATGGAACACTCCGGGCGAAAACCCATTGGTTTTCCAACAAATTTATCAAAAGTATTGATCATTTGAGTATCAATCCAAAACAACTTATCGATTTCATTCCACTGGTAATATGCAGAGCTTCTGTACTGCTCGCTTCAGTTTACTTGTTGATGTTTCTACCATTACATTTCTCACCAAACCGTCTTTACTTGGCAACAACTCCACAATCCTACCAAGGGCCCAACTAGCAGGTGGAAAATTCTCACTTTTTAAAACAACTATCTGTCCAATTTGAATACTTTCCTTCTCGCGTCTCCATTTTTTGCGTTCCTGAAGTGTCGAAAGATATTCCGAATGCCATCTATTCCAAAAGTGTTTCACCATGTTTTGACGATCTTTCCATAATTTAACTCCGTGCTGCTCCGGTCTTTTATCAATGGCAAATGGCAAAGGGAGAACTGGAGGTTCTCCACACAGGAAATGTCCAGGCGTGAGTGCCTGCATGTCCATGGGATCGTCATTTAGTTTAGTAAGCGGGCGCGAGTTGAGTATAGCTTCAATTTGCGTCAAGATAGTCAGCAATTGTTCATAAGGGAGAGACCGAGTGCCCACAGTTCTTTTCAAATGAAACTTCATAGACTTGACAGCGGCTTCATAAATACCACCTTGATGTGGTGCTGCTGGTGTCATATATATCCATTCCGTTCCTTTAAACGCTAAATGATCCAAACAATCCTTATCTATCCATTTCTCCAATGCCTTTTGTAATTCTTTCCCAGCAAACACAAACGGCGTACCATTATCGCTGAATAACTTTTCACATCGTCCGCGTCGAGCTACAAATCGTTCATAGCAAGCGATGAACGCTATCCCGGTCATGTCCGTAACAATGTCCAAATGAATGGCTCTGGTTCGCAGGCACACAAAAACAGCGATCCAACACTTTCTTCTACAATCCCTGCTACCCCCTGATATAAATTTAACTTCAAACGGTCCGGCATAATCTACCCCGGTGGAAAGAAAAGGCTTTCCTGCTTGAACTCTTTCCGCCGGCAGGTCTGACATTAACTGACTTTCCATTCGAGCGTTATAACGGACGCAGACAATGCACTTGTGAACAAAATTCCGCGCCTCGTTCCTTAACCTCGGAATCCAATATCTTTCCCGAATATTTTGCATCATGGCTTGAATACCGGCATGCTTTAGTTTCCTATGAGTACTATCAATTAGAAGATATGCCAATCGTGATCCATTTGGCACAATGGCTGGATGTCTCATTTCATAATCGATTTCCGCTCTATCCAGTCGACCGCCAACACGAAGTAATCCCTTACTATCCAAAATAGGTTTGAGTGGTTCAATGCTACTTCTTTCCGGTACTTGCCTTCCGTGACGTAACGCAGTCAACTCTTTGTTGTAATATTCCTCTTGCGTTTTGAGTAGTAGGTATACCATAGCCTCCGCTTGTTCCATCAATGTTGGTGGTATAATTTCAATTCCAGGTGTATTTTTCCTCAAACGACGTTTTCTACGTTTTTTAGAATAATATTTTCCAGTGCTCTTCTTTACTATACTCAAACAATTGTTTATAAATCGTTTAATATAACAAATGATGTTCACTGCCTTTTCCAACTTTCCAACATAATCCAATAGGGGCATATTTCGTTCCATTCCTTTTATTCCAATTTCCAGTTGGCCTTTAAAATCCGATAGGGCTAAGACACTAGACTCTTGATGAATTTCTTTTGAAATCTTTTCGGATAAATCTTTCGAAACATCTTTCATGATGCTGCTCTTCGGCCATTCACATGGTGGGAGAGTCAGCCACTCCGGGCCGTGCAACCACAGCTTATTTTTGACCAGATCCTTTGGCGAAACTCCTCGTGTAAGCAAATCTGCTGGGTTATCAATGCCACTTATGTGATTCCAACGACTGACATCCGTGTTGCTTTGGATGGATGAAACTCTGGTCGCAACATAAGTTTTCAAATCACGAGGAACTTTCCTCAGCCAATAAAAAGCTACACTTGAGTCCATCCACAAGACATAATCCATTGATGACCATTCCATTTCAAGCATTGTTTTATTTAATAACCGAGCAAGCAATTCTGCTGCACACAATTCCAATCGTGGTATTGACACAATTTTGAGTGGAGCTACACGTGACTTCGAAATGAGCAAATTAGTAGTCACCTTTCCATTCGCCTGTTCTGCTCTTACATACAGCACAGCGCCCATTGCAGGCTTACCGCTATCCGAAAATCCATGAATCTGCATTCTAGTTCCATCTCCTGTTCCAAGCCACCGATGAATTCTAAAACTTTCCAAATGAATGATTGCATTCCAATATTCTCTTGCCTTTGTTTCTAATTCAGGTGGCAGATTATCATCCCAATCAACACCCAATCTCCACAGGTTTTGAATCAGAATCTTTCCTCGAACTGTCACCGGAGCAACGTATCCATTTGGATCGTACAGTTGAGCGACCAAGCTAACTATTTTCCTTTTTGTCAATTCTTCTTGAATCGTGGGCGACTTCACTACAAATGTAAATTCATCAGAGTCCACCAACCATTTCAGGCCTAATATGGTTGCTTCCTCCGGGCCTGGAAACAGTGTGCTGCTTTCCATTACTGAGTCCATAGCTTGTACCACCCTTTTGCTATTGGATCTCCACCTTCGAAGTTCAAATCCCGCGCCTTTCAATATAAAATCCATTTCCTTTGCCAACTTGATTGCATCACTTTCCGTGTCTTTCCCGGTTACACAATCATCCATGTAAAAGTCTTCTTCGATTGCTTTCGCCGCTTCTGGGTAGTCTTCTTTTGCTTCTCTTGCACATTCTATTACTGAGCGTACAGCAATAAATGGAGAAGACTTCATGCCAAAGATAATTACCGTGAGCCAATACTCACGCAAAGGTTGTTGATTATTTTCTCTCCAGAAAATTCTTTGCAAATTCCATTGATCGCATGCTAAGCGGACTTGGTTGAACATTCGCTTAATATCGGCATATAAAACAAAACGGTGCTTGCGTACACGCGTCAATATCCAATGCAAGTCTTTTTGCAATTTCGCTCCGAGCTTTTGTACCTCATTAATTGAGATACCTCTGTCAGTTTTGCAGCTGCCGTCGTAAACAATGCGATTATTCTTTGCTATACAATGGTATGGAATGTGATAAATAATCTCATTTGCTTTTGGACTTCCTGAAACTTGTTGCAAATATCCTAAGCGAATTTGCTCACGCATCGTCTCCACATAAATTTCATTCAACGTCGCACTTTCCATTCTTTTTCGTTCCGTATACATATATCTTCTTAATGCAACTTGACGTGAACTGCCTATGTCTATCACATCATCTTTCAATGGAATATGAGCCACATATCTTCCAGTATGGTCCCGAAAATGCGTTTGAAGGAAATGCTCTTCCACTTCTGACTCTTCAATTGACAGACCAGAACATTCTGTCACTTGATCTTGCATCCATAATCTTTCCAGCAACTTATCCAGCTGATTCTCTTCCTTGTACTCAATGGTGGGCATCACCTTCATTTCATCTCCATACTTTCCAAAAACAACCAACCCAAATTCAGTTTCCAAAATCGTTGTACCAGTGATCATTCTTTCGACTACTGAAATTATCATTCTGGCGAAAAATCAAGCACCGAAAAGAAGAAGTACTGGCGCTGGTTTCCAGAAGGTTGGATCGGCCATTGGCAGTCCAGCTATATCTAACGTTCGACTACTATTCAATTGTTGAGTTGGTAATGTAAAATTCCATTGACTGCCTTTTGGCAAAACCCAAAACACATCTTCCAAAAAATTGCTTGAATCGTACCAGGGGCGAATTTTTAACACAATCTTTTGCCGAATGACAAAAGGCTTTCCATCAATACCAACCAATTTTCTAGCAGTCGGAATCATAAAGGATTTAAAGTTGGGTGCAAGTTCTTGACTTATTAAATTTGGATTGGCTCCAGTGTCACAAAGAGACTTATACGGTCCGAATTCACAATTCCCAACTTCAATTCTTACCTTAGCTGTCGGAACGAGAATATATTCATTACTGCACGAAATATTAAAATTGTCCAAATACTTTCCACAATTATTTTTATTATCAACTTTCGAAACCTTTCCATGAACAATGCTTTCCTCTTCCACTAAACTACTTTTCTTGTTTATTACATTTCTTAATTGTTTATTTAAAAATCTTTCCTTATTATCTAACGAACTTAACTTTTCATTTACTACATCTATACTGCTTTCCAAAGGGTAGTCCTGTTTTTTTTTCTTGCTGTTATTTGATTTTTCGACTGCTTTCCGCTTTACCTTTGATTCCACGCCTAGTCAATCCTTTTTCTTGCTGTCATCTACTTTGCGAACTGGTACAGATTTGCTCTTTCCAACTTTGTTCGGGCACAAGGTGCTATTGTGTCGTGGATCCTTTTTCTTACACGGCTCATCTCCACATGTTCGCGAAAAACAAATAAGCAACCGTGTGGCCACGTTTTAAACAATTGGCACAAAGATCACGTGCTCTTACAAATGCCCACCTTGCACCAAGTGAAAGATTCAAAAACTCGTCACAATCATACAACATATGGTCACCACTGCATGCTTCACATGGGTAGTGTTTTACAGTGGATTGTTCTCTTGGTTTGTATAACTTTCCATCCTTTCCATAGGGTGTTGATAGACGCATCTCGTTGGGTATTGATCGTTGAGTGCTTCTATATGCACGATTATCTGCTGAGCGATCATGGTGTACAGTTGCCTTTCCTCTATGCTCCGATGGAGCAGATGCAGAAGCTTGCTTATCTAAGAACGACAACATCTCCATTGCCGTTGGGGTGTCAGAGGAGCGATGTAATTCCCACTGCCTAGCAGTGTCTGCATCCAATCTTTCATGCAGCTGGTGTACTACCATCATGTCCCATGCATCAACTGGTAACTGCATGGCCCGTAATTGACGTAACATTTCGTGGGTTCCATTGGACAAACGTTGTAGTTCGTTTGCCGTGGCCTTTCCGGTGATGATTGGAAGCGAGTCAAAGTGTCTCAGATGCTCCCGTATTATTGAATACTTTCGATTATAAATTTGGTTTAGTCGATCCCATGCTTCTAAATAGTTATCCTCTGTCAAGTGCCATTCCCCTAATGTAGCCTCAGCACTTCCACGTAATGAATTTTTTAAATGCGTGAATTTCTCAACATTGGACATACTCCCATCATTGTGAATACGAGCAACGAAGCCATCATGAAAACTTTGCCATTTCAAAAGGGATCCATCGAAAATTCCCCACGAATTCTTCACCTCTCGTTGATCAAGTTTCACACTCACCTTAATGGGTCTTTCCTGTCCAATGGCAGAATGACCTGCTTCGCTAGGAGGTTGCTGTTGAGATATTGAGGTTAATTCTTCAATCCTCTCACGGAGGTCAGCTATGGCTCTAATGTACAAATTTTCAACTTCTTCAAATTGCCTCTCATATTGACCACTGGTTTCTTCGTTGGTAGTTTGGCCAATTAATTTCCAGTGCAGTTTATCCAGCTGTTTCCACACTTCCTCCAATCGATTTGAGCGAACCACTGTATTCATGTAATTGAGCGACCGAAGACTATCAGAGTCAACAAAATTAACTTGGCGACGGATGGCTCTGATCGTTGATGTATACTGTCGCACTAAAGAATTATCCGGGGTAGCTGCTATGCATGTCTTGGCAGCCCCTCCACGTTCCTGACCTGCAGTAGTTGATTTGCTGGATTTAGCCGTTTCAAACTTATTTGACTGAGGTGCAGAACCCTTAAATAAACAAGAAAATCCGAACTTTCCGTTAAAATAATCTTCTCAAAGTAAATTATTTAATATAAGTTAGAATTGTAAGTTCCAACTTGAATAGTTTTTGCAAGCTTTGCTTTCTTCCTTTCCAAACCATACTAAGACTTTCAAACTTTCCATCATTCTCTTCCTCAAAAGAGATTCTCATTCATTCAATCAAGAAAACAATTAGTGCAAGTACTGTGGCATTAACATTCCAATAAATTCTTTACTTTCCATTTCATAAAAATATGACCGATCCATAAATATTCCAAAACATTCCAATTATTTTCTCAAAAGAGCTTTCCGTTTCAAGGACAAGAGCGAGCATCGCACGCATACATTCGCAATCGAGCCATCTCGCATTGCGACGCAGCGAGAATATGCTTACTGTGCAAAAAATTTTATCAACATGAAACTCAACTTTGCGTCAATTTTTATCAACGTGAAACTCAACTTTGCGTCAATTTTTATCAACGTGAAACTCAACTTTTTGATTCGAAATTATTCCAATTTCACTATTCTAGTTTCCTACTATACTTTCCTCTTTCCGACTCATTCCTATATAATTGTACATTTCAAATTTCGCAACCTTCCGCCACTAAACTTGCACAACGGATCCACCATGTCACTTGCTTGCAAAAAGTACTCACCTTCTCCATTTTATCCTTTTTGGGAGCCATTAATAATTTATAACAACAATTTGAAAAGGTATATAATTAAAACAATTTCAAATTCACGTCTAATGCGTACAAAGCGTCACTTTATAATGCAGGCGGCCACCAACATTCCCCTTTCCACACACATCAATACTCTCCAATTTCTTTCCAATTCGCTCCATATACTTCTTTTCCGATATGTCAGCAAATTGCTTCATTTCGCGCAAAGCTTATCGCTTCATCTCGCGTTAAGCTAAACAATGATGAATCTTGAAACTTTCCCGCTGACACAAATACTTCAAAAAAAAAAACAACATTTTTTTTGTTTGTCTTTTCGTCCGTCCGTCCTCCACCAGTTCATTTGTAGTATCCGGCTCGAAGGACCAATGTTCAGGGGAGCCAGTGGAAAACGAACTCTCAGAATATAAAACACAAAACTTTTTATTGAGAGGAAAAATAAATATAAAAAAACCTCTCATTTATTTTAACTTATTATTTCTTTACATTCAAAACACACTTTCCGCGATCCACACACGATCCATCATCTTTTCACTCAACACTCCTCGATCAAGTCCACTTGCTATCCGAAAGTTCCCCGATTAATCAGTATCGACAGCGTTGCCATATGCAATTTTCCATTTTAATAATTTTAGTTGCTTCAGATGGCACCAACGTTGCCATATGGAACAAACCTTGTAAAAATTGTGAAGGTCTGGTATTACATATAGTAAAGGAGTTTCTCTCTAACACAAACACGGTGTCCTGAAATTGTAACCAAAAATGGAATAAACTATAAGTTTAAATACCTTTTTGGCGTGGAAAATGTGTTTATAAGTAAAATATTTGTTAAACTCATAAATTAAGAGACACTATTGATAAATATCTAATGAAGAACAACAGTTTTCTGGTATTGAATTTTGGTAAAATACCCAAATAAGTTTGTTTGGTGGTGCAACAAAATATTTAAGGATTAATTGTAATAATTAATAATTTTTAAGGAACTTTAAGAATATCTAGAGCATCAATTCGGAAAATTCAATCAATTTGATAGCAAAGGCTTCAATATAAGCACGAAGATATTTAGTTTGGGTGCATTGAGTGAAAGATTTGGTCAACTCGTAACCACCAAAACGGAGGGGGCTCTTTGGATTTTGGAAAAGACGACAGCATAAGGACTACCACAAAAACAAAGTGATCTGATTATGTTTTTGGAATGGAAGACACATAAACCGAGTCGGGTTAAATCATGATATTCCACAAAATGACCAACTCAAACCAGAACCAGAAGAAAATGAAGAGAATATTTGATACTACATAGTATATGGATATATTTGTCAAAAATACTATACAAATACTATGTACTTTTTAAAAATACTTACTGATATTTGAAAATGAATAACTTTGGGACAAAAATCATATCATTCTATCAGCATAGTGTTTATCATAGAAAAATCATGTCATATTATGGACATAGTGTTCGTCACGAAGTGGATGCAGACGGATTCTGGTTCAGAGATAGACTCTGGAGTAGAATTAATCTTCATCTAGAAATAGTCTATGAACCAGAATCCGTCTGCATCCACTTCGTGACGAACACTATGTCCATAATATGACATAATTTTACTACACATTTTTCATTTTTATTTTAAATTATATAATATGATTATTATATTAGTAAACAAGTAAATAATATGATTATCATAATATAAAATAATTTTTTTAAATAAAATTTGAATATTAATTATTGTTACTTTTCTTCTTTTTCATGAAATTAAATAAAAATGACATAAAGTAGTTAATGATAATAATAATTAATTACATAATTGAGTAATTAATATTGTATTTTTGTATATTTTTCCACATTTGAAAAATTGTCAGTTCACTTTTTGAAGTGAGGTTCAAAATGAGGTGACGTGACATTAACTCACGTCACGTGAGATCTGTAATACGGCTTACTCCGTCACGTGAGTAAAAATTCATCCGCAAATGATATTTTACTCACTGGGTGACTTTGAGAATACCAATTCTTCAAACTCACGTGACGGGTAAAAATCTCGCAGATAAATATTAAAATTCTTCATTGGTTGCATATTTCGCATATTTAGTTAACATTTTCGAGCGTAAAATGTGTTGAACAAAGAATTACAAGGAGAAAATATAAATGTCATGTGAGCCAGAGAAAAATGTCAGCATTTGGAGCAAAACTTATGTATTTTAGACAAAAAGCAGAACAACACAAGATGGCAATTTTCTCAAATTAAGCTTTGTTTTTGGGAGCTTGTGACAACATTACTTTCCATAACATCAAAGATAAAGCTATCGAACAACTTACTAAACTCAGAAGACGGATGTCTCAATACTTTCCAGATTTAGACCTACACGTTGTCAGTTAGGTTGTTGATTCTTCCAAGTGTGAAGTATCTAGCATACCAGAAGAGCCTCAAGGCAGAAGCACTTCTTGACCTCCGATGTAATAATGAAGCTCTTACACAATTTGAGAACATAAGAAATTCGTCGTCCTTTTGGATGTCCGAAGCTGCAAAGGCCTTCAAAATTGCACATGAGGAGGCCATAAGAAAGTTGATGCAATGTTTAACGAAATACCTTTGCGAACAAGGGCTTTCAACTTTATTAAACGAAAAAAAGAAATCAGCTGAATGCCGAGGACTGTATTCAAAAGCGCTCATGTAAAAAGTCTCAATTTTGAAGTACTTTTAGTAAAAATGAAACAACATAATTTTTCTTAAACGTGAGAGCCTTTGAATTGTGTTGATGCTTACAGCTTTTATTTTCTTACAGATAGTTTTCGTTTACATAGCTTTATTTTGGGCTAGTCGTTAAAAAAATTCCTCGACCGCTGCCTTAGATCGACGAGAATAGGATATGACACTATAGAGTAGAGTAACCTAATACAATTTGCAGCCACTATTGTACGAAAAGCATTGACGGTGGGAGAACTTCTGATGATGAGTTGAAACTAGTCGCACAAAAAAAAATAAAAAGCATTGACAAATTTATTGTTTCCGAAACATTTATAAACCACACTATTTAACAAAATACTATGTTTCGTATAATCAAATCTTTATAATATGAGAATAATAATACACTTCCTTAAGTTTATTCCCTGTCTATGCTAAACGTGACACAAACTTCTTCACTCTAACGGCCACTCCTAGTGATTACCGACTGACTGAAGGGACGCGCATACCGCAGACTGAGAACAAAGAACAGACGCAGTTCCTTAGCAGTCCGCCGATCTGCTAATGACCGACGCTACATACACAAGTAACAGAAGATCCTACATACTAATACTAACCTAAAGCTTATAACTAAATACGGCAGAGGGCCGCAGTACAGTTGGGTGACTTAATACTAGGCTATCCAGTGCCTAAACACGTAGTAGTACTGGCCGAAGCCTAGTGTATAGACCACACATTCATTAAAAATATTGCATATACTGCACGTTCTGAATCTAAAAATAAACTATTGACCAATTTCACTACACAATTCTATGAAACTATCAAACCACCACTGCACATATTTGACATCAATCTCTTTCCCGATCGCTATGATCAAATTAATTATCAACACTAAGAGTTAACATAAATCAACAAAAATCAAGATATCAAAAGTTCATTAGAAAATATTTTCAAGATTACTTTAAAAATTGGTGAGTGAGTATAGACTCATTTATGACGCATTTGTTTTACCAGGATTTTTTGAATCACATTGATCTGGTTATTAATTAGCTATTGTCGATATTTTTGTTGAAATTATATTATTTCCTGACAAGTTTAAATATGGCTGAAGACAATCCTCAATTACCAAAAACAATTTTTACAAATTCTTCGCCTCAGCTGATAGAACATTTTGTGCTGCAAACATTACCTCAGAGACAAGTCAATTTGCCCACGCAGTGTCACATCTCGGCACCTCATTCGGTTCTGGGGTTAGGGATTTCATCCTTAATCTTCCACATTTAAATCCCTATACAGTTCTTAGGGATGAACTAATTAAACGTTAGGAGATACACAAGCCTAAAAAACTAGAAAGTTAATTGAAGATGAGTTAGTTGAGACCAACGTCCTTCTCAATTTATGAGAAGGTTAAGAAATTTACTGGATCCTCTGTAACTGAAGATCTTATCAAGATACTGTGGATGTCTCGTCTACCAGATTTAGTACAAGTCATCCTTGCTGCACATAAGAATTTGAATTTAGATACTTTAGCAGAGCTTGCAGACTCCATTTTTGATTCAAGCATGCTAGAACAAACTCGAATTCATTATGTCAACACTGCTACAAATAAAGAAAATAATGAGAATCCTCTGACTTGGTAGCTGAATCTTGGTAGCTATCCGGATCACGTGTTGTTGTTGGAATACATTTAAAAGATCTATTACGTTCGTGATCCATATGGATCTTGTGCATAATAAAACGCGGCTACCTACATAGTTTGAGATTAAATTTTTCTGTCTGTGACGAAACTAAATCATATTTATGCAGCAGGTAATTTCCTCGTAAATAATAAGGAGTGCGGTAAATAGGAAAATTAATTATAATTTTTATATTTTATTTTCATCACTCACATTATTTCCAATTTGTTAACTTTTATTTTTCGTGAAATACAATCTTGTGTATAACACCTTCGAACAACATACAACATTAGAAATATATGTCATATTTAATTGTGTCGTGTGTACAGCAAAAATTGCTTTGTCATATATTTGCATCATAGAAAATTTACATCACAGTTTTCGTCATATTTTCAAAAACTTGTGTGTACAGTTCATCATATAATATGTCATAGATATGATATGATACAAATATGTCCTATAATATGATGTATTTTTCTATGATCGTCTGCAGACACTTTTAAATGAAAATGTTTATGCTGGTACCCTTGGTCTTATGGAACCAATGCTACAAAATGTAAAGACCCTTGCAATTTTAATGTTGCCAAGGAAAACGAAAATTGTTGTCAACTTCGGCGACCATTGACAACTTCTACAAAACGCATCGTCTTTTCGTTTACGATAGAAATTCTACTAAAGAATTTTTAATCGTCACTGGTGCAGATTTAAGAGTCTTTCCTGGCGAGCTAACCGGAGGACCTTACAAACAAACTTCTTTCAGTTTGAATGCAGCTAATGGAACCTTAATCAAGACAAATGGTTTCACTTCTCCAACTTTAAACTTGGGTTTGAAAGGGGAATTTTTACAGAATTTTGTTATTGCCGATATTCCAAAACCTATCATTTATTTATTTATTTATTTAACAACTTAGTACAAGTTGCAGTACAAGTAAGGATTAACTACACAAAAACAAGAAACTTAATATATGAAAAATACACAATTATTATGTCTTTGTACAACGGTTGGAGGACTTTGTTTGGATTGACCATGTTGAAAATTGTTTTAACATGCATCCCGGAGTTTTCCAGTTCCTCTTGAATTTCTTTAGTGTCAACTCCGGCTTCTATGCCTTTGATCACAACTATTAGTCCTTTCTCTTCCTTGCAACGGTACGTGTAGTAAGATATGTTAGTTTTATCCATCCACTCGATAATCTGGCGGTAGGCAGATGGAGTGTATGTTTGCAATTTGATTTCCGTTATGTTTCCACGTCGTTTGTCAAATTGGAAAATCTGCCGCTAGTGCGAAGAACAACTTGTTTCTGAATGTGTGGAGCTACAATTTTTCCCTGGATGATGCCATGCATGAATGACAAGTCAGCCATTACACGGCGTCCAGAAAGGGATTGCAGATGAATCAGCTTCAGGCGATTCGCAAAGGTCGGTCCAAGGTAGCTTATGAAGAGCGAAACGCAGAAAGCGCTTCAGCACGGACTCGATTCGCCCTATATGGAGTCTATGATACGGAGACCAGACTTGTGAGGCGTATTCTAGAGGAGGGCGAACAAGCGATATAAAGAGGGCTTAATAAATGTAGGGGTCATCGGATTCCCCAGCCTACGCGCAAATCTAGCTAGGTCATTAATTTAAATCTAGATTAAGAATTAACCAGGTCAGGAATGCATAAATCCAAATAAGTCGTGTTGCATCACATATTTCAATAATATTTGAATATTTCCATAACCCATTTAAAATTAATTTCGACATCGATCGAAATGCAATCGACTCGACCTACCTCAATGGCAAATTCCGTTGCATTTTCGTTAGAGTCAGCATTTTCTGCTGACTCGAGCGTAAATTTCCCTTCATGAGTTATCGCATGAGTCAGCGTTTTCCGCTGACTCAGGTGAAATATTTTGTTTAACATTTTCAGGAACAGGTACCTCCAAAAGTTTTTTCAATTTAGTAAAATTGTTCATTACAAAGGAACGATTATCGGAGCAGATTTCCTTGCTCATTATGGACTCTTGATTGATTTGAAAAATAAACAACAAATTGATACTAAAGCTAATTTGAACACTTTTGGAAAATTGACCAACTTCAGTGATTCTACCATGAAATTAATCACCCAAGAGCTCCAACGTTATAAACGTAACGTTAAATATTTCATGCTAACGACACCTGGACCACCTGTAAGTTGTCAGCCTAGAAGACTGCCGCCTGAAAAGTTCCCTATTGCTAAAAAACAATTTGAAAGCATGATACAACTGGGTATTACTAGACAATCCTCTTCATGTTGGGCTTCGCCATTACATCTTGTTATGGGGATAATCGTGCTCTTGTCCGAAGAACGATTCCATACCGATATCCCATTCAACATCTTCATGAATTCACTCACAATTTATCCAATAAATCTATATTTATTGACTTAAAAATAGACAACGATGGCATAGACCTTTTGGCTTTTTCGAATTTCCATACATAAATTTTGGTTTTCGAAATGCAACACCAACTTTGCAAAGATTTATTGACGAAGTTTTAAGAGGATTGGACTTCTGTTTTGCATATAAGGACGATATCCTGATCGCATCATTCAATCCTAAGGAACATTTCTCAAATCTTCATACAGTGTTTAGAAATAGAATAGAAATCAAATAGAATTGCTCCGTTCAAAGAAATACCCTACTTCTTCTACAGCCAGAGAGTTAAAAAGATTCCTTGGAATTGTAAATTTCTATAGGAAGTGCATTCCTAATGCTGGAAATGTTCAAAGTTCACTTAATGAAATGTTAAATGGAAGTCTAAAAGAAAGAATACAATTATTTGGAATGAAATAGCTAAAGAAGATTTCATAAAGATAAAGAACAAATTAGCACAACCCACACTGCTGACCCATTCTTCAAACACTGCTAGAAGATCAATCTTTCGCGATACATCAAATACCTCAATATCCTCCAAAAATGGATAAATGGAAATTGGTACTGACTCAGATCGGGATTATAGTGCTTTTGACCGTGAATTATTGGCTATTTATCGAGCAATCAAACATTTTCAATATATGCTCGTGGCTCAAGTCCTCACCATTTTAACGGATCATAAGCCATTAATTTTTGCCTTTAAGCAAAATCTTAACAAGGCTTCTCTTCGACAAGCTAGACAATTGGGCTTTATGAGTCAATTTTCCACTGACATTCAGTATATTTCTGGAAAAAACAACCTTGTCGCTGATTCGTTGTCCAGAATTGAGTCTATTACCAAAACTTTAAATTATTCGGCTCTCTCGAAATCTCAAGAAGAAGATGAGGAACTAAAATCTTTTCTCCAATCAAATTCAAGTTCTCTTGTTTTAAAAAAATTCAAATTATCAAAATTTCATGAAGATATTTTTAGTGACACCACAACCATTGTTATAAGACCCTTCATAACAAAAACTTCGGAGAAATAGTTTTTAATTCTATTCACGGCCTTTCTCACCCAGGAGTTAAAACAACAACAAAACTAGTTACTGAACCGTAGATTTTATTTGGCCATAGATTAAAAAGTATTGCCGAGAATTAACTAAACAATGTCTATTTTGTTAAAAATCAAAAATAACTCGACATGTACACACTCCGACTGGAACATATCTGCCACCCAGTTCCCGATTACAACATGTATATTTAGACATAATTGTGCTACCTCCTTCAAATAACAAAAGGTATTGTCTGACTTGCATTGATAGGTTTACAAGATGGCCAGAGATATTTCCTTTGGAAAGTCATAACGCTGAGAGCATTGCAGAAGCTTTCTAGTCTGGATGGATTTGTAGATTCGGAACACCTCTTCATGTTACAACAGATAGGTGACGACAATTCGAATCTCTTTTATTTCAGTCACTTAATGAGTTGACTGGGACAACTCATTTTAAAACAAATTCATGTCATCTCCAGCCAAATGGAATGATTGAACGGTTTCACCGAAAACTCAAAGATGCAATTAAATGTGACAACTAACAACTTGGACTTATATTCTACCATCGACTTAAATAGGAATAAAAGCATCATTTAAAGAAAATTTAAAAACAACTCCGCCTGAACTTTTATATAGGGAACCTATCAGGCTTCCGGGACAATTTCTTTCAGAAATTAGTAATAATAATGATAATCACGAAAATTTGATAACAAATTTAAAACAGCATTATCATTCTCTACGACCAGTTACACCAAAAACTCTCGGAACCAGCAAGCCTTACATATTTAAGGAACTGAATTCATCCTGAATTTTCGTCTCTTGGACTGGCAAGGGTGTACTGTGGCGGATGTGCCAACATCAGACCTTGGTGGATGAGCCAACTTATATATAATAATAATTAAATAAATCTACCGAGTTCTACTTGTTTAATTCAAATTCTTAATAGGCTTTTCATTGAACTCAGTAGACAATTGTTTGGAAATTATATTTAACTTTTTTGAAATATGTCATAAGTAATTCAGTCAGTCTAACTGGCAGTCGCATAAAAATTAATCTTTTTTTTAGTTTGATTTTATGAAGAATATATAGAACTTATAATATATCCTTATTTTTGTGTTATTGTTAAATAAATTATTTCATGATAGGAAGTAATTGCGTTTCGATTAAATAAACACAATTATTGGAGTTTGGGATTGATGCCCACATTTGGTGATCCCCGACAAGAGAACATTTCGATAGGACGAATACAAAAGAAATGAAAATACGTTTAGTCGAATTAACCCACAGTAGTTTTCATACTTTCTGATGATAGTTTTCAACCTTTTTCTTAATTTTAAGCATCATCTTTAGCTGGTGTGCCAGTATTTTTATTTAGAAGTGTTGAGGTTTGTGGCATCTTGACCATATATTTTGAAGGCGTGAAATTTCAGTTGCACAGAGGATGCCAAAGTGAAAAGTTGTTTGAAAAGTTCTCTGCTCTTATATAAAGTCATCGATTTTAATTGCTTTGTTAAACATACTTTGCTGATGCTCACAGTTTGTGAATATAATGGATTTTAATTTGGATTTTTTAGAAAACAACCAACGCTTATAAACTCAATACAAGTTATAAAGTTATAAATAACGTAGCCCGTCAGCTCGACTGTTGATCGCTTGCTTATGTTTGATTCAAGTGAAGACTGGTTAATTAAATTAAATTGGACATATTGGCCCCTATTCTGGGAGTCACGTGATTAGCTCCGTGACGTGAGTTTCGAGAATTCACATTCTCACATTCACCCAGTGACTAAAATATCACTTCGGAATGAATTTTGTCTCACGTCACGGAGAAGGCCGTATTGTAGATCACACGTGCCGTGACAAAATGTCACGTCACTTGGTTTTGAAACTCACTTCAAAACCGAAAGTGACGAGTCGCTAAAATGGACTCATTTTAAACAAATTAATGAATATTTCACCATTTACTTTAACAAAATTACTATTAAAACTATTTTCAGCACAAATGAAACACTATTTGACAACATTTAACACTCACGATTATTGAAACACAAATTACACTAACAATATTATTTTATATATATATATACAATATTATTTATTTTATATTATTTATTTTAATTTTTGGCCATATTGTTTATTTTATTTATAATTTGTTTATTCGTGCACTGTTATTTGTGCGCTAATGATATTCGACAATTTAAAATAAAATTGCCGTGACTTCTAGAATGTGCGCGGATGAATTTTTACAGTAAAATTCATTTTGTTTATCACGTCACGTGAGGTAACGGTTAGAATACCGACCCTCCCGTGACGTGATAAAAAAGTCACGTCACTTTCATAATAAGGGCCATTGTGTGTTGAACTGCAATAGATGTGAATTATTAAATTGCTATGACTCCATCCTGAGTAAACCCAACTGGCCCCCAGAAGTTTTTATTAAACAGTCCATTCCAAGAGTTTCCACGTCCGGTCCTTCTGGAGTGGCTGCTCACGCTATCCCCGTCACCTCCCTCGTTCCATCTGTGCCCCAAAAAAACTCCATAACGTCTCCATTTACTATCAAAACGTGAGAACAAATACGCACTCAACCTTCCTTTCCTCCCATTCCCTACCGCATGACATTATCTGCCGTACGGAAACTAGGCTCTGCTCCAATATGTATTATCATGAAATCCTTGACCATGATTATACCCTCTTTCGAAAAGACCGTCTGCTGGGTGACCCTAACCGTCGGGATAGCAGTGTATTTATCGCCGTTCGCTCGTCACTCAATGTATCATTGTTCTCTGCAACGTTGACCCTCATCATCCTCCCCTCAGCATCTGTGTCTCCCTTTCCTCTCCAAGTTACTCTTATACTTCCCTATTGCCACGTGGCCTCAACTATCTTAAGACTCACTTTCATCTCCTTTTCATGACTCTCAATGACCACTTCCAAAAAATTTACTGTGCTGCTCCCTACAATGTCTCTCTCTCTCTCCCAATTGTACAACGTCTTGCGTGCTTCCATCTCCTCCATCACGCCAATCTCCGCGCCACCCTTTCCTGACTCCTCTCCCGGATGGTACTCGAAAAATGTTTAGGCTCTTAGGAACAAACGTAACTCCTTTTGGTCTAAATATCTTCGCTCCGGTTCTTTTGAAGGCTACGCTCTATACAGTAATTTTAGCCGTGTTTTTTCTAAATTAGTGGACCTTCAACACCATAACTACCTGACCTCTGTGAAATCAAGGTCTTCCTCGAATCCACTCCTGTTTCTCTGCTTTGTGATCCCCAAAAGGAAAGGCAAAGGAAATGGGGAAAAATAATTCTTTACACTTTGTGACAATTACAGTAAATTCCTTAAAATATTTTGCATCAAAAGTAAAGACGAAGTCTTTGAATGTTGAGCAAAATATGTTTACGAAGTTGAAAATATAATTAATAAAGGAATCAAAAAGCCGAGATGCGATAACGGAACTGAATACTACTGTGTTCAAAAAGTAAGGTGAATTTTCAGTTTAAAGTGCGGGGGCTAACAGATTCGGCTAAAATGTTTTACTTTTATGTGGGTACTTCTTTTCGTGATACTTGTGCTAAGTTTCGTATCAATATTATCACTAGTTACAAAGTTACACTTGTTTCATCTCCACTACTAAAAGTGATTGCGCGATTTTTACAATGTCTGATTATGTTGAACAAAGAAGTGCGATTTAATTTTGTCTGCGCAATGGAATTTCGGCTGCGGAAACATTCAAAATGATGCAGAAGGCCTACGGTGAATCGACTATGTCGCAGAAAAATGCTTACAAGTGGTACAAGGACTTCAAGGACGGCAAAGAACGAGTTGATGACTTGGAACTTCCGGGATGACCATCAACGTCAACTGATGAGCAAAGAGTTCAGAAAACTAACGAATTGGTACTCGAAAATCGAAGACTGACTATAAGAGATTTTGTGGATATATTGCACATTTCAATTGGATCAGTCCAAACAATTCTGAAGCATCATTTGGGCCTTGGAAGAGTTAAATCCCGGTTAAATGATTCTACCACCGTATTCGCCTGACTTAGCTCCATGTGACTTTTGGCTGTTTCCTAAACTAAAAAGACCGCTTCGGGGACACCGCTTTGAATCTATTGAAGAGATCCAACGTGAATCGCTACGAGCTTTGAAGGCTATACCAAGAAACGACTTTTTGGCATGCTTCGAGGAATGGAAAAAACTGTGGCATAAGTGTATTATATCAAAAGGAGATTACTTTGAACGGGACGAAATTGATTTGGAAGATTAAATAAATATTTTTCAATTTACATCAAAATTCACCTTACTTTTTGAACACAGTAGTATGTTAATAATAAAATAATATCTTTTGCGCGTAAAAAGGTGTTTTATCCCGTTTTCAGTGTTAATCGGGAAGGGAGCAGGGAGCGCTTTCTTCTCAGGGAAGTTCTCCTGCACCCGGACTTGTGGGTTGGCTTTACTTATTAGTCTTTACATCGAAAGAGCAAGATTTAATTTCAAAAATTTAATTGTCCTTAAACTTGTTCTTAACATTCTCTTCAAAATTAAAAATTCAATTGTTAGCGTTTTTAAACTATTTTTACTTCACTTCTCATAATTCAATGTTCATAAATTTATTTTCCAACTTTCATTTTCCAATGTTCAAAAATTCAATTTGTCCTTAAACTTGTTAACATTCTCTTCAAAATTAGAATTCAATTTGTCCTTAAACTTGTTGTTGAAAACTAGACTGCTCTGCAGCTCTGGCAACCCTCAGCCTTTCTCGTGGTTCTCAGGACGAACCAATCGGGACGCAAAAACTCACAGTGCAACGGTACCAAGCGTTTTTACCAGCAAGCGTGTTTGCCATGCGTTTTCCTGCGGACTTGGGTTTTGTCTACCAGTTTGCTCGTGTGCAGAAGAATTAACGCAATAATAATTGAAAGACTCTTAATAATTGCAATAGTTCGTTTCAATTTTTTGGACTATAAATATAGATTGAATACTAAAAGTAATACCTACTTATGAAATTTATGCTTAGAACACAAGGTTAACAAGCCGGATTTGTGAACACCTAGGAGCATTTTTGACGAACTCGGGAGTGATACATTTAGCATATTCAAAGAAATATTCAGAATATTTAGTTTGTGCCGTTATCTGGACTTAAAATTATTAACGGTGTGCCTATAGAACATGAGACGAATGAACTAACGGAATTTTTTATAAGTGCATAAAAGAAATGACTTGCGACGAAAGCATATGTTTCTCGCCACGTGCTCAAAAGTGTGCAATACTTAAACAAAACTAAGTGATTCACACAACTAATAATAAATTTAAATAATTAATTTAATTGCATAAATTTAATCGCCTTTTTATGAAAAATTAATTCAAACATTGAAGACGACTCCAGTGCATGATCATTCCAACTACTGTTATTTTGTGGTTGAAAGCAGAGTAGATGAAAACGTGGTTGCTCAACAATTTTGAAATATGATTTTATTTGTTCTTTGTTGTTTTATCAATCATAATAAGTGTATGATATATTCGAAACCATATGTGAACAATTTTTGTGGAATAAACTGGCTCAGTCAAAAATCGTTAGATTTCTTTTGGACAGTGAACTTATTTTTAACATATACAGACCTTCACAAAGATACAGAACTTTAGTGAAGTGTAAATAATTTTGAACAAAACAAGACGAATCAGTTTTCGATCTCGTGTTGACATATAACAGACACTCACAGTTTGGACAGTTCTATAGAAAGGGTTACACAGAACTAGAATTATATCTAGGACAGTTATATCGGACTATACAGTTTTATAGTTATAGAAACAATAAACAATAAATGAATTGAAATCATATTTTGTATAACTCGAATCACAGTTTGGAAAATTCAAGTGAAGCATTGTCGCGATAATTATCTCAAGTGAACATCATGGCAGATGGCAAGAAAACTGTTTCACCGGCCAAATCAGAATATCAGGATTCAGGTAGTGATCGAGAAGGTGGCGCAGCCAGTAATACCGGCTTGCTGACTCTACACGTGCCCCTTCAGCAACCAGACGACTCACAACCAAACAAGCCAAGTCCATCCTCACCAGGGTCACTGTCTAACACCACAACCTACAAATTGACAACTCAAATGGCTCGATATGAGCAACTCATGATGATGCACACGGAGGTAGACCAGATAAAAAACGACACTGCACGAACCTGACGTCATTGAGGGTAAGCTAAATCTTTTATCAGAGCTTTGGTCTAGGTTTCTCGTGGATCATGACGCCATTGGCATTGGTTGCCGGTCAACTTTATTTAAGCACCCCTATATGGTTGATGGAGTATACGATAACGCAATTCGTATTCATTATCAAGTCAGCTCAAGGTTATACTCGATCAAATCTCACCTCCATGCTAAAGAAGTTCAAAAAAGCATGGAACACAAAGTAAATCCACAGACCACTCACTATCTCCAGCAGCCAGTGCTGCCAGAAATAAAACTTCCCACATTTTCGGGCGACTCATCACTATGGCCATCATTTCGGGATCTTTTCACACCGATGGTTATAGATCGACCCGACCTTCGGCCTGTTAATAAGCTTCACTATCTTAAAACGCATCTGACAGGGCCACTAGCACAACTGCTAATGAACATCAGCATGGTAGACAACTCATTCGACCCAGCTTGGAAATTATTGATAGAAAGGTATAATGACGACGAGAAGATGATCTTCTCTCACATCTCCAACATCGCTAAAATCAGCGTAACCTCCTCAAAGTCTCCAGACCAACTCGACAACCTAGTGGCAACGGTCAAACAAAACCTAGACGCATTGCGGTCATTCAATGTGGGTATAGACGACTCAAACTACATCCTAAGCTACTTGATCTTAGAGAAATTAGATTCCTCACTACGCGAAGCATGGGAGATCAAAAGAAGGAGTTCCAAACAAGCTACGACGGTCAACTCTCTGCTTAACTTTGTTGAAACTCGAGCACGAGCTCTGGAAGCTGCGCAGTCAGCAACTCAAAAAAACCCACCTTGGACTACCAGAAACTGCACTCACCAACGATCTCACCAGACGTCTCGCCAGAACTCTCACCAGACTTCTCAGCACACCCCAAGGAAGGCAGATTATCCTTGTGATTATTGCAAAGAGCCACACTATTTAGTAGAATGCCCACTATTCAAGGACCTATCAGAAGAGTATAGGTATAAAGTCATATTAACTGCAAGACTCTGTTTCAACTGTTTTGGTCATCACTCGATTAAAATCTGCAAGACAAGAAAAACCTGCGCTAAGTGTGGTCAAAGGCACCGTACAATGATCCATGGACCAAGGTCAAGTCATCAAGAGAGAAGAGGTACATCAGTCAACTCATCCCAGCCAAGTCATCCATCAACTTCTCGTCAATGACGATCATTACTTCCATGTTGTTCAACAATTCGAACCGAGCAGGCAACTCATCTGCATCACTTGAAGCCAGACAATTTTTCTGAAGGTTCTCCAGATTGTTCAAGAATAACTAAGTCAACTCAAAATAAGGCAGACAACTCAGCAATGTCAGTTGGAGAGTTATTAGAACATATCCACCCTCCAGATGCTTCAAGAGAAGAGCTTACGATTCACCAAGTTATACACAAGGTACACTCAACCTCAGAGTTGGCAGACAACCCACGCACACGATCAGCAATGACAACTCCAGCCGCCTCCTCAACATTCAACACGTGTGCGACCAACTCATCGTCAACTCAAGCACCAACAGTTGTTTTGTTAGCCACTGCAAAGGCTGTACTAATCACGGACTACTCAACAATACCAGTACGACTCTTAATAGACTCAGGCTCTGAGCTAACATTTATCTCAAACACCATAGCAACAGCTTAGCATCTGAAGCACCGTTAATCCACAATTCCAATCCTAGGTATTGGAAATATCAACACAATGAAGACAAAGGGCATTACAACAGTTTTACTCAAATCAATGCACTCAGATGAGCAAGTGGAGCTTGAAGCTCACATTCTCCAATGCGTGACAGGGACTTAACCTACGAGACTAGTTCAAGAACTTGATTGGCCAATCCTTCACACACTGAAACTTGCTGATCCAGGCTACTCAAATCCCAAAAACATAGATATACCGATTGGAGCTGACTCATATGGCTTAATAGTTAAACCATCAATCATACCGTCACCTCAGTCAGCTCTTATAGCACAGGATACAATATTTGGCTAGATTCTTCTTGGCCCTACATCCGAGAAATCCAGAACAACTCGCCAAGCATACCACATGACACCAGACCAGTCATGTCAGCACATCTGGGATCTCGTAACCAAGTTCTGGTTACAAGAAGAAGTACCAGACAACACAGTCAGTCGACTGTATCCAGATGATCAAGTATATGAAGATCATTACATGAAAACTCACTCAAGAGATCCTGATGGAAAATATGTCGTCAGAATTCCACTAAAATCAAGTCCAACTCTCCTAGGCGAGTCATCGTTCAGAGCTCAGCAGTGCTTAAAGAGCATCATTCGTCGACTCAGCAAGGACAACTCGTACTCTGACCCTTATCACTCATTCATGCGTGAATCTATATATAAATAGGCGACACGTTTTTTTGTTATCCCTTTTACAGGGAACCAGGTGGACTTACCAGGATAATTATACCATTCGAAAGATTAGTTTTTCCTCTATGTGCATCACCTAATTTTTTTTCTTAAATTTAATTATAAATTAGTTTAATTTTAAATTGAAATTAAAAAATTCAATGGGATAGTATGTGTGAATTGAGCACACGTATAGCGTAGATGATGCTTTTGGGAAGAATGTATGTGTGGTATTGGTTTGCTTTTTACCTGAAAATATGCAACCATATGATGATTTTTGGTTTGTGTCCCTAATAAATGGCAAGTACTAAATTAGTCGAAAATCGAACCAAAAAGATCAGTCATAAATTGGGGACACAAACCAAAACGATCAGCATATGGCTGCATATTAGTTATCTCACATTATGATTGCCATAGATGATACGTTTGAGTGAATAACATACCGTTTCTGCCAAATGGTTGTATTCTTTTAAATCAAACCTGTCATCTATGTCATATTTGGTTTGTTGTGGTTTGTGTACCCAATAAATGTTTGATTTTTAGGAAAACCAGCACGTGCACGTAGTGGGAACGCACACCAAAAAAATCAAGCATGATTGCATTGTTCTAGGAAAGACGAAAACAATCAAGCATTTGCCGTTAATCGGGGCAATTCTGTGCGCACTTAACAGATTCCGTTAATTTGACAGCCCATGTATTTTGTTGTTGAAGTTCGTAAAGTTTGATTGCGGTTTACGGTCAAAATTGGTATTCTGGGTGCCAAAAGTTAACAGATTTTTGTTAAAAATCGTTTACCGTAACATGCCCGAAATTGTTTAACTTAATCGTAACCGGTTTTTTGCTAAGAAAGTTGACAGATTTGGAACAAAACCGGTTTCGTAACAGATTTGAGAGTAAATTTTGGCCAGAATACCAACTTAACGAATTCTGTTAGAAACCAAATCTTTTAACTTTTTTAACAGAAATCTGTTAACTTAACGAAAGCCAGAATCACCCCGAATATTGCGTATCTCACAATCTTATTACCACTACAATTCACACTACAGTTTTGACGTATATCAGTCTGAGAATAAATAAAGATCTCGAAAAAAAAGATCTAGATCAAAATACAAATCAATTTTCCTACCCAATCGAATATGATGTTTTGATCTAGATCAACAAAATTGATTTAGAAATTGTTTAAAGTTTGTGTCCAATCGAAAACCACATGAAATAACATTGCCTGGAAGAACATTTCCGGTGCCTGGAAGAATGCAATCATATGCTCATAATTTCGGTGTGTGTCCGCAATAAATGAAACCTCAGACAACTGATATAACTTTGGATTCCTCCAGACACAAACCAAATTTATGCACAAATCGCATCATTGGCTATTGATATCGCTACAGATCTTACATTAACATTGCCATAGATGATAGGTTTGATTGAAGAATCTATCTTTTATGCAAAATAGGTGATTTATTTTTAATCAAACTATCAGGTATTGCAATGATTATGTGGGATAGGTCATATTTATCGCAAATGCAGCCATATTTTGATTGGCTTTGTTTTTGTCTGCAAGAATGCAGTCATATGGTCAGAAACGGTGTAATGTGGTGTAATCGTTCTGGTTTGTGTCTTCAATAAATGGCATGGGCTAAGTATGTCGAAAATCGAAACATATGGAATGGATCAATCATGTTTCACATAAAAAAATAAAATAAATTGTTATTGAAATAAAAATTATATAAATTTCATGAATACTAATTACTAATTACTAATCACAAAAGTTGTTGTCTGCAAGAATGCAGTCATTTGGTCAGACACGGTGTAATGTGGTGTAATCGTTCTGGTTTGTGTCTTCAATAAGTGGCACGGGCTAAGTATGTCGAAAATCGAAACATATGGAATGGATCAATCATGTTTCACATAAAAAAATAAAATAAATTGTTATTGAAATAAAAATTATTTCAATTTCATGAATACTAATTACTAATTACTAATCTCAAAAGTTGTTGTCTGCAAGAATGCAGTCATTTGGTCAGACACGGTGTAATGTGTTGTAATCGTTCTGGTTTGTGTCTTCAATAAATGGCACGGGCTAAGTATGTCGAAAATCTAAACATATGGAATGGATCAATCATGTTTCACATAAAAAATTAAATAAATTGTTATTGAAATAAGAATTATTTCAATTTCATGAATACTAATTACTAATTACTAATCAAAAAAGTTGTTGTCTGCAAGAATGCAGTCATTTGGTCAGACACGGTGTAATGTGGTGTAATCGTTCTCATTTGTGTCTTCAATAAATGGCACGGGCTAAGTTTTCTCGAAAATCGAAACATATGGAATGGATCAATCATGCTGCACATAAAAACGAAAATTAAATTGCTATTGGAATTAAAAAATTATTTCAATTTCATGAATACTAATTACTACTAACTACTACTAATTACTAGACACAAATTAAACTTAGAACACTGAGGATATGGCAACTCCTTACAATCTTGAAAGATCCGTTATTTCTCACAAAACTGTCATCCAAAGCTTGAAGTATTGTCAATGCTAACTAACCGTTAGTTTTACCAAATTCATTTAAAAATTTATTTAAAAGACTATACCTAAACTAAATAAACTGTCGATTTATTGACAAAATCATTAAGGAAATTGTGTTCATAATAATAATCATAAATTAAGTATATATTGTGAGTGCATTTGAAGAAGAATATTGTGAGTGAATTTTGGTTGAGTGGATTTTCGTGAGTGCAGTTTTTATTTCAATTTATAATTGTTGCATATTAGATTTTCTTCTAATTATTTCCTTATTCATTTGTTTATTTATATTATTCATTTGTTTATTTATATTTGTTGTTTTAAAATGCCGCGTCGCCAATCGTTAACAGGTAATAGTGGACGTAGACAAAGGCGTAGAATCTCGGAAGGGACAGACAAAGTTATAACTAATAATTTAATTGATGAAAACAGTTTAGTTGAATTGCAAGAATCTTATAAGTGTGCACTAAATATGCCCCCAAGTAACTTTAATTCGTTCAACTTAGGAAATATGACCTTTCGTTGCTCTTTTTGTTCAGCTAGGCATTTTCAATTAGTAATTACAGGTCGGGAAAATGATGCATTTTCTCTATGTTGTCACAAGGGAAAGGTAATGTTGCCGGCATTGACGCCCAATAACTTCTTTCTCAAATTGTTGAAAGATGTAAATTCAACTAATGTTACCAACAAAAAACGTGCACAGAACTATCTAGCAAATATTCGTTCTTATAACGCTTCATTTGCTATGGTGGGCTCAGAAGCTCAATTAGATGAAAATGTTTTAAACGGGATCTATCACTTCAAAAAACATAACGTATTTTATCACCGAATTGGTGCTGTTCGAAATTTGCCTAATCGTTTACCATGCTATGCACAACTATACTTTTATGATGTTGAGACTGCTCTTCAGTACAGAATGAGTGACAGAAGTAATGTTAGATGTGGTTTGGGAATTATGCGTTCTTTAGCAGAGGAGTTATATCGGGTCAATCCTTTTATCCGCTCATTCAAAACAATGTCTGAGTATTGTCAGCAACCTGAAAACAGTGCTGCTGAAGTAAGTATGGTAATTAGAGTCAATCAGGATTTAGATATGCGGCGTTATAATGATGCAATCCAAACGGATGTTGCAACCATTTTTAAAAGCGTTGACGGCGAACCCCCTTTTGAACGAAATATGATTACTTTTTCCAAAACTTCAAATTCTGTTCACAGTGTTTCGGTACTTGATTCTTCGTTAGATCCATTAGCTTATCCCTTATTATTTCCCAATGGTGATACTGGATGGCACGTGTATATGAAACATTCAACAAGGTCTACTTATGCTTCTACTGGTCCCCGAAATAAGATTACAATGCTGCAATATGCATCATTTCGTCTGGCTTTTCGAGATGAATTCAGTATTCTTCATTCTTCACAGAAATTGTTTTTACAGTGGATTGTAGACATTTATGTCCGTATAGAAGGAAGCCGTTTGCACTTTATTCGACAAAATCAAGCCACTCTTCGAGCTGATGTATATAATAACTTAACAGATTTTTTACAGCAGCATCCAAATGATTCTGTTAATTCGGTAGGTCGTAGAATAGTTTTACCATCTTCTTTTATTGGTTCGCCAAGAAATATGTACCAAAATTATTTAGATGCTATGGCAATAGTTCAGCATGATGGAAAACCTTCACTTTTTATCACAATGACATGCAACCCCAAATGGCCAAAAATTATTAATAACATTTCGCCTGGTGATAGTCCGAATTTTCAACCTCACATTGTCGTCCGTGTGTTTCGTTCAAAGTTGAAAAAATTGATTGAATGTCTAGAAAAATCTAAAATTTTCGGAAAAGTTAAGACACTCATATGCACGATTGAATTTCAAAAGCGTGGTTTGCCACACGCTCATATCCTACTTACTTTAGATTCTACTGACAGAATAAATGACATCGATAAATTTGTTTGTGCGGAAATTCCAAATATTTCAGTTAACCCTAAACTCCATGATTTAGTCAAAAAACATATGATTCACGGTCCATGTGGTTTATTAAATCCTAACTTCGTTTGTATGAGAGATGGTAAATGCAGCAAAAGCTTTCCTAAAGACTTTTCCAATACAACTCAGGCTAACGTAAATGGCTATCCAGTTTATATGCGTCGTAATAATGGTAGAACAGTCGACGTTCGTGGCCAATCTGTTGATAATCGTTATGTTGTCCCTTACAATCCATATCTTCTAGCAAAATTTGATTGCCACCTAAATGTTGAAGTTTGTAGCACAGTTAAGAGTATAAAATATATATACAAATATGTTTATAAGGGTTACGACTGTGCTTCATTACAGTTCGGTAGGGTTAGTGATGGAGTTCAGGGCGAAGTTCATATAGATGAAATCGATAGCTTTTTGTCCGGTCGCTATGTTGGATCTACGGAAGCTAACTGGCGCATAAATGAGTACCCAATGCATTACCAGTCACATAATATACATAGTTCGACTTGAATGTCACTTGCCTCAACGGCAAAATGTAGTTTTTAGGGAAGGAAATGTTCAGCAAGCTCTTCAAAGTCATAGAAGAACAAAATTAACTGCTTTCTTTGAAATCAATCAAATGGATTCCTCCCATCTTCTATATACAGAGATGCCGATAAATTATGTTTGGGTAGATAAAGAAAAGAAATGGAAAAAACGTCTAAGAGGGGGTGGTAGAACTATTGCTAGATTATTTTATGTTTCTCCAAAAGATGTTGAACTGTTTCATTTGAGATTACTTTTGCTTCATGTTCGAGGTGCCATTTGTTTTCAGGATTTGCGTACTGTTGGTAACATTGTTTACCCCACATTTTCAGCTGCTGCACATGCACGAGGTATCGCATCAAACGATCGGGAGTGGCGTGAATGTTTATTAGAAGCAAAAGAATCTAAGTCCCCTCAGCAGTTAAGAGAGTTATTTGCCATTATTTTTGGTATGAACGTTCCTGCCAATGCTTTAGATTTGTGGAATGAATTCAAAATTTTCATGTGTGAAGACTTTTTAAGAAATTTTTCAGAAAACGATTCATAAAACCGTGCTTTATTAGTTATAGAGGAAATTTTGTTCAGTCATAATTTGTCATGTGAACAGCTAGGCCTTCCAATTCCTCAATCTTTATCAGGTATTATAACAAATGTCAATGTAGATCCAGAAAGAGAACAAGCAATGTTTGAAGAAATGTTCCAAAGTGCCAATGCCGAACAGCGTTCCGCTATTGATTTAGTTTTGCAGGAAGTTTTAAATAGTAATACTGGTTGCAATATTTTTTGTCTTCGCAAATTGAATTCTTTGAACCTACAGTGTATTGCGTGCGCTTTCAGTGGTATTGCATCCACTCTTTTAATTCAAGGTCGAACTCTTCACAATGTTTTCAAATTACCTATAATCATTTTAGAGAATTCCGTATCAAGCCTCTCTGTAAACAGTGCCCAAGCACAGTTTATAAAGTCTGCATCTATTATTATTTATTTATTTATTTATTTATTTATTTATTTAACTTAACTTAGTACAAGTTAATACAATGGTAGAGAAAAAGAACAAAACAAAAAAAACAAAAAAAAGGGAAATTTAAGCAACAAAGCAAAGGGAAAAAAAAGTTATATTAGGACTTAAACTAGAATTAAAACATCTATGTTGTGACGCAATCTAAAGAGTATTAAGCTACATAAAGCTAAGGAAGAAAAGATATATTACGATATAAACTGAAATACAAAAATCTAAAGTTATGAGGCAATCTAAACAAGATGGTGTCCGGTCGGGTCGGGGAAGGTCCGGAAGGGCTGCAAAACTATGACACGCGATCAGCCAAGGAGCGGAAGATAGAGCGTGCATAGGTGTTATCACATGCGGCTTGAAGTAGGGGGATGGCCCGATTATACAACCTAAGCATTCGTGTAATGGGCTCCATCCTACCAAAGTCGGTGTGGTGGTAGCCGATAACGATAATTATCATAGATGAAATCTCAATGTGCCCACTTAATGCTCTCAAATTAATTGATCGTTTTTTAAACGATTTATGCGGAACTCCAACTAAACTTTTCGGAGGTAAGACTATTTTACTATGTGGAGATTTTCGACAAACTTTGCCAGTTGTACCTCACGGTACACCAGTATCACTTATTGAGAATTGTCTTACTTCATGGTCCGAATTTTCAAAATTCCACAAAATAACTTTGAGCCAAAACATGCGAGCTTTACCTCATGAAATTGATTTCGTTGAATTTCTTAAATCTCTTGGTAATGCAATTTTACCCACATTTCCTGATTTCGGACAAGACTTTATTGAAATTCCTTCTAATTTAGTTAGCAGCAACTCCGTGATTGCAGATGCTTATGGCAATGTATCTGAAACCATTCAGTCTAACGATATACTCAACTCGGTTATATTAGCACCCAAATACCAAGACTGCACTTTCATCAATGCAGAAATTCTTAATAGTCTGCCCGGAGAGGAACGAATATATTTGAGTTCCGATAAAATCTTGAGTGATGATTATAGAGAGCAAAATAATTTTCCAGTCGAATTTTTAAACTCAGTTGATGTGAGTGGGCTTCCCCCCCACAAATTAATTTTAAAACTAAATTGCATACTTTTACTCATTCGTAATTTAAATACAGGACATGGCTTGGTCAATGGCACACGTATGCGTTTAGTTCAAATGCACAATAATTGTTTAGATTGTGAGATTTTAACAGGAGTTGCTCGAAACACACGTATTTTGATACCAATGATACACCTTAATTATTCAGGTACACTTCTGCCCTTTTCCTTTCAAAGAACTCAATTTCCCGTCATTTTGGCTTTTGCGATGACATTCAATAAATCTCAGGGATAAACATTTCAAAAAGTAGGAATCCTACTCAGACAACCTGTCTTTTCTCATGGACAATTGTATGTTGCAGCCAGTAGAGTTAGATCGTTTGAGGGATTGCGTTTCTATATTTCTGAAACACCAGAGCAAGGTCATTGGCAGGAAATAATTGAATTTTTACAAAAAATATTGTTCATAAGGAAATTTTAAGCTCTTTTTAAATCCGCATCCGCTAGGTCTTTTATAGCTATAGGTGGGGCCTCATTCAATAAAAGTGTACCTTGACGTGGTGAATGAGCTTAAACGATTGCTATTGCAGTCTGAACTAAATCACCTTTTTGCTTACAACGCTACTAAATATGGAGTGCCGTGCGCTATTATAGTGAGCGTAGCGAGCTACGGGGGTTGGCGAGCGTAGCGAGCAGGGGGCGCCCCCCTAGTATGAAGAATTATCTCACATGACCTGAGCGGCAGACACCTCAGACAACTCTACAGTATATTACTTACCGCATCATGGTGTGTTAAAAGAAGACAGTACCACTACCAAGCTCAGGATCGTATTCAACGAGTCAAGCCCATCCAGCAGTGGGGTTTCAGTTAATGACTTGCAGCACGTTGGTGCAAAGGTCCAACGTGACATAGCAGACGTTCTCTTGTGGATCAGACAACAGAAATTTGTGTTTACATCGGATATCACACAAATGTATAGACAGATCAGAGTACACAAAGATGACTGGCATCTCCAGCGTATATTTTGGATTGACAGCCAACTCAATATCATCCCATATCAACTTACCACAGTCACATATGGAACCAGGTCTGCTCCATTTCTTGCTATAAGGACCATGATACAACTTGTGACTGATGAGGGTCACAAATTCCCTCTAGCAATAGATCCATTGATGAAAGGCAGATATGTGGATGATATCTTTGGAGGAGCCGACTCAATAGACCAACTCATTGACACGTCAAACCAAGTCAGTCAACTCGGAATGGCAGGTGGTTTCCCCTTGGCAAAATGGCACAGCAACTCAATCGACTTCTTGAAGTCCAGATCAGCCAACTCAAAAACAGCAGAACAAATTCACTCATTTGCAGACAGCTCAGCCAAATTACTAGGTCTGTCATGGATTCCATACACAGACGCATTCAAGTTCAACTCAAGGGTATCAAAAGATCATTCCAAGATTACTAAAAGGCAAATATTATCAGAAACAGCACAATTTTATGACCCCCTTGGATTTCTTGCACCATTCATCATAAGATCCAAAGTCTTACGCCAATAAATGTGGCTAAAAAAACTCACCTAGGATGAACCAGTACTAAGTCACATTGGACCCAAGTGGATCAATATCAAGACTGAACTCAACCATGTATCAGAGATCTCAATTCCACGGTGGTTAAGAATCACTACAGACTGCTCAGTTGAGCTGCATGATTTTTCATATGCCTCGCAAACAGCTCTGTCAGCTGTAGTATATTTAAAGTCAATTCACCAAGGCAAGTCAAGTCATTCAACAATAGTCTGCTCAAAAACTAACGTTGCTCCACTCAGAAAAATGTCTATTCCTCGACATGAGCTCAGTGCTGCTCTTTTATTAGCCAAGTTGATTATTCATGTAAAGCGTAACCTAGAAGGCCAGCCAACTCAAATTTATTAGTAGACTGACTCATCAGTTACTTTGACTTGGATCCAGTCTCACTCACCTCGTTGCAAGGAATTCGCCAGAAATAAAGTGTCTACAATACAAGATCTTATTCCAATCTGCGTTTGGAGATTTGTACCTGGCAAAGAAAACCCACCGGATTGTACTTTTCGAGGTATAAAGCTCTCCCAGCTTCAGAAGCATGCCTTGTGGTGGGCAGGACCACAGTGGCTCACCATGGACAACTCTCAATGGCCAACTCAATCAAACGGGGTATGATTTAACCGCTCATCAGGAAGAGCGACCCGGGATCACATTTAAAAGCAGCAGCACAGAAACCTTAACTTCATTGGGAGATGATCTACAGATACTGTCGTCTGAGCAAACTCTATAGAGTGACCGCAATATGTTTCAGAGTCAGTCAACTCCTCAGACGCGTGCCACAATCAACTCTACAGTACCCTTTAACGCCACAAGAAATAGAAAGGGCCAAGTTATCTGAGATATGGACAACTAAAGAATCATACTTCCCACCAGAAATAAAACTGATTAACTCAGGGCGATTCCCCGTTTCACATCCTTTTTCACGTGTAACTGCATTCATTAACACTCGTAGCATTATTCGTGTAAGAGGTAGATTAGCCAACTCAAACTTGGACGAAGAGGCCAAACATCTAGCGATCCTACCTCGGACTTCTCACATGTCGAAAATCATTATCGCTGATACGCATGAACGAACTATGCATGGTGGAACGCTGGCAACTTTGAACTTCATATGATGTTCTTACTGGATCATTGGTGGACGACTCACAGTAATATCTCACATCTACCATTGTATCAAATGTGCTCATCATCGTGGCAAACGAGCACACCAATTAATGGGCCAATTGCCTAGATCAAGAGTCACTCCATCCCGTCCGTTTGCCGTTTGTGGTGTGGATTACGCTGGTCCAATCACTCTGAAATCTTGGAAGGGCAGAGGCGCCAAGATGACCAAAGGATGGATGTGTATTTTTGTGTGCTTTGTCACCTCTGCAATTCACATTGAAGTTGTCAGTGATTACTCATCTGACTCATTCATTGCAGCGTTCAGAAGGTTCACTGGGCGGAGAGGAGTCTGTAGAACTCTATATAGTGATTGCGGCACTACATTCCAAGGAGCAGACACTCTCATCAGACAACTCTTCAAACAAGGAACAAGACAGTTCAAGGAAATAGCCTACTCACTAGTTAATGATGGTACAGAATGGAGATTTAATCCACCAGCAGCACCTCATATGGGAGGGAAATGGGAAGCAGCTGTGAAGTCAGTGAAGCACCATTTAGTGCGAACAATGGGCGACTCAACATTCACGTTCGAAGAACTCACGCTACTGGTACAAATAGAAGCAATACTCAACTCCAGACCCCTTGAACCGCTCACAGAGGATTCTGAAGATCTAGCAGTACTCACCCCTGCTCATTTTTTGATTGGTGAACAATAGACAACTTTGCCTGAAGCATCCTTAGAAGAACTTCCACTCACCAGGTTATCCAGATGGCAATTCATCCAGCAATGACTCCAGTCATTTTGGACCACATGGTCAAAACAGTACTTGCAAATACAACTCTCAATATCTAAGTGGAAACATCCTTCACACAAGATCAAGGTTGGATCTCTGGTCTTACTCACTGACGACAGGTTCCCTCCTACAAAGTGGCCTCTCGCCAGAGTGACTGAACTTCTACCAGGAAGAGATGGACTCATCAGGGTAGTGAGAATCAAGACTTCTACAGCAGAACTAGTCAGACCTATCGTGAAGCTAGCTCTCCTACCATACTCACCACCAGAGACAACTCAAGAAAATCAGCAAAGCATTACTGATGGGAGGGAGAATGTTGAAAACTAGACTGCTCTGCAGCTCTGGCAACCCTCAGCCTTTCTCGTGGTTCTCAGGATGAACCAATCGGGACGCAACAACTCACAGTGCAACGGTACCAAGCGTTTTTACCAGCAAGCGTGTTTGCCATGCGTTTTCCTGCGGTTTTGTCTACCAGTTTGCTCGTGTGCAGAAGAATTAACGCAATAATAATTGAAAATGTTGAAGACTCTTAATAATTACAATAGTTGGCTTCAATTTTTTGGACTATAAAAAAAGATTGAATACTAAAAGTAATACCTACTTATGAAATTTATGCTTAGACCACAAAGCTAACATTGTACAATTATAATAAGACATAAGGTGTAAATATTGAATAATAATAATAATAAAAAGTTCTAAATCGACAAAACCACTCTCGCTCTTATTACATATATGTGTATGGCTTTTACAGTCCACAGTGTTACAGGCAAGATTACAAACACTTGCTAACATTCTCTTCAAAATTCAAAATTCAATTTCTCCTTAAACTTGTTAACATTCTCTTCAAAATTAAAAATTCAATTGTTAGCGTTTGTAAACTGATTTTACTTCACTTCTCAAATTCAATGCTTTTAAATTATTTTCCAACTTTCATTTTCCAATATTCAAAAATTCAATTTTTCCTTAAACTTGTTAACATTCTCTTCAAAATTAAAAATTCAATTTGTCCATTAAACTTGTTAACATTCTTTTCAAAATTAAAAATTCAATTGCTAGCGTTTGAACTGATTTTACTTCACTTCTCAAAATTCAATGTTCATAAATTTATTTTCCAGCTTTACTTTTACAATATTCAGAGATTCAATTTGTCCACTAAACTTGTTAACATTCTCTTCAAAATTATAAATTCAATTTCTCCTTAAACTTGTTAGCATTCTCTTCAAAATTAAAAATTCAATTGTTAGCGTTTGTAAACTGATTTTACTTCACTTCTCAAATTCAATGCTTTTAAATTATTTTCCAACTTTCATTTTCCAATATTCAAAAATTCAATTTTTCCTTAAACTTGTTAACATTCTCTTCAAAATTAAAAATTCAATTTGTCCATTAAACTTGTTAACATTCCCTTCAAAATTAAAAATTCAATTGTTACCATTTTTAAACTGATTTTACTTCACTTCTGAAAATTCAATGTTCATAAATTTATTTTCCAACTTTCATTTTCCAATATTCAAAAATTCAATTTGTCCAGTAAACTTGTTAAAATCTTTTATCGAGCCGGGGTCTGCCCGGTGACCGCGCGCGAAATTGACTGTAAGAGGAAAAGAAAGGAAGACGGTGGCCACTCCAGTCACCGGCCAAGATCTGACAGAAAATGCGCGTCACTTTTGGACCCTTAAATTGGGACGGAAATTGATAACGCGCATTTTCGGCAAGTCGCGCATGGCGCCGGAAAATGCGGGCAATCAGCGCTTTATTAAATTATTACGAACTTACGTGACAGCCTAAGCTCAGTCACAATATTCCACCCCCCTTGGAAAAACAAAAATTTCGGGGAAATTTCTATTGTTAAGGTGGCTAGATGGCGCGAATTTCGAAAGAGGTTCAAAACTATGTATGTTTAATGTGTATTATCATTATTGTATATTTATTATTTATTTTTCTTTTTGTGGAAATTATTATGTGTGTATATTCTATTACGTTTTGTTATTTATACTTTTTCTATTTCTTAATGTTAGGTGAGTACATGTGTCCTTTTTTCCATAATTTATGGGAGATACAGGCATATACATATTTTCCATATATATATATGTCTATATCTGCCTTACATTAGGATTACATGTTTTTGCTCTTCGCCATTAAGGCTTACATTTCTTTTTGCTTATATACTCATATAAATTTTTTTTTTCTAAATTTTATACCTCTTTAGAGCCTGATTTGTCTTTTATTTGGACTTTAGGATATTTTCCGCCCTTTTCCTTCATCGACCCTTGGATGAGCCAATATATTTAGGTCATAACACTTCTTATATTCGGTCAGGAAATTCAAAGGCTTGTTCAGCGGAGGAAGGTAGATACGAAAAGGGAAAGGGGGATTGTAATCCTATTGTGTGGGTGTAGTTCGCTTGGACTGAAGGAAGGTTATCTATCCAGGCGAAAGTAAATGAAATAGGCAACCATAATAGGGAGGTAGGGCAGTTTCACGTCTTAATAGGAGACATATGAAGGACGAACCGAAAAACAAATGAAGGACCAGCCTCGTAGGTTTGACAGGGGACCTAAGGTTGTGAGGAGACCAGTTAGGGAACCATTACAAAATAAGTCATGAAGAGAACGAGATGACTTATTTACTTGAGGAAATAGTTACGATCTCAAGCTCAACGGTGGCTAACTAAAATTTGGTTTAAAAAAAAACCGGCTTAGGGATGAAGAGAATTAAAATAACGCGTTAGTGGAGTTATTAAAATGACAATTGAATAATAGAAGCGGATTGGAGGTTGGCAGTAATGTCGTGCCAAGGTCGAAGGGGTAAATTAAACTACGTCCAGTTTGATCGAAAACAAAGAGAGTAAAACATCACAAGGGAGAGAGAAAAACAATAGGAGTTTTGGTTTTTGAGTGAGCAGTTTGACGTCATGCCTGGGACCAATGAATGGGGCGAGAGATTTCAAAGATTAAAGGGAGAGAGAAAAAAAAGGTACAAAAGGGGATTTCGAGAATGCAGTTTAACGTCATACTTAGGAAGACGAAAGGGGACAGGTGACGTTAATGTTACAGTTGATGGAGCCGAGCACATCAAAGTTGTGATTTCACAAGGCGGAAATATGTTATTAACGAGGGAACTTGAAGAAAGTGCGATTTAACGTCGCGCCTAGGACATGAAAGATATTGCACTGCGTAAGGGCGAATGGGAGACAAAAAGGGTGTTAGGGGTCCATATCGCACTAAAGGAACGAAGTGACTTATATGACTTCAAACAATAACGACGGTTAGAGTACACAGTATACCAACTGTGCAGTTTTTCAAAAAAAAAAAAGGAGAGGACAATTAGACAAAAGGGGAACACAATACAAAAATTTGGGGAGAGCCGTTTGTCGTTGTGCATGGGACGATTGAAACGTGGATTTTTATTTAAAAAAAAGAAATTTCCGTTAGGAGACAAATACGATCAAGTAATTCTTCATCTAGACGCGATTTTTACGGTCCCACCATGCATTATGGAAGGGCCTAACCGACAGGGCGGAGCATGGTTAAGGTAGTTTAATGACTTGTTGGGATCGACGAAACGAAAAGGTCCTCAATAAAGGGGGGAGCTGGAAAGAGGATAGTGGAGGTGGTGTATGGTACGAACGTGCTATAGACCTCGAAATGACTTCAAAAATAACCTTCTACTTCGCAGGGAGTAGTTGGTGCCTTGCTGAATTGGAGTAACAGAAAGAGAGGGGGTAAAAGAAGATGAGAAAAAAAAGGATTGGGAGAGCAGTTTAATGTCATGCCTGGGACAACAGTTTGATCGGAAGCAAGGTACAAAAGAGTTGGGAATGTCATTCAAGGAAAAAGATTGACATGATGAATAACTATGCCTGCTAAGTCTAAGATTTCGACTCCAAATAATTTAAACGAATTCAGCAAGACCACAGAGAACATAGCATGTACTCAAAGTATTAAGAAGACTGCTCTTGACGATTTTAAAGTACCAAGTACCACTCATAAACCTCCGAAACCGAGGAACTCAGATTCTAGAACTTCATTCTTTTAAAGTGAAAAGAAAAATAATATCCAAGGTGGAAAATGATCGGCAGAACTTTGTTAAATCTAGAAAGGATTGACGTAAGCACTACGAAAGGGATATCATCAAGGATAAAATATGAAGGATATAAGTAAATTATCAAGAAAAGAATATCATTAACCGAAATCCATAGAGTGTTCCAACGAACAGACAGTGGAAAGAGGGGGGAGGGGGGTTGAGAACGATAAAAAAAAGGGGTAGGGCAGGGCAGTTTAACGTCGTGCTTAGGACGATGGAGATGTTGAGCTGTGTGCAGTTCGAGTGAGATGTTAATTTGGGATGTACCCAAAGAAAACTAACCGTTGAGAAAGAGAAGAGAAGCAAATAAATGGAGGTTTTGACGGAGACAAAAACATATTTAACGTATTCGAAAATAAACCGGAGGGAAAGAGAAAAAAAAGAGAGGGGAGAAAGTTATACGAAGAGAAACGATTTTTAAAGGGAGCCACTTTTTTTGTGAGAGAGAGAACATTTCAACGTCATGACAGGGACGAACGAAAAAGGTTCTTACTGAGAGGAGGAAAGACTTGAAGGGAGCGGTTTAACGTCTTGCTCAGGACGTTAAATCGATTGGTGAACCCTCTTCTTGGGGCGGAGATGGTATGTGGAACAATGAGAGTCTGGGGTTTGGGGTGGGAGGAATGTGGCTTCTATGTTCTGCCACGACTTGAAGAGGTAGGGTTCGCTGGCGTCCTTTTTTACATAATTGGATAATTCCAATTACGGGAATAAGGGAGAAGGCTACGTATAACATAGTGTAATGGTGAATGTGGTGGTTGTTCAAGTTCAGCAGGGGAAATTTATGCTGCTAATTCGTCCAACTCGTCCAATTCGTCTTCTGGTTTTCCTGGGGATTCTTTGATATGAGGGTCCTTGGGAGGTTGCCAAGAGAGCTGTGACGTTTATGTGACGCATGGTATGGGGGAAACTAGAGCTTTGCCTCTCGTTTTGGCCATGTATGATGAAGTTATTGGTTCTGAGATAGCAAGTGGGTTCCATGTGGAGTAACGCTGTCTGATTTAATTCAAAGGACTGAACAGAGTTGTTGCACACCACGTCGGCGTTACGGAGTGTGTTGGTGGCATAGATCCAAGTGTTAGGGCGAGAGAGGGAAATCCAGTAAGAGGTACGCTCAGTACATGTAAGTAGACACTAGGATGTATCTACGCCACACCTTATGAGGGCAATTTCACATTTGAACGGGCTTGACTGAGCATTAAAAATAGAAAATTTCGCTCGACAGAAGAATTGAGAGGCATCTGAGCATAGACAGTATTGAAAAACGCTAATGCTCATTTCATAAAAATGCTCCCGGTTAAGATCTATCAAGAAGTCTTCGGAAGAGGGTTGAATATAGCATAAGGAATCGTTGTAGGTTGCGGGTAATGGGAGAATCCTGAAAGTTTGGTATCTATCTCCGAAGGGTAAGGGTAATTTTAATTCAATGATTAATTGAAAGTTGATTATTGAAGCACACATGGTAGAGAGCTTGTAAATTTGCCAGATCACGTTGGAGAGAGGATCGAACGGAAGAGTCCTTTGAAGGTCCATTTACTGTCGAATGGTAGAGAGGAGGTTTTCCATCTGGGAAGGGGTTATAAATGTAGGTTGGAATTTGCCGTGTTTTACATCCGCTAAAAGTTCTATTAAGTACGATTGAGTGGATTGGTACTGGTTTATAACTATAAGAACTAATGAGAGAAGAGAGTTGATTTCGGTAGCCCATTCATTCACATGTATTTGACTCTTCACTTTGGAGATTTTGGATTCAATAATGGTTAATTTGGAAACGATCACGGCACGATCTTTCCGAATGCTTTCCCGAGTTTTATTGGTTATGTTGATGGTCGCGTCCAAAGTAGAAGACTGATTTTTTAATAGGGAATGTAACTGGAGATTATTTTGTTGAAGGTTCCTGATTTGCTCGTCGTATCTTTGTGCGTCGTCCTCATTAAGGATTCCAAAAAGGGGCTTGGTAACCATCCCGACAAAATTAAAAAGGTTTTCTAAGAGGGGGAAATATAATCCTATTTTTGTTTTCTATCGCTTCCTCTAGGTTATTTAATTGTGCGATACAAAAGAGACAGATCGATTTTAAGGGCGTCTCAGAGGGCAACTGGCTACACATTTGCTGAAGCTTACCCTTGATTCTCAATATTGAGAGGTATTCTTCGTGGAAGGCCGCTAAGTCGTAGTAAGTTATTATCTTCCATTCGCTTGTGAACAGTCTCGTCCTTCCTATTTCTTCGAAGTATGAGCCGACCGTGGAGGTGAGGGGAGTAATTTGGATTCCCAGCTCCCCGCGAGAGAAAGCTGAGACGGTAACGCACAGAACCGCGAACAGATAAACCCTTGCCCTGGGAACGAAAATAAGAGCTTTCAGTTTGAGAGAAAACTTAGTTGAGAAATTATGGATGTATGAATTTTTTGAGATCGTTATTATGTACGCGTTTTTCCCTGTTTTTTATTATTATTGTTGAATTTTCAGAGGTATTCACGTGAGGTGAGTTATAACGTAAGGGCCTTGCCGTAAGGGTGAGAATTTGTTGTCCTTTGTTCTCGCTTTAAGAAGGACCAGATCTCCGATCTCAAAGGATTTTTGTTGTGTTCCTTTGTCGTAGTATTGCTTAGACCGTTCTTTATTTTCTGACGCGATTTGTTTAGCGATTTGCTGACAGTGCCGGAGTCGTTCTTTGAGTTCATGGGCATAATTATCGTAATTGTACCCAATTTTGGGGGAGGACTTTAGATGATTAGGATCTTCGGCGAGAAAACCGTAAAGGAGTTCGTGTGGAGAATAATTGGTACTTGAGTGGGGAGTAGTGTTGTACACGAACATGGCGTAAGGAACCCAGGTGTCCAACGACAGGGGATCTTCTTCTATGCAGGAACAGAGGTATTCCGCTAGTGTTCGATGACTTCTCGCTAGGGCTCCGTTTGACTGAAGGTGGTAAGTAGTTCTTTGGGAGGCTTAGGAGTTTTGAGACTTCCTGAAACATTCCCGCGATTAAGAAAGCACCTTGATCAGTCTAGATTCTTTCAGGTATGATTGTAGTAGAAAACGCTTCCGCGAGGGTGGTTGAGTCGGCATTGGGAACAGGGATTGCCTCCGAAAATTTTGTTAAATCATCCTCGAAAGTGAGGAGGTATTTATTTCCTAGGTACGAAACGGGTAGTGGCCCCACAACATCTAAATAAACTCTCCCGAAAGGCTTGGAACTCACTGAAGTTATTTCCATAGGGGTGTTAGGATTTCGCGATACTTTATTTATCTGGCACCGTTTACAGTTTCTGATAAATGTTACAACAGCATGGGTCATTGCTTCCCAATAAAACTGTTTCTTGATTCCCTTCAAGGTCCGAGATACACCTTGGTGACCTCCCGTGGGTAGCAAATGGAAATCTTTTATTACTTGCTCTCTTTCTTTAGGGTCATCGAAGTACCTAATTGTTTTGACATGGAGTATTGTGTCGATTTTAATCGCGTTACGGATTCTGTCCTTAAGTGTCATTAGGGTCTGCAGTTCCAGTCTCGGAGTACTTATGTGTATGTTCTTCAGGTTCCTTTCTACAACAAGGGATACAAATTGAGAGAGGGTAGTGTTAAGGTTGTCCTCATCCTGAGGGGTACGAAGGGGAAGAATTACTCTTTTGACAATGAAATTGGATTCTTTGAAAGGGAATATGGGTTCGAGGGAGAAAGCGATTTCGCTCAAATCGGTACTTAGAATGGCGGCTAAACGCCGTTCAAGATTAGTGTCCCTTGTGGGCAAGATAAAGAATTTGGCACGGACAGGATCAGACAGTAATAAAGAGTCGTCAGTTTCAATAAGGGAAGACGATAAGTAGTTGTCATTATTATTTCTGGCCTTCTTTTGTGCATCTTTGTCCAGGTTATCAGTGACCTTGGCTTGGCTTCTTGTTATCGCGTATAGAGAGGTGTTTTTTTTAGGGTCATTCTGTTTTTCGGATTTATCAGTCTCGGGAGTGTTCTCTTGTAATTCCGCGATTACTCTACTTAAGGCATCGGCGTTTGTATTAAGTTTCCATACCTAGTGGATTATCGTGCAATCGTACTCTTCTAAACGGATCGTACTCTTCGCGAAAAGTCGGGATATGCCAGGATGGGAGAGGTTTTTAACCGTTGCTTTAGGTTCGTAAAGCCTTCGACACAAAGGCTATCAAATTTAAAGGTGACGTCCTTCTTCATAAGGTTGGTCAAGGGTTTGGCGATCTTAGAGAAATTTGGGATAAATCGGCGGTAATACCCGATGAATCCGAGAAAGGCTCTGATATACTTTACTTTATTAGGTCTTGTAATATTTTGACTGCTGTTATCTTCCCTGGATCTGGTTTGACACCGTTTTCCGTAATTAAGTGTTCCAGATACATGATCTCTTTCCGAAGAAAATGGAATGTTTCTGCCTGCAACTTTAGTTTGAAGTCGCGTAAACGTTGGAATAGAGCAATGAGCCTATTGGTGTGTTGAGATAGATTGTAGCCATGGATGATTATGTCGTCCATGTAAATGGAGCAGTGAATTCCTTGTAATCCAGACAAGATATTATTCATGGTTCTTTGGAATGTACCGGGAGCTCCTTTTAGACCGAATGGCATTCGATTGTAATCGTAATGGCCATAAGGCGTACTGAAGGCTGTTCGCTGTCGTCCATTCTTATCTGGTTGAATCCACTGGCAGAGTCGAGCGTCGTAAAATACTTTGGTCCAGTATGTCTGTTATATTTGGTAGGGGGAACGCGTCTCCTACCGGGATCTCATTAAGACACCGGAAATCTACCACTACTCGCCATCTCTTATTCCCTTGTTCATCGGGATTTTTCGGAACGAGGAGTAGCGGAGAGTTCCAGGGACTAAAGGAAGGTCTGACTATGCCCGATTTTAGCATCTCCTTGACTCTTTTATCCACTTCCTTACGATTTGCCTCCGGTAACCATTACGATTTAGTGTATATGTATAGGGGGATGATTTGCTTCTACCTCAATTTTATGCGTAGTCGCGTCCGTGTAGGATAATATGTCTCCTTCTAGATAAAATATATCATTGAAGGTTATGCAGATATCTCGAATTGATGTCTCCTCTTCTTCATTACAATGATCCAATTTTACAAGGTTCTGCAGTTTTTTTATTCTGCCCTCAATCGGATCGTGGCCGAAGTTTGGATATACTCTAGGTCCTTATCATGGAGGGGTAAACTAACGTCTTCCCCTGTAGTATTGAGGATTAAGACTTTTACCATTCCATTTTCAGGGGATTATCTTTTATTCCACTGGGAATTATCTTTTTATTCGAGATTACCGTCTCTGTCGAGACCGAAGTGGGTGTAAAGAGGATCGTTTCCGCTCGAGCTGGGGTGATCGCGTTGCTTGAGGTACCGGGGTTGAAATGTGGGTGCAGTTTACCGTCCTGCCCAGGACGAATGCCCTTTGGAGAAAATGTTACTGGTTGCAGTTTATGTCTTGCCCAGGACCCGAGACTGACAAAAATGAAAATGTGGAAGGAGGTATTGACGAGGAAGAAGTTATCGTTGGCAGCAGTTTAACGTCGAAGGACCCGAAGAAGAGGGGATAGGCGAAGACGACGCTGACGAGGATGGTGATGAAAACGACGGAGACGAAATCATTGGTGCAGTTTAGAGTCTTGCCAAGGACGATTATCTGGCGAAGAAGGTGTCGAAATAACTGGTAAGGACGAGAGGGGTAATATTGTCGAAGATGAAGGTATTTGATGCAGTTTAACGTCCTGCCCAGAACGAGAACCCATTGAATAAAACAGTTGCAGTTTAACGTCTTGCCCAGGACGCGTGTCAATTAAATTAAACGTCTTCGGATGCAGTTTAACGTCTTGCCCAGGACGCGTAATAGACAAGAATGATGAAGAAGAAAATGATGTTGGATGCAGTTTAACGTCTTGCCCAGGACGCGTAATCGTGGAATTAATAGTCCTTCGATGAAACTGAGGGAAATCGCTGAGATATTGCTCCAAGGTGTAAGGAATCGAGTTGTGGCTGACCTCGGGTGCCAGTATCTGAGCCCCATAATCAATTTGTGCCTTATATTTGGTCAAAAACTCGTGACCTAATAACCCTTCATATGCCATTGCCGAAGCATCGCTCAGAATTTGAAAAGGATTTACGATTTTGAAATTTGCACCTTCGTGGTGTAGTTCGCTCATTATGAGACCCTCTGTGGAAGTAGATTGAGAAAAGACCACATTGATATGACAAATAATATCCCTGTAATACCTGCTACCAGATTTCAGGGACTGACTTCGAACTAAGCTGATCTCCGCTCCGATATCTATTAAGAATTCGGTATATGGACTAACGAACACTTTAAAGGCTAGGATGAGGGTTATGGATGAAGGTCGTACGGTTGTGGGGACTTTTATCCTTGAGTGTTGGAAGGTTGGGTCCGATTCCCATGTACGTCGGCCTGAATGACGATCTGCTGGATTGCTGACGAAGTTCCCCCGCATCTGGGAGTTTTCCGGGTTATTGGAATTCGCAGATGACCGGTAAGGAGGATTCTGGTTGTACGGAGGGGGCGGTAAATGGCACTGTTGGGCGATGTGACCTGGCTGGCCACATCTGAAACAGGTGGTATTCCTTGAAGGATTTTGCTGTGGTAGGTCTACCCTGGGTTTCGTTTGGTCCTGTTTCGGGATATTGGTTTGATTAAGTCGCATCGCGTGCTCTAATACATAATCGGTCATTGGGGCGAGTTTCTTTTCGGAGAAACCGTTAGCAAGCATTTGCGGTTGGCCACTTAACAGCCCGTCTTCGAGGGTTCTGAAGGCCTGTTCCTCGTTATCTTTAAGGAGGGATCTTAACAGGACATTGTCGCTTGTATATTTTCGTGTGGCTGCTTTTAACAGAGTAAAGGTGGTGGTCAAGCGATTTAAGAATTCTTTAACACCTACGCCAGTTTTCTGCTACAACTGCCCTAATTGGGTTTGAAAGGTAAATCTGGATAGTCAGGTATCGAACTTGGCTGACAAAGCGGAACGTAGAACAGTCCAGTCGTCAGTAGAGTTATATTTGTACACGTCGTACGCTGGACCACTCAATTTACTTTTGACAAGACCCATCAAACTTTGATGGTCTGTCCCCGTTGACACAGTGGAAAAAATATCATCTGCATAGGTAAGGAATCGGTGTAGATCCCTGGTATTTCCAGAAAATTCTGGCAACAGTCGTTGTGAATTGGCAAGGGAGAACCCGAACGTTGGAGAAACATGGTGTAGAATTGAACCCAATGTAGCATTTAATTGGTCCTGAATATTAGGTTCTTGGAAAGGGTATCCGTCTTGCAGGAGATCAAAAGTATTGTCATACCTGCTTTGGATGTCCTCGAAAGTATTATTAGTGAAATATGGGTCTTCTTCCTCGTCATCGTTCAAGTCGGCTAAAATTTGGAAGTGGATACTATTATTATTATTATACTTTTTCAGGGTGGAAATTTTGTTTTGTATGGCAACTTTGCTGGCGTCTCGGAGGAAGTCAGGGGTAATTTGAGAAACGATTCTCCTGATCACCTGGGTTCTTTCCTTTTGGAGTATGAGCCTTCCAGGGTTTCACTGATTTCAGATTCGGCTTTGGGGGCGTTAGCCGTTTTCTGAAATTCGGGGGCTGGGGGTATAAAAATTTGCTCGTAGCCTTAGCTAGTAAGGGGCTAGCGTGCCAATCACTAAGGGCCGCTTTTGTGGTCTTGTACCAATCGTGGGCCTTCCCATGGCAGTCGAGAGTAAAATATTCATGCTTGTCATCCCGTTCGGGATGATCCTTGAGAGAAAATTTTCCAAGCATCCTCTAGGAGCCTGAGTTTCCTTATTGTATAATCGGCGGTTCTTGAAGATTTGGGCGCCTTACTGAAGTTGTTATATAATTTGACGATCTCTGAATTGATTTGCATTTGCGCAAGACAAAGATCGTGAAACGTGGGAGGAGACATTTTTAGGATGTTTGAAGTGTACTGTTGAGCAAGAGTTGACCGAAGACCAAAGCTGTCGTTAGAAGATTCAATAATGGACAATCGTGAAGGCTAGATCAATGGAAGTTGAGGAATTTGCTAGAGACTTGAATAACTAACGGGTCGAAATCAAGGAAATTAATTAATTTGAACGATAGATGGATTTAATAAAGAATTAAAACGATTATTTTAAAAAGGAACTAGCGGGCTTAATCCATGAAAGGGGTGTTGAACAGTACTTTTGACGAGTGTCAAAAAGAGTGCGGAGTCATAACAATTTCTTAATATCGGTCCGCAGAATCTTTGCGATTAATTAGATTTAAAAAGTCGGAGTCTCAAAAATAAGGGATTCAATTTGTGAGAGAGGGTTTCAATTCGGAGCAATAGGATACGCTCAAGAATTAAGATGTATACGAGTCGTCGACTATGCAATTTATTGTACTTATAGAAAGTTTTTTTTCGAAACAGGGAAGAGGCACGACGATAAGATATTGGTAGGTTAATTGGAGCTAGTACGAGCTTGCTTTCATGAGGCGACCCAATTATATGAGTAAATGAGCATCAACCAACGTAAACAGCAAAATTTAGGATACGTCCCCACGGTTGTTGAACCAAGCTCCAAGCTCACGTATTTCTTGACAGAAAAAGTGATACAAAGATGCGATTCGGAATGCGGGTTAGAGCTCATCTGACAAAAACAAAAAACGGAAACAAGGGCCGGTGAAGGAAGACGAGAGGGTAGTAAAATTTTTCCCTTTCGTGTTATTATTATGACTTTGTGTTATTGGGTGCGTAGAGTGCGGCATGTCAGCGTGACAATTCCCTTGCATAGCAGACTGTCCTAGACTCTTACCTTGGGTAGGAGAAATCTAGGATTTCTACTAGGCGCGCGAATTAAGTTTTATAAATTAGTAAAAAGGGCTCTCAAGTGGTTTACAATTATATATAATATATATTCTATATGTAGGTTTGTGAGGTTTTTTTTTTGTTTCACTTAAGCTATAACTCACGACTTCATGTTCAGTTTTTTTTTCGTTGGTAGGGGGTGTGTTTCCTGGCTGGCAGTTGGTCTTGGCTGTTTTTCTTTCTTTCTGTTGCGGACTTGCCGCTCCCTAGAGGTGCGGGCAGGGTTGGAGCTCCAGAGACAAATTTAGTTGGGGCTTGACTTATGCTCGCCTGGAGCACAAAACCCCTTTCTACTGCACTTCGCTTTCATAATTGCAATCCCACCGCTGCCACCAATTGTTTTATCCCATTTTCAGTGTTAATCGGCTTTCATTTCAAGGGAGTTCACCTGCAACAGACTTGTGGGTTGACTGTATTAATTAGTCTTTACATCGAAAGAGCAAGATTTAATTTCAAAAATTTAATTGTCCTTAAACTTGTTTTTAACATTCTCTTCAAAATTAAAAATTCGATTATTAGCGTCTTTAAACTATTTTTACTTCACTTCTCAAAATTCAGTGTTCTTAAATTTATTTTCCAACTTTCATTTTCCAATATTCAAAAATTCAATTTGTCCATTAAACTTGTTAACATTCTTTATACAGCCGGGGTCTGCCCGGTGACTGCGCGCGAAATTGACTGTGAGAATAAAAGAAAGGAAGACGGCGGCCACTCCAGTCACCGGCCAAAATGTGACTGAAAATGCGCGTCACTTTGGGGCCCTTAAATCGGGAAAGAAATTGATGAGCAATCAGCGCTTTATTCAATTATTACGAACTTACGCGATCAGATTTCGTCACGAGGGTGATGAAATCAGATCGCGACAGTTCATCGCTCATGGGAACGGTTGATTATTTATTCTGTCGCGATTAAGTTTCATCTTGGTGATAAGGCTTGATCGCGACAGAATTATCGCGCATGGGAACGGACGAGTTCCCATGTAAAGCTTTTTACGAGAAGTGGGGTGGCAGGGTAAGTGAAAGGTAGGAAAGTAGAACATGTGTGACTGAGCCTAGGCTCAGTCACAACAAAGGGTATACAATTGAACCCATGTCCAACTCAAGTACACGAGCTCAACGGTACAACCGAGAGGCTCAACGGAACCATCATGGATATGGCCTACTGCATGATGGCTGAAGCAAAAATTGACCGCAGATTCTGACCTGAAGCTTTCCAAACTATAGCATACTTGAAAACTAGAATGCTTGCAAATACAATTGAAAGGAAAACTCCGTATGAAACATTTTTAAGAAAAACCTAATGCAAAATATTTGCGCATATATGGAAGCTTAGTATCGGTCCGAGTTCCGAATTCGAAAAGAGGATCAAAATGGGACGAAGCAAAAATTGACTGCAGATTCTGACCTCAAGCTTTCCAAACTATAGCATACTTGAAAACTAGAATGCTTGCAAATACAATTGAAAGGAAAACTCCGTATGAAACATTTTTAAGAAAAACCTAACGCAAAATATTTGCGCATATATGGAAGCTTAGTATCGGTCCGAGTTCCGAATTCGAAAAGAGGATCAAAATGGAACGAGAAAGCGGAATTCGGAATAGTAGTAGGATATGAAGACGTAGGATATCGAGTACTTGTAAATAATAAAATAATTGTAGCCAGACACGTAGGTATTATTGACAAAGATCAAATAATAATCTGTTTAGATAGCTCCGTAGAATCTGTGACAATTTAAACAAAGCTTCACCCAAAAAATCGCCATACTTTATCTATACTAATATTATAAAGAGACAGAGTTTGTTTGTTTGTTTGAACGCGATTATCTCAGAAATTACTTATCCGATTTGAATGTTTTTTTTTTTATTAGATAGTCTATTATTTTAGGAAGGCTATAGGCTATATATAATAGCGGTGCTCCCCAAAGTAGCGAAGTAGTAAAGATATAAGTGCAAAAATCGAAGATTCTTAAATTATTGCAAAACTGATGTGCAACTCAGACGTGCGTTGGCTTTTTATCTGCAGTCATGCGTCAACGCATCATTTTGGTTTCCTCTCAGAGCTAAGGCAATTCGTTCATATGATTGCCGATTACTCTCTGTCTTCAGCACGATTGCGAGCGACGCTACAATTCGTTATCAACCCACACTGATGCGTAGTACGTATGTTTGATGCGTTCAAACTTGAGAGACAGAGAGTAATTGGGAATATGTACGAATTACCTCAGTTTACATTAGAAATAAACATGTTGCGCCGACGCATGACGGCAGCAACAATAATGTTGCGCTGACGCATGACTGCAGCAACAAAATGTTGCGCTGACACACGTCAGCGTTGCAATAATTCAACAAAGTGTCTGGATACATATTCGATATGATTCGTTACTTTTATTCAATTATGTATTTCTGTATGAAAATTTTTTGCGTATTAGGGAACCGTTACTTTTCTATTTTGCAAATCGGAACAAAAGCTCTCTCTCAAGAATTCTCTATGATTTGACACTCTGTATTTCCATAGAGCCGGTTTTAATTGTTTTCTACAAATTTTGCTCGGGTTATTCAACACAATTCGGTTCATTAAACCCGTAGAAGATAGATTTGTTCAAATTGGTGGAAAATGGTGAATATTTTTTTGAATTTCAGATTGTAGGACATCATAGTTTCCGGGAATCCCAAGATGACTTATTTTCTTCCGGTATGAAGGGTTCTTTTCCGGTTCTTTTCCGGTTGAATTTTTAACGGTTTTTTGCCCGTAGCGGCTAAACAAAGCGTCCTATGAAATGCATATGTAGGACCAACCCCCACTGTTTTGACATTTCCTACCTTCCTTTCATACATCATTTTTCTCTAAATTGAGGTTTTAAAAGTGTGTATTCAAAAGATCGGAAAATTGATAAAATTCAGATTTTGAATTTTTAACGATTTTTTGTTCCTAGCAGCTAAACGAAGCGTCCTACGGAGTTCATACGTATAGCCGACCCCATTTTTTTTAAATTTCTAAACTTTGAATCCCAAGTTGACCAATTTTCTTCCGATTTGAAGGGCTCTTTTCCGGCAAAAATTTGAATTTTATATGGTTTTTTGCCCGTAGTGGCTTAACGAAGCGTCCCACGGAGCTCATATGTATGACCGACCCCCACTATTTTGACATTTCCTACTTTCCTTTCGTACGTCATTTTTCTCTAAATTGAGGTTTTAAAAATTGATAAAATTCAGATTTTGAATTTATAACGATTTTTTGTTCCTAGCGGCTAAACGAAGCGTCCTGCGGGATTCATACGTATGACCGACCTCAATTTTTTTTAAATTTCCTAAATTTTTTAATACATCTTTCTTCTCTGAATCGAGTTTTTAAAAGTGTGTCCAAACAAAAGTTATGATATATGATAAAATTCAGATTAAAATTCGTAAACGCAAAATCTCGCGTTTTTCGGAAAAATTTTGTAATTTTTTATATATTGGAAACCAAATTTGTATACATTTTCTTTACATCAACAGAAAATACTATTACACAGAAAACAGAAATTTTTGAGTAAATTTTACTCTCCAATGGTACACATTTTTGTTTGTGTTTGTTTTGTGCAAATTTCAGAACATCAAAATTGTGTGCATTGTGTGTACATGTACATTGTGTTCCATCCGGAAAAAAATGGGTAGAGAGTCACATGGGATCGCGACATCTGGTAAATTATTTTGTCTGTGATTAAACCTTAACTTTTTTTGTAAGTAGAAGAAAGCAATATTTTTCAACAAATTCGCCGAAAATAAATTTACAAGACTAACGTGGGCGTATTGTTGATGTGGCCGATCGGATCGGAGTAACCTCTCAAATATGACTGTGCCATAAAAAATTTACATTCGGTACTAATCAAAGTTTAAGTAAAAAGTTAACCAGTTGTGTTTGAGTTTCAACCGGCAATCTATAAATCCTTATTTGTTTCATTATTGTAACCGAACATAGGATAAATTTCGATTTCTTATAACTGCTATATATCAATGTTTTTGTTTAAAATTAATAGGTGCTGTAAGGTTTAGTAATAATTCCAAAATTGACTCTTTTTGAAAGAGTGCTTGAATAGTTGTTTTAAGTTTATTTCTTATTTTCTTATTAAGCAATATTCATACTTTCAATTTATTATCCAGTTTACGGCGAAAATTTGTAGCCAAACGTTATTAAAAACATTGTTGAAAAGGTCAAAGATTTTTTGGAAGTTTTTAAACTTATGTTACAATCAAAAGATAACTGCTGAGAATCTAAAATCTATAACTAAAGAAAAACAAAACATATATAGTATCAACATATGCAGTATACAAAAAATATGCAGTATTACGTAATGCCCAGCAAAGCGGGCGGGTACAGCTAGTTAAAAATAAAAGAAGAGCAAACTTCTATTGGAGGTCCAGACGAAGATCTTGAGAATTTGTAGCAAACCATTATAGAGAAAGAAGCAGCCACGTCGACTCCCCGTAAATTAACTAGAATTAAAAAATCAGCGACAGATGATCAATTTGTGTATCGAGCAATTATTGTAAATCACTGTGACGCAATGAATCCAGAGACTGTTGGAGATGCATTGAAACGTGCCGATGCTCAGAATTCGAAGCAAGCAATGGACACAGAATTTCAGGGCTTAAATAATAATAAAACCTGGAAACTCGTTGATAGGCCGGCAGACAAAAAGACTATAGATTTAAAATGGGTGCTCAGATTAAAAGGCGATGGAAGATATAAAGCGCGCATAGTCGCAAAATGTTTCCAACAACAGGGTGACATTGATGACACGTACACTCCGGTTTTTAAAGCTCATGCTTTGAAAATTTTGTTATCATACTGTTGTGAAATTGAGTTGCATATTGAGCAGATGGACGTTGAAGCAGCTTTTTTGAACAGCGAGGTCACAGAAGAGATTTATGTTGAACAACCTGAAGGTTATTCTGATGGTTTGGATAGGGTTTATCGTGTACTGAAAGCTCTGTACGGTTTAAAAAGAAGTCCCCGGGATGAGTATGAGTGCGTCCATGAGTTCTAATCTAAACTTTCTAGAAATAGATGATTTGTTGATCTGTAGTGTGAATATGCGCGATATACAACAGATAAAGTTAAAATTATCATTTCGACTTAACATGAAAGATATGGACACTACTAAAAATTACATTGGTATAGAAATCAATTATAATAAAGGTTTAAATTTGCTACTAAATCAGACCAATTATGTTGATCCTTTGGCAGAAAAATATCATATAACTGAGTTTAATCTCTACTCTCTACACCCATGGAGGTGAATTTACAGTTAGAGAAAACTGAAAGTGTATATACGAGTATAATATATAGACACTTAATAGGAGCTCTACTGTACATAAGTGCAGCCACTAGACCTGACATTGCTTATAGTGTTAACATTTTAAGTAGATTCAAAAATTGCTATCAGAAAATTCATTTAACATATGCTTTAAGAGTATTAAAATATTTGTACTATACCTAAGATCTGCAGGCTTGTCCATGGGAATGTTATTCCTATGGGATTTCCATGGGAGTCGTCCCATGGGATGGGATGGATGGGACAACACACATTTGTCAATCCCATGAGGGTACTGTGTATTTCCCCATCATGTTGCGTCCTACCCAAAACAGTTTCAAACGCCATATCCTTAGCGAGTCTGGAACTGATAAGAGTGCCACTCATGCCACGCTTAATGGATTTTCACTTACTTTTTGATCCTCCACCAAACAAAACACTCAAGGTTGATGGCATGACTAGGAACAAATGTCTTGAGGATGAAGTCATCATTTTTTAAAATTTACGACAACCAACTTCACAGCCCTTGATTTATTGGAAAAATGAACAAAGGTTTCCACTGCTAAAAGCAAGTGCGAAAATTGTTTTGGCCATACCAGTGTCATCAGCAGCATTGGATTGTTGTTGAGTAAGCTACGAAAACGGATGTTACCAGCTGTCGTTATAAACTCGGTATACATCAGATTTGCATCTAAGATGGAAATTATGGAAATGGTTCGGGGACAATCTGAATTATTAGAACCGGTCGATCAGCAGGAAATTGACGATGTGCTGAATGATCTGAGTGACTCAGAAACAGAATGATACTGAATTGACAATTGTCATATGTACTTCGATTATACTTTTGAATGTTAAATTGTCTCTTTGTACACTAAACCTTAACTTTAATAAATTTCATAATTTTTTTTGAACTTTATTTCTTATTGATGGGATGGGATGGGATTAGACAGGCATAAATTGTCATAGGATGGGGTGGGATGGTGTTGTGATGCATCGCGTCACCTAAAAAGAAGGGAGGTTAGAACATAACAAATAAACTATGCGAGTCACTAACCATACCCGCAACACATATGAACCTAAAAAACATAATGCACCAGAAATTTAACATACTCACTCGAACATGTCACGCGAGATGTCGGTGTTTATGTTTACACACCATAGTCCACACAGCGAGCAACATAGTCCACACGCATAGTGCACACGGAGTATTTCATGGGGAATAAAACATAAAGCATAAAGCATAGAAAACTGCCTAAAAAGCATAAAACACCAAAAGTTAAACTTGCACTATACTTACCATCAAGCGTAAACACAACACGGTGGAACAACGTAAATAAACCTACGAAGATGTAAAATGTAAACAAACCTACTATTTCATAACACTTACGTGAGCATTGGATCCCGGAATTCTATGTCAACAACATGAAATTCACTACCAAACATAAAACACGCGACATCACAACACGTTCTTAACCTAGACTGAAACGTTAAAACGAAACATGGGGAAACGTAAACAACTCCATCAACTTACGTTGTTCTAAAAACCTCCGCCCGTCACCGATAGATGGCGCCATGCAGAAGTTAAGTGCGTTTCGTAATTGACGGCAACCTCGCTCCAACGGTCAAAAATCCCGGTTGCTTGGAATAAAAAGCGGAGAAAAATTGGGGATATCACCAGTAGTTGGATCAACTTCAAAACCTTAAAAGTAAGGCAGACCATTCACGGGAGCAGACATACAAGGAGAAGTGAGTAATCCAAACCGAAGAAGGTTCTAGAAGCCTATCGGTTCGCTGGGAGCTTGAGTTTGAAAGTGGTCATAGTAACCCATCAAACTCAAGTTCGAATTTGTCAAACCGAACAAGGTTCTAGAAACCTATCGGTTTTCTGCGTTGGGAGCTCGGGCTCTAAAGTGGTCACAGTAACCCATCAAACTCGAGCTCGAAGCTGCAAAACCGAACAAGGTTCTCGAAACCTATCGGTGCAGTAAGGAACTTCGTGTTGAAAGTGGTCACCAGAACCCATCAACCTAGTTCCAAGTACGGCGTCATTAAAGTGGCTACTTCATAGTGTCGGGGACGTCGCGAACAAGTTTAGAGGAGGCGTTGCGTGATTCCAGGGCCGGACCGAGGCCGATTACCCTGGAGGAATACCGAGCCAGGAATCGGGGCAAGCAGCAAGTCGCCGCGCCACCGGTCGTAGAAGCAGAGCATCCCGTGAAATATAGGACTGGAGTGGAGGCCAACTTCAGGCGGGCCATAGAGGAGGTTCGTCGTCGTCTGCTGCTGGCAGTAGGGAAAGAGGAGCGCCTGCGGATCAGCAAGGAGATAAAGCGGCTCCATAACGAGCGGTTGAAGTACCGCCGCAGCAAGAGAAGTAATAATAGAATTAAGAAAGAAATTGTAAACTAGATTAAAGGGAATGGAATAAATGGAATGAAAACTGAAAAAAATTAGGATTAAAAACACAAAATTTAGAAACATGAAATCAGACAAGAAGGTAAAGTAGATTTGAATCTGGCTAAGTAGTGAAATGAAAAGGTAATAAGTAGATTGGTCGCATGGACGTTTGATTTATAACAAATTATGGAAGATAACTAGTAGATTGGTAACATTAGCGTTTGATTTATATAAAATCTTAGGAAGGTAATAAGTAGATTTGTCGCTTGGACGTTGGATTTGTATAAAGCTTTAGGAAAATGAATGAAAATGTAAAAGAGAATTGTAATTAGAATATGCACAATAATAAATATTAAGCCAACTTAAAACTTGTGTCAAGCCTGCTTTCAACATTGAACCGGTTAAAATTGAGAATTGGAACCATAACAAAACGAAACAAAAATACATAACAATGGGACCAAAAAATATGTCCCATGGACAACCCTGAATATCTGAACACGTGCCTTACAAGAAAGTTAAATAAGTATGACTTCATCGATTTTTATGTAGATTCGGACTGGGCAGGCGTCATTAGTGTCAGAAAATCAACAAGTGATGATTTAATAAGAATGTAAGAAAATCCGATTTTCCAGAAATCGCGTAAACAAAACTCTGTCACTAAATCGTGAACCGCAGCCGAATATGTCGCATTGTCAGAAGCTACAACAGCAATTATCTTAGTAAAATAGATCTTGAAAACTTATGACATCAATGATACTGAAGCTGTCCAGATATTTGAAGACAATTCAGGGGCTGTGGCAACAGCCAAAAGGGGTACTTTTACAAAAAACTTAAAACATATTGAAACACATTAACATTTTGTTCACGAAAATCAAATAAAAATTTTATAAATGTTACTAAATAAAAACATACAAGGCACAGTTCATAAAATTGCGAGAAATGCTCAACTTGATGTAGTAAGCATAAAATTGTTCCAATATATGTATAAGAAAGAAACGTTTTGTTTGCAAATTGTCAAAACGTAAGCTCTATTTAGTTTCATTATTGTAACAAAGTTTTTGAATATACTTTCAATAATTCTTTAGTTAAAACTAGTATAAAAGTAAGAAGGGGTGTTAGATATCTGAATATATACAGTATATTTAGAATGTATACTTGTATACTCAGTACAAATCGAGAGCATACGCCAATGCGTATGACTGGGCATGATGAATGTGTGAGTTAACAGTCTTGATTTTTGGCGATGCGCAATTGTATCGGCGTACTGTACAATCAGAGAGTTTCGAAACGTTGGGCGAGCAACATTACTAACTTAATCTTTTGTTAAATAAATTTCCTTTGATTTATGATTAAACAAGGAGTTTGATTATTTGTCCACCTATAAACTTTACAAGTTCTCGTCAGCAAACTGTACCCTTTCTCTTCAGCCCTTATTGGCCCTCACCAGCATGCGTTCCTTAAAGGAAGATCTGCCTCCATCAACATCATCCAATCATCCACTTCACGTCCTTCTCCATCAATGCTCTTGAGGGTGGCGAAGCTGTTAAAGCCGTCTTCACTGACGTGAGCAAAGCTTTCAATAGCATCCCAAACGGACTTATCTTACTTAAACTTAGATTGGCCGGTTACCCAGACTCCTTTCTTAGTTGGATCAGTTCCTACTTATCCAACCGTAATTATCGGGTTCGCTTCAGATCTACCCTCTCCCATTCCATTACGTCTACAAGCGGAGTTTTTGAAGGTAGTCATCTTGGCCCGCTTCTCTATGCTCTAGCTACAAACGTTATCTGCAAAGACATATTCACAATTCCGTAGTTCTTTCGTATGCAGATGACACTAAACTATTTAAGTATTTAACTATTTCTCCTAATGATTTTCTCGAGCTCCGACAGGATCTCAGTCGGCTCTCAACATGGTGCTCCAAAAGCAACCTATTTCACAATATCTCCAAGTGCGAACACATTCTTTTCTATCAGAGGCGTAACTATGTGCCTCACTCTTTTCACATCAATGGTATTGCGTTTAGGTTGGTAAACTCCACTCACTCTTAGAATATTCCTCCCAAAATTGGTCACGTTATCATAAAGTTCACATTGATCGCGTTGAGGCCGTTCAAAAACGGTTTATCACCTCCTCTGGTTCAATCCCTTCCACCTTCCACCCAATGCGGATTGTCTCCACTTCCTCAATCTCCAATCTCTCGCTGAACATCGAGTTATGACTGATCTTTCTTTCATACATGACATTATCCAGAAACATATTGTTTCTCCATATATCTGCGACCAGGCTGCTCCTCGCCACAACGATATGAACCTGAAATCGGGTGACCCATTTTTTCTTAGGTTCTATCACACGGAATTGGACAGAATGGCGCCCATCACCCGCATGATTAGTGCATATAATCGAGCTGCCCCTCTCCGGCAGGACGCGGAGGGCTGTGCTGGCGTACTTTTGCATCATTTTTATCTTACTTTAATCTGGCGTACTTTTGCATCATTTTTATCTTACTTTAATCTTAGTTTAGCCTTTGTATTATGCATCCCCACTCTATTGTATTCATCACCATATACCATATTCTCTTTTTTCTGATATTTATTGTTTTTAGTGTACTTCTCATTTATATTGTAAAAAATTGGTCCGTAATTTCCGTTACATTCTCCTTCACATTTACATATGTTGTTAAAATTTACCTTTTAATAAGTTGGAGGAAATAAATAAATTTACGCACCCATCCTTGCCTTTTACTGCCTGTTTGACATTGAGGATTTCCGAAACGAGTTCATTCTGAAATTTGTTCCGTAGAACGGTGTTAATGTTATTCATTTGACAGAATATTCGCTCACAAGCCGTATTAGGCATACGCAAAATCATCATGGCCTTTGTCAAATAGATCAAAAGTGGAAACTTTTCAGCTCTGGAAACTTTTAAAAGGCTCCGGTCTCCATTGCCGTCGTGCCAGAACTTTCGATTCTAGCAGATCGCTCGATGCTCTAGCCAATATATTTGCTCCCTGTATTCGGCGTCAATAGTTTGTGTCAGCCCCATGTACCAAAACGGGAAATGTTGAAACTATAATGATCAAAATAGCGCAATATTTGTAAACAACATTTTGTGGATCAAAAACTTGCACCTGCTCAAATAATATACTAATAGGTAAACGCGATTTCCAAACTAAAATCCAGAAAGTTCGTAAAGGCCGACCTATGCAAATTTTCTGTTGAAGATTGTAAGGGTAAGTTGTTTTGACCTTCAGAGTCATGGTGAACTGAAGTGATTTTGTTCCTCATGGGTTGATAAGGAGCCGTTGCTTTGTTCCTTATCGCCATTTGTTGCGCTGTTGTTGGCATGGTGTGTTGCTTGCCCTTGTTGAAGGTTCTTTAAGAGATGTATGGAGGAACGGCGTGGTCAGCGGTTGATGGGGTTTCTGTTGGTGTTGGATGGTCGTTTTCTGCTCGTGTGGTGGTGGACTGACTGACGTGAGAACATAGCTTGCGTTAAGTGGATCAGTCTTTAAACGGTCTTTGAAGTGGGTGAAAGTGAAGTGTAAGAATTGTTAAGAAATTACTTATAACTGTGCTAAATTGGAGTTTTAGGAGTTTGAGGTGAGTGTTTTCACTGAGCAGTTTGTCTCTTCTGTGGTTAACTGCATGATTTATTATGGGGATTTTAGTTTGCCGGTACTACGTCACTACCTTTCCTTTGAGAGTGAATTCTCTTTTAGTTTTTTTTGTTCTTAAAATACCTAAGTCCGGAATATGTGTTTACCGGCATGATCAGATGTGGGCGAGAGTTGGTGTTTCTCTCTTGTCCATAATTCCAGTACCGGATTTGGTTTTTCTGCCGGTATATACCTTTGTCAGATTTGGTTCTTCTGCTGACAAAGGTGGTATTACATTCACTGGATTTGGTTTTTCTGCCAGTGAGTGTTTAATTTCATGATCATCGTAGAATTGATTAAAAAGATGTTTACTTGTGAACAGTGACGACATGAATGAGGCAAACTAGAATCTTATTAGTTCTAAGTAACCACTAGGGGAGAGTAGATTGCTCACCTGGTGTTTCTCTTTTTAGTTTTCTTCTGGGGGTTGATTGACATAGATGTGCTGCCCGACCGGCCTTCAGGAACCGTTACGTCAGGAATGAGGATTATAAATGTTTTTCTTTATATATACCATATGATTATACATGTATCATCCTCATTATTTATTTCATTTTATTTATTTATTTATTTATTTATTTATTTATTTATTTGCTTATAAATATCAGAAGTGGGATTCGAGTTGAGGGTGTCGAGTCGTGCGGTGCATCTGTGTCAAAGACGTTAAATTCCTAGATATTATTATTAATAATTTTAAGAAGTAATACATTTTTTTTTTCCTTTTTATATGTTGTTGAGTTATTTACCTTACTTCTTAGATAGTATTGATGAGATATGGGGAAAAGTAGTAAAAGCAAACATAGATCCAAGGATGAAAGTAGGCATCATCGTCATTCCAAACGTAGAGCGGTACAAACAAACAAGAAAACTGAACCTGAGCGATATGCCGATATAACTCGGGATTCCGAACGTAGCACCACGGTTAACACAAATGATTCCATCGATAGGCTAACGCGAGCCATAACGTCGGTTATGGAGACAGCTACTGTCCGTGCAGGTACAGTACCAATGAAAAAAAATTGTGTGCCAGTGGTTAACCCGGAAGATATTAACTGTACGGCTGTAGGATGGTGTAATAAAATTGATGAGTTACGGAGTATGTTTAATTGGACGGAACAACAGACCATCTACTTCGCTCTGTCTAAGCTAGCAGGGTTATCAGAATTGTGGTACAAAGGTTTAGGTACGGTTTTTTATAGCTGGGACGAATGGAAAGTCAAAGTGATAGAAGCCTTTCCTTTTAAGAAGGAATTTGATGACTTGATCAAGGAGATGGTAAAAAGGAATAAAAAAAATAGAAGAGACATATGCCAAGTATTACTATGATAAGGTCGCGCTACTGAATGCCTGTGAAATCTATGGGGAACGAGCCGTTTCCTGCCTAATCGGGGGAATATCGGATTATGTGGTCAAAATGGGGGCGAAAGCAGGACGACATTCTACGCCAGAGTCACTCTTCAAATTTTTATGCACCGTCAGCAATATTTCAAATTCCTTTCCTGTCCCTTCTGGTAGCCGACATCATACTTCAAACAGCTGGAAACAAAAGACCCAACGTCATGAACGCGATAAAATAATTAAACCACCTCCAAGTGATATCGTATGTTACAAGTGTGGTAAAGTCGGTCATTTTGCCAACAAGTGTGAAGGAAAACCAATGGAAAACCGATGCACTTTGTGTAACAATCGGTACCATGCGGAAACAAATTGTCCAAAAAAATTGAGTAAGGACAAAAAGAAAGTTGTTGCATGACTAGAGCTTTTGGCTTCGGATGACAATAATAAGAAATACTTTAAAGAAATCAAAATTAATGGAATAGCGTCCAATGCATATGTAGACTTTGGCAGCTCGTGTACACTTATTATCCTTAGCGTAGTTGAAAAATTAAATTAAAATTGACAGTTGATTTCACTGACAAAACTATTTTACATGGGTATGGAAGCGGTATTAGTTATACTATAGGATCCACGACGTTTAAGTTAGGAGTAGATGATGTTGAGGCAGAAATTAAGGCTTTGGTCGTAAACGATGAGGAACAAGATATTCCTGTAATCGTTGGGAGAACGTTTACAGAATTGCAGAATGTAACTGCAATTAAAGATAATAGCAAATTTTTATTTTTATGGAACAAACCGAACGCTATCGAACCTGAGCGTCAAAAAAAGAAACTAACCTTAAAATCAGAGGAAATTGCTATTATACCCACGAATCATATGAAGTATGTGGAGGTGATCGTGGAAGGATATATGGGTGATATTTATATCGAGACCAGCATTAGGCCGCAGGAGGGTCGCGAGGCTTGTGTCCCTCAATCAGTCGTTACAACTCGTAAGAACGGACAAACAATTGTGCCAATTATGAACTTGTCGCACCAAGATATTACAATTAAGAAAGGTGAAGTGGTCGCTCGAGGGTGGTCATCTAACGAAGAAACAGCTAATCCAGAAGTTGTTTTGAAGATCAAAGAAACGAAATTTACCGAAATAAAATTTGACGAAATTGTTATTGGGAATGTTCATGGGAAGGTGAAAAAAGAATTATTTGATACACTCACCGAATATCGTGACTGTATCGCTCAAACAGCAGAAGAACTAGGATGCACAAAAACCGTAGAAATGAGAATTAGACTGAATGATGACGAACTTTTTTCTTGTCGACCATACAGGATGTCAAAAAATGATCAAGAAGTTACGCACGACATCGTGAATGAACAGCTAAAGTATGGCATTATTAGAGAATCAGATTCCAGTTATGCATCGCCAATAGTATTGGTTCGAAAGAAAAACGGTGAGACGCGGATGTGTGTGGACTTCCGTAAATTGAACACGATCACTGCTAGGGATAATTATCCCTTACCCCGTATCGACGATCAAATTGATAGGTTACATGGGGGTAAGTTCTTTACAAGTTTCGATTTGGGTTACCATCAGATACCGTTAGAAGAAGGATCAAAACATCTAACATCATTTGTGACACCAAACGGTCAATATGAATATAATCGGATGCCGTTTGGACTATGCAATGCGCCAAGGACATTTCAACGTTTTATTAACAGAGTACTCAGACCAATTCATGATATAGCAGCAGTTTATCTGCACGACGTGCTACTTCACGCAAAGGAGTTGCCTGAAGCAATAGATGGGATTAGAAGAACACTTCAAATATTTCGCGAAGAAGGGCTGACTTTAAATTTAAAAAAATGTTCGTTTTTGATGTCAACGATTACATTCCTCGGTTATGAAATTCAAGAAGGTAAAATACAACCTGGGAAACAAAAACTATCGCAGTTGCAAACTTTGACGCGCCGAAAACTGTACGCCAGGTTCGCCAATTCTTAGGATTAACAAGCTATTTTAGACATTTTGTAAGAAACTACGGAGTTATAGTGAGACCACTAACTAACCTAATGCGAAAATCGGTAAAATGGCAATGGACGGTTAAGGAAGAGAAGGCTTTCCGAGAATTAAAAACAATTTTATCCGAACGTCCAGTACTTGCATTGTTTAATCCAGAAGCCACAACAGAAGTACATACAGATGCTAGTGAATTAGGACTAGCTGGGATATTATTACAACTACAAACTGACAAAAGATTACATCCTGTAGCTTATTTTAGTAGGCAGACCACCAATGCCGAAAGTAAACTTCATTCGTACGAACTCGAAACTTTGGCTGTCGTCGAATCACTACGAAAATTTCGATCTTATCTCATAGGAATACAATTCACTGTTATAACAGATTGTAATGCCCTAAAAACGGCAAGGAATAAAAAGGACTTAATACCAAAGATCGCTCGCTGGTGGTTGCAGCTCCAAGAATTTTCTTTTGATGTAAAATATAGACCAGGGAACCGGATGCAGCACGCTGACGCGCTAAGCCGAAATCCAGTAGCCAATGAAGCATCCGTTATGCGCATAAATGAAGCAGACTGGGTCTTAGCTGGTCAATTAACGGACGCAAAAATATCTGACATCCGCCGCATATTGCTCAAGCCACCAGAAACAGAACATGAAAAAGGCATTTACAAGAATTACGCACTGAGAAACAGACGTGTTTATAGGATAACTGCACGTGGTGTACAATGGGTGGTTCCACGGGGTATGCGTCAGCAAGTAGTGAGAGCGGCCCGTGATGAGATGGGTCATTTCGCATTAGAAAAAACGCTCTTTAGGTTATGCGAACACTACTGGTTTCCTCGAATGCGTGAGTACGTACAGAACCATATATCATGTTGCATTCGCTGTTTGTTTAATAAAAGAGTTTCGGGAAAGAAAGAAGGTTATCTCAATCCCATACCTAAGAATCCCGAGCCGATGAAAACTGTCCACATCGACCATTTAGGTCCTTTTCCCGTAAGTAGGAAGAAAAACAGTTATTTAATAGTTGTCGTAGATGCATTTACGAGATTCACGTTCATCCGAGCGGTCAAATCAACTAAAACGGACTTGGTAATTCAGTTACTTAAGGATTTGTTTACGGTATTTGGGGCTCCAGAAATAATAGTTTCCGATCAGGGAAGTGCATTTACTTCAAAAAAATTTCAGAGTTTCTGCGATCAGAATACAATTAAGCATATAAAAAATGCTGTCGCCACACCACGGGCAAATGGACAAGTGGAGCGGCTTAATAGATCGATTCTTGTGACTAGTGTTTTAGAGGAAGAATTATGGGACCAGCACGTCAGAGACGTTCAATTCGCAATCAATAATGTCCCCAACAAAAGTACGGGTAAGACACCGAGCGAATTATTATATGGTTATAAACCAAGAGGTGGTAGCGGTACACTTTTGAGTGACGAAATAAAGATGACATCAGACTTAATAACGGATCTTACAGCTGGGAGACAAGAGGCATCACAGCAAATTAAGAAGGCACAGGAAACACAGAAAAGGAATTTCGACAAAAAACGTAAAAAACCACGAAAATACATAGAAGGGGACTTAGTTGTGATTGGAAAAAATGAACCAGCAGCCAATGTCAGTAGAAAACTACAGGCACCATATAATGGACCGATGGTCATAAAACGTGTGCTACCTAACAATCGGTACATTGTCCAGGATATGCAGGGTACACATCGTACATGTTCGAAGCGATCTTATGAACGAGTAGTTGCCGTAGATCGCATGAAACCCTGGAGTGTTCCTGGGGGTTGTTCCGATGGTACAGGAAGTGAAAGCGGCGAAGACGATGTAGTGCTTTCCGATCCGGATGAACTTACTGATGGAGGATCGACCCAACAACTCGAGACGAGTTCCACCCAGGATGGCCGAATGTAAGGGTAAGTTGTTTTGACCTTCAGAGTCATGGTGGACTGGAGTGATTTTGTTGCTTATGGGTGATAAGAAGCCGTTGCTTTGTTCCTTATCGCCATTTGTTGCGCTGTTGTTGGCATGGTGTGTTGCTTGCCCTTGTTGAAGGTTCTTTGGGAGATGTATGGAGGAACGACGTGGTCAGCGGTTGATGGGGTTTCTCTTGGTGTTGGATGGTCGTTTTCTGCTCGTGTGGTGGTGAACTGACTGACGTGAGAACATGGCTTGCGTTGAGTTGATCAGTCATTAAACGGTCTTTGAAGTGGGTGAAAGTAAAGTGTAAGAATTGTTAAGAAATTACTTATAACTGTGCTAAATTGGAGTTTTAGGAGTTTGAGGTGAGTGTTTTCACTGAGCAGTTTGTCTCTTCTGTGGTTAACTGCATGATTTATTATGGGGATTTTAGTTTGCCGGTACTACGTCACTACCTTTCCTTTGAGAGTGAATTCTCTTTAAGTTTTTTTTGTTCTTAAAAATACCTAAGTCCGGAATATGTGTTTACCGGCATGATCAGATGTGGGCGAGAGTTGGTGTTTCTCTCTTGTCCATAATTCCAGTACCGGATTTGGTTTTTCTGCCGGTATATACCTTTGTCAGATTTGGTTCTTCTGCTGACAAAGGTGGTATTACATTCACTGGATTTGGTTTTTCTGCCAGTGAGTGTTTCATTTCATGATCATCGTAGAATTGATTAAAAAGATGTTTACTTGTGAACAGTGACGACATGAATGAGGCAAACTAGAATCTTATTAGTTCTAAGTAACCACTAGGGGGGAGTAGATTGCTCACCTGGTGTTTCTCTTTTTAGTTTTCTTCTGGGGGTTGATTGACATACATAGATGTGCTGCCCGACCGGCCTTCAGGAACCGTTACGTCAGGAATGAGGATTATAAATATTTTTCTTTATATATACCGTATGATTATACATGTATCATCCTCATTATTTATTTTATTTTATTTATTTATTTATTTGCTTATGAGATACATTTGATTATGCTGAAATCTGCCAGATTTTTCTTTTGGGCGACATAATCTGCTAAGCCCTAAATTGTTGGCTAAATTCTGGTAAAATCGCATAATTCGGCTAAATCTGTCACACAGCTACACGCTAATACGTAAGCAGTCCGTAGAATAGTGTCAAAAGACCTGTCTTCGATCATTGAATGACAATTCCAAATGTCCTTATAGTTCTATATATATGCCGCATATATTTATTTCAATGAGAAAATGCCTTCTTACAACCATATACACAGAATGTATACGATGTATATATACATGTATTGCGACTTATAGGCTTAGAATATCGTGGACAAAAACAAGACTATGGTACACTTATGTTGTGAGGCTGAGCGTAAACATTTGTCGAATGTATGCGGTTTGTCGCAGTGAAAATTTTAACACAAATATTTGCTCTAATTTTGTCAGGTAGATTAAAATTCAAATATCAAAGTGACATTCCAGAACTACGAAATACGGTGATTTTATCACTGTGAAGTGAAATCCCACCCATTTCTAGTGAAATAATAAAAAGTACTTTGATCTAACAATCGCTGTTATTGTAACATTAAGGGCGTGTGCGAATTCAGGCTTACGTCTAAAATCTAAAATGTAATTCATTGGACTTTCATTAGAATCGTTCCAATGAATTAGTCAGGCTGTGCGAATGGGTTTGCTTGGCTAAAGTTTGACATCTGGAATTTGATGTTGTAGAAATTTGTTTTAAGAAATTTTTATGTGTTTCAAATTAAAATCAAAATGAAATTCCTATGTTTGAAATTATTTATATTTTTATTAATTGAATCTATTTTAAAAACTTTAACTTAAATTTCTCTTATTTACAAATTTAAACGACGCGCCAATCTAACTGTTCAAGAGAACAACAGCCGTGTTTTATTATGCACGAGATCCATATGGATCACGAACGTAATAGATTTTTTAAATGTATTCCAACAACAACACGTGATCTTGGTAGCTATCCGGATCACGTGTTGTTGTTGGAAAGCATTCAAAAAATCTACTACGTTCGTGATCCATATGGATCTCGTGCATAATAAAACACGGCTAACAACAAAATTTAGACTCCTTCGAATTAGTTTAGCCTGCTCGAAAATAATCTAAATGAAGAAGTACTAGAATTAGCCATTTCAGCTTCATTTAGACGCATTCATACACGCCAAAAGGTTCCGATTCAAGAATCACAGTAACATTCCAAAAACTCAAATCACCGTGATTTAATCAGTGTGACATGACATCACTCCCATCGCTACATTTGACCTAACTCATTGTTTATTAATTTTTGTAATTTATTTTTTATCAGAAACTTATCAACGTGATTGATTGGGGTTATAATCACACAACGTAAGATGTAGTTGCTAAAACTATATTAACCATTATTCACAAAATCTTACTTTATAAAACATGACAATCTATCACCAACCTAAATCAATACAATTGTCGTTAATTTATTAAAGTTATTCACAATCCAATCAATCCTATGAGTGCTCCTATGACGATGCTTACAGCTCGAAGTCATCTCATGTACTGCCTCTCCGCTGAGAAGTCAGTCATGTGTTGGTCGTATGATCGTAAGTGTCGCATAACAAGTTTGATTCATTTTTCCTAAATCTACTATCTATTAAATAAATCGTATCAGATATTTGGTCTTTTATTCTGTAAGGACCTGACCTTATTGTATCTAATTTTTGTCTGTTCAGTTTATTTCCGTGTTGAGTATAAACTAAGTCTCCAATTTTATAATCTATTTTAATTGCCTGTTTATCGTAATTGGTTTTATTTTGCGTGTGTATTTTTTTTGAATTATTTAACGCTATTTTCCTGTTATTTTCTAGATTGTCTATTTTATTATCCTTTAGATTATCTGCTATAAATGTATTATCTATTCCTGTTAACAGATAGCTTGGAGTGAAGCCTGTTGAGCTGTGTATGGTGTTATTATATTCTTTTATACATTCCTCTGCTATTTTAGGCCATGATTTTCCTTTATTATCATAAATTTTGCATCTAATTCTATTTACCAGTGTTTGATTTGTTCTTTCATTAAGTCCATTTGAGAAAGCACAATCTACTGCGGTAAAAATTAATGATATATTTTTTTTGTCAGTGAATTGTTTGAATTGTGCAGAGTTTATTCCCGCATATTGGTCTGTTAAAATGGTTTGCATTTTTCCGTCTTTCTCTACTCTGCTTACTAAATTAATAAAGTCTTTTGCGACTTGAGTTTTGGATGTGCTAATATAAGCAAATCTAGTGAAGTGATCTATAAGTAGATGCAGATATCTTTTTGTGCTGTTTCCTCTAAGTCCTCCAATTGTGTCCAGCGACATTATTTCAAATGGTTTTTCAGCTGGGCCTAACTGGGACAATGGAGCTTTAAAGCGTCCTATTCTGGATTTGTTCTTAATGCATGTCTCACAATTTCTACATATAATTTTAATATGTTTGTACATGTTTTTAAAATAAAATTTATCACATATGGTCATTATTAGTTGTTTTGAGCCTATGTGTCCTTGTTCTATGTGTATTTTCTTAATAATTGACACACCAAACTCTTCTGTTATCCATATTTTCTTTTTTTTATTTATCAATTTATAAATTATTTCATTTTTAATTTCGCTTGACTTATCCATTTTAATCAATTTTTGATTTTCTATGATCTCTTCCATTTGTAAAGTGTTACCTGTCTTTATTACAGATTCATTATCTGGGCTTTCATGTGACTTCAGTACAGGGTTTCTTGATAAACAGTCGGCTTCTATATTTTCTTTCCCTGGATTGTAAACAATATCAAAGTCAAATTGAGATATGTAATTTAAAATTTCTATTAAATCTGGGTTATTACTTTTTTTAATATTGAAGTTCTCTAATGGCCTGTGATCTGTAAAAATAACAAACCTTTTCCCTATCAAATAATATTGCCAATAGAGGATTGCCTCTTTAATTGCTAGGCACTCTATGTATATAGCTTTTTTTGTTTTTTGTCTTTTGCTCAATTTTTTGGAGAAGAAGAATACTGTCTTTAAAGATTTATCTTCCTGGGGTTGTTTTAGTATTGCACCCACTCCTTCTACACTGGCGTCTGTAAATAAATATATTGGTGCTTTTTCGTCAAATATTGCCAGTGCTGGAGCTGAATATAAGTATTCTTTTGTTTTTTCAAAACTGTTACTACATTGTTTTATGTGTTCTTCATAAGTTTTCGAGTATACTAGTATGTCGTCTATGTAGTTTACTGCAAACTTGTCTAGTCCTTTTTTCCTTATGACACTAGACAGAATTCTTTGAAAAATTGCTGGTGCGGACTTCAAACCATATGGGAGGCGGTTCCGTTGCCAATGACCATGATGTGTCACAAATGCTAATTTGTGTCTGTCCTTTTTGCGCACTGGTATCGACCAGAAAGCCGAGTTTACATCAAGTTTTGTAAAAAACTTGCAGTTTCTAGCACGCAAAGTCAGATCCTCAATCCTAGGAAACGGTTGACTCTCTGGCACAACGATTTTATTTAATTCTTTGAAATCTATACAAAAGCGGGATCTTTTCCCTTCTTCTTTCTTGAATACCATAGTAACTGGAGCTGCATATGGGCTGCATGATTTTTCAATTAATTTTGCTTTCAACAATTCACCTACTTGCTTTTCAATTTCATCTTTGGCTTGGAATGCGTATCTGTAGGGTTTCTTAGAAATATATTTGTATTCTGTCAATTTAATTGAGGCCTCATATCCTTTAATTTCTCCGATATCAAATTTTGATTTTGCAAAAATATCATTGTTTTTTTTTATTATGTCTTGAATACTGGTTGTATTATTATTTTCAATTTTTACTTCATTTTTAATAACTGTATCTTTCTGAGTTATATTTAAGTTTTCATCTTGGCAAAGTTTGAATTTTTGAATTAAATCTAAACCCATCAATATATCTTCTTTAAAATAATAATTTTTTACTATAAAAAATGGAAAAATTTCATTAATATTATGAATTGTAGTCTTTAAATATACTATACCCTCAGGCTTTGTTATTCCAGTTATTCCTTTTAAATTATTTGCCCCACTCATAATTTCATTTACATTATTAATTTTATTTAAAAATTCATGACTTATTAATGATACATTAGCTCCTGAGTCATATAGACCTATAGCTGGTTTATTATTAACAAGAATTTTTACTCTTATAAGTGGGGTGACTACTCGTTTTTTGCTTCTACTGTGCTAGCCACAATTCTTTCACTATCCACATTATTTATAATTTTAATTTTATCATTCTTTGGGCTCGATATTTGTTTATCTCTTAATCTACACCTCTGTTCTGGGTGAAACCTCTCTTTATAACCTAACTTTTCACAAATTGCACATGGTTTGTTTTGTTTTGATATTTTATCACTGTCCTTATCGTTTTTCTTAATAATCAAATTTCCAAAATGTTTCAATTTTGACATTAAATCTTCCATGGTTAAGATACACTTTCTTTCTAGTCTGTTTTGTAGAAATTTAGGTAATTTAATTACTATTAAATCAATTTGAGTATTAATAGTCATGCTTTCATTAACTTCTAATAATAAATTTCTCTTTTTTAACGCATATTCCAATAGCGAACCATTCAAGTATTGATAATCGTATGCATATGCGACGTCAGTCCAGGATTGTACTGAGAAGGTTTCTATAAACGTGTTATTCCATATTTCCCAATTATTATTTAACGAATTTTGTTTTAAAGAAACATTAAACCAGTCTAGTGCTGATTTTTCTAAAAACAATCTTAAAGTCTCAGCGTATTTGTTTTGATTTATACCTACTCGTTTACACTCTTGAACAAACATCGATAGCCACGTAGTCGCTTTAAAATTTTCACCGTTAAATTTTTCCAAGACTATATCTTTAGCTAAACTACGACTGCTTCTCTCCAGGACGCTAGTGTTAGTGATATCGGTAGATGTTGTAGTGACTTCTTCCAAATATTCCTCGTTTAGCACTACATTTCCCTCTTCATCAAAGTAAATTTTTTGAAGTTCTTCCGTCAGTGTCACTAACACATTTCTAAACTTATTTCGGGTTTTCAAACTCTTAACTACATTTTTAATTACAGTTGTGTTAAAGAGTTGAGTATGGTAGGCACTGGTTCTCTTTTCTTGCGGGAATAGAACAACTTCCTCTCGCCCCGCCAGTTGAATTGTTTTCACTTTAATCACAGTACTCTTTGAATCGGCCTCGGCTTCTGAGATAAACTGGAACTTTGCTCTTATACTCATTGTATTGATTTGCAAGTTTCGAAATCAGAAACTTAACAACGTGATTGATTGGGGTTATAATCAAACAACGTAAGATGTAGTTGCTAAAACTATATTAACCATTATTCACAAAATCTTACTTTATAAAACATGACAATCTATCACCAACCTAAATCAATACAATTGTCGTTAATTTATTAAAGTTATTCACAATCCAATCAATCCTATGAGTGCTCCTATGACGATGCTTACAGCTCGAAGTCATCTCATGTACTGCCTCTCCGCTGAGAAGTCAGTCATGTGTTGGTCGTATGATCGTAAGTGTCGTGCGAATGAGTTTTGGCGTTGCCAACACAAAAACTTACATATAGTTAGGTCTGATTATTGCCGTTAATTTAAAACACGGAAATATATGTTTTTTTGGGTATTTATATAAGAAAAACTATTTATTGGAGGATTTGAAGTGAACAGTGCACTATCATCCGTTTGAGTGCGCCAAGTTCTGAGCATTTGTTTATTGAAAAATATATAATATTACGCCTTTTACGAAATGCTTAACAAAATAATGACGCAAAAAAAGATGAATGTGAGTTATTTAACTTCATTATTTTAAAATATTTTATGAAAATTATATCACTTTATAATTTATCGATATCTTTTTCATATATTTACTTATTCCTAAGCGAAGGTTAACATCTGTGAATGGAATCGCGGAATCCAGCTAGTCAAAATTCGGTACAATTCACAAACGCAATCGTAAGATATCGTTAATTTTTTGGTTCTCGTGAGATGAAGTTGCAAATACGCATTTTGAGCGCTTTAATATGCAAATTTATGATAGTTGCATCCTCTAGCAGATCAATAATGTGTCCTGTTAGATTTCCACGATTCCAGACTTAGATGTGAACCCTAGCCAATACATATCTACATTTTGGCGATATCGTCTTGTCACTCCGGTATGCAAAGGACGGTGTCAATATTCATTGAGTGCAGTGGATCCTATCGTGACACAACCATCCTTACAATTTCATAATTTGAAACAGCAATTTTGTAAGAGTAACTCAATAAACATTAAGATCATCTCTAGCGTATTTCATTGAGATCGACCAGAAACTTGGAAATGCGAAAATTTTTTGGTGCCGAAACCCGGGATATCCCAAGGAGGAACGTAAAATCAGGTCATAATCCTGCTGTTGTGGGAACACGTGCTCACCATTAACCTATACAGTACGCAATTTCATGTGTGGTGTGTTAACAAATTAGTCAAGGGGCACGTGCATTAGCTGAGAGTGGTTCGAAGTACTCTGCAGTGTTACATTAAGTTAATATGTCAAAAAACGAAAACTCAGAGACGACGCCCGAGCAACTCTTGAACAAGCAGCTCGCAAGTGGGGCTCGGGTGGAGAATTTCATCTCGAATACAGAGAAATCGAGGCTGAGCAATATTACCTATGACATAGTGAACACACGCCTTGATGGTCTGCAGCGATATTGGGCAGAGATGTTGGCTATAAACACAAAACTTCATTCCCACTCGGCAGAGCTTGCGGACGACGAGTATTTTACAGCTGACAACTTCTCAGAATATGAAAATGCGTTTGTTCTTGCAAGGGCATATCTCACCAGCAAAATAAGTGATTTCATTAAGGATGCTCAAGGCATAGTACCTGCGAGCATTATTCGACAGCAACAGCAACAACAGCAGGAATTACGTTCCGGTGGCACGGCAGTACCTTCATTCAGCGGTAGACAGGTAGATTGGGGTAATATTTAAGGAAACATTCACCGCAATGGTAAAAAATGATATTTCGATGATGCCTACTCTTAATTGCCCCTAGCAAAGTCTCCTCTACGTCTAACTGGAGTGGGAGGATTAGCCACTGCACAATCCTCAGCTACGGTAAATTTGTCGTTAAGATCATGCATATATCCTAAAAAGCTGTTACCACAGCAACGACTCGACGAGACATCATGGGAACCTTTGAAAGGACTACAACTCGCTGATCCAAACTTTGCAGAGCCATCATCAATTGATTGCGTTGTGGGAGCAGACGTATATCCACTAATCATATTACCAGGTTTAAGAACTGGTATTCCTGGCTCACCAGTTGCCCAACAAACTACGCTGGGATGGATACTTACAGGTCCAGCTACAACGCCAATAGGAATAACTGCAATCAACTCGTTTACGACGACAGTGTCAAGAAAAACAGATGTATCTGAACAATTGCGACGCTTTTGGGAGACAGAGGATATAACCCCTACCAAAATAATACTCATAGACGATGAGAAGGCATGCGAGGAACATTTCTGTAATACACATTGCAGAGATGCTAAAGGACGTTATGTAGTACGACTGCCGTTTAAGGAAAAACCATACTTGACAGGATCTAGGCAAATAGCGGTGCGCAGATTGTTACAAATGGAGCATCGTTTCCAGAAGGACGTTCAGCTTCAGCAAGCGTTTAGCATTTTTATGAAGGAATATGAAGAGCTTCGACATATGAGAAGAATTTCACACGCTCAAGTGCTTACACCCGACCTGAGCTGCATACCACATCATGTCGTTGTACGTCCAGATAGTAACGAAATTCGCGTTGTGCTTGATGCTGCACAGATAGCAGGAGAACGCTGCCTTAATGATTACTTGTATGCTGGTCCAAAACTTCAAACTGATATTACTACGATTATTAATGCGTTGGAGAATTTTTCGCTACGTCTTCACTTCAGACATTGTGAAGATGTTCAGGCAGATTCGAGTACATCCCAATGATGTCACCTGGGAACGAATTATTTGGAGACCAACATTAGAGGACGCTATCACCGACTATGAGCTATTCACAGTAACGTATGACACTGCTTGCGCCGCATATCTGGCGAATAGAGTTCTGCGACAATTAGCTCTTGATGAATGTGCACGTTTTCCTATCGGTGCAAAAATTCTACAGAAACACACTTACGGTGACGATATTCTCGCAGATGCGCACAGCAAGGAAGATGCGCGTGACTCGCAAAGACAACTCATAAGTATAGTTTTAAGCGCCGGCATGCAAGTAGATAAGTGGGCCCAAACTTTCCACTTACAGTCAATAGAACATTTGAAGCACTTAATCAAGAACATCACATCGACATACAGGACAATGTCTCTATATTAGGCCTACGCCGGATGCCTAAAAGCGATGTGTTCGGGTACATGGTTCAACAATTTACCATTTCAGGGACCACATATAAACGAGGTATCTTATCAAATAGTGCTAAACTGTACGATCCTTTAGGCTGGCTTGTCCCTCTAATAATACGAGCGAAGATCTTACTTCAACAGCTGTGGGTCACGGAAATGGATTGGGATGCGCCCGTGGATTCAGTAACGCATTCTGCATGTACAGATTATTGCAAACAGTTGGCAACGTTACAGAAACTATTCATTCCACGCTGGCTGGGGACCAAGCCAAAATCAAAACTAACATTACACGGCTTTTCTGATTCATCTGCGAACGCGTATGCAGCAACAGTATACGCAGTAGCACCGGACGCCATGACAGCGAGAGCAAGCTTGTTAGTCGCCAAAAGTTAAGTGGCACCAATCAAGACCATCAGTCTGCCTAGACTTGAGTTTTGTGGGGAACTTCTGGCCCGATTACTCTCTCAACTTATCAAGGAAATTGATTGGGTTAATATCTCTGCGATATGTTGGTCGGGCTCTCAAGGAGTCCTGGCTTGGCTTAACGATCATCCAAGCACCTGGAAAACTTTTGTTGCAAATAGGACCAGCGATATTTCATTTCATTTCATTTCATTTCATTTCATTTATTCATACTTAAGACAGATACTTGAGACAGATAATCAAATCCACAAACACTGACTGAAAAGCGAACACAATCAATAAATACACTGCTCGCGCAGGCGAATGGGGACAAGAATCTCTTTAAACATTTTTCTTCGTGGACGTGTATTCTACGGGTTATCACTTATATGCGACGATGGAGACGACTCGTCAGCACGACAGACCAGGTTTAGAGCTAAGCGTCACAGAATTACGACTGACAAAATCGGCCATTATTAATGTTGTCCAACACGAGGCATACAGCATGGGAGTCCAATTAGGAAGCTGAAACCATTCAACGATGATAATGGGGCCTTACGCGTGGGAGGCAGGTTAAAGTTATCGTACTAACCCTATGAGGAAAAACATGCAGCTATCAGATGCCTACATACGATCATATTTCTATGATGTATCATCATATATATGACAAAAATATATGATGAAGCGGAATATGACGAAAATATACGACATATAAGACATATAAGACATAGAAATACATCATATTATATGATAGTGTGAACCGTTCATCATATATATGACATATAAAAATATCATATTTTTCTGTTCCATTTTCGATGGAAAAGAAATCTTTGATGAAATTATATTATGAAAAGTAGCGCGTTTTAAATTTTAACTGTTTTTTTTTGGGAATAGTTTTTGGGTTCAATTTTTCTGTCTGTGACGAAACTAAATAATATTTACGCAGCAGGTAATTACTTTGCAAATAGTAAGTAGTGTGGTGACCAGGAAAATAAACTATAATTTTTATATTGTATTTATAATTTTGAAACACTATTTTATTTTCATCACTCATTTTGTTTGCAACTTGCTAACTTTTATTTTTCGTGAAATTCAATTTGTGTATGGCAACTTCGAACAACACACAACATCAAAAACGTATGTCATATTAAATTGTATGGTGTGTACAGTAAAAATCGCTTTCTCATATTTTTTCATCATGGAAAATTTACATCATATTTTTCGTCATATTTTCAAAAACGTGTGTGTACAGTTCATCATATAATATGTCATAGATATGACATGACACAAATATATCATAAAATATGATGTATTTTTCTATGATCATCTGTAGCCACCTACCTATTCGATATGCACATGCAGTCACGTTGGATGGAGGTCCACAGCTAACTCAGAGCATTCTACGTAGGTAATTTTGGATAACAAGCGCATGGATTAAAATAAAATCAGTCATTCGGAAGCGCGTACGATGCACAGGGTTTCAAGGTCACCCACTCTCACAGCAAATGGCTCCATTACCGGCAGTCAGAGTCACACTATCACGACCATTTGCGTTCTCTAGCGTAGACTATACAAGACCATACTCAGTGCCTACTACAAAGTACGAGGCTACAAATCAACTAAAGGATACGTAGCAGTATTTGCGTCCATGGTCGCGAGAGCAGTACACCTTGAGGTAGTGTCAGACTTCTCATCTTAAACATTTTTAGCAGCCATTTATCGCTTCGTTACCCGAAGGGGTTTGTGTCACACTGTGTAGAAGGACGGTGTCAATATTCATTGAGTGCAGTGGGTCCTATCTTGACACTACCATCCTCACAATTTTATAATTTGAAACAGCAATTTTGTAAGAGTAACTCAATAAACATTAAGATCGTCTCAAGCGTATTTCATTGAGATCGACCAGAATCTCGGAAACGCGAACAGCACTCGAACGGATGATGTTGCCCTTAATGTAAAAACATTAATAAACAAGGGATAAGGTTACTTTCACCGTCCCCAAAAACAGTTTTCTGTTGAACGAAGAATACAAAATCAGTTTTTCGAAAGGGAGTGAAAACTGTCCAAAGAAATTAAATAATCGACTTCCATTTTCATGTAGACTTTCGTTTCTTTCTGGTTAGTTCTTCGTAGTACGTTAATATGTTAGAATAAGTCTACGAATAGGTCCATTGAAATAACTCATTAGGTTATAATTCATAGGTTGGAATAGTTTGGAGAATCATTGTGCCATGTAATTATTCATATTGTCTGAGCAGAATGGAAGTGTTACGGCAAAATTTTTATGATATACCAATAATAACAAGATATTATACTACGGCGTGTGTGATAACTGCTTTGTCTGTGGTAAGATTTTCTGTTCGACATGTTATTGAAAATACACTAAGCTTGTTTTAATGTGAGAATCACAATTTGCTCTTAATGGCTTCGTCATTAACGTCATTTGCCTTTGTGATAATAACGGCCATGGTTGCAAAAGTTGTAATGTATGATTCAGATAACGGTTAACTACTGTTGAAAAATATTTAGTTTAATTCAAAAATTAATTTCGTGTATCACTCATATTCTTGCAGCATCTTGAGCTCGTTTCACCACTTCAGCTCTACTTCAACCCTAGGCTTATAATCAGTAATCTTCAAATTTGGAGATTAGCTACAACATTCCTGTATTTTGGACCTGTTGGTTTCAGTTTTTTCTTCAATATTATATTTACATACAGATATTGTCGGATGTTAGAGGAGGGCTCGTTTCGGGGACGAACCTCCGATTTCCTGGTTATGATATTGTTTGGAAGTATACTCATGATACTACTAGCTATGTGTGTAAATTTGGTGCTTCTGGGCCAAGCTTTTACTATTATGTTAGTCTACATTTGGTCGAGACGTAACACATTCATTCGGCTGAATTTTTTTGGACTTTTGAACTTTCAGGTAACTGGGATATGAAAACTGCAGATTTGATGTGAAATAATATTTTAAGGCACCTTATCTACCGTGGGTTTTGCTCTGTTTCTCCATGATACTTGGTAATACAGTATGGGTAGATCTAGTTGGAATGTCAGTTGGTCACATGTACTACTTTCTAGAGGATGTCTTACCATGTCAAAGGGGAGGCTGTAAATTACTGAGAACACCCCGATTTCTGTATACATTTGATAAAGCTGTCAGTTTTGAAGCTTAATAAATTTATTTAACAACAGGAAACTTATATTCAATGAGATCCCAAATATAAGTTACGTACGACCTGTCGCAAATCAACCAGGTGGCTTTAATTGGGGTCCCCAAAATATGATGAACTATGTACGTGCAGTTCCAGAAGGTATGCAGGAAGATGCGAACGAGGAGTAACACCTAAAATCGCGCGACTTGTGCCAACATCTTGTGTGGAGTGCTTATGCTTAATTTGCTTGTGCCGTTTAATGAAAATAGTGTTCAATTGCTTATTTTGATATGTATTATTACTACGCAACAATTGAATGTGTTTAGTTAAGCAGTTACACCGCACGGACTCGGAAAAATAGGTACAAAAATAAAATGTTTTTCATCGAGCCAATGATTATACAAAATTTTTAAATGCTGCATATATATGTACGGTGGTTTTGGGAATAAGAAGAAACCCTCACGAATAAAAACGTTTAAAAATGGTCGAGATATGAAATGACAAGCCACCCATTATTTTCAAAAAAAGGAAAGGCTCACTTAACTTCACTCCCTATTTATTAATTTTATCTCAAAAAATTACATATTTAGTTAGATCCGATAATTATAGTGATTTTAAGGTACGCGTTATTAGAATATGTTGTACCAAAATGTAGATATGTATTAACAATTATTATATATGTTTAGAACACATGGAAAAATGCGCGCAGATAGGTTGGGAGTCGAAACCAGTGGCCTTATTATAAAGTACAAAGTGAATCTAGTTGCGAAGCAAACATGATTTGGCTTCGTTCTAGATTAGATATTACCGAATCCGACTATTCGCCTATCGCAGTCGGATGTTTCGTTACCAAAAATTCCGCATAATGGAACTGTTGCTTTGAAATTGTTCATATCAAAATTTCAAGCGTAAATTTGTGAAGGTAAAAATATATAATTTTTTAAAGTTTTAATTAGTATTAGTGTCTTCATTCTCATATTATAGGTACAATTTCAGTTTTTTTACTTGTGGAGGATCAAGTGAAGGAGTCTCCTTCAGTTCAACGGAAACATTTTTGAGGTATAAATCGAATCCATTGGACAGGCGAGAAAATTACTATGAAAAACATTTTTATAATAAAGTTATTATTTTGAAAAATTTTTCCCAATAGATTTATAAGACTATTCCGGGTCAATGAAGATATTTTCAAATATTTATTGACTGAAATTGAAAATAATTTCAAAACCGTTCGATCACCGTCAGTGCATCGTTGTTATTTTGGACCTAATGTGTAAATAAAAAATAAAGTAAATTGAATAGTTCTTTCAAAAAGCCATCTAAAGGTGAAATGATATATTAAGCCAAAATACAAATTGAATTTTTATTACCACTGTTAAACACTTCTCTTTTGCGTGATCAGGAGCAGACGAATGGAAATACGAAGCGAAAATGCACTTTTTCACCTTCGGTAATGCGCGAAAGAGGCAAATGTTTCATCTACCAGTTCGTTCCACTTGCGAAGTCGCATTCGGGAATCTTTTTCATCCGCTTCTTATTCTATAATAAGTTTCATGATCTCCACATATCTCTCCTAGATTTAGGAACATCTCAGGTGACAACTGTTGTAGGGTTCTGCTGCGACCGTTGCTGGGACGCCATACGTCGAAGTTGGGCTGCAATTGTAAGACGAGGCTAGCTATTTGCATGAGAGTGTTAAAGCTGCGAGGCTTGTCGCCAGGCAGGATCTGCGCAGAACCCGTCATTTTTTGCAATCACTTGGGGTCACCAATGTAGAGCACATGGAAAAATGTGCGCACATAGGCTCTGGGTGTCGAACCCAAGACCCATTGCTTTCCGGGCAACTCTCTTTCCGCATGCTCTGACCACTGAGCTACCTTGAATGCATGCATTTATCCATGGTTTCCATGATTACATGATCACCACCTATATAAAAAAAAATATCGATAATCTAATTTTTATAACATTTTATGTTCAGAATTTGGCGCAATGAAACGGATGATAGTGCCCTGTTCACTCCTAATCCCACACGATTGCTAATTAGTTTTTTTTGTATACAATGTGATTCTCAACCGATTCATGTAAAAATTGATTTGTTGTTTTGACCTTTCTATACCCTTTTCGAACATGCTAACGTCAAACTGAAAACTTCTTTGTGTGAGTGTTGCGTCACTTATTGGAAAATTATTTATTTTTATTTATTGAGAATTATTCATTATTTAATTAAACTTTCCTAGATGATATTAATGGTATTCATTTCACTTCGTAAACTCATCGTATTTGTCGTAAACATCGTATTTCGTAAAGTTTACGAAATTTCGTATTTCTCCCCATACAAAAAATAATTCGAAATTTCGTAAACTTTACGACGGTAAAAAGTGTCGTATTTGGCGTATTTCGTATTTCGTATATGCTCTCAAATGTCAGTTTGTTAATAGATTCTTATTTTTATTTAAATATATTTTTGTAGTAATTAAGTTAATTATATTAAAAATACATAATTAAAACTTACTAGAGGGGCGCCCCCTGCTCGCTACGCTCGCCAACCCCCGCCGTTCGCTCCGCTCACTCTAATAGCTCGCGCATGGAGCTATATATACAGTAGCATTGTAAGTAAAAAGGTTATTTAGTTCAGACTGTAGTAGCAATCATTTCAGCTCATTTTGCACGTCAAAGTACATCTATATTGAATGAGGCCCTATCTATAATTATCAAAAACCTTGCGGGTGCCGTTGCGGATCTTAAAAGATCTTAAAATTTTCTCATACAAAATACTTTTTGTAAAAATTCTTTCATCTTCTGCCAAATGACCTTGGCTTTGTGTTTCAGAAATACATATAAACACGCAATCGGTTAAACGATCTAACTCTACTGGCTAGAACACTCAATTAACGATGAGAATATTTAGGTTGTTTGAGTAGGATTCCTGATTTTTGAAACGTTTGCCCCTGGGATTTATTAATTGTCATCGCAAAAGCCAGAATGACGGGAAGTTGAGTTTCTTGAAAGGAAAAAGGTAAAAATACGTCACACGCGTCAAAATACGTGTGTTTCGGAAAACTCCTGCTAAAATCTCACAATCCAAAAAATTTTCTTTTGCATTTGAACGAAACGAATAGGTGTACCATTGACCAAGCAAGTCATGTCCTGTACACAAATTACGAATAAGTAAAAGTATGCAATTTGGTTTTTAAAATAAATTTGTGGGATCGGGAGCCAACTTACATCAACTGAGTTTAAAAATTCTACTGGAAAATTATTTTGCTCTCTATAATCATCACTCAAGATTTTATCGGAACTCAAATATATTCGTTTCTCTCCGGCCAGGCTGTTAGAGATTTCTGCATCAATGAAAGTACAGCCTTCATATTTGGGAGCTAATATAACCGAATTGAGAATATCGTTAGACTTTATGGTTTCAGATACATTGCCATAAGTATCTGGAATCACGAAATTGCAGCTAACTAAATGGGAAGGAATTTCAATAACATCTTGGCTGTAATCTGGAAATGTGGGTAAAGTTCCATTACCAAGAGATTTAAGAAATTCAACGAATTCAATCTCATGAGGTAAAGCTTTCATGTTTTGAGTAAAAGTTATTTTGTGGAATTTTGAAAATTTGGACCATGAAGTAAGGCAATAAGTGGTATCTGAATAAGTGGTACAAAAATCAAAAATCTCCACAGGTTTGTGTCACCAGTAGAAGATTGATCCATTTGGTTTGATTTTCGACTAATTTAGTACTTGTTATGTATCGGGGACACAAACCAAAAATTCACATATGGTTGCATATTTCCAGGTAAAAAGTAAAACATTCACACGCGCACATTCTTCCCAAAAGCATCATCTACGCTATACGTGTGCTCAATTCACGCATACTATCCCATTGAATTTTTTAATTTAAAATTAAACGTATTTATAATTAAATTTAAGAAAAAAAAATAATTGCTGCAGGTAGAGGAAGATAGAAACTTTCGACTGATATAATTTTTATCCTGGTAAGTCGATTTGGTTTCTCATAAAAGGGATAACAAAAAAACATGTCGCCTATTTATATATAGATAAGTTAAAACTAGACGATTTTACTTATTTGATCAAAAATTAACAGCTCGCAAACAGCTTTGTCGTGTAGGAATTTTAAAATTTTCTGCTTTTCAATGGTTTTGGGCATTGTATTAATTCAAAAAAGTTAATAAAATAAAACATTTTAATTTTGAAATGACAAATGACATAAAATATGACAGATGTTTACAAAGTTTTCGAAGAAAACAGTTTGGGGTGCTCACATCAATTGTGTTTACGACATTTACGATTTACGACGTTTACGAACTTACGAAGTGAAATGAATACCCTTATTATAGTTAATATTTTTTGAACTAGGTCAAATAAATTGATTTTTGTGCCCAGTCGAAAACCACATAAGTTATTTATTATGATTTTCAAACGTAATTAACACAACATGAGCTTACAAGCCAAAGATGATTTTATTATAATTTTTAGAACTTGGTTAAAACAATATGAATACAACTTGTTCCCCCTGTTCGAGTCAGCGTCTGATTCTCTACTAATCACTGTCCAGTCATCGTGTCATCTCCAATCTTCCGTTGGAAATAGAACGTTGCTTATTGCTGGAGAGCGTGTCTCTCACAGTGTGAGCGATAAACGGAAAATAGTACGGAAACGGAATTGTAGTTTTGATATGTCAACTGACAAATTTTGATATGGTAAACATAAACATAAACATAACATAAAAAATTTTAACACAAATATAAAAAAAATTATAATTTATTAGTTACTAATAAATTTACAAAATACCTATATAAAAACGAATTTAAGATCAAATTAACAAATGTCATGTGTCAATTACATGAATTTGACAGTTTGCAAATATTTACTACACCAAATTTTTGCAGTAAGTAGTACAGAGGGGAAGTGCTTCCGCGAGCAGTTCTCTTACACTTCTCCGTATATTTTCTTATACGAGAACGCAAAATACTCAAATGCTGTAAAAAGTAGGAAAATTTTCGAGTACGGGAACAGACCTATTGTTTCTTGTGTGTAGCTATTGTGTTGTATTGTGCTGTGTATGTTTACCTATTGTCTATTTGTTGCTGTTATTGCGGTGCAATTCCTTCGTCATTTAAAAAGGATAAGACTTCTTCGATTTTGTTTTTAGTGCATGCATGTTGTAGGACTGGTGGTAAATGTTTGTATGTCGCGATTTCTCTAGATCTGAAAAACGTGTTGTTAACTCTAACGGTTTAATTTTGATACTTGATTAGAAAGGCGCCGTTTAAGTCGACTTTCCCATTGTTGATTTCCACATTGCCTTTGAATTTGTTAAGGAAAATGGCTCCTGGTAAGATCTCTTTGAGTTCTGGCACATGTTGATTGTTGACTACGCTACAAGTAGGTGTGGGGCTTTTCAGTAAATTTGGAATACAGGTTGCTCTACTTATATCTATTACGCTATTACTAGGACATATTCTAGATCTTTTGTACGTTTTACAATTGGTTTCGATTCTATAAATTTTGTCATTACATGTTAGTATTGAATTAAACGTGAATTGAATTAATCTTATTTATTATAGTATTCTTCTTTATGACTTTAATTAGCAAAGTTTGACATGGTTCAACATCAGCGGTTGGTAAACTTATTATGTAAATTATTCCTATCTGATATCTGCAAAATGTAATGCCTGTCTACGTTAAGGTAAGGCAAGTTCTCTTTGCTTAATACATTGGTTATTATACTTATTTCTACTATCGATAAAGTGAATGAATTTACAATATTGGCCTTAGCCCAATGAATTGCGTATTCAATAGTGTCGATTTCTTCCTTGATAGATTCGATTAATTGTTTCGGCGTACTTATGCAGGTCGATCATGTGAATGAGTTTGAATGAATTCGTTTGGATTCTCCCTTCGCCAATCTTCAGCGTTATCAGTTGTGAGTTTGAATAGTCCAATATTTGAGTGCTAGCTGCACATAGCGTCAGGTATGAGCTAAAAAGAGATCAATTTTTTGACGTGAAAACGTCTTTCTTCTCGTTGCCTAACATTCTTCTGCTACTAAACACCGTCATTTTTCAATCGCTTATAACTACGAAACTAATAATTTGATAGCAACGGTTGAGGTCACACTGGATGGAGCATATTGGAGGACTGGTGGTAAATGACGAATAAGTAATTGACTAATAAGTAATTTTAGCTTGACTTAAATTATTAAAGTACAAAAGTATGTACATAAAGCGGAGACTACTGTCCATTGACGTCATCTTTGTTTCTTTTGAGAGGGATCACCTTCTTCATGTGTCCGATGTTTCTGTATATCTGATGTTCCTAGCATTTAACGTTTGGGCACTAATTCAAAAAGCTTGGACCTCTTAAGGCTCCTTACTAGTCTTGAGTTGTCAAGGAGCTGAATTGCATCCGCATTAACATGCTTCCGAAGTCTCTCATTATGAGCTTCCGCGAATTTTTTGGTGGTGTTTTCTACTGTATTTATTCCCAGGTCTCTGTGTAAGTCACAATTTCTGACGTACCACGTACACTTTGTTTTGGAATCGTTGGATGATTTTGATGTTGCTCTGTTTGGTACACCCCCAGACTTGAATACCATATGTCTATATAGGCTTCAGTACTTGCTTGTACAGTAGAACCTCGTTTATCAGTCAGGCACGGGACCAGAGGCATGACGGATAATCGAAAAGGACGGATAATGGAACATTCCAAAATGAAAGATTTGCACTTAGATTTTTGGGTAAGGAGTAAATTCTCAAACAACAAATTTAACGAAAGATATATTTAGTTAAGAATTTAAAAATTTTAAATATATTTACATAACGGAAAAATTATACGAAATAATCAATGTAATGTAAAAAAGTCAGTTAATTTTGATTGCTTATACTGTGCTTCACTTTTTGTGATGGCAAAACTGCGCAATCTTCTTAAAATTAATGCGTCCGTATTGTAAGCGTGTTCTTGCCTTTCATACCAATCAATATATTTTTGAATATTGTGAACCGCAGTTGTAGCTTCTGCACGCAAATATTTTGAGATAGGGGTGACGGTTAACAGAGGTGACGGTTAATGGAGTGACAGATAAGAGAGGTTCTACTGTAAATCATCATTAACTTGTTTGATAAGGACAAGGTCGAGTTCCAACCTATCAGCCAGTTTATTTTTTGGTATCGTAGACCTAGTGTCTCCCTTTTTTTTAACATGTGCTTTCCAGCGAAGCTTAGCATCTATGGTCATACCTAGATATTTTGCTTTTATTTGAAAAGTTAATGTGCACTAACTTTGCTTCGTTTAGCTGTAGCCGCCATTTAGTTGTCCAGTTGTTAATTTGGTTAACTGCTTTTTGAAGTTTTTCTGTTACTCCTTGGTGCGTATTATCTACCGCCAATATGGCAGTGTCATCTGCGGATGTAGCGATTGTAGTGTCTTGTAATTCTGGCATGGCACAGGTATAAAGCAGGTATAGAAAAGGACCCAACACACTTCCTTGTGGTACCCCAGCTTTAATTTCTTTTATATCAGAGTAAGCATCTGGTCCTATTCTAAATGTTCTGATTTTCAAGTATGACGCAAGGATATCTGCAAATTGTTTAGGTAGCAGTCTCCTTAGCTTGAATATAAGACCGTCATGCCAAACCTTGTCGAAGAAATACCTCTAGAAATACGGCAGAACATACTTTTTTCCCTTTTATTGCCTTCTATTCTGTGGACTTGATCAATAGTATAGTGATTTTTCCTGAACCCAAACTGATGTTTGTTAGTATAGTGATTTTTCCTGAACCCAAACTACCCAAACTGATTCTTAAGATGTTTTAAGATTTCTCCATTAATAAGGTCAAATCCAGGCACCTTTTATGCACTTATGTTTAATTCGGTGTATTTATCCAAGCAGATTGCTGAGTACCGGTAATAAATTGCGTTAGTTCTAAATCAAGCTGTTCTGGACATATAAGCGGTACTTTTAGATTAATTCTATTACTGAGGTCTGCCTTGAAGCTTTCCCAGTCAGTGTGCTTGTTGGCTAAACTTGGTCGGTTTGTTATGTTTAAGACTTTTTCTCCTAACATTAAAATTATTGGAGAGTGGTCGGGGTGTTATGAAAATAAATTTTCATGCACCCAAAATACAAACGAAACTAAAATTAAATTACAAAAATTTAAAAAAAAAACTAAAAACTAACTCAACTGGAATAGTTTCAAATAAATAAGTAATATAGAACTTAGAATTAAATTGAAATTAAAGAAGTTTAAAATAAAATATGCGTTTATAAATTGAATTTTCAAAATGATTTTAAGACAAGTTTACGAATATAAAAAATTACTCTTTTCAACTGGAATAGTTTCAAAGTAATATAGAACTTGGAAAATAAATTGACATTTAAGAAGCTTAAAATAAAATATGTGGTTATAAATTGAATTTTCAATGATTTTTGGACAAGTTTACGAATATAAAAAAGAAAATTGTCTTCAAATTGTGTACAAAAAAAAAATTTTTAAATTGTTGAATTGAATAAATCCTCAAGAAACCAAAAAAAAGTGGCCCAATTTTTGAATTTGCAAATCGAAGGGGACGAGTGATCTTCTGTACAAAGCACTCCTCGATCCTTTGTTATGGAAAACGACAACTTGTTTCCATAACAGGGGCCCATGTCCTGACTTTCCTTAATGTCTAGATTAATTTTCCGATATGTTTTTATTTATAAAAAAGTCTAGCAGATCTGGAATTTTAGAATGGTCGGATGGCCAATAAGTAGGTTTACCGGTAGAAATAAACTCACATTTCAATTCCGTTGCTGCGTTTCACAACTCTCGTCCTTTGGTTGTTGTTAGCCGAGATCCCCAATAGGTGTTTTTTGCGTTGAAGTCTCCTCCTATTATAAATCTGCTTCCTAACTGGTTCAGTACTCTTTTGTAGTCGTCTTTTTTTAATTGGTGCCTTGGTGGGCAATATATTGCTGATATTGTTATTGGATTTCGTTTTGTTTTCACACATAGAGTTACTACTTGAAATTTTTCATTTTCGATTTTACTAATTTCGTAATGTCTTAGATTTTGTTTAATTATAATTGCACTACCTCCTCTGGCTTTGTTGTCTGGATGTAGCGCATTGTAGATTTGATATCCTCTAAAGTTTACGTAAGATTGCTTTGTAAAATGTGTTTCGGAAATCAAACAAATATCTACGTTTTCTATGTCAAGCACTACTTGTAATTCTTTTTGGTGTTGAGGTAGGCCATTAGAGTTCCATTCCATTATTTTTAATAGCTCAATAATTTTTGCTTCATAGCAGCGACCTTGTTAGTGCTGTTTTCAAGCCTAGTTAGCCTCTTGTCAAGGGTGCTCATCTATCCAAGTATCTTCTCCAGTTTTTCCGATACATCGTCATTTGGACTTATTGAGTCTTCTTGGTTTTTGGACCTGGTATTGGTTTGAGTCAATTCTTGACTGAGAAAGGGATTTTATGTATTTCTCGCATTCTTTGTTTGACCCATTGTGTTTTGCGATTCACGTTGGTGAGTATATGTAGCCTTTTTTAGAGATGTGTTTTTAAGGCCTTGTATTTCCTTAGTTACTATGCCTCCTCTGTAGTTCGCTGGATGAGCTTCTCCACAGTGAACACATTTCGGTTTATCCTCTGCTCGTTTGGTGCAGTCTTTGGAAAGGTGCTTGCCTGTTAATATGACTGACATTTTTTGCATTGTTGTATCAGTTTGGTATATTTGATGGGTTGAATATCTAATTTGCATCCCAGGATGTGCTTTATCTCATATACGGTTTTGATGTCTTCTCGGTTGTCGAAAGTCAGCATGAACATATTTAATGGTTTCTTTGTTTTCCAACTCAGTTTATTAACTGCATCTAATGCATTGAAGGCTTTGCTTAAAAGGTCTTCAACAATCCTTTCCGGTTTGCATGAGCTGTGTAGGTTTTTGGCCATGACTCTAATCCGTCTGGATTGCTTGTTTTCATAGGAATGCCACGGCGTATTTAATTCTGACAGGTAAGTGCCTTGGTAAGTGCTCTATACGAGGCTTCGTTGTAGGTTTACCTTTATGCTGTCACCGCTGAGCATCTTGGCAGTAAATGTCTCGGACGTTTGACTGCGTACGAAATCATAGAACAGCTGGTAGTCTCTCACTCCATCGACTACTATGGTGGTGGAGGGGGGATTTTTTGGTTCTTCTGTGATTTCGCATCTTCCCTCAGTGATTTTTGGCTGATAATTGGTTAGATATTTGGATTTTTTTTTCTTTCTAGATTTCACCCTGATCCACTCAGTTTCTTTGGCCAAATCCTCTTCGTCTGTACAGAATTCGGTATCTTCTGTTCGACCTCTTTCGGACGAGCATTGAGGTTGTTAAATTTCCTCATTTTTACTTGAGTTCTTTATTTGCTCTTTGAGCGCATGAATTTGTTTTTGCATTACATGGACACTTTGTAGTCTATCACACTCACTCTTCTGTCTATTATATGCATCAAGCTGAGAACGTTCGTTTTCGGTTCCGGCAGTAATATTGACCGTTTGGTTTTTTATACATACCACCTCAATGATTCCCAAACTGTGGTTGGTTAGTTCTGCGGAGCCCTCACAACCGATCACGCACAACCGATTGTTTTCTAGTTAACCACTTCCGTTAGAACGAAATACGTAATTGCTTAAATTTTTAAATTTTTCTGTGTTCCCAATTTAGGGATTTTTGAAAAGATAACTGGCAAAAATATTTTTGCTTCTAGGTAATACTTTACTTTTACGTCTTTACTCGTCAAGCGTTTCTCTTCAACTATTTATGAGTGTAGCGTAAGAGCGCGTTTAGCTAGAACGATGATTCTGGTATCATTGTAAGGCGCATGAAAAGCGCTACCAGGACCTTAAGTTAATCAATAAACATAGTCTCCGAAATATAAGCAAAAATCGGTATGAATTTGAAAATGGAGAAAAAATGGAAGATATCGTCTCATATGAGTCGTAAATATGCACCGAATTGTAAAAACTCAAATCGGAGAAAACTCACATCAAAACGAACATTAAAAACCGAAAATGTCTAGTGCCGAGGAAGTTTGAGAGCTACGGTGGCATCGAAGAAGATATAAAAAAACGGCGCAAGAAAATGAACTTGTGATTTATCTATTCTTTTACCGTACTACTCCCCATAATCCTTGCAATTAATAGTTTAATAATTAAAGTACAACTAGTTCGAAAATCTTGTTGTAATTTTTTTAACGTAAAAACGTCTTTTCGCTTGTTAAGTACGGTTGCGGTACAATATACCGTCAGATTTCAATCGCGAATAGTTGCGAGGCTTAAAATGCGATAACAACTGTTTGTGTCACAATGGATAGATCATGCATGTACGTTCTTACGTACAGCACCATTTGTTTTGCACGTGAAGTTATCGGGCTAGTGCATCGTTGTTATATTGTTGCTAATATGCGTGTAAAATTATAAATCAGTGTAGCCTGAGAACGCGATCAGGTAGGACCGTCGGTTGGGTGTCATTGTAAGGAGTTTGACAGTAACTACCAGGACCTAAAGTGAAACAATAAAAATATTCACCAAAATATAAGTACAAATTGGTACTAAATTGAAAATTGAAAAAAAATTTAAGATATCGTCGCATATGAGTCGTATATATGCGCCGAATTGAATAAAATGGAAATCAGAAAAAAACTTGCACCGAAACGAATTTAAAAAATTTAAAATATCCAGGCCCAGTAAATTTCATAACGATGGCAGCTTCGAAGAGGAAATGAAAAAAAGGCGCAAAACAATAAACTTGTCATTACTTTTCTGCAACCGTACTACTGTATATAACCATTGTATTAATGAAATTGATTTAAGTAAATACTAATAAAAAACACTAATTTATTTTATCCCGAACGGAAAATCTACGGCGCAGACCTTGACTGAGCCTTTCTGTTTCTTTTCGCTACAATTGCGGTGGTCTTATACTCCGTGGATAGTTTAGAACCCAACATTTTGTTGCTTTTAATACAGACAGATTCTCCAATAGCGTAATTTTTTATAGGCTTAATTTTTTTCTTTACATCGGCCGTTTGTTTGTCCCGTAGCCTTTGCACAACTTCGAGTCTCGCTTGTTCAATTTGTTCAGTATCAGTGCTGACGTTTCTTCTGAATACTTCGATTGGTCTTTTTTTTGTTGTTGAATGTACCGAGAAGTTATATTCATAGACAGAACGGCCCAATAGCTCAGAAAACGTCTTTTGTATATGATCAGTTTTTAAACATCGCGTTATTTCTGCTAGCGTAGAATGAAATCCTTCTGCTTGACTTGCGTATGGTGGGGTCGTGAAGACTTTTGTACCTAGTTCCTTTTTTACCATAAAACTAAAAGATAACGAATTTAGGGAACATGGAAGGAACAGAAAATTTGCTCGGGAGAGCTCAGTGGTAAGACCATCCGCTCGGCAAGCGGAAGGTCAGATGTTCAATTCCCGGTCACGAGCATTCAACATATTTCTCCTTTCATGCTCCCACACATTCTTGGAAAATAAAATTTTTCAAGTGATTGTATATTATTTGCTGTGTTCCATATACACTGGCAAAGTACTTGGCTGGTGGCAATCTACCCTTACTCATGTTGGCGAGTAGATTGCCGGTGGTAGTTACGCGACAGTTTTCCGCTAGATGGATTTTGTTTATTTTGACATTTTAGGTTTATTAAGATTTTTATAGAAAAGTTTGAAGTCAATTCAATCGACTCAATCCAACTCAACGATTAAATGGAACACAGCAATTTTCTCGTGCGTTACGATGTACTCTATTATCTATATATAAATAGGCGACACGTATTTTTGTTATCCCTTTTACAGGAAACCAGGTGGAACTACCAGCATAAAAATTATATCATACGAAAGATTAGTTTTTCCTCTATGTGCATCACCTAATTTTTTTTCTTAAATTCAATTATAAATTAGTTTAATTTTAAATTGAAATTAAAAAATTCAATGGGATAGTATGTGTGAATTGAGCACACGTATAGCGTAGATGATGCTTTTGGGAAGAATGTGTGCGTGTGAATGTTTTACTTTTTGCCTGGAAATATGCAACCATATGTGAATTTTTGGTTTGTGTCCCCGATACATAACAAGTACTAAATTAGTCGAAAATCAAACCAAATGGATCAATCTTCTACAGGTGACACAAACCAAAAGAATTAACATATAATTGCATTCCTCTACGAAAAAATTAAAATATAGAACATACTTATGTAACATTATCATTAGCAGAGATCATACTTTCGACTGAATAAACAACCATTTATGCCAAATACGTGCATTCCTTTCACTCAAACCTAATATCTATGCCAATGATAATGTGAGGGGCAAATGCAGCCATATCACAGACAATATTCACATGTTCATTCTTTTGTTTTTTGCCTGGAAGAAGGCAACCGTTGGCTATTAAAATTGCATTCTTCCGGACAAAAGCCAAAACAATGAACATATGGCCACAGACAATAATATGGATGCATTACCACAGACAAATTCAAAGGCATCGTTTACTTACACCATTGTTTTTTGCTAATTTGATAAAAATATATGCAAATTTTACTTTAAAAAATATGGAAAATCACAATTTTACAGTTATTTCTAGAAAACGCGAGGTTAGCTTTCCCGAATGTTTATGGAAAGCGAGCGAAAGTCTGAATTTTATCATATTTCCCAACTTTTGTATTTTTTGAACTTTTGTATAGACATTTAAAAACATAATTTAGAGAAATAGGATATATGGCCAAAAGTTGGGAAATAAAAAAATAATGGGGGTTGGACACACCCCCTAGAATGCTTGATTTAGCCGCTACGAGCAAAAAACTGTTAAAATTTTAAAATCTGAAATTATATCATATTTCTAAACTTTTGTCTGCACACCTTTAAAACTGCAATTTAGAGAAAAAAGAAAAGGTAGGAAATGAAAGTTGGTTCGTTTGTACGGAATTTCCAGATATATTTTATTTACAATATATGTAGATGTATTTCCCACAACTTCATGATTTAGTTAAAAACTATATGATCCACGGTCCATGTGGTTTATTGAATCGTATCCCCGTTTGTATGAGAGATGCTTAATGCAGCAAAAGCTTTTCTAAGGACTTTTACAATACAACTCAAGCCAATGTTAGATGCGTCGTGTAAATGGTATAACAGTTGACTTTCGTGGCCACTCTGTTGGCAACCGTTATACTGTTCCTTAAAATCCATATCTTTTAGCGAAATTTGATTGCTACTTATACGTGGAAGTTCTTGGCACAGTTAAGAGGCTAAATTATATGTACAAATATGTTTATAAGGGATACGACTGTGCCTCATGACAGTTTGGAAGTGTTTGAGGTGGAGTTGAGGGCAAAGTTTATATAGATGAAATCGATAGCTTTTTGTCCACTATGTTGGATCTACGGAAGTTAGTTGGTGCATAAATGAGTATCCAATGCATTACCAGTCACGTAAAAAATTATAGTTCGACTTGAATGTTACTTGCCTCACCGGCAAAATGTAGTCTTTAGGGAAGGAAATGTTCAGCAATCTCTTAAAAATCACAGAAGAAATCAATCGAATTAGTTCGTCCGAGTTTCTATATACAGAGACGCCGATGCATTGTATTTAGGTGGATAAAGAAAAGAAATGGAAAAAACCTCAAAGACAAAGTAGTAGAGCTATTGCTAGATTATTTTATGTTGTATGTTGAGTTGTTCCATTTGAGACTATTTTGCTTCATGTTCGAGGTCCCGTCAGGATTTGGGCACTGTTGGGAACATTATTTACTGCACATTTTCAGCACATGCACGACGTATTTGTGGTATGAACTTTCCTCTAAATGCTTTAGATTTGTAGAATGAATTCAAAATTTTCATGTGTGAAGAATTTTTAAGAAATTCTTCAGAAAATGATTCATATACCCGTGCTTTATTAGCTATTGAGGAAATTTTGTTCAGTAAACGACTCCTTCGGTACTTCACCTAAACTTTTCGGAGGTAAGACTATTTTACTCCGTGCAGATTTTTGACGAATATTGCCAGCTATATCTCACGGTACACGTGTACCACTTATTGAGATTTGCTTAACTTCATGGTCCGAATTTTCAAAATTCTACAAAATAACTTTTACCCAAAACATGAGAGCTTCACCTCATGAGATTGAATTCTTTGAATTTCTTAAATCTCTTGGTAATTGAACTTTACCCACATTTCCAGACTACAGCCAAGATGTTATTGGAATTCCTTCCCATTTAGCTAGCAACTTCGTGATTGCAGATACTTATGGCAATGTATCTGAAACCATAAAGTCTAACGATATTCTCAATTCGGTTATATTAGCTCCCAAATATGAAAACTGCACTTTCATCGATGCAGCAATCTTTAACAGTCTGTCCGGAGAGGAACGAATATATTTGAGTTCCGATTACATCTTGAGTGATGACTGTAGAGAGCAAAATAATTTTTCAGTCGAATTTTTAAACTCAGTTGATGTAAGTGGGCTCCCGATTCCACAAATTTAATTTCAAAACCAAATTGCATACTTTTATTTATTCGTAATTTGAGTACAGGACATGACTTGCTTGGTCGATGGTACACCTATTCGTTTAGTTCAAATGCAAATGAAAATTATTTGGATTGTGAGATTTTAGGAGGAGTTTTCCGAAACACACGTATTTTGACACCACAAATAAACCTTGATTATACAAGAACACTTCTGTCTTTTTCCTTCCACAAAACTCAATTTCCCGTTGTTCTGGCTTTTGCGATGACAATTAATAAATCCCATAAATTCCAAATGTTTCAAAAAGGAGGAATCTTACTCAAACTACCTATATTTTCTCACCGTTAATTGTATGTTGTAGCCAGTAGAGTTAAATCGTTTGACCGATTGCGTGTCTACATGTAATTCTGAAACACAAAGCCAAGGTCATTTGGCAGAAGATGAAAGAATTCTTACAAAAAGTAGTTTGTATGAGAAAATTTTCAGACCTTTTAAGATCCTCAACCGCACCCGCAAGGTTTTCGATAATTAAATTTAGGGCCTCATTCAATATAGATATACTTTGACGTGCAAAATGAGCTGAAATGATTGCTATCACAGTCTGAATTAAAAAAACATTTTTACTTACAATGCTACTGTATATATAGCGCCATGCGTGAGCTATTAGAGTGAGCGTAGCGAACGGCGGGGGTTGGCGAGCGTAGCGAGCATGGGGCGTCCCCCTAGTGATATCTAATCTGTGTATGACGAACTTTATATTGACTGAAGTAGAGCGGATAGACGTCCTGTATCTTCCCTAATACCGATTCAGGGGCTGTTTACTACAGATGATTTGAAATATCCTTTGAATATTTTTATTATTTGTTCTTCTGTGTAGGTTGGTTATACAAATATGTGCCTATAGTAGCATTTTAAATTGGTTGTTTTTTTGTCGCCTATGAGGAGCATTATCCAATTTTTAAAGGCGTTTATTGAGGTTTCTAGGGATGGTATTAGATTTTGTGAAGAACTTTCTGCGCTATGGGTAGTGGCGGTCATAGAATTTACTGGATTTGTTCTTGGTGGTCTCGACAGAGCATCGGCCACAACATTTAATTTGCCGGGCTTATACTTGAGCTCATAATTATACTCCTCTAAGATTGAGTTCCATCTTTTAATTTTACTATTATTATTCTTGTTGCTAAGGGCGAAGGTTAGAAGTTGATGGTATATATTTTTACATTTCTGGAGCCGTATAAGTAGTTTCTTAGGGAGTTCAGGGCCCAAATGATGGCAAGCATTTCTTTTTCTTTTGCCGCATATGCTTCCTTCGTTTTATTAAGTTTCTTAGTCTTGATATGAATGTGATCTTCTTGCTTGTGAGCTTCTCATCTTGAGTTAAAACTGCGCCTTTTGCGTAGGTTGGAATTCTTTCTCAAAATCAGGGTAAATCAATAGTGAATCTTGGGAGACTAGCGCGTTTTTAATCTTGTTGAATGCTTTGATAACTTCTTTCGTCAAGGTGACTGGTTTTGGCTTGATTTTCTCTTGGACAATCGTCCATTTTCCCCTCTTAAAAGGTTCGTGAGAGCTTTTGCCAGCCTCGCGTAGTCTTTCACGAACCTACGATAATACCCCGATAGGCCTAAGAATGACCGAAGGCTCTTAAGCGTTTTTGGTTCAGGAAATTGGAGGATTGTTCCACCTTAGCTGGGTTTGTCTGAATTCCTTCTGAAGAGACCGCAAATCCTGAAAATTCGTCTCTGTCCTTGGAAATTTCGTATATAGTATATCGAGTGTATTTATGTTAGTATTTTGAAGTGTTTCGAAAGCCTTTTCGATATATTTCGTGAGGTGTTCTGCGTCTTTGCCGAAGATAATAATATCGTCTATGTAGGTTTAGGTTTAGGTTTCCAGGGTGGAGTGGTCACACTGATTGTACGACCCACTCCCACTCGAAGGCCAGATGGCCCAATGTGATGCCCTTTATTTGTTAAAAAAACTCCTTCCTCTCCTATCGCTTTTCCCTTTGTCATTTGCTCTGAGGCATTTCCACGCTTGAGCAAAGTGTAACGATAATATAAACATAATACATTTGTCTAAATTTATTAATCTACACCCTATGAATAAAGCATTATGAATTGCATATAACTAAAGAATTTACTTAAATTAAATGAATAACTAATAAATGGCATATCTATAGTAAACCTACTTAAATTAAATGATGTACTAATGAATTACATATAACTAGGGGCCTTACTTTTATTAATCTATAGCTAGCGAATTGCATATATCTAGGCTTAATAATTAATTTTATTAGCTCATAATAATTTTAAATACTAAGCATACAACTAAAAATTAGGTTAAGCATGCATTTGTTAACAACAAAAGCAATTCCTTTAAGTTGTAAAACTTTGTAAATTTTTGTGGAAACAAAAAAAGAAATTTTGTATTAAAGACTTGGTTTGAATAAAAGAAGACAGCCTGAATAAAACCGTAAATGGAAAAAGATCATAAAGGGTTTTAATCAATCTCACAAACGAGCACTTCTGCACGTGTGAGTATGCCCATTTGCCGTCATGCAAAGGCAATCATACAAATTGTTCACTAATAACAAATAAATAATTAACTAACATTACATGGCGATCCTGCAAATTCAGTGTCAACACTGAAGGAGGAAGTAAGACAACCCTTAAAGGATGTGACTGCTGGACCAAGGCCAATCCCGATCTCTAAATATAGGAAGCAGCAGAATAAAAACGAGTTTCAAGAAGTCAATGAACAGAAGAAGAGGAAAGCCATAACATTGGATGAGTATAGGAAGAGGCCAATTCCACAGCCGCAGAAAGATACATCAACCAGTAGAAGGACAGAGAACCAGAGGAGGAAAATTAAATAAAATTAGGAAAGAACTAGCAAATCTATATTTTTTGGCTAGTATAAGTAAAGGAAAAGAAAAAGAAGTTTTAGTCAAAGAAATAAATAAACTAAAATTGGAAAGGAAATTGTATGTTAAAAGCAAAAATAAAGCGAAGACACACTAAAATACAACATTATTAATTATTAATTAAAATGGGGAAATCTGTCTCGAAAATAAAACAAGAGTTATTAATAAATAATAATGCTTGGACTTTTACATCGAATGTCGCAAATACTACAGAAAATAGATTCCTGGGAGACGTTGAATTAATTTTAGTTATGTTAGGAATTATAGTTGGAGAATTTTTAATAATAAGAAAATTTAAAGAATATTTAAACAATATTGTTAAAAGACAGGTAGCTGTTCAGCATGTATAAAAAATTAATGAAATAGAAGCTGTCTGTTAAAATAGATAACATTTTAAAATTCCGGGTCGAGGTATGGAAAAGAAAGCATTATCAATATATTTAATGAAACATGCAAACTGAGACACTTGAATATGACTACTAAATTATTTCATATTCCAAAGATACATTACCAATCATTGTGATTTCAAGATACAAGAAAATCCTCCAAAAACATTCTTTTGTTTTGCTCCACAATTGATTGGGTGAAATTTGCGTATCTAAATGTCTTCCAAACTCAAGAATCAATCATCAACGGATGATTTCCATAATTTTGAACAATCACAGAAATATGATTCCATTTGAAAACCCACGTAAAACCGTGGTCCATAATTAAAAATGAAAATGAAAAATACCTGGTACCAGGGACTCTCAATGCGTTTGATTCCTAGAATATATCACCAGACAGCGACTCCCAATGAATAAAACCAATATGAAAAATCACTACACAGAAACTCCAAAAAGTATAGATCACTGTACAGTAATCTCCAAAGAATCAATCCAGAATAGTTACTGTGTAGCGACTCCAAAAGAATCTTTCTAGAATGCGTCACTGACTGGCGATTCCAATGAATTTTACCACTTTGCGTTAACGTACTAACACCTCCCAAAATAAAGCGATAATCACCAAAAGGTGACTCCAAGTATACAGTGTTAGCACGCCCAAACTTAGTATGGAATTATTTCAAGTAAATAATTCTCCCAATAGAATATTCTCTTAGCACTTCAAAAAGAATTATTTCAAAGAAATAATTCTGCCAATATTTTAATTGTAACTCTTTCAATATAGAATAGAATCATTCCAAAACAATGATTCTCCCAAAATTTAGAATAAAAACAATTTCCAATTTTGAACTTTCCAAATTTTCACATTCACAAAACAAATTGAAATTTTGAGATTTCATCAACAATTCTTAATCAACATTCGAAATATAAGCCACTTTCACTTTTCATACAATTTCCGATATCATTTTAGCAAAACATTCAATTAATAACAGATTGATCGTGGCTTTCCAATAACCCATCGATTTTCCACAACTTATGATTTGTTTCAAGCAAATTCTAATTTATTTTCGTGTGCGCGACAATAAGACCTTCCGTTCAAGAAAATAGCCGAGAGACTAACTTTGTGGTTCTCGATAAGAACCCATCACTCCCAAAAAATCAATCCCTCCCTTTCAGCATTAAATTATGAGGCCACCCAAAAGTGCCGAAGTTGCAGAAACTAATTATGCTCGATTGAAATTGAATTCCTGCTAGATCATAATTTTCCAAACAAACCACTTGACGACCACCCAAAATCATACGAATGCTGACCAACGCATCAAAATTCAATGCGTAACAGCAATAAACAAAATGAAATGAAAAGCATAAAAAGTGGCACATTTCAAATGCCAAAAAAAATAAACTTTAAGGAACTTACATTGTATTAAGTTTTTCAAACATTTCCGCCCGCCTTCGCTGATCCTAGCAGCGAACAATCCTAATCTGAGATGTATAGTGGTGACAACTTAACGATAGGTCTAGTAAATGTAGAAGTACTAGTTTTGACTGTCACCACTCGAACAATGTTGTCTGGTCCAGGATGAACTTCTGTGATTCTGCCAAGAGGCCACTTGCAAGGTGGATATCTTTCATCGATGATTAAAACCAAATCACCTTTAGCTAAAGGCTTAGTATTCCTGTTCCATTTGTAAATTGCCTGATGCCTTTGTAAATATTCTTTAGACCATTTTGCCCAAAAACTTTGAATGATTTGAGTGAGATGCTGCCATTTAGAAAGACGTGTGGTAGGTACATGTTCCAGACCTGGTTCTGGAATCAAATAGAGAGCATGTCCTATCAAGAAATGACCAGGTGTTAGTGTACTCAGGTCATCCGGATCATCAGTTAATGCACACAATGGTCGAGAGTTCAAAATAGCTTCGATTTGAGCAAGAATTGTTGAGAGTTGCTCATAGGTTAAATTTTTATCCCCGATAAGTCGTTTGAGGTGATATTTCATGGACTTAACGGCTGCTTCAAATTTACCACCAAAGTGTGGCGCTGAAGGAGGGTTAAAAATCCATTTTGTGCCATCTGAAGCTATAAGAGATGCTATTTTTCCGAGAAATACGGAGTCCTGTGCAAATAATTTCTTAAGGTCACGATCAGCTCCTTTAAAATTGGTTCCACAATCACTAGTGATAGTAGCACAAATACCTCGCCTTGATATAAATCGTTTATATGAAGCAATGAATGCATCGCTGGTATAATCAGTAACAATTTCCAAATGGATAGCTGATGTCGAAAAGCAAACAAATACTGCTATCCAAGCTTTATATAAACGAGATTTTCCTTGCCATGTTTTCAACGTAAAAGGTCCAGCATAGTCAACGCCAGAGTTAAGGAATGGTCTGGAAGGAGTAACTCGAGAGACCGGAAGTTGACCCATTAAACTTTGTGCGTGTTCACGTCTTTGTCTGATGCAAGTGACACATTTAATAATAAAGGATTTAACAGGGGCTCGTCCACCGACTATCCAATACTGTTGGCGCAAATAAGCAAGAGTATCTCGCGTAGAACCATGCAACGTTTTCAAATGAGCATCTTGAATCAACAAAGTTGATATGTGTGAATGACGGGGTAAAATAAAAGGATGTTTCGCAGTTTCGCTTAGCGTTGAGTTGCTCAATCGACCTCCTACTCGTAATAATCCATGTTGGTCAACAAAAGGGCACAGTTTTCGAAGTGAACTACAATTTTCAACTTCATTTCCTTTTCCAAGACTTTGAAATTCTTTGTGAGAGTGCTGGTTTTGAATGCATCGTATTAAGAAATTTCTCGCGAGACTCAGTTCTTCTGGAGTTAGTGGAGATTTCAGTGGAGGAGCTGTTTGTTTACAAAGTAATAAACTTATTCGTTTACATAAAGCAGTGATTCGTGTTAATTTATTCCAAGACGAGTAGCGTTCTAGTAAATCCCAAGGTTTTTTAATTGATACATGGAGTGATAAGATTGACTTTTCTTCCAGATTTATATCAGCTGTTGATGAGATTTCATTTAACGGCCACTCTGTGGAATCCTTTGTAAGCCACTCTGGCCCCGACCACCAAAGCGGAAATTTTTCCAATTCTTGCGAAGATAAACCTCTGGTTGCACAATCTGCAGGATTACTTTTTCCATCAATGTGATGCCATTGTGCTGTTGGTAATAACTCTTGGATTACACAAACGCGGTTATGAACAAAATCTTTCCATTTCGATGGATGGGATTTGATCCAAGTGAGAACAATTGTAGAATCTGTCCACAAATAACAGGGAACGCTGGGAACATTAAGTATTTGTTGGCAATGTTGAATCAATTTTGTAAGCATAACCGCAGCACAAAGCTCTAATCTTGGAATGGTCATTCTTTTCAATGGTGCAACTTTTGTTTTCGCGCATAAAATATGAGAAGACGTGACATCTTCGAAAGACGATCTGACGAAAATTGTTGCAGCCATGGCTGATTGGGAAGCGTCGCAAAACCCATGAAGCTGGATGTGAAGTTTTGATCGACATCCGGTCCATCGAGGAATTTGAATGACTTCTAATCCTTCAAGATTCTTTTGCAATGCGATCCAGGAAATATTCTGTGAAGACGGGAGTTTTTCATCCCAACCAAGCTTTACTGCCCATAATTCTTGCATAAAAATTTTAAGTTTTATGAAGATTGGAGACAATAGTCCTAACGGATCAAACAGTTGCGCAATTTTCGATAGCACTGTTCTCTTTGTATTATGCTTGGGTGAAATGAAATTAAATTTAAAAAAAAATGTATCTATTTTAGGTGTCCAAAATAACCCCAAAGCTCGAACTGTATCATCTTGGAGCTGCAGTGTATCCATTGAATATTTATCTTCAACAGGAATGTGATTCAATATGTCCGGATGATTGCTAATCCATTTTTTGAGTGGGAACCCGCCCGCCATGCATAAGTTCTTTACTTGTATAACCTTTTCCTTAGCCTCTTCGAAGTTATCCGACCCTCCGAATATATCATCTACATATCGGTCAAACGTTTGAATATTTACCGCTTTTGGCAATTTATGCCCTTCGTCACTGATAAGTTGAACCAAAGCTTGCAGCGCGAGGAAAGGTGCACAAGCCAAACCGTAAGTGACAGTAGTAAGTTGATATTCCACTGTCTGATCCCCTTCATTCCATAGAACCCGTTGGAAATCCCAATCGTCACGATGCACATTAATTTGCCGATACATCTTCTCAATGTCGGAGGAGAAAACATATCGAAATCGTCGGAATCGTATGAGTACGTCAAAAAGATTAATTTGCAATTTAGCACCTGAATGAAGTAGATCATTTAAAGATTTGCCACCAGGCGATTGACATGAACCATTAAAGACGACTCGAAGCTTAGTGGTCGCGCTTGTTTCTCGAAAGACACCATGATGTGGTAAATAGAAAACAGACTTTGGTTGATCACGAATATTAGGAACTTTCACCATGTGTTCCAACTGCTTATATTCGTCCATGAATGATGAGTACGCTTTAAAATAGTCTGGATTCTTTTGGAATTTAGACGTTTGGTATCGAAGAGCACGTTGAACAGGGATAAAGGAATTACCCAAAAGTTCAGGAGACAGTTTAAATGGTAATCTTACTATGTACCTTCCACTGGAGTCTCTGCTATGTGTCGAATTAAAATAGGTTTCGCAAGATTGATCGTCGGAAGAGAGTGATGGCTTACGAGTAGGTAATTCCTCTTGCATCCAAAATTTTTCCAATAATTTGGTTAATTCATCATCAATGGAACAATGCAAGATTGAAGCTGTGTCTTGTTTCCCTGAATTTACCGGACCTGATAATACCCATCCAAATTTAGTCAGTTGTGCTACAGGCGAATTGACGGGTCCTTTGATTACGGAACCTTCTAAAAGTTGACCATAATAATCTGCTCCGATAATAAGGTCAATAGTTTTTCTTGACATAAATTCCGGATCTGCTAGTTGCAGGTTTTTCAGATGATCCCATGAACAACACTCTGTGCGTTGAGTATTTGGTACAAGTGTGGTTAAGGTTGGTAAAACGAAAGCTTTGATTTCAAAAATTGTTGCAGAATCAAAATGTGGTTGCACTTTTAACGTGACGCTTCCTCGAGGTTTTCCAATCTGATTTGCCCCAACTCCGGTAAGTAATATCGAAGAATAAGTTCTTGGAAGACGCAATTTTTGAACGAGGCGTTCGGAAACGAGTGAAATTTCAGATCCTTGGTCTAAAAGTGCCCAAATATGTTCGGTGTCACCGTTTGTATTTTGTATAGAAATTTTGAGAGTAGCTAATAAAACCGATACTGGCTTTGTGCTCCTGTTAACCACATGGTTCACTTGCTTTTCGGTGGGTGGTTTCGCTGGGTTTGGAGGTTGTTTTGGCGGGTTTTGAGGTTGAAAATGAAGCAATGAATGATGCTTTTGACCACATTTCTGACACCTTCTTGTGGATTTGCAGTTGGCAACCTTATGAAAGTTAAGGCAATTGAAGCACAGGGCTTTTGAAGCTACAATTTCACGGCGTTGAGACGTTGTTTTATTTTTAAATGAGTCACATTGAGATACGAAGTGTGGTAACGAACAAACTGTACATGATATTGTTGATGCAGTAAAATGCGATCGTGCTGAAGAGATGAAAGGTTTGTGTGGATTACGTTGTAATGAAATTTGAGAACTTTCAAATGATTGTAACGACAGCAATCTTGATTCAATAAATTCCTTCATTTGTGGCCAAGTTGGAGTGGCTTTTGATGCCCCCAAGTGTATTTCCCATGCTTTAATAGACTCAGGATCCAACCGTTGAATCATCATAAAGACAAGAAAGTCATCGCATTGATGAACAGGACGATTCAATGATTCAAGAGTTCTATAAACCTGTCCAAATGACATATACAAATGCTCAAGCTCGCCAGCGCAGTCTCGTGTCATTTTCTTCAAAGAAAAAAGTGATTTAAGTGCAGCGTTGACTAGTCGGCGTTCATTTTCGTAGAATGAAATGACTGCTTCCCAAGCTCGGTTAAAGTTATCTGCAGTTAAATCGGTGTTTTTAAGAAGGAATGCAGCAGGTCCTATTAAACTAGTTTTTAAGTACTGAAGCTTTTCGATTGCTGAGATTGATGGATTTGAATGGACCAGTGATATGAACAATCCCTTAAACGATAGCCAATCTGTAAGATTTCCATTGAACTTAGGCAAGTCAATTCGGGGAAGACGAGGTTGATGGTATAAGAGTGGATTTCTCGAAGAAGATGAATCTTTAAGATGCGTAGCTGAAGAGTCAGTCAAAGTTGTGTGTGAAGAATTTTCTCTAAGCAAATCTTTCATTTTTTCGATCATGTTAAGATATGTTTGATACGTTTTCGTGTAATAATCACGAACAAAATACGATCGCTCATAAAGTTCTCGACGAACCTGTGAATCAACTTTTAACATGGCAAGTTTAATTGCTTGATCGTTGGTAGTAAATTGATGCCATTGATCATGAATAGCATCAATCCGAACTTTAATGCGGGTAGGCGTTACTTTATTTCGATCAACACTCAAAAGATCCGCCAATGCATTTTCGATTAAGGACCGTGCCGTTGTTTGCATATCGATTCGATGATGAATATGATCAGCCCTCATGATGTTCTGTATAAACCAACGTTCCCAAAATTTTGAATTAATAAGCTGAATTCATAACCAACTGCTCTCAATTCCAACCCCAATCCGGCTCGAAGGACCAAAAAATGTTAAAATAGATAACATTTTAAAATTCCGGGTCGAGGTATGGAAAAGAAAGCATTATCAATATATTTAATGAAACATGCAAACTGAGACACTTGAATATGACTACTAAATTATTTCATATTCCAAAGATACATTACCAATCATTGTGATTTCAAGATACAAGAAAATCCTCCAAAAACATTCTTTTGTTTTGCTCCACAATTGATTGGGTGAAATTTGCGTATCTAAATGTCTTCCAAACTCAAGAATCAATCATCAACGTATGATTTCCATAATTTTGAACAATCACAGAAATATGATTCCATTTGAAAACCCACGTAAAACCGTGGTCCATAATTAAAAATGAAAATGAAAAATACCTGGTACCAGGGACTCTCAATGCGTTTGATTCCTAGAATATATCACCAGACAGCGACTCCCAATGAATAAAACCAATATGAAAAATCACTACACAGAAACTCCAAAAAGTATAGATCACTGTACAGTAATCTCCAAAGAATCAATCCAGAATAGTTACTGTGTAGCGACTCCAAAAGAATCTTTCTAGAATGCGTCACTGACTGGCGATTCCAATGAATTTTACCACTTTGCGTTAACGTACTAACACCTCCCAAAATAAAGCGATAATCACCAAAAGGTGACTCCAAGTATACAGTGTTAGCACGCCCAAACTTAGTATGGAATTATTTCAAGTAAATAATTCTCCCAATAGAATATTCTCTTAGCACTTCAAAAAGAATTATTTCAAAGAAATAATTCTGCCAATATTTTAATTGTAACTCTTTCAATATAGAATAGAATCATTCCAAAACAATGATTCTCCCAAAATTTAGAATAAAAACAATTTCCAATTTTGAACTTTCCAAATTTTCACATTCACAAAACAAATTGAAATTTTGAGATTTCATCAACAATTCTTAATCAACATTCGAAATATAAGCCACTTTCACTTTTCATACAATTTCCGATATCATTTTAGCAAAACATTCAATTAATAACAGATTGATCGTGGCTTTCCAATAACCCATCGATTTTCCACAACTTATGATTTGTTTCAAGCAAATTCTAATTTATTTTCGTGTGCGCGACAATAAGACCTTCCGTTCAAGAAAATAGCCGAGAGACTAACTTTGTGGTTCTCGATAAGAACCCATCACTCCCAAAAAATCAATCCCTCCCTTTCAGCATTAAATTATGAGGCCACCCAAAAGTGCCGAAGTTGCAGAAACTAATTATGCTCGATTGAAATTGAATTCCTGCTAGATCATAATTTTCCAAACAAACCACTTGACGACCACCCAAAATCATACGAATGCTGACCAACGCATCAAAATTCAATGCGTAACAGCAATAAACAAAATGAAATGAAAAGCATAAAAAGTGGCACATTTCAAATGCCAAAAAAAATAAACTTTAAGGAACTTACATTGTATTAAGTTTTTCAAACACTGTCATTGAAAATTGTTCGTAAAATGAAAATTCAAATTCAACTTTTAATTAGTTAACATATATTGTACTGTCATAGTTTGCGGATAGGGGTCTTGAATTTAAACAGGCTTCAATGCGTGATGTCAGCGTTGAGAATTCCTCAAAAGTAAGAGTTGCGTCGCCTATTACTCGCTTGAGGTGATGTTTGAAACTCTTTACCGCAGCTTCCCACAGCCCTCCAAAATGTGGTGCCCTTGGAGGAATGAACTGCCAGCGTATGCCCTTGTTTGCTACTGAAGCTGCAACCTCGGCACTGTACCTGGATGCAGCGTCAAACATTCGTTTCAATTCGGTGTCTGCACCCCGGAACGTTGTTCCGTTGTCGGAGTAGACAGTGTGGCATAATCCTCTTCGAGAGACGAAACGATCGAAGGCGGCTAAAAACGTTTGCGTCGAATAGTCAGACACCACCTCCAAATGCACTGCACGTGTAACCATGCACCTAAATACTGCTACGTAACCCTTGGTAGCCTTATGACCTCGCCCTTTGGTTGCACGGACAGGAAATGGTCCAGCATAATCCACACCAGTGAAACTAAATGCTCGTGAGGGCGTCACTCGAGCTGCAGGTAGAGGAGCCATTTGCTGCTGTAGGGTGCGACCTTGATGACGTATGCAACGGACACATTTTCGAATGACTGTCTTTATGTGAACTCGAGCGCTTGTGATCCAAAACGCACGTCGCAGATAGCTTTGAGTTAACTGCGGACCTCCATGTAGTGTTACTGCATGGGCATGTCGAATGAGCAGTTCGGTGACGTAGTGTTTACCTGGGAGTATGACAGGGTGCTTTTCATCATATGGCAGGCATGATAGCTGAAGTCTACCTCCTACCCTCAATACGTCATGCTTATCCAAGAACGGCTTCAGATTTCTCAACGTGCTCCCGTGTAAGGCGTTGGTTCCAGTCTGTAGTCGTAAACGCTCTGTACCGTATACCTCTCGCTGTACGGTTTTGATGATCGAATTTTGTGTTCTTTGAAGTTCTTCTGCGCTTAAGGACACCGAGTTATGTTGGGTTCGTCTGGTTCGATGCTTCCATCTGTGGACGTAGGACATAACTCGTAACATCCTTGTCCATGATGAAAAGCGGCCATATATGCTATTATCCTGGTGGGGTTGCGTCACCAGAGCATCCGTTGACCTGCCTCGTTTTTCTATCGTCGTGGTTGTTACGGGACGTTGGACATCTCGTTTGTCTGGTAGGATTGACCACGGTGGCCCATGCCACCATATGTGTTGTTGACCTAGGTTCTCCGGTGACAATCCTCTCCTGGCCAAGTCTGCGGGATTATCGTTTGAAGCTACGTGCCTCCACTGCGCGTTTGGAAGCAGGGTGAGGATTTCGCTTGTCCTGTTGGCGATGAACGTCTTCCAATGGCTTGGATGTTCGTTAAGCCACGCCAAAACTACTTGCGAATCGGACCAGCATCTCAGAGGAACTTCTTTCAGGTCTAACTCGAGCACGAGTCGGGAGATAAGTTTAGCTAGCAATAGTGCGCCACAAAGTTCTAATCGTGGTAGACTAATTGTTTTAATTGGCGCAACTTTGCTCTTTGCACACATCAGCGTCGACCGTGTAGCATCAGTCGTTTTCACAACTACATAGACAGCGGCTGCATACGCCTTTTCAGAGGCGTCACAAAATCCATTCAAAATAATCGACGATTGATCAGTAGTCCCAAACCACCGTGGAATTGCGATTCCCTGTAACTTGGATAATTGTGAGCAGTAATGAAGCCATAATGATCTCGTCTCTGAGTCGACAGCTGTATCCCAATCCTTACCAGTGATCCACAGTTGTTGCAGAAGGATTTTTGCTCGAACAGTGACCGGAGCGAGCCATCCGGAAGGGTCGTAAAGCTTGGCGATGTTGGATAATATTATCCTCTTCGTAATTACTTCAGGCAACACAGGAGGCTGAACTCTATAGGAGAAAGTATCGCTTCTTGGCGCCCAGTGTAAACCTAATATGGACACCGTATCTTCTGATTTAAAGTTGTACTCGTCCTTAGCAACCTGATCTGATTCGTTCGTTGGCAAACTGAAGTTTGCAGACCACTTGTCTAGACTCATACCTGCCGTTGCCAAAAGATTAATAAGTTCTCGTCGGGCATGATAAGCTGCAACTAAATTGTGAGCACCAGCAAGTGCATCGTCCACATACGTGTGTTTAAGGATTATATTTGCACCAACAGGAAAATTGGTTTGTTCATCGAGTGCAAGCTGTCGCAGAACTCGATTGGCCAAATAGGAAGCGCAGGATGTGCCGTAGGTTACTGTTAGTAATTCATAATCCGCGATAGGCTCCTCTGGAGCATGCCTCCATACAATGCGTTGCCACTTAACATCCTCAGGATGCACTAGAATTTGCCTAAACATTTTTATTACGTCGGCCGTGAAGACATATTTAAACACGCGCCAACGCATCAATATGGTAAAGATGTCAGCCTGTAACTTGGGACCTGCATGTAGATAGTCGTTGAGGCAATGATCGCCTGATCTGTGCGCAGCATCGAAGACGACTCGAAGTTTTCCAATTTCGGGGCGCACCACAGCATGATGCGGTATGTAGCTGGTATTGAGTATGGGCACTTGATCGTGCGTTATCCTACGCATGTGTTGCAGATCTTCGTACTCCTTCATGAACTTGTTGTACGCGAGGCGAAGGTTTATATCCTGCTGCAGACGACGTTCCACTTGAATTAGGCGACGAACTGCATGTTGTCTTGATCCGGGCAAGGTGGGCTGCTGCATTAGTGGCAAATGTACAACATAACGTCCCGACGAGTCTCTACTATGTGTATCCTGGAAGTGTTGCTCGCAAGCTTGCTCATCCACGTTAAGTTTCTGCTTGGTTGAGGTTGCTTCCTCAATTTCCCAAAATTGACGTAATTGACTCGCCAAACTTGTCTCTGCTGAAAATGTTGTTGAAAATGAGTTGGTGGGAGATGAACTCGATGAAGTACAGCATTGGCCCGTGAGGATCCATCCCAGACGAGTTTGTTGAGCGATTGGGGAACCTGGTTTACCGACTCTTAGCCCTGCTAAAATGATGTGTGGATAGACGTCAGCCCCTAAAATACAATCAATGGCAGCTGGCGTATTAAAACTGGGATCAGCGAGGCGTAGACCGGTTAGTTGTGGCCAGACAAACCGTTCAAGCCGTTGTTGTGGCAGCAGTTGTGTTAGTTTGGGAAGCACAGCTGCTGAAAAACTCAATGTGAAATTAGAGTCTGATATTGATATTAAAGTTAAGTGCGCTATAGATGAAACCTGTGCGGTAACTTGTCCTCCTACACCTGACACGGTCATACTATGAGGGGATCTGGTTATTTTCAAGGACTGAACCACCTTCTGCGAAATAAATGATCCTTCTGAACATGGATCGATCAAAGCCCGTACCTTCATTTCATCGCCTGCCTTGCCAGATAAAATGATAATAGCAGTGCCCAGCAATGCATTGCGACCAAAAACTGCTGTTTGAGAATGAGTTTCCAACGCTCTATTGTCGACGCTCATGTTTACTGTGTGTGCTGACGTGTTTGAGTGAACGTCTCGACTGTCAGCAGTATCCTCATGTAGTAGCGTATGGTGTGATGACCCGCACGATTTACACTTGTACTTCGAATTGCAGTTGTTCCTTGTATGGTCCTTTCTGAGACAGTTGAAGCATAGCCGCAGATGTGTAGCCGTCTGGCGTCTTGATGCGACGCTGGATTGGAGAAACCCCTGACAATTGTTCAGATAGTGCGCACCTCCACACAGCACGCACTGTGGCGCTTTCGCCTTAGTATTTGTTGAATTACTCGAGTGGTGAGAAGACATTGCTTTTGTATAACTTGAATTTGGTTTCCTCCGACCCGGGTTGATTGAAGGATCATTCGAACGAGCTGCATCGAGTGATTTAATTCTGTTCTCCAGAAACGAGATTAGCTGCTTATAGGTTGGAAAATCGTCTGACCCTTCGAGAGATTTCTCCCAGTCTTCACGCGTGGATGCGTCGAGTTTGGTCACGATCAACTGCACAAACCAGTCATCCCAATGTTCAACAGGTCGAGCTAGGAGCTTGAGCGCTCTGATGCTTTGAGCCATGGTATCTAGAAGACGAGAAAACTCACTTACTGACCTTTTACTGACTGGTGGGCAATTTATAGCCGAGTTGAGTTGGGTGGCGAGCCGCAGGCGTTTATTGTCGTATCTCCGACACAGAGCATCCCAAGCTACCTCAAAGTTAGAACCAGAGACCTGAAAATTTGCTATACGACGTGCTGCGTCCCCTTCAAGGCAGGAAATGAGGTGCTGAAATTTAAGGCTTGGCATCATCGTGGTGTCATTCTTGAACATGGCGGTAAAATTTTCCTTGAAATTTTCCCAGTCGGCTTGATTGCCGCTGAATGTAGGCCGCTTGAGCGTTGGTACGGATGAACGCATGGAAAGTACTCCTGGGGTCGGCTGATTGGAATGCGTTTGCAACCGCTGTTGAGCCTGCTCGAGGAAGGGGCTTAACTTTCCAACAAGATACGATTTTGCCAGCACATAGGAGCTCTCAAACTCTGAAAATTTGTCCTCAATGAAATATGCATCATCCACAACTTCCGCAATATAGGAATTGAGCTGCGTGTCATTGTTAATGGCTTCGGTCCAATACTTTTCCAATAACTCGAGCCGGGTATTGAGTACGTCGAATGTCAAATTATTTGCACCCAACTTCTCGGTGTTTGTTATGAATTTTCCCAAGCGGTCACCACAAGTTAACTGTTGCAACAAGAGCTTCTGCTCTGGCTTTGCCATCGTTTTTCACTTGCGAGTTAGCTGAAAATGCTACACTGACTGACCTGAACCTTGTAGTTGTAGACCTGAACTTGAAGAAAGTTCTTGCTGGAGCACAAGACCTGCAGCAGTCGATCGAGCTCCCCAATGATGATCCAATGGAAGCGACGGCGTACTCGTCGTTTCAAATTTAAGTCGCTTTTCGTATGCGTACACTTGCGCGTGTTGATAGACGACGCGTAATTAAATGTGAATCCTGTTTGTTTCACAAGTTCGCGACACGTGGTTTTCACCGCACTGTACTGTCAATTATTTTGATGAAATCACTGTTTCAATACGCACTCTAGCGCGTGCGCGTGTTAATAGTCAACTACTAATAAATTATGAGTACTGTTTGTCTCACAATTTCACGACACGTGGGTTTCACCGCACTGTTCTGTCATTATTTTGATTAAATAACTGTTTCAATTCGCACTCTAGCGCGTGCGCGTGTTAATAGACGACGCGTAATTAAATGTAAATCCTGTTTGTTTCACAAGTTCGCGACACGTGGTTTTCACCGCACTGTACTGTCAATTATTTTGATGAAATAACTGTTTCAATTCGCACTCTAGCGCGTGCGCGTGTTAATAGTCAACTACTAATCAATTATGAGTACTGTTTGTCTCACAATTTCACGACACGTGGGTTTCACCGCACTGGTCTGTCATTATTTTGATTAAATAACTGTTCCAATTCGCACTCTAGCGCGTGCGCGTGTTAATAGACGACGGTAATTAAATGTGAATCCCGTTTGTTTCACAATTTCACGACACGTGGGTTTCACTTCGCACTCTAGCGCGTGCGTGTATTGATAGACAACACGTAATTAAATGTGAATCCTGTTTGTTTCACAATTTCGCGACACATGGGTTTCACCGCACGTCCCGGGTTTCGGCACCAAAAAATGTTCGTAAAATGAAAATTCAGATTCAACTTTTAATTAGTTAACATATATTGTACTGTCATAGTTTACAAAATAATTTTGGGTTCACTACGTTTTGCTTAACGTGTTCTTGCTTGAACTGGCTCCCTACTGAATCTTATCGAAAACAACGCAAGACTTGTTGATCCCGTTGAGATCATTGTGTATGCGCTGGATTCTTCTGTAGCAGATGTGACAATTAGGGCTGCCAACGCTGTACAAAATTCGTTGGATTGGGGTTGCACGAACAAAAATATTAATAGGACTGCGATAAATTAAACGAAAAACCCGAATAGAGTATTCTCCTCTTCTCATTTATTAAGAAAGTTAACAGAGCTAAGAAGCATGAAACTTAAATTCAATACAAAATATTTAGAAATCTCTAATGTTGATTAGGACGTAGCCATTAAAGTGAAGGAAAAATTTAATAAAGCGTATAACTCTTTAGAACTTATTTTAGATAATAATACTAAAAAGACCTTAGAGAATAATAAGACCAATATGACTTCCATCGATATTTCACTTAGTTTAAAAGTAATACCTGAATTTCAGGGTGACAAAAAATTTAAATAATTTCCTGAATTTATTAGAATTTTTGTATAATGATTTGAAAGACAATACAGAAAAAGAAAAATTAATAAAATTTGTTCTTAAAACTAGACTCTCAGAAACAGTGGAAAACAAACTTTGCATTATACAAGCACCCACAGATTTAGCTACTTTAAGAGAAAAGTTACAAGAAGTATATATATATAAATCTATACAGGGGCATAAAACTGTTAGGGATTTGGCCAGTCAGGTTGAAAATTTGGTAGCCCAACTGAATGTACTGCAAATGGCTAAGCAAGGGGAAGAACATAGACACATAATTTCAAAATTAAATGATCAAATAGGGTTGAACTCATTCAAACATGGTCTGCAAGAACCAATTAAATCCACTGTTTTCGCAGCAATGCCAAAAAATCTTCAAGATGCTTTTAGAATAGCCAGTGAAGCAGAGGTTCCAAATAGACCTCAAGTGTTTCACTATAATAGCAGAAATGATAGGTCAGATCTCCGTCCAAAACAAAATCAAAGTCATGGTTTTCGGAATCTATATATAAATAGGCGACACGTATTTTTGTTATCCCTTTTACAGGAAACCAGGTGGAATTACCAGCATAAAAATTATACCATTCGAAAGATTAGTTTTTCCTCTATGTGCATCACCTAATTTTTTTTCTTAAATTTAATTATAAATTAGTTTAATTTTAAATTGAAATTAAAAAATTCAATGGGATAGTATGTGTAAATTGAGCACACGTATAGCGTAGATGATGCTTTTGGGAAGAATGTGTGCGTGTGATTGTTTTACTTTTTGCCTGGAAATTTGCAATCCAATGTGTATTTTTGGTTTGTGTCCCCGATAAATGGCAAGTACTAAATTAGTCGAAAATCAAACCAAATGGATCAATCTTCTACTGGGGACACAAACCAAATGAATTAGCATATAATTGCATTCCTCTACGAAAAAATCAGAATATAGAACATACTCATTTAACATTATCATTTGCATAGATCATACGTTCGACTGAATAAACAACCATTTATGCCAAATACGTGCATTCTTTTCACTCAAACCTAATATCTATGCCAATGATAATGTGATGGGCAAACGCAGCCATATCACAGACAATATTCACATGTTCATTCTTTTGTTTTTTGCCTGGAAGAAGGCAACCGTTGGCTAATAAAATTGCATTCTTCCAGACAAAAGCCAAAACAATGAACATATGGCCACAGACAATCATATGGATGCATTACCACAAACAAATTTAAAGCCATCCTTTACTTATACCATTGTTTTTTGCTAATTTGATAAAAATATATGCAAATTTTATTTAAAAAAATATGGAAAATCACAATTTTACAGTTATTTCTAGAAAACGCGAAGTTATTTTTCACGAATATTTATGGAAAGCGTACGAAAGTCTGAATTTTATCATGTTTCCCAACTTTTGTATGGACCCACATTTAAAACATAATTTAGAGAAATATGATATATGGCCAAAAGTTGGGAAATGAAAAAATAAAAGGGGTTGGTCATACCCCCTAGAATGTTTGATTTAGCCGCTACGAGCAAAAAACTGTTTAAAATTGAAAATCTGAAATTACATATATCATATTTCCAAACTTTTGTCTGTTCGCCCTTAAAACCTCAATTTAGAGAAAAAAGAAAAGGTAGGAAATGAAGGTTGGTACGTTTGTACGGAAATTCCAGATATATTTTACAACTTCATAATTTAGTTAAAAACCACATGATCCAGGGTTCATGTGGTTTATTGAATCGTATCCCCGTCTGTATCAGAGATGGTAAATGCAGCAAAAGCTTTTCTAAGGACTTTTACAATACAACTCAGGGCAATGTTAGATGCGCCGTGTTAATGGTATAACAGTTGACTTTCGTGGCCACTCTGTTGACAGCCGTTATGCTGTTCCTTAAAATCCATATTTTTTAGCGAAATTTGATTGCTACTTAAATGTAGAAGTTCTTGGCACAATTAAGAGCCTAAAATATATGCACAAATATGTTAATAAGGGATACGACTGTGCCTCATTACAGTTTGGAAGAGCTTGAGGTGGAGTTGAGGGCAAAGTTTATATAGATGAAATCAATAGCTTTTTGTCCGGTCACTATGTTGGATCTACGGAAGCTAATTGGCGCATGAATGAGTATCCAATACATTACCAGTCACGTAATATATTATAGTTCGACTTGAATGTTACTTGCCTCACCGGCAAAATGTAGTCTTTAGGGAAGGAAATGTTCAGCAAGCTCTTACAAATCACAGAAGAACAAAATTGACTGCATTCTATGAAATCAATCGAATTAGTTCTTCCGAGTTTCTATATACAGAGACGCCGATACATTATATTTAGGTAGATAAAGAAAAGAAATCGAAAAACCTCAAAGAGGAAGTAGTAGAGCTATTGCTAGATTATTTTATGTTTTATGTTGGGATGTTCCATTTGAGACTATTTTGCTTCATGTTCGAGGTCCCATCAGGATTTGGGTACTGTTGGGAACATTATTTACTGCACATTTTCAGCACATGCACGACGTATCGCATGAAATGATGGAGAGTGGCGTGAATATTTATTACAAGTAAAAGAGTGTAACCCCTCTCAGCAGTTAAGAGAGTTATTTGCCATATCCTATTTGTGGTATGAACTTTCCTGCAAATGCTTTAGATTTGTGGAATGAATTCAAAATTTTCATGTGTGAAGAATTTTTAAGAAATTCTTCAGAAAATGATTCATATAACCGTGCTTTATTAGCTATTTAGGAAATTTTTTTCAGTAAACGATTCATTCGGTACTCCAACTAAACTTTTCTGATATAAGACTATATTACTCTGTGGAGATTTTTGACGAATATTGCCACCTACATCTCACGGTACACGTGTACCACTTATTGAGATACCACTTGTTGCCTTACTTCATGGTCCAAATTTTCAAAATTCCACAAAATAACTTTTACTCAAAACATGAGAGCTTTACCTCATGAGATTGAATTGGTTGAATTTCTTAAATCTCTTGGTAATGGAACTTTACCCACATTTCCAGATTACAGCCAAGATGTTATTGAAATTCCTTCCCATTTAGTTAGCAGTAACTACCTGATTGCAGATACTTATGGCAATGTATCTGAAACCATAAAGTCTAACGATATTCTCAATTCGATTATATTAGCACCCAAATATGAAGGCTGTACTTTCATTGGTGCAGAAATCTTTAACAGCCTGGCCGGAGAGGAACGAATATATTTGAGTTCCAATTACATCTTGAGTGAAGATTATAGAGAGCAAAATTATTTTCCAGTAGAATTTTTAAACTCAGTTGATGTTAGTTGGCTCCCAATCCCACAAATTTATTTTAAAAACCAAATTGCATACTTTTTCGTATTCTGAGTATAGGACATGACTTGCTCGGTCGATGGTACAACTATTCGTTTAGTTCAAATGCAAAAGAAAATTGTTTGGATTGTGAGATTTTAGCAGGAGTTTTCCGAAACACACGTATTTTGACGCCACAAATAAACCTTAATTATACAAGTACACTTCTGTCTTTTTCCTTTCAAGAAACTCAATTTCCCGTTATTCTGGCTTCTGCGATGACAATCAATTAATCCCATAAGCCCCAAACGTTTCACAAAGAAGGAATCTTACTCAAACTACCTATATTTTCTCACCGTTAATTATATCTTGTAGCCAGTAGAGTTAGATCGTTTGACCGATTGCGTGTCTATATGTACTTCTGAAACACAAAGCCAAGGTCATTTGGCAGAAGATGAAAGAATTCTTACAAAAAGTATTTTGTATGAGAAAATTTTAAGATCTATTAAGATCCGCAACCGCACCCTTACGGTTGCGGTTACGGATCTTAAAAGGAAAAAGACAGAAGTGTACTTGTATAATTAAGGTTTATTTGTGGTGTCAAAATACGTGTGTTTCGGAACACTCCTGCTAAAATCCCACAATCCAAACAATTTTCTTTTTCATATAAACTAAACGAATTGGTGTACCATGGACCAAGCAAGTCATGTCCTGTTCTCAAATTACGAATAAGTAAAAGTATGCAGTTTGGTTTTGAAAATAAGTTTGTGGAATCGGGAGCCCACTTACATCAACTGAGTTTAAAAATTCTACTGGAAAATTATTTTGCTCTCTATAATCATCACTCAAGATGTAATCGGAACTCAAATATATTCGTTCCTCTCCGGACAGACTGTTAAAAATTTCTGCATCGATGAAAGTGCAGTTTTCATATTTGGGTGCTAATATAACCGAATTGAGAATATCGTTAGAATTTATGGTTTCAAATACATTGCCATAAGTAACTGAATTCACGAAATTGCTAACTAAATGGGAAGGAATTTCAATAACATCTTGGCTGTAATCTGGAAATGTGGGTAAAGTTCCATTACCAAGAGATTTAAGAAATTCAACTAATTCAATCTCATGAGGTGAAGCTCTCATGTTTTGGGTAAAAGTTATTTTGTGGAATTTTGAAAATTCGGACCATGAAGTAAGGCACGCTCAATAAGTGGTACACGTGTACCGTCAGATATAGCTGGCAATATTCGTTAAAAATCTCCACAGAGTAAAATAGTCTTACCTCCGAAAAGGTTAGTTGGAGTACCGAATGAATCGTTTACTGAACAAAATTTCCTCAAAAGCTAATGAAGCATGCTTTTATGAATCATTTACTGAAGAATTTCTTAAAAATTCTTCACATATGAAAATTTTGAATTCATTCAAATCTAAAGCATTTGTAGGAAAGTTCATACCACAAATAGGATATGGCAAATAACTCTCTTAATTGCTGCGAGGACTTACGCTCTTTTACTTCTTATAAATATTCACGCCACTCTCCATCATTTCATCCGATGCGTCGTGCATGTGCTGAAAATGTGCAGCAAATAATGTTCCCAACAGTACCCAAATCTTGATGGGACCTCGAACATAAAGCAAAATAGTCTCAAATGGAACACCTCAACATAAAACATAAAATAATCTAGCAATAGCTCTACTACTTCCTCTTTGAGGTTTTTCGATTTCGTTTCTTTATCTACCTAAATATAATGCATCGGCGTCTCTGTATATAGAAACACGGACGAACTAATTCGATTGATTTCATAGAATGCAGTCAATTTTGTTCTTCTGTGACTTTTAAGAGCTTGCTGAACATTTTCTTCCCTAAAGACTACATTTTTTGGTGAGGCAAGTGACATTCAAGTCGAACTATAATATATTACGTGACTGGTAATGCATTGGATACTCATTTATGCGCCAACTATCTTCCGTAGATCCAACATAGTGACCGGACAAAAAGCTATCGATTTCATCTATATTAACTTTGCCCCCAACTCCACCTCAAACTCTTCAAAACTGTAATGAGGCACAGTCGTATCCCCTATAAACATATTTGTACATTTATTTTAGGCTCTTAACTGTGCCAAGAACTTCCACATTTAAGTAGCAATCAAATATCGCTAAAAGATATGGATTTTAAGGAACAGCATAACGGTTGTCAACAGAGTGGCCACGAAAGTCAACTGTTATACCATTAACACAACGCATCTAACATTGGCTAGAGTTGTATTGTAAAATTACTTAGAAAAGCTTTTGCTGCATTTACTCTCTCTCATACAGACAGGGATACGATTCAATAAACCACATGGACCATCATATGGTTTTTAATCAAATTATGAGGTTGTGGGGAATATATATATATTGTAAATAAAATATATCTGGAATTTCCGTACAAATGAACCAACTTTCATTTCCTACCGTTTCTTTCTTCTCTAAATTGAGGTTTTAAAGGTGTGCAGACAAAAGTTTGGAAATATGATATAATTTCAGATTTTGAATTTTTAACAGTTTTTTGCTCGTAGCGGCTAAATCGAGCATTCTAGAGGGTATGACCAACCCCCATTATTTTTTCATTTCCCAACTTTTGGCCATATATCATATTTCTCTAAATTATGTTTCTAAATGTGGGTGCATACAAAAGTTGGGAAATATGATAAAATTCAGACTTTCGCTCGCTTTCCATAATTATTCGTGAAAGTTAAGCTCGCGTTTTCTAGAAATAACTGTAAAATTGTGATTTTTCATATATTTTAAAATAAAATTTGCATATATTTTTATCAAATTAGCAAAAAACAATGGTATAAGTAAACGATGGCTTTAAATTTGTCTGTGGTAATGCATCCATATTATTGTCTGTGGCCATATGTTCATTCTTTCGGCTTTTGTCTGGAAGAATGCAATTTTATTAGCCAAAGATTGCCTCCTTCCAGGCAAAAAGCAAAAGAATGAACATATGACTATTGTCTGTGATATAGCAGCATTTGCCCCTCTATCATTGGCATAGATATTGGGTTTGAGTGAAAAGAATGCATGTATTTGGCATAAAGGGTTGGTTATTCAGACGGACGCATGTTCTATGCAAATGATAATGTTAAATAAGTATGTTCTATATTTTGATTTTTTCGTAGAGGAATGCAATTACATGATAATTCTTTTGGTTTGTGTCACCAGTAGAAGATTGACCCATTTGGTTTGATTTTCAACTAATTTAGTACTTGTTATTTATCGGGGACACAAACCAAAAATTCACCTATGGTTGCATACTTCCAGGCAAAAAGCAAAACAATCACACGCACACATTCTTCCCAAAAGCATCATCTACGCTATACGTGTGCTCAATTCACACATACTATATAGATAAACTATTCAGAAATTCAAATTTCCGTAGTAATAATTTCCGAAACCGCTCGAGGAACAATAATAATTATCGAAACAATAATGGCAATACTAGAAAAAAAGTAATAACGGGCTTAACCGCTTCTCTCAGGGGAAGTGACAGGGGAAGAAGGGTCAATGTAATAAACTCGTGAAACGAAGTTAGCCCCGAGGAGTCGGGGGAACAATAGATATTGCCAATATATATAATTTTGACACGAAATTAACAAACTTCATTTCCATTAAAACAAATACAAATCAAACACATAACTCATTCCTAATCGATACAGGAGCAGACATTTCAATTATTAAACGAGAATGTGTTGAGAATGAAGACAGTGTCCAAACAAATAAAAGATACGCCATTACAGGTATTACGAACTCAAACATGAATTCACTAGATACCATTATTTCAACATTCTATATCAACAATGAAAAAGTTGCTCAAGAGTTACATGTAGTTGATGATGAATTCCCAATATTAACTGACGGAATAATAGGTAGAGATTTTTTGATACAGACAAAAAGTATTATAAATTACGAGACCTTTATGATTTCTTTATGCACTAATAATTCTGAAACAATGATACACATTCAAACGAAACTACCGCAATATCAAAATATAAGGGTTCCTGCCAGATCAAAAATAATTCACCCATTGAATGTAAAAGTAGACGTAGATAGCATCGTGCTAAGTCAAGAAATACAAGAGGGCATCATTCTTGCAGAAACAATAATTCCAGCCAAAGGGATACCTCATGTTCAAATATTAAATACCCTGGAAGAGGATAAAGTGATTAAGCAACTCACAATAGAAAAAGAGTCGCTGAATGAATGTTATATATGCATCATGAGTAAAGCAGAACAAAACAAAAGTCGTACTACAAAACTGTTGGAAGAACTGTTGACTAGAGAAAAAAGCCCGGTAATACGGGCAAAAAAACAGATGGATATTTATCATAAAAGCGTCAACTTAGTTGAATTCATGATGTTAGATGTTAAATATCAGGTTGGAACTTCGATGCACTGGGCTTTTCAGATTTATTATGCGTCCCGTGTATTCATAATTATTATATGTAACTAATATGTATAAGAAGTTTTCGCGAAAACGTTGGCAGAAAGCGAAGCTGTCTCCCAGGGCAAGGGACGGGGACACCTTTTCGCATGTTGCCCCATAATTCTCTTTATATATTTTCTTGGAATTAAACTAAGTTACATTAATTTAACTTTAATTTTTATAAGTTTTTTAAATCCGTCCTTATTTGGAAAATATTACTTTGTACACAATGTTTCGTGTGAAGACTGCTTCAGATCCAGGTATGAGATTGCCTTGATCTGGTCCATTTAATATTTTGATTTTAACACACGAAGATTTTCGTACTCTTGACAGTGCTACAAATAATTGGCCATAAGCAAATACACGCTCTGGTAAGAACAATCGAACTTTTTCAAGGGTTTGCCCGTGTGCCATATTGATGGTCATGGCAAAAGCCAATTTAATTGGGAATAGTCTTCATCGCAAAACAGAAGGTGAATCACGATTTACCGGTGCCAAGTCTATCCTTAAAATAAATACTATATCCTTATATGGGTTTAACTCCAAAGGGGCGACCATTCCTCATTATTTCATTTAATAATTTGTCAAAAGCTTTCAGGGCAACCCCTGAGGCCATAGTTGATTCATCCCATATTATATGTTTGCATTTTCGTATTAACTCAGCGTCCTTGGATGTCACAAAATAAGTACTGATTTTTACTGAGCTTGAGAGTTTTGCGTTCCCGCGCGCAACCGAAAATAGGGAAAATTGTGAGAACACTACTCGCACGACGCACAGGCACTTCCCCTATTTTCCGTTCCATGGGAGAGGGCAAAACACTCAAGTTCTGTAAATATCGGTATGATTTTCTAGTACGGGAACAGACTAAACATAAAAAATTTAAAAATTTACCCAGTAAATATCAGATAAGGAGGCGAAGTCCCTGTGCGAGTAAAGGTGCCTACAGACGTTCATATTTCTATGATGTTTCATCATATACATATATGGCGAAAAAATATGATGAAGCTGTTCACACGGAATATGACGAAAAAATATGACATATTTCTATGATGTTTCATCATATATATGACATAGAAATATATCATATTATATGGTCGTGTGAACAGTTCATTATATATATGACATATAAATATGTCATATTTTTCTTTTCCATTTTCGTTTTAAATTTTAACTGTTTGTTTTGGAAATAGTTTTGAGGTTCAATTTTTCTGTCTGTGGCGAAAGTATATAATATTTAGGCAGCAGGTAATGAAAGGTAGCAGGTTTGTGAAAAAAAGGAGTGTGGTACAAATACAATCTGTGTTTGACAACTTTGAACAACACACAACATTCGAAATATATGTCATATTAAAATCTTTCGTGTGTACAGCAAAAACCTCTTTGTCATATATTTTCATCATAGAAAATTTACACCATATTTTTCGTCTTATTTTCAAAAACGTGTGTGTACAGTTCATCATATAATATGTCATAGATATGATCTGATACAAATATGACATATAATATGATGTATTTTTCTATGATCGTCTGTAGGCACTGAATAAAAGTGAGCAAATTGCAGGTGAAATGAGTGGTGAATATAAAATTGCGTTTGAAAATTATAAATAAAATATAAAACTTATAGTTTATTTTCCTAATTACCGCACTCCTTTTTATTTACAAAGAAATTACCTGCTGCATAAATATTATTTAGTTTCGTCACAAAAAGAAATATTGAAGTCCAATACTGTTTCGAAAAGACACAGTTAAAATTTAAAACTGGCGCCACTCTTCATCATATTTATATGTCATATATAAGATGAACTGTCCACACGATCATATAATATGACATATTTCTATGTCATCTATATGATGAAACATTATAGAAATGTCATATTCCGTGTGTACAGCTTCATCATATTTTTTGGTCATATATATATGATGAAATATCATACAAATATGATCGTCTGTAGGCACCTTAAGTACTGATTTTTACTGAACTTGAGAGTTTTGCGTTCCCACGCGGAACGGGAACTTGTGCGAAAATTACTCGCATAGGTACTTCTCCTATTTTCAGCTCCGCGCGGGAACGCAAAACTCTGAAATTCAGTAAAAATCAGTAAGTACTGAAGCAGAAAAATTAGAAAGAGATTCACGTTCTGAAAGCAGAGAAAATTCATTTTCAAGGAATGAATTTCTCTCTGCTTTCTGGAAGTAAGTCTCATTCACCAGATAATGGGATCATACTGATTTTACTGAAATGAATTTTCTCTGCTTTCAGGGCGTGAATCCCATTCCCCTTTTTTTGCTTCACGACCATTAGGATTTTATTATATTAAGAAAGATAAGCACGCGAAAGCTCACATATTAGAAATCTGTAAAAATTTTGCAGATATATTCCACCTTCCTGGTGACATATTGACCTGCAATAACTGCTATGAACAGAATACACCAGTACATGATAAAACGCCGGTCTATATAAAAAAAACTACAGGTTACCTCAAGCACAGAAATCTGAAATTCAAAAGCAAGCACAAAAACTTGTAGATAATGATATAATAGAACCATCCATCATTGCGTATAACTCACCACTTCTTATTGTTCCCAAAAAGTCTGACAATACTGATAAGAAATGGCGACTAGTCGTGGATTTTAGACAATTGAATAAAAAGATTATAGATGATAAATTTCCATTAACACGACTAGAAGATGTACTAGACAAGTTAGGCAGAGCAAAATATTTTACAACCCTTGACCTGTCAGACTCTTTTCATCAAATAACTCTTAACAAGAATTCAAGACCATACACAGCACTTTCTACTGATAAATGCCACTTCCAATTTAAAAGATTACCATTTGGCTCAAAAATCTATCAATTGCCTTAGCTGGATTAGACACAGAGGCATTTGTATATGTCGACGATGTTATAATATTTGGATGCTTGAAACATCACAGCAGCAATTTAATCAAAACATTTGAAAAATTTCGGAAATATAATTTACAATTAAACCCAAAGAAATGTAAATTTTTTACAATCAGAAGTGACATACCTAGGACATCAGTTCACCAAAGATGGTATACGCGCAGATCCAAAAAAATGTCACACAGTTCTAAATTACCCGGTTTCTAAAAATTCTGATGAAGCTAGAAGATTCGTAGCTTTCTGTAATTAATACAGACGTTCCATACCAAACTTTGCGGAGATAGCAAAACCTCTAAATAATTTGTCAAAAAAATATGTCACGTTTTCTTGGACCAAAGATTGTGAAGCAGCGTTCAACCTTTTAAAATCTAAACTTGTCTCATCTCCTATTTTGCAATATCCCAATTTTGATGAAGAATTTATTTTAACAACAGATGCTTCACGATATTCTCTAGGAGCAATTCTTTCACAAGGAATCATTGGTGAGGACCTTCCCATTTCTTACGCGAGCCGTAGTTTAAACAAACATGAAGTTAATAGGCCAATAATTGAAAAAGAACTTTTAGCTATACATTGGGCAATAAATTACTTCAGGCCATACCTTTACGGTAGGAAAGTGACTGTAGTAACTGACCATAGACCTCTAGTGAGCTTATTTACACACAAAAATCCGTCTTCAAAACTAACGCGCACACGATTAGATTTGATAGATCACGATTTCGATATCATGTATAAGCAAGGAAAAATAAACACCAGATGCTTTATCACGCATAAATATTAACTCAGATATGCGTAAAGCCATGATTCCAACAGAAATTAATGTAGTTATGCGAAACATGTCGAAGAAGAATGATAATGATGATATCGTGGAAAGTAAGCTTTCTCAAAGAAAGAAGCCTGATCAACTTCATTCTTGGGAATGTACTTCCATCTCAGAAATGCGAAACTTAAAAAAGTTGAAAATAGAGCTTAAAGAAATTAATGGCATGCCGGAGGTTATACTGAAAAATAATGAAATAATATGGAGAATAAGTGATTATCCGAATAATGACTTAGGTCAACTTTTGGAGAAACTCATTCAAAGAACCGAAAATTATAATATAAAAGAACTAGCGCTAGCGACTGATAGTAAATTATTTCAGCTTTATAACATAGAAGAATTTAAAAATATATTTAATAGGTTGCAATCTAAAAAAGAAGAAATGAATTTGAAAACACTATTATACTAGGTGGCGTTCGCGAAGTCGCACACAAAATTGAGCTGAGCGGTCGATATATAGACACTCTGCTTCATAGTCATCTGTGGTAATGTAATAATTGGTAGCAATTGGTTCAAGTCGATAATATGTGTGTTGACTTGGTTTTAATGTTAAAAAATATGTGTATTACAATTCTAGCCCTAAACACTGATTTATTGGCCATTTCTTGTTTGTTATTCTATCTCTTCATTACCTTCAGTGAGAGAAACTCAAGAGATAAAGGGTGGGCCATATACGATTTGGAATTTGAATCGGATATAAAAAAAACTAATGAATATTTGTCCAAAACTACAACTTTGTTAGAAAGATTGAACTTTTCCATTTACGAGTGAAACACAGCATCATTCAAATGACTGCCAAGGCTGGCCTTACAGTACCCCATGGTATCAATCCAATTTTTCAGCACATTTCGATTGTTTGGGCTTCAATCTCATGAATGGCAACTTCAATTTCGTGTTTCAATGATTCAATCGTCTCTGGATGATAAGCGTAACATATATCCTTAATAGATTCCCACAAAAAATAGTCTAATGGGTTGAAATCACAGCTCTGAGGCGTCCAATTCGGATCAGAATTTCGCTTTATTATTCGATGCTCAAAAGCGGTGCGCAAAAGATCGATTGTATCGTTGGCTGTGTCGCAGCCCCGTCCTGTTGGAACCAAATTCCGTACATGTAACACTCTTCAATTTGTGGGAACTGAAATCCATTTAACATGGCTCTGTAATGCTCGCCATTGACCCTGAGGGCGGCAATTTCGCTTAGTGAAAAAGCCTCCACGGTGGAAATGAGCTCCATCGGAAAAGATAATTTTTCGGTAAAAATGTTCATCTACTACCAAACGATCTTCAGCCCATCCGATGCGATAGGCGAACATAAAACGCATCAGATGGTCATGAGGCTTCATTTCTTGCATATATTGAAGATACGAAACAATTTTCAGTAATCCATTCAATCATCTTTACTATCAGATTTCAATGATTTACAAAATTATTAGCTAGAATCGTAATTTTGGATATGGACACATTTATAAAAACTCACAGTAGAGGAAATTAATGTCTGACAAAAATGCAGAAAATGTCAAAATTATGGGGGTTGGTTATACATATAAACACCGTGGGATACTTCGTTTGGCCGCTACGGGCAAAAAACTGTTGAAAATCAAAATTTGAATTTTAGCACTTTCCCCATCTTTTGTATGCACATCTTTAAACTCACTTTAGAGAAAAATGATGTATGAAAAAGAGGTAGAAAATGTCAAAATAAGGGGGTCGGATATACATATGAGCTCTCTAGGATGCTTCGTTTAGCCGCTAAAAGCAAAAAACCATTAAATGTCCAAAATCTGAATTTTATCATTTTTCCCATTTTTTGTATGTACACGTTTAAAAACTCCATTTAGAGAAAAATTATGTATGACAAAAGGGTAGAAAATGTCAAAATAATGGGGATCGTTCAAACATATGAAACCCCTTTAGTCCATAATTTAGCCGCTACGGGCAAAAACTTTTAAAAATTCAAAATCTGAGTCTTATCAGTTTTCCGATCTTTTGTATGTATATCTTTAAAAACGGAATTGAGAGAAAAATCATGTATGACAAAAAGGTAGAAAATAACAAAATAATGGGGGTCGTTCATACATACGACAACCCTAGGACACTGCGTTTAGCCGCTACGGGCAAAAAACCGTTGAAAATTCAAAATTTTAACGGAAAAGTACCCTAAAAACCTCAAGAAAATTGTCCAATTTCTGATTCCCGGAATCTTTCCTGTCCCATGATTTAAAATTAAAATACTATCTATAAATTAAAATACTATTTTTCAAGAACCTGTAAAAAACCACTTGCTACGGTTTGAGTAAACCAAAATAAATTTTCTCTTCAAAGTTTCCGATTCCCCACAGCGAATTGGCGAAAGCCCCAGAAACAATCAGGTGCCTGTGCTAAGATCTTTATGTGAAAGCTAATTCTGGTTCGAGCACTCGAAAACTAATTACCTAAGATCAATACCATAGCTTCATTTATGCAAGTAAACTAACGTCTACTATCAAAGAGACAGCGATTTTTTGTCAAGATTGTATTTTGTTTGCCGTATATTTTGGAATTCTTGGAAAAAAACGCAGTGATCGTTCTTAATACATAAAAACTAAATTTAGATTTCCATGACACAAACCATGGTACTAATTTTGGTTCGTTCATCAGAAAAATTGTTAACTAAGAAGCCTACCACTAGTGATTTTTTTTCGCGAATTTAGTAACAAAAAATAGATGTTAGCACTCACCGTCGAAAATACTATTAGTATGTAAAATTTCAGATCGATTGATCAAACGGTCTAGGAGGAGTTTGGTTACAAAGGTTTCATATATCGTCGACGCATAAGAGCTTCGCTCGCTTCGCTCGCTCAGCTCAATAACCCTCCACAAAGAATAAATGATCATAAGAGACAAAAAGAGATAATTCAAGAATTTCATGATTCTCCGCAAGGTGGCCACTCAGGAGTTAAAAGAACAATTAATAGAATAAAACAAAGATATATTTGGAAAAATTTAAGTAAAATGGTGAAAGCTCATATTAGTGATTGCAAGATTTGCACTCGCAATAAAATAACAAGACATGTTAAAGAAGAAATGGTTCTCACAGAAACTCCAACAAGTAGTTTCGAAATTGTAGCAATAGATACGGTAGGACCCTTACCATTAGTCAACAATTACAGAGACATCCTAACTATCCAGTGTTAACTAACAAAATCCGTAGAAGCAATTCCTATTGTAAATGAAGAAGCTCTAACTATAGCAAAGAACTTAACAGAGAAATTTATTCTAAAATATGGATTCTTTAAAACTATCAAAACCGATATGGGAACAGAATTTATTAATGAAATTTTTTAAAATATAACAAAATTGCTGGATATTAAACACAAGACCTCAACCCCGTATCACCATGAATCTTTAGGATCATTAGAAAGAAATCATAGGGTATTAAAACAATATCTATTATCTTTTAGCGCTGACCATGAATGGGACAAATGGATACCACACTACACGTTCTGTTATAATACAAAACCTCATGTAGATACAGGTTTCACACCATATGAACTCATATTTGGGAAATTAGCAAATTTACCAACAAACGTAATAAAAAACAAGACACCCGTATATAACATTGCAGATTATGCTAAAGAACTAACACTCAGATTAAAACATTCACATGAACAAGCGGAGGTCTTACTAGAAATATCAAAGAATAAACGAAAAGAAGAATATGACAAAGTTATTAATCCATTAAGAATAAAAATTGGAGATTATGTCTTTTTAAAAAATGAAACTAAGAGAAAATTAGATAGCCTTTACAAAGGTCCATTTAAGGTTACAGATGTAAAAGGAGTAAATATAAGTGTCAAAATTAAGAAGGTGAAAACATTCCACAAAAATAATGTAAAGCCTCGAAAATGTAGACTATTGTAATAAGATAGGAAAGTATAACATAAACTACTACAAAAAACATTTATACATATAAAAATTTTTTTGTTATTAAAAGGAAAGGGATGTAAGGATAATATAAACATAATATATTTATCTAAATTTATTAATCTACACTCTATGAGTAAAGCATTATGAATTGCATATAACTAAGGAATTTACTTAAATTAAATTGCATATCTATAGTAAACCTACTTATGTAAATTAAATGATGTACTAATGAATTACATATAACTAGGGGACTTACTTCAATTAATCTATAGCTAGCGAATTGCATATATCTAGGCTTAGTAATTAATTGTATTAGCTCATAATAAATTTAAATACTAATATATAAAAGACTTGGTTTGAATATAAAATAAATTAAAAAAAATTAAAAAAAAACGCTTTTATTATGTGATTAAATACAAAAACAATCACACTGAAAAAAAGTTGATGTAAAAATGAAAATACTAGAGAAATATATTTATATACATTTAAATGCACTAAAAAAAAGAAAATAAGATTTAGTTTTAAACATACTATACTTGTTACGTAAATATTAAAATCTTGCACTCAAATAAAAGCGTGGCGCAGTTTTTCAGTCATTCAAAAAATATAATGGAAGAAGTTACTGTATGTATATCTAGAACTCATGATATAAAACATATGTAAGATTAATAACCATAATTTAATAATTTATTCCAGTGACTTCTTTCATTTTTAGTGAATATTGATAACCATAACTTCATAATTTATTCCAGTGATTTTTGTTTCATTTTTAGTAAGTAACATTGTAATTACGAATAATTGATATCATGCCAACAATATTGAAAGTAAAATGGTTATGTCAAACTTTAAAATAAAATAGGAAGTGTTTTAAATTTTTAACGGTCATATTGAATGGAAATATATATAAAAACTGCGCCACGCTTTTATTTGAGTGCAAGATTTAACGATGATTTTAATATTTACGTAACAAGTATAGTATGTTTAAAACTAAATCTTCTTTTCTTCGTTTTAGTGCATTTAAATGTATATAAATATATTTCTCTAGTATTTTCATTTTTACATCAACTTTTTTTTAGTGTGATTGTTTTTGTATTTAATCGCATAATAAAAGCGATTTTTTTAAATTTTTTTTAATATATTTTAATTTTTTACTTTTTAGTTTTGAAGAATGAAAATGAACTATGCAATAGGTGATGATCATACATATATATTTAACGGGCTAAAATAAATATATACAACAAATAATATTCAACACAAATCATTTTCATTAGACTCAAAATATTAACAATTTTTATCATTATCACAAATCATAAATTTCATCACTCTCATAATTCTCATTATTTACATTGATGTTTCTCATACGATATATTTCACGAAGTGCATTGTTATTACAAGGTGTTTTTCCGCTTAACTTTGCACAGTCCAACTCACCTACCATTAAACCATCTAGGGATCTTAATCTACTTAGAGTCACGTAAGCCTGCCCTTCAGCAAATAATGATTTTCCAAGATGTACTACCGCATAATCAACTGTACTGCCTTGCATTTTGTGGACTGTTGAGGAGAATGCTAAAATTAGTGGAAGCATACGTCTTTCTGCTGTCCCATAACTCTACTTAGCAGGAAATTCCACGGATCTCGGTTGAATCAAATGAATTCCGTCTAGGCCAAAGTTTACATATACAGAAGGAATATCCGATTCATACATTTGGGCTCTACGGAAACTCGGCCACACAATTTGTGTAATAACTCCTATTGCGCCATTCACTAAACCTTTTGGCACATCGATATTGGATCTTAACATTACTTTTTTTTTTAAGGAACACATGCTTAAATACCCTCGGAAAGACCCATTTCGAACGCTATAAAAAAAAAATTATCGTTATAGCTTCCTCTGCAGCTATTTTTTTTTATTTTATATTATAGAAATACTTATATTTTTTAAATCTTTTGCAAATTTAAGGAGTCCGGAGGAATTGACCTAGAGTTTTCATTATTTTCGGATATTGCAGTGTCACAGAAAATCTTTATATGTGCCAAATTTCAAAGCTCTAGCTTCAGTGGAAGTTGCTGAAAAATCAATTCTTAGATTTGAATGAAATGGACAGACAGACAGACAGACAGACAGACAGATAGACAGACAACTCGCACGAACGTAATAAAAGCGTTTAAAAAGAAGACAGTCTGGATAAAACCATAAATGGAAAAAGATCATAAAGGGTTTTAATCAATCTCACAAACGAGCACTTCTGCATATGTGAGTATGCCCATTTGCAGTCATGCAAAGGCGATCATACAAATTGCTTACTAATAACAAATAAATAATTAACTAACATTACAAAAGTTCCTTACATGTTGGACATCCATGACTCCCCCAACCCTCTGAAGGATTCTCTTCCCAGCATGACCTGCCGACTTTCGGCTAATGCTGGGCAGGAGTACAAAAGGTGTTCTACGGTCTCCTCTTCCTCGTCGCACTCCATACAGAGACCGTCGCTTACGAGTTTCCACCTATGGAGGTTTCTCCCGACCGGACAGTGTCCTGTAATGACCATTGCGATGGTCCGCACCGAGGTCTTTGTTGCTCTTAACAAGCCCGCCGTTCTTGTCTCATCAATTCTGGGCCACAGTTGCCTTGAGTTGAAGCAGTCATCTCTGTTGGTCCATCTCTTGCTGTGTTTTTCCCGAATTATCCTGTCGATGGTTTCTTTCAACAACCTCGTCTGTGGCTTTGTGGAGTTGGCTTCTTCAGCACTGTGTATTTCGGTTCCGATCATTGTTTATCCGCCCGTAGGTTCCCTTCCACATCACTGTGTGCGGGTACTCAACAGAGGCTGACTTTGTCTCGTATCCAGGACAGTGTTTCCCGGCAAATCATCATTGCCTTTAACTTGATTGTCTTAGATTCCACTGATCTAAGAGCCGCTTGACTGTCGTAGTAGATTGTGACTTTCCGAATTTCTTCGCTGGTCAGCTGCGTTAGTCTTGCTGCTCTCGCTCTTGCGTTGATTTCCGCTTGCAGTATACAACAGTCTTTATTGAGTCTGTGTGACTCTTTCACTCGTAGTATCTCCGACTATAGGCCGACTCCAGTCCCCATTTCAGTTACTGAGCCGTCCGTGAATATGCTTATTTCTCCTTTGTTTAGTATGTGGCCATTCATTGCCTTGCCACCATGTAGTCCGTGCGCTGTCGTAGCACTCCGGCTTCCGCGGTGCCTTCTATTTTCAACATCTCTTCCAGTATACTAGCATGACCCTGGTCTGTGTGCCTCCATTGTTTTGTTTCCCTGTGGGCTGCTAGGGCTGCCAGACCCTTTGTAAAGAGGTCTAAAGTTTGCAAGCTTAATATATGCCTCTAGCGCCGCTTGAAGTGTGCTCTTAATAGCTTCTGTGATGCTTAGCGTTGCTAGTCGCTGTACCTTTCCTGGCATGAGTTTATTGATCTCCTTGTCCATGGCTTTCCACCACACAAGGGCTCCATACGTCATAATGGGTCTAACGATCATTGTGAAGATCCACTGTATGATCCGTGGCTGTAGACCCCATTTTCTACCAAACATCTTCCGTCATGTATAGAAAGCGTTTATCCCTTTTTTCATCCTTTCCTCCACATTTGTCCTCCAAGTGAGTTTAGAGTTCAGGAGTCCAGGCCTCTCTCGAGAGATCTAGTACTTGTCCTTTCTCCTTTGGTAGTCTAACCATCTTTTCAGAATTTATCCTTAGCCCGTTTCCTCTGCCCACTTATTTGTCTCCCTTAAGGCTGCACCCATGGTGTCACATATCGTTTGTAAGTCCTTGCCTGTTGTCACTATGACTACGTCATCTGCGTAGGCGGTGACCCTAATTCTTCTACTCGTAAGGTCTTTTAAGATCGAGTTAATTACGTACAACCACAAAAGTGGGGACATTACCCCTCCTTGTGGCGTGCCCAATTGCAATGTAAACATAGCACAATTTTCCTATATGTTTTCTAAGAATGTCATCGAGTGCTCTCTGGAATATAGAAGACGCGTTTTGACGTCCAAATGGGAGTCTTGTGAATTCATATTTTCCATTGTTTACCGAAAGTCCGGTTTTTTCAATGTCAGATTCTTTTAGTGGAATCTGATGGAATCCGCTTCTAAGATCGAGGACTGCGAACCATTTATTCCGTCCCAAGTGCGAAAGAACCTGGTTAGTTTCGGGGATGGGGTAAGGATCTGCAATAGTAATCTCATTAAGTTTGCGATAATGTATAACCATTCTATACTTTCTTTCGCCGCTTGAGTCCAATTTTTTTGGGACTATCCAGACTGGAAAATAATAAGGCGATCGAGATGGTGCCATCCTCGAGCAGTTTTTGTACTTCCGTTTCGACTTCGTCCTTTTGGGAGATTGTATTAGGATAACACATAGTGTAGATGGGAGAATCTGATGTGGTACGTACTTCAACTTTGACTTTGGTGGTGCAAACCAGCTTTTCGTTAGGCTCATTAAAAAGACTCAGACATTTTTTTATCGAGGCAGCAAGAAAGGTTTTTCGTTCTGGGGTTATGCGGTTATACGGATATTTAAAGAATTTATGTCTTGAAGAATTTATGACTTTGATTTTATCCTTAATCATTATGTAATTTTTGTCGGTGTGAATGATAGCAGACAATTGTTTTACACTATCGTTGCCCAAGATTCCATCGAATGATGTTAATGTTGGCAACAAGAAGTATTTAATGGGAACGTTCTTGATTCCAAATAAGTTTACCATGGTGTGAACGTTAATTTTGAAATTTCCGGCGACAGAGTTTGCATAGAAAACTTGTTCATTCGGGGTAGAATCAGCTATCAGGGAGGGTAGGATATAATTTTTATTTGAACCTGTGTCAATCAGGAATTTGAATATTTTTCCGCACTCGAAGTATGGCAAGGAAGAGCCGCTTAATCTAAAAAATTAATGTCAGTGGGTTCTTCGCAGTTTATGTTATCATCCGTATAGGTTACACCAGTGATATATGGTACTTTAGCAATCGTTGATCATTGTTGTCGTCCTCCGAATGCGAAGTATCTTTGTTGTCTATTTTGGCGATGTTGTAGTTTATTTGAACATTGTAAAGCATGTGTGATTGTTGCGATGCTAGGGCGGTTCTTTTACCTGTAAGTTCATTTGGCCGAGGTCTATTCATGTAGTTTATTCTGCGTGTCTGGAAACTTTCGTCCACTTCGATTGGTTCGGGTGGTTTCGGTGCGAATGGTCGAGGTAGAGCCGTTGGACGATGGCCTAGGGGCTTGTTGTATCCCAAGGGAGGTCGTTGGAAATACAGTAGATTCGAACTATCTGTTTGTGATAGATGGGCAAGTTGTGGGTAGAAGAGAGTTGTACATGGATTAGATCGTTGTCGCAGGACATTTCTTTTGCTAATTGCTGCGTCGGCATTTTCTTGGGAATGGGACGAGGTTAGTTGCTTGGTATAGTAATAATCCAATATTAAGTCGGTCAAACTAGTCATGTTATAGGTTATAGATATGCTACCAGGAGGATAATGTGAATATCATGCTCCTGGTGACGAACGGGACCTATATACCCGTGAAGTAGTAGTGGGAAATATAAACTACAAGTAATATAAAACAATTAATTATTTCATAACCCCTGTGATGTGACACAGTTGATGGTAGACGCTAAACTGATATAATGCGTTATTTTTTTCTTCTTCGTCAGCTGTACTAAACTCTCGCAGTAAGTTGGATCCTACAACATTGTGAACCATAAGCCCATCTAGCGGCGCCTAGTAATTCCAGTTTTAGTACTAGCTACTGCGATCGTGTGTGCTAGTACTGCGGTATTTCGACATGACATCACTATCAATAAGTTGTTTTAGTGTCGCTTTGACAGCTTCGTCATGTGAACGTCATCATGGTTGAATTCGTCATGGTGTTCCGTTTGATGTTTATTTTAGTGAAATTTCATTTTAGGCTGATGGAGCATTAATGGATCACTACATTCCTCCTCTCTCTGGAGAACCCTCCACGAGGTAGGACCTATTTGTATACCGTATGATGAAGCTTTGTTGGGTGGTTCCTTAAATTCGATGGCTGTGGTGGTGTCGACGTGGCTTCATTTGGAACTCGGTATAGATTTCGTAATTTCTAATTTACTACTGATTTTTGTTTCATTTTTACAAATGTGATTTTCTTATTATTCCGTTTACGTTTTTCTATAGGTTTTTACCTGTTTGTACTTAACATTACCAAGTATTAACAACATTCTTGACATTAGTTCTTGGGTTTTCGCCAACATGATATTTAGGTTTTCGTATTTCCTAACTCATTGATTTTAGTGCTTTTAATCTTTTTATAATTTCCTTACATTATATAACTTAACGTTATATTCTCGAATGTTACCCAATAAAAAATTTAACATGTGCTGCTGCAACGTGACTTGTCCCGGCAACAGTCGTTTCCCAAGGAATTTACTTCATCCAACAAAAACAAACTCCACGCGAAGAGCATCGGATTTCGGCAGACGGCGGGAACTCATTTCCGACGGGAAATAAGTTGGGCAAGCACAAGTAGAGTTAGCATAACTAGGTGATAAGTAGATGTAAGTTCTAAGTTAAGTTCAGTTGTAATTTGGAAGCCGTTGAATGAAAACGCATAGAATTGAAATTCAAAAATTGTTTGTTTTTTATAAAATAATAAATAAAAATTTATTAACTTATATATCTAATTTACATTTTATAACTTTCTTTATTTTGTAATTTCTTGTTTCCTTCCACATATTTTCTATAATTGGTATTAGTTCTTCCTTGCAAATATTTATTTTACCAGTAGAAACATTCACGATATGGATTTGTTCCAATAATTTTAGCGCTTAAAGATCTTTTCTTTACTCCAGAAGTTACTTGTTTATTTTTACCTTTAATCATATTGTTGATATTGCTCTGTTTTTGCCGTGCAATGTTCTTCATTCATTGATTATCACGATGTCAACGGCTTGAGCCTGAAATCTAATTAACTTGAACGGCAATTATACTTGTTAATCTATATATTTACGTTATTCGACTACAAACTTTCCAAAAAATTGAAAGGTATTTATCGCGTTATTAAAGTTTGACTTAATGCGTCAAACCATTGATTAAAGTCTCACTTACACAACTCTTCTTGTCCTTCACAGTTAATGACAACTCTTGTATTTATCTTTAACTAACAAATTATTTATTTGAATACTTTCATATACAATGCTCTTTATAAAAACTATAGTTTGTTGCTGTCACAGGAAGACAATGAGTGAGTGGTTGCTAACGAATGAATATTTGTTGCATGACGTCATATGTGGCGTTAATAACTAAGTAGGTGACGTAAGTAAATAGTTGACGTCATGGACAATAATAAATATCGCGTCAACCAACCGACAATTTGTGTAAGGCCTACTTTCAACATAAAACTATCCACTGTAAGAACCAAGGAAAAATAATACATAACAAAGGCTTGGGCAACTGTTTTAGCCTCAGTATTTGATAGCGGTATCAGATCCATGAACTTGGTGAGATCGTCTTCAAAACAAAGGTTGTATTTGTTTCCGTTCGTGGTATCCGGTAGTGGTCCTACGATGTCCATGTACACCTTGTCAGAGGGTAACCTTGCCGTGTCGATTAGTATCATAGGCTCTTTGTGTTCCCTGCTTCGCTTATTTATCTGACATTGCTTACACCACTTCACATAGTTCGCGACATCTTTAATCATGCCCTTCCAATAGTACTCTCGTTTTAGGCGTTGATAGGTTTTGTATATTCCCTGGTGTCCTCCGAATGGTGCATCGTGGCAGTCGGCGAGCATTGTTTCGATTTCTATTATTCACCTATTATTTTTCTCTATGGACAACATGCGGTGTGATCGGTCGTCTCTTCGCAGTTTTCCGCGTTTCTCATTTTCCTTTGTAATTCCAATTTTTCTCATCTCTCTCGTAGGAAGCATGTATTTTCCGTGTGGTCCTCGGCAAGACAGAAATGACATTTCTGGATGTTCCTGTTTGCGGTTGTCTGGTTAACTTGACGCCGTGTGGGCTCATTTCTGTCTTGTTGAGCCTCTTGAGTATAGTCCTTATTCGACCGACAGTTTTGATTTGTGTGTCCACATGTTGTGCATGATGAGCAGAATGGAGTCATCCGTCTTGTTCGACACTCCGCCATAACGTGTCCCATCTTATAACAGAAGTTACACCGTACAGTTGATCTGGTCTACTAGGTTGTGTGTTTTGACGTGAAGACATCTTTCTTCTCGTTGAGTGTGAACATTGGTAACCAGTCTAACATTCTTGTGCTAAAAAACACCGTCATTTTTCAATCGCTAATAACTACGAGACTGATAATGCGATAACAACGGTTGAGGTTACAGTGAATGGAGCATATTTAAACGTATTTATTGTGCAGCGTTTGTTCTGCCGGTAACGTCATCGGGCTAGTGTAAGCGCCTGCGCGTGATTGTGGTTTTTAGAATTGCGTAAAGTTATTTATAAGTGTAGCGTGAGAACGTGCTAAGCTAGGACGTTGATTTGGATGTCGTTGTAAAGGATTTAAAAAGAAGGACCAAAGTGGAATAATAAAAATATTGGCCGATATATAAATAAAAATTGGTATGAATTTGAAAATGGAAAAAAAATTAAAGATATCGTCTCATATGAGTCGTAAATATGCACCGAATTGTAAGGAACTCAAACCGGAGAAAACTTGCATCAAAACGAATTTAAAAAAAAAAATGACCAGTGCCAAGCCATTGACAGAGCTGCGGCGGCATCGAAGAAGAAATGAACGAACGGCGCAAAACAATAAACTTGTGATTTAACTATTCTGTAAGCCTATTACTATATACATATAATGATGGTATTTAAGAGATTAATAACTAAAGAACATGTTAGTATGAAACACTTACTATAATTTTTTTGACGTCAAAATGCCTTTTCGCTCATTAATTACGCTGATAGCCAGTCAAACCTTCTTGCGCTAAAATATACAGCCATAATTGAGTCGCTAATAACTACGACGCTCATAATGCGATAACAACGATCGAGGACACTATGCATAGAGCATGCTTGTACGTGCTTATCGTGCAGCGTTTGTTATGCCCGTGAAGTCATCGGGCTAGTGTGAGCGCCTACGCGAAATTGTTGTTGGTTAATGTTGGTAAAACTGTAAATTAGTGTACCGTAAGAACGCGTGAGGACGAAGATTTGTTTGCCATTGTAGAGAACTTCAAAAGAGCTATTAGGCCCTTAAGTAAAGCAATAAACATATTTTCCGAAATATAAGTAAAAATCGGTATTAATTTGAAAACTGAGAAAAATCAAAAATATTGTTTTTTACGTGTCATAAATATGCGTGGAATTGAATAAAACGCAAATCAAAGAAAGTTTACATAAAAACGAATTTTACAAACCTAAAATTCCCAGTGCCGGTTAAGTATCAGGGCTACGGCAGCATCGAAGAAGAAATGAAAAAACGGCGTTAAATAATGAACTTGTGATTTACCTGTTATGTCAGCGTACTACTCTACACAGACATTGTATTAAAGAGTTTGATTTAAGTACATACTAATGTTGTGAGACGCCGCATCACCTAAAAACAAAAGAGGTTTCAACACCATAATAATGCAAACACGAAGCACCTACCATACCCATAACACCGGATAACCTAAAAAACAAAGTACACAAAAAACACATATAATCATAATCACCATTTCACTCACCAAGAGAAGTGATGTTTATGTTCACGTTGACAATTGTAATGCGCAACAGTTCAGCGTATAAACATAGGAAAGCATAATGTCATATGTCACCATGCTCACCATCAAACAGTCACCGAAGTGTTTCAAAACAAAATAACCCTAGAAGAAATCAAACATCAGATATCAGCTGGTTCCATAAAACTTACCCGAACATCGCCGTCCACATAAATCTGCATAAAAACACATAAACCGACATAAAACAAACATAAACAACTGCGCACTGTCACTTGTCGAAGTCCAACATATGAGGAAAAGTGAGTTCTAAGAAACTCAACTGGTCACTACATGATGGAGCCACCGTACACTAAAAGGAATTTAGCAACACATGACAACATCGCAATAACGGACGAAATTCCCGGTTTCAAAATATAAAAAGCCGGCGGAAGCTAAGGAAAGCATCAGTTGTCAAAGCTCAACCTGACTAGGAGTATATCCAAGAAAGGACAAGTGAGTACAACTAGCGCCGAAAGTGGTCCGTAAAGCCCATCGGTTAAAAGGAATTGTGGTTAAAAGAGGTTGAAAAACCCATCATCCCAATTTCAAAATCCTCTACCAAACACGGTTTCAGCAACCTATCGGTCTTTTGGGGGCGTCTTAAGCGTAAGTGGTTGTATAAACCCATCGTTTAACGTCCAAACCAACCAACCGAACACGGTTCCTAGAACCTATCGGTTTCTGGGGAATCCCCAACATGAAAGCGGTTGATAAAACCCCTAACTAATAAATTGGTCCGTCCTCAGTGCCGGAATCGCCTAGGAACCCACTCACGGATGCTTTGCGTGACTCGGGGGCCGGTCCTAGGCCTATCACACTAGAGGAGTACCGGGCCCGGAACTCAGCCAGACGAAAGACCGCACGGCCATCCCCCCAGCCCAACGTTCGTGTCCCGAAACGCCGCACGGGAAAATAAAGAAAAATAAACAAGTGAGAGAATTATGAAAGAAAAATAAATAAATAAGAATGAAAATATAAAGATACCCTGGAGAACACGAATTCAAATCCGCCTAACAGCCGGCAATTTTGGCTATGTATAGGTTTAAGAATTATTCTGTCAAACGAGTTAATATTCATTAGCGTACGAAAAGAAATAAGCAGGATCTAGAAGTTGGATAATTTATAGATTTTGTAATAAGGTTGTAGGAATGAGCAAAAATTTGATTTTTATAGAGATCTTGTAATTAATAGGAGCGATCAAGAATTTTGATTATATAGAGATTTTGTAATTAAAAGGCGTATGTAAGGTTCAATTAAATAACAACTTTCAAAAAAGAAAGTAGGACTTTGATTTATCAAATGGGTTGTAAACCTTCGACATTTAACTGTATTGAATTCCATAACAAAAATTAAACCACAACACTAATGAGAAGCACTTATTATAATTTTATCCCGACGTTCTCAGGGAAAATATACGGCGCGGACCTTGACTTTCAGTTGTGGTTTTGGTTCTGTGTATTTCCATTTGATGGGTGATTTTGGCGTGTGTTAAATGATCGGTTCGGGGTATACCGAGGGTTCCCTTCGCATGTTGGGTGTTGATATCTCGGGGCGTAACTAGTTTTCTGGTTATATTGTCCATCACCCGTTCTTTGTTGGCTGAATTGACCTCCGTCGAGATTTTGTCCTAACGGCCTTATGCTGTCTTCTTGCATGTACTGCATAGGCGTCTCCTGACGCATACATTGTTCCGTCTGTTCCAGTCTTTGTATTTTCGAGTTTAATTCCTCTAATGAATTGTTAGCATCCTGAAGTAGGCAGAATTTGTGGTTGGAGTTAATGATCCCTAGCTTAAAGCAACGTAGTCTGACTTCTTCTATCTCGGTTTTTAAACCGTCACCGCCATTTATATATTGCGATTCTGCCGCGTTTTTGCAATCGTTAATTAAACTTTTCACACGGTTGAAATACCCTAGTAGAGTCTCTGTGGGTAATAGAAGTACGTTCCTTAATTTGTACCTACCCAGCCTTATGGCCGGTTCAAGGATTTGTCTTGGTAGTAGGTGGGTAACCTGGCTACCGTTTTTATTATTTTCTCCCCTTCACTTCCACTCGGCTTCGTCTGGACTGGTACTCAGATTCGGCTGGACTGCTTTGCGGTGACTCACCTTCGGCGGGGTTGATTGGTAACGACATGACTTCTGCACTACCTTTTAGTGAGTTGGCTTCGGCGGGGGTGATTGGTAGCGACTTGACTTCTGCACTACCTTGGTGGTGATGGCTTCGGCTAGTGACTCGACTTCTGGACTGTGTGATAGTTACTCGACTTCTGAACTGTGTGATGGTAACTTGACTTCTGGACCGTTTGGCTGTGTTTGCCCCTGTCAGGATTGAACTGCCTGCGGCTAGTTTTGAATGCTCTTTTATACCGTTTTTTCCTGCTGAATCTGCTTTTATCGATTGATTGATTTACTTTTGCTGAACCGCTGATTCAGGTTTGATTGCTAAGATCAACGACTTTTCCCCATTCATTCACCTTTTGCATTTCCTGTGTCGACCTAGTTCATTGATACTTTTTCCCATTCATTAAGTGAATGACAATTATGCCATTTGTTGATTTTGTTATTTTCCATTGCGACGACCTTAATGGTCATTCATAGTTTTCTATTTGTTGTTGTTGCTTTTATTTTTCAGGTGCCGCATTCCTTCGACCGGCGATCGTGGCGCTAGGGAGTCTCTGTTTCATTTTATTTCGCGACAATTTCCGCCGGTAAGCGCCGGTGTCTCATTACCTTTTATTTTCCTCATGTTTGCCGTGACGGCGTTTTTGGTGAACCGGTGTTAATGGCCGGTGGTGTGGGGCATTTGGGGGTCAGGGACATTGTTTTGTGTGTCACAACAGAAATAATATTGAGAAACTCCTAAAATAGCAGAACGAGACAAGGGAATGACGTCACTCAGAAGCCCAACCACCAGACAAGAACGGTACATCAAAAAAATCAACGCAAATGTCTTCAAAACCCCTCAAACCACCACCAAACCATTTCCATACAAAAAAGCGAAATTCCCTATGACGTCACGGCGTCAACAAATGGTCATCGTTTGTAAGCAACCCTGATTCATGACGAAATCTGACCCCGCTAGATATAAATGCACCCGATCGAGTGGCATTCACGCCGAGTCAGCAAAAATTGCTGACCAAGCGGAATTGCCATGATAACAGCCCTCGAGTAGATTGAAACCGGACACCTCCCCAGTACACGATCCACAGGGCTACGCCGAGTCAACACAGACTTCTGACTCAGCGAAAACGCGATAATTAGCGGCAGCTGGTCACTGCGACCACGGATGAAACCCGACACCGTGGAAGCAAAATAACGGAAACAACCTGAAATGAATAAAATGATAAAAGAAAATGAAAAACAAAAGGATCCATTCATTAAATGGCATGGCTGCATGAGCGAAGGTCATTCGTTAAGTGAAATGGGTGAATGATCGGAGAATAGATCGACAATTGATCATTGACCATGCAGGTGCATCCGGTCATGATGGAAATGCGCAAAATTGGCGATATCGATGGGAGCCTTTCGGTGGAGGGAATCGCCTAATCAGCGATATCGGCCCTATAAATGGACCCGAAAATCAGACAGACGGCAGTGAAGATTCCAGCACACTCAGATAGAGTACAGATCCAGCCAACTAGAAGACCAGATCCAGGCAACTTGAAAACCAGATCCAGCCAAATTGAAGACGCAGAATATTAGTTCCAGTCCCCCGAAGAGATAGAAAACCAGATTCAGCCATCCAGAAGACAGAGAAGACTAGTTCCAGTACCACAGAAGCTAGAGAAGAACAGTTCAGCCGACCAAACCTGAAGTAAAGACCAGTTCCAACACCACAGAAGCTAGAGAAGACCAGTTCAACCGGCCAAACCTGAAGTAAGTAGCTATAACTACTCAACCTAAAGTCTGAACACGGTTTTAGTAACCTATCGGACTCCGGTGGACCCATCTGAAAACGGTTTGCATAACCTATCGGATTGGGTCAGAGCGCGTGGTTTTGATTGTGTGTCACGTCGGTAGATGTCGGGACTATCCGCAAGAAATCTGGAAGAGGCCTTGAGGAATCCGAACGTGGAACCTAGGCATAGAGGAGTATAGGGCTACGCAGAAGGGAAGACCACGGGAACACACTTCCACGGTGAGAGAAAAACCACCATGGTGAGAAGTACCGGACTGGAACCGAGGCAAAGTTTGGAAGAGTCGTAGAGGAGGTCAGGCACCTACACCTGATTGCGGTAGCCCACGGAGAATAGTTACGGCTAAGTCAGGAAATTCAACGTCTCCATCACGTGCGTCAGAAATACAGGAAGGCGAAAAGATCTCGCACCAACCGCGACACGACTAACAGCATCCAAACTACAAACGTAGAATAAGTAATAGTTCATATTGGATTTTTGTATATGGTTAGGAAAGTAAACTGTTATTCAAAAAACTGCAAATCGTGTTTAAGTCGAAACTTGTGTGAAGTAACAGTTCGATTCCTTAGTGTACCATCGGCGATCAACCAAATGCAGGGTTGAACACCACAAAAGTATAAGTGTTCAACGCGTGCATAGCAAACATTGTGAAAATCACAGAAAACTGCGCACTAACTCAAACGAGAACCGTAATCAACATGCCGAAAGAAGACGACAGAACTCCAACAGATATAGCCTCTCGTCCGCCATCTCCATCTTCTTAATTGAATAACTCAACAACCGACGTCTCTGCCATGGCCCCAGTACACATGCCAACAATTTGGACCAGCTCTCCGACCTCATGTTTCGTGCAAGCCGAAGCACAATTTTCCATTGGACGAATCACATCGGATACGAGCGGTTACAGCTGCATGATTGCAGCTCTCCCCTCACACACAATAGGAACCATTTTGAACTTCGTCGAAAATCCTCCACGAACGAACCTGTACGATAAACTAATGAAAACTTTGATCGAACGACATTTCATCAGCGAGGAACGAAGAATTGAACAACTATGTTCGAACACCGATATAGGTGACATGCTCCCTTCCGACTTCTACCGATCACTTCAGAAACTACCAAGTTCATCCGGCATCATAAACAGCCAACTAGTCAAGAAATTATGGTTACGCAGGTTACCTCGAGTGATTACCCTGGCTCTCATCCCAGAGCAAGACAAAGACTTAACAACCATAACGGACATAGCTGACAAATTATGGGAGGCATCTCAAAATCGGGATATTCCAGCAATCTATTATCATAATAAGAATCCGGCAACAATAAATACCGTGCGTTAAAACAATTAAAAGTACGCGCTTTGGCCCAATCCGATAGGTTATGAAAACGTTTTCAGATGGGTCCACCCGGGTCCGATAGGTTACTAGAATCAGGTGAGGTCGTCCTCGAAGCATAGAATACATTTATTGCCTTGGTAGTTTCTGGAAGTGGACCTACATTGTCCATATAGACCTTATCGAAGGGTTGTTTGGCGGTGTCTATAATGACCATCGGTTCTCTGTGCCCTCTACTTAATTTATTTAGTTGGCATTTTCTGCATTTCCGTACATATTTTTTGATATCCCTCCAGTAGAACTCTTTCTTCAGGCGATGATATGTTTTAAGAACTCATTGGTGTCCTCCTAGAGGGGCGTCATGACAGTCGCGTAGTATCGTCTCGATGTCCTGAGGGTTTGTCAGGATCCTTATTTGTGGTTTCTCCTGTTCGGAAAGGTCTTCTTGTGGGTTTAGCTCCGTGGGCTCTTTTCCTGGAACAATCTCTTCTCCGGTTTCTGAGGTTTGTTCTTGCTGCTCTCTTGCCTGTTTTCGCGTGGCGTCATCACCTCGTAGGGAATTCGGCTTAGAGCGTTGCCGTTTTTCCTGCCTTCCTGGTACTCAATTTCGAAGGTGTAGTCGGAAAGCTTGTGCCACAACAGAAGTAATCCTACCGGCTGCGCCAGTTTTTAATGTTTTTATTTTCAGTTTGTTATGTATCTCTTTTTTACAACTGTTGCTAGCACTTTAATTGAAGGTAGGCTTTAATGAGTGGTTACAGTATTACAGTCTTTATTCCAATCCTAATTCTAAGTACAATCCTTATTACAATCTTAATTCTTATTACAATAATTGATCCCTCCTTAATATAATCCTAATGTAAAGTGTTCCTAATTCTCTTTCTTTATCCTTTATATAAACCAGAATGACATCTTTGTTTTCTCAATATACTTTCCTTGTTTTTACCTTTTCCTAACCAAACTATCAATTACCAACGCAATTTCTTTATACCAAAATTCTGTAATAGTTTCTCCAATTACTCCATATAACCCAATGTTCTGTATGTAATAGTTTTTCTTCCAACATGACCACCTTATTAATTCTGTGTATCATTTACTAAGCAAAACAAATACAGTTATATACTTTATACCTTACTCTATACTACTTTATACTCTATACTTTATATAAACCAATCAACATAATTTACTTATTAATATTTCCTACTTATAAATCATTTCCAAGTTCTGAATCTCAAACAAGTTATTTTCATCTTCATAATATCTGATTCTCAATAAATTTTTATTCTACCCCTTCAACTCTCAACTGAATCTAATGTCCATTTTCCGAATCTTCACCAAATTAAATTTCATCGTCTTCATTAAGTTCATTTGCTTATTCAACTTTCTAAACCTTATTCATACCCATTTTTATTCTAATTTCTTATTCTGCGGTACTTGACGGGACGCTCCTTTGTTATAGCTGGTGACACGTCGACCTGCTTCTTACGCGATTCCTGGACAGGTATTCTTCTTAGGTAATCAGCTTCGGTCCGGCCGTAGAATCGCGCAACGCCTCCTCTAATGTCACCTTCGATGTCCCCGACACTGCGGAATAGCTACATTAATCAACGTGACGTATTTTCGGAACTAGGTTGATGGACCCTGGTGACCACTTTCAACTAGAGGTTCCCCCCAAGTTCGAGAGGTTTCTATAACCTTGTTCGATGGAATAGTTTGAACTCTAGTTGATGGGTTACCACAACCACTTTCAACGCTGTCCCCTCTGCACCGATAGGTTACTGGAACCGTGTTCAGTATGGCAAATTCAAACTTGAGTTTGATGGGTTACTATGACCACTTTCAAGCCCAAGCTCCCAAACGTAGAGAGAACCTTGTTCTGTTTGGATCACTTACTTTTTCCTATTCGTCTACTCCCTATAGTTTTGTTTCAAGTTATAGTTATGCGTGATGGTGAGCATAGTGATATGTCCAATTTCTTTTATTTATATCATTTATTTTTAGATTCTTTTAGGTTGGCATACTCCGGCACACTCCACTCCGCTATGGTTAAGCTTGGTTGTGATTATAGTTTTGTGGGTATGGTTAGTGGCTCGGGTAGTATATTTATGATGGCTTAACTTCCCTTGCTTTTAGGTGATGCGGCATCTCACAACAGTGTTCACACTTCGGCTTGAGGAATCATAGCTACTTACTTCAGGTTTGACGGATTGAACTGGTCTTCTCTAGCTTCTGTGGTGCTGGAACTGGTCTTTACTTCAGGTTTGGTCGGCTGAACTGTTCTTCTCTAGCTTCTGTGGTACTGGAACTAGTCTTCACTGTCTTCTGGATGGCTGGATCTGGTCTTCTATCTCTTCGGGGGACTGGAACTAATATTCTGTGTCTTCTAGTTGGCTGGATCTGGTCTTCAAATTGGCTGGATCTGGTCTTCAAGTTGGCTGGATCTGGTCTTCTAGTTGGGTGGATCTGGACTCTACCCGGATGTGCTGGATTCTTCACTGCCGTCTGTTGCATCTTCGGCGTGGTTGGCTTCATTGGTATGATCTATTCTCCGGTCATTCATCCATTTCACCGAATGAATGTCCTCCGTGCATTCACCCATGCCGTTTAATGAATGGATCCCTTTATTTTTCAATTTCTTTTATCATTTTATTCATTTCAGGTTGTTTCCGTTTTTTTGTTTCCACGGTGTCGGGTTTCATCCGTGGTCGCATTGGATCAGCTGCCGCAGATTTTCGCGTTTTTGCTGAGTCAGCAGTTTGTGTTGACTCGGCGTAGCCCTGTGGATCGTGCACTGGGAAGGTGTCCGGTTTCACTCTACTCGATGGCTGTTATCGCCGCAATTCCGCTTAGTCATTTTTTGCTGACTCAGCGTGAATGCGACTCGTTCGAGTGCATTTATCTCTAGCGGGGTCAGATATCGTTATGGAATCTTGACCAAGGTCAGGGTTGTTTACAAACGGTGACTATTTGTTGACACCGTGACGTCAAAGGGAATTCCGCTTTGTTATGAGAATGGTTTGGTGGTGGTTTGAGGGGTTGTAAGGGCTTTTGCGGAGATTTTTTGATGTATCATCCTTGTCTGGTGGTCGAGCTTCTTAGTGACGTCAGGCCTTTGCCCCTCTGCTATTTTAGGGTGCTTTTAGGGCGGTTTTCAGAATCCCTTTAACCTCTTTGGCGATGTCTCTGAGTAGGATCACTTTTGGTGGTCTTTGGTGGAGGTTAGAGAAGATTTTCGGGTCTTAAGACTCCTCCCTCCTTAAGAGAAGCTCCCCCTTGTATTTTTTTGTCAATGTAATACCTACTTCTACTGGCTAACTATTTAACAATTTTCTTCAACTAATACTACCTTTTACAATTTCTAATTACATTAATATGTGATATGTATATAATGTTTCAAATTACATCTTATTTTTAGGTCCTTTTAGGTTGAGTTCCTTGTCTAGTTTCTTTTACATATCATTTATATTCCGCTTCTTTTCTAGCTCCTTTTAACTTCTTTTTATTTTAAGTTTCTTGTACATTTGTTATATGTTCCTTTACATTTCTTGTTAGATTTCATTTATAGGTTCTTTTACCTTTCTTATAGTTTTTTTTACATTTTATTTATATTTATATTTAATTCTAGTGGTTGCAGTTTAGCATCTTACCTAGGACGGCATTACAATGTGGGTCATACCAGTTTTCCAAATTCTTTCTTAAAGATTTGTCTTTGTTAATCCTAGTTTTAGCATTTGTCATTCTAATTTTGCCTGTTATTTCATTTTATGGTCATCTAGGTCTAGTTAGCTTAGTATATGTATGTTTTCTCTTGTTTTTCGTTATATATACATATATTTTTTATTTGTTTTTGGTGTACAGAGATGTTTAACACTTAAGTTATAACTACGTTCTGGTATTTTTCATTTAATTTTAGATCCTTCAAAATTTTATTGCATTTAAAAGGAACAGTTTATTTTTCATTTAATTCTGTATTCACAAAAATTTAATTTACTATTCGTAGATTTTGCTGTTCTTCAACCACTTACTTACGTCGACGACTCTATCCTGTTTGGTGTTCATGGTGTGTTTGGTGGATGTCCGAGGTTTCACGTGGTTACATTCCTCTTTTTCTAGCGGTGGGTACTTAGGTGAGGATAAGACTTCTGCCTCCTTGTGATGACGTGCATGATAGTGTATGGTGGTTGGTTTGTTACTTTTCTTCCTATTGTTTTCCTTATGCCTTTCCTTTATCATTTTCGAGATTTCTTCGTCTCTTTTGAAGAATTTATCCCTTTCCTCGGGATGGCTTTGTCTGTCCTCTTCTGTCTCATCCAGTTTGAGGTGATTGTATAACTCGTCAGCAGATTCTAGGATGTCCTCACACATGGTGATGGTCAGACTCAACTCGTCGACTGATAGCTTTAGTTTCTTGTCGTCTTTTGATCCTTGGGTGTAACATTCGAGGATGTCTTCCCACCTGCTGGTGGCCATCATTGGTTTTTCGGTTTGGAGTCCTCTAGCAGCTACGTGTAAGTTATGAATTTCCACGTTTGCATCAGCTGAGTCCAGTTTGGCTCTAACCATGGTCGTCGTCAACGATTATCTTGACTGAGTCCACGGTATCTCCAATGGTAATAACTAACTCTGGATCTTCAATCAGGTTCCCAGGAGTTTCTCCTTTCCTGGTCGCATTGTAGATTGGCATCTTAGGATTCTGTTATAAAATTTATATTTGGATGCTATGATTTGTTTTTTTTCTATATTTTTATTGTAATATCTCTTAGCTATTAATTTTGAACGTTTTGAGTGCGGTTTTCTTGGCTTGGTTTGAGTAAGGGCCGCGGTTTCTCGGGCTGTAGTAGGGATTTCCTGGGCGTTTATGATCTGTTCCCTCCTCGGAATTGTGATCAGCCTTGAGACGAACGGGATTTGGGGCTCTCGTTGCGGGCTTGAGCGTGAGGGCTGTGATGGTCGTGTCTTTCGGTTTTTGCATGCCCATATTGTTATTGTAATGGTCATTAATACCATTATGCTTCTTGATAAGCTCGTTGTAGTGTGTAGCTGGATTCTGTTACGACGGATTTGTTCGATTTCCTTGATGTGGGTATCCAGTGCCTCTATTGTCTCGCAATATTCCTTGCAGTGGTCATTTAATGCGATCGGGTGTAATATCTCCATTCGTTCCTGTTGGTTTTACGTAGTCCTCGGGAGAAGTTTATATTTGGCGAAATCAGTTTTTGGTGGTGGTACGTTTTCTGGCAGATGTATGTGTAGGGACGCCATGCATTTACTTTATAAAGCAGTGTGTACTCGGCTAGATGGTAAATGCATTTCTTCTTTAATTTCACTATGCCTAGGCTAGTTGGTTAATATGTTACTTCGTTATATTTGCATTGGCTTACTTATGGGGTTGGTCATTTCATTTATTTTACTTATTATTTTGTATTTACTGCAAAATGATTTTTGTTCCTTACTTTCTGATTTAATTGTTTACTCTTTTTCAACTTATTTCTAGGTTTCTTATTTATTTATTTTAATTTACTTTACAGAATCCCTCTTACTTTATTTATTTTTTGCCTCCTTTGCTTTTCTTTGCCTTACGCTTAGTACGACGGTACTTCAGGCGATCATGATGTAGACGCTGGATCTCTCTACTGATCTCCATCCGTTCCCCCTTACCGACAGCTAACAGCAGGCGATGCCGAACCTCTTCTGTCGCTCGCCTGAAGTTGGTCTCAACTCCAGTGCCGTATTTGACGGGACATTCTCCGACAAGCCGCGGTGGTACAGCGAATTAGTTTTTGCTACGATTCCTGGCCCGGTACTCCTCCAAAGTTATAGGCTTTAGACCGGCCCTTGAATCCCGCAGCGCCTCCTCTAATGATAGCCTTGACGTCCCCGACACTGTGAAGTAGCCACTTTAATCGAGACGACGTTTTGAACTAGGTTGGTGGGCTCTGGCGACCACTTTCAACTAGGGGTTCCACCCAAGATCGATAGGTTTCTAGAACCTTGTTCGGTGGGATAGTTCGAGCTCTAGTTGATGGGTTACTATAACCACTTTAAACGCTAAGTCCCCTCTGCACCGACAGGTTACTAGAACCGTGTTCGGTGTGGCAGATTTGAGTTCGGTGTCGAGTTTGATGGGTTACTATAACCACTTTCAATCTCAAGCTCCCAAAACGAAAGACCGATAGGATTCTAGAACCTTGTTCGGTTTGGACCACTTACTTTTCCTATTGGATTTGTCCCCAGTTTTAGGCTTGTCTTTCCGCGTTTAGGTTTGTAAAGTGATCTCCCACTGATGATATCCCCAATTTTTCTCCGCATTTTATTCTTGGAAACCGGGATTTTTCACCGTTGGTGCGAGGTTGTCATGCACTTACGAGAACCTCTTAATTTCTGGGTGGCGCCATCTACCGGTGACTGGTGGAGGTTTTTATAATTGCGTAAGTTGTTTACATTTCCACATTTGTTTTGTTTTGACATTTCAGTATAGGTTAAGACAGTGCTGTGATATCGTGCGGTTTATGTTTTTGAATTAGTTTTATACTGATAGCGTAGGTATCCGGTGTCCAATGTTCACGTAAGTATTATCAAATGGTTTGTTTACTTATATTCCATGAATTTATTAGGTTCATTTACGTTGAAACACTTCGTGACTATCGTGATCATAAACGTGTGATAGTTATGCTTGATGGTGAGTATAGTGAACGTGTTTAACTTGTTGTTTATTATGTTTTTTAGGTCATCTTATGTTCATATGTGTATTACAAATGTCTGAACATTAATGTGGACATCCACATCGACATCAACTTCTCGTGTTGGGGTTATGCTTGGTATTGGGTATAGTGACATGTCCAATTTCTTGTGTATTATCTTTTCAAGGTCATCTGATGTTCATATGTGCTATGGGTATGGTTATTCACTTCCTCTATTATTTTCCCTCTTCATTTAATGCTCATTTTCTTCCATCTTCCCCTCCCCTCCCACGAATAACCAAACGCACACGCAACGATTATCGATGACTTTCTGACCTTCGGGTGGTTCAACCCGATTCCATGTATTATTCTTAACCAATGAATTAAACTCGTCGTCCATTGCACACTTCCACTGTTGCACGCGCGTTGATTTAACTGCTCCTCATACGTTTTTGGTTCAACGATCATTCCTGAATATCCGCTCTCAATCAATCGATTTGAACGCTTTACATCTTGTCGAAAATCATATCGTTGATTATTTCTGGGGGCTCGACCCGATCTGAAATTTCTCCAACTGATTCATCATTAGCATCATGAAAAACATCACTTGTATCAACCGGTTCAGCAACTTTCACCCGAAATATTTTCAATCGCTTCTTCATCATCACTGTCACCGGCACTCCGAATCACAAACTTCTTTGGCTTTGGTTCATTGAAACGAACATTGCAACTGAGAAATGTTCTCTTGTTGTGTGGATCGTATAATCGGAAATTTTTAATTGTGGGCTCGAATCCGACTTAAAACACCTTCTTTGCTTTTGGATCCCAATTCTTTCCATAACACTCTGTTCCAAAAATTTTGATGTGACCCAAATATGGCTTTCGACCAAAACATTTTTCATACAGTGAACTAACCAGACATCTGCTATTTGTTGTGCCGTTCAAAAAGAACGTTGCTGTACAAATTGTCTCTGACCACAGAAGCTTTCGTAAACCACTGGCGGTAAACATTGTTCTTGCACTTTCCTATATCGGTCGATTCTCACCTTCAATTAGCCCATTTTGTTCTGGAGTACGGTGAAATGGTTAAAAACAATCAACATAGAAGAAGTGTTGAAAACCTAGCAATAAAAAACTATACCTATCTTAAGAAAATTCTTCCTATATATATATCATATACATATATTGTTATATTGAATATTGTTATTTCTTATACTATTTTGTTTTACTATTTAATTTTATTTTTATTCAATTTTTAAATTCATATATAGTAGTAGTAGTAGTTTATTCATGTTCAATTTCAAATGCATAAAATTATACATGAGAAGTTTGAGCCTACACACTAGTCTAATACATTAGTTAAGCTTACAATAGGGAGGTTTACAATAGTGATGTTCGCAGATTTCTCTCTTATTTGTTAATTATATTTCGTTATTATTCTTACAGCTTCATTTTATCGTTATATTAGAGTATTAAATTAATTAATTCTTTTAGCAATAGCGTAAATAAATTGGACTAGGTTATTTGCCTTTCTTTTGCCTAAGCAAAAGACCTTGGTTAATATAACGTTTCTCTGAAGCTCCCTCGCAGCTCTTAACTGACATGTTCGCATCCTTGTACAACCTCTTTATAATTGTCATTATTTTGCGACTTAAGCCCATTTAGCTCAGTTTTAGCCAAAGCAAGCCGTGTGAGACAGAATCGAAAGCTCGTTTTAGGTCGACAAACAGCGCATACAGTTTTCTGCTCTTCTTTCTCATTTGGGTTTGCATAATAATATTAAGAACAAAAATGTGAACGATTATGCTCTTTACGCTTCTGAATCCTGCTTGCCACTCTGGGAGCTGTCCACTTTTTTCAGCGCAATTATAAATTCTTGAGAAGATCACAAGCGTGAAGATTTTTACTATTACCTTTACTAACGAGATTGGCCTATAGTTTACTGGATTTGATGCGCCGCCTTGTTTATAAATCATCTTAACGGTGATCTCGCCCCAGAATGTAGGTACACTTTCCTCCCTAATAATTTATTGAACATTGATAGTGTATATAGTATCCAGTTGCTAGGGAGATTTTTAGAAAACTCGTTGGCTTTTCTATCTTTAAATTTTTTTAAGGCTGACTCAATCTCCCTTGACGAAATTTCAGCATACAAAGTGGGGCTTTGGGTGTCGACTAGTGGGATGTATCAATTAAAGTGTATGTTCGGTTCTGCTTTATAGAAGCTTATGAAGAATTCGGACCATTTCTTTAAGTCAATAAGGTTCGTGTCTAATTTTTTTAGCGGCCTTACTGAATTTATTATATTCCAAAATTGCTTGAACTTCTTAATGTTGCATAGTGAGAGGGTTATTTGTTTTAAGTAATCATCTTTTTGTTTTTTAATATATTTGAAGTAATCTCTCTTATTCGATGGACGTTGGCTACTACATCACTTGGGAATTTCATTTCGCGTGCTTTTCCGAATTCAATGTCTTAGAGTTTTCTATACTCCCTACAAGATTTATCATACCAGGGTTTCGATAGCTTGCCTACTAAGTGTTTACCTTCTATTGTAAACATTTTTATTTTTAGACTGCCCTTATCGTATCAATTATGTTTTTTGACATGTCATCTAGATCTAAGTAAATACTTCCAACATTTCTAGCGAACCTCATGTTGTTGTTGTATGTTGTATGTTGTTCTCGTACTCGCTTGCATTTAGAGTCACTGAAACAGGCAAATTGGCGGATTTAGATACTAATTGGATAATCTTAAACTTTGCTATTTTATACAAAGCCCTGACATTACATATGACGATGTCGATGACTGATGCCCCCTGGACTCCAACGTATGTAAATTACGCTGGACAGTCGCTAGGAAATCTCCCGTTGACTAAAAACAGTTCATTTCTTTCGCAAAAATCCAATAGTGACTGTCGTACTCGAAGATTCCCTTTTTCGGCAGCTGGTTTTCGTCGAACTTCCCTTAATCCACAACTCTGGCATTGAAGTCACCTCCTAAGATGATGTTTGTCTCTTGGTACCTCTCATTGAACATCTGCAGCAGTTCTTCTAGTTCGCTAAAAATTTTATGAGTGTTTGTAGTTTAGTTTATATAAATATTTCCAATTATGAAATGCTCATTAGTTATTATGGTTTTTATGAATATGAAGTTTGGGTGTATACATAGTGTTTGAGTGCCTGATATACTAGCTTACTAAGTGAGATTAGCAGGCCTCCACTCGCTCCCCTCTAGTTGACATTTTGGTCGCTTTGCTGTCGATATTTTCATGGTTCCCCGATAACTTACCCACCTCGTGAAGGTGCCACGTTTCACATACACAAAGTATATCGCTAGTGCTAATAATGTTTGGGATATTCTTAACGAATTCCAATATACTATGCATGGGGTGGCGGGAGGTGGGTTTGGTTACTATTGGGACTCCTCCAAATGGTTATATGATAGATCAGCGGTATCTTTAACGTTTTTTCTGCTTCTCTTAACCTTACCCTTTTTTTAATTGAAGTTGATGACTTTGAGCTCTCAGTAGGGGAAGTACTCGTATCGAAACTAACTCGAAATTCATATATATGATCGCATTCAGTTGCATACGAGGATTTAATTCTTCACGCGAGAAAAAATAATACTTTGTAATTTGTATACTTTTTCTTACTGAATAAAATTTCAAATTAAAGTTCAAAATAAATTCGATTTTAATACCCTCAGTACTTAAGATATTCTTGAGCTGCCCGTTGACAAATTCCTGACAAAATGTTTACCTTGAAAACCATACTGCTTCTATACCATGTCAACGAATATGTATTCCCCAGTAACCGATGGTCGCATAGATCAATAAATTTTCACATAGATCTGGAACATACAATACATTTTCAAGACGACGCTGCTTCCACTGATTTTTTACTTCCGCATCAATGAGAACTGTGCCAATTCCATGTATCTCGACAAAATGACGATTTGCCATTTTTACTTGACCGCTGTGATTCTTTAGCTCTGAGAACCATTCACGACGAAAAATCATGTGACTTGTTGCACCCGAATCAGCACACCAATAATCAGGCTTCGATTTGCTTGAAAATACTACTGAACACCATGCATGCTCATCTTTGTTTTTGAATCTCTATTGGTCTTACCATCAGCAATTTTCTTGCCCTTGCTGTCAGTTGATGAATTTTTGTACTTTGGGCACTTCTTATCCCTTGCTCAATGGGGTACCTGGTCACATGCGATACATTTTGTTTTTTTTTCAATTCATCAATACTTAAACTTGACTTGGATTCATCTTTGTATCCTTTACGTTTGTAGCTTGTTCATTGCTCATACGATTCAAATTGTCTTCTTCCAACTGTAGAGATGCCACTAGCGTATCAATAGTACGCGTTTCTTTTGTATTGTACCAAACCGTTTTGTAGTTGTTGAATTGAACCGGCAAACTACTGATTATACGCTTCATCTTTAACATGTCGGACAATTTTTCACCTTGCTCTTCGATTTCAGCTGCTAACAGATTTGCCTTGGCCACTGTTGTGGTTTTATTTCTGTCCAGTAACAGATTTTGATTGATCTCTCTTTTTAGCTAAATGTCGAAGGTTTACAATGTGTTCTGTAACTATTCAAAATGCAGCAAAGTTTTTTAACTTAATTGTAAGATCTCTAATTGAACACTTCTCATAAACAATACTTCATATAACCCAAAAAACTTTATATAAACCAAATAGTTATCAATACTCTATCTATATAAATCAAATACCATTCAATACTTCACATAAACCAAATAACTATCGATACTTTATATAAACCGAATAATTTTCAATACTTCATATAAACCAAATAACTTTCAATACTTTACATAAACCAAATAACTTTCAATACTTCCTATAACCCAAATAATTATCAATACTTTATCTATATACCAAATATTCATCAACGAATTTTCAATCTTCATTGTAACCACATCTAATCTCGCTATATAAACCAATCTCATATTTAAATCTAGCCCTAACGTACAAACAGAATTCTTATTACTTCTCATTTCTAATTTCTGATACGAATCAACCTTTAACGTGTTTTATAAAATAAATGCTAAGTTTTTACTTTATTGTAAGCAAAATTCAAATGATCAAACTCGAGCTTTCAAATCCTACTTCGTGCTCAGCATATTGTTTTCATGTACGTGTGTTTTTATTTTATTCCTTATTATTTTTTTTTTTATTTTTCTCTTATCTATCTTTGTTTCTTTTATTCTTATTCTTTAGCTTCTCCTGCCTATATTTCAGCCTCTCTTTGCGCAGCTTCTGCAACTCCCTGCTGATCTGCAGCCTCTGCTCCTGTCCTACGGCTAACAGCAGGCGACGACGGACCTCTTCGATCGCTCGGCGGAAGTTAGCCTCTCTCCCTCTCTCTCTCCCAGTACTTAGGGGGATGAACGTCGGCCTGAGGAGATGTCCGTGCAGTCTCTCTTCTGGCACTGTTCCTAGCGCGGTTTTCCTCTAGCGCGGTATTCCCCGAGTCACGCAACGCCTCCGCCAACGATTTTTTAGATGTTTCAGGCACTGAGGATGGACCAGTTAGTAATTGGGCTGACTAGGGACCTTGTTGATGGGTTCTATCAACCACTTTCAACGTGGGGTTCCCCGAAAGCCGATAGGTTCCAGGAACCGTGTTCGGTTGGTTTGTTTGGACGTTAAGCGATGGGTTTATACAACCACTTTCGTTTTCAGACGTCCCCAAAAGACCGATAGGTTGGTGGAACCGTGTTCGGTGAATGTTTTTGAACTTGGGTTGATGGGTTTTTGCAACCTCTTTCAGCCCCAATTCCTTTCAACCGATAGGCTTCAAGAATATTTTTCGGCGCTTGTTGCTACTTACTTGTCCTTTCCCGGATACTCTCCTAGTCAGGTAAGTTGTAACAACTGATGACTTTCCTTAGCTTTCGCCGGCTTTTTATATATCGAAACCGGAATTTCGTCCGTTATTGCGATGTTGTCATGTGTTGCTAAACTCCTTTGAGTGTGCAGTGGCTCCATCGTGTAGTGACCGGTTGAGTTTTTTAGAACTAAATTTTCCACATGTGTTTGACTTCGACAAGTGACAGTCGGTTTTGGCAAGTGATAGTGCGTGGTTGGTTATGTTTGTTTTATATAATTTCATGTGTTTTTATGCAAATTTATGTGAACGGCGATATTCAGGTAATTTTTATGGAACCAGCTGATGACTAATGTTTGGTTTTTTCTAGAGTTATTTGGTTTGAAACACTTCGGTGTGTTGTGAACCCCCAATTACGACCACAATCACAATTAAGACCGGAAATCCTTACATCAATACAATCAATACATTTTCAAACAACGATCACAATGGAAGGAAGCCAAAAACATTGAGATGTCCAACCAACCAATCAAAAAGAAACACACAATCGGAATTACACAAAATCCAATAACACGACAATCGATTAAAACAAACGAAATATCAATATTCAACAAATAAGAGATTAACATAAATCGAGTACAAACCAAATCAAGTCGCGATCCGACCAATCAGTAAACGAACTGATGGATGATAATCAATAAATTTTTTAAAGAAACAACACAAAACACGTCCACACCACGCGAAGTCAACAGAAAGACTGGTTACCAGGTAAACACCATGCCCCTCTCTCCCCTCCACCTCTGCAAAGCACTCACCTGGGATAAAGTCGTTCGGATGCAGTGTCATCAATTGCGCCCCGATCGACAGGATTGCCACAACAGCAAAAACACCAAATAAATAGCTTTCGAAAGACCACATGAGGACAGAGTAAATTGACCTGCCGACCGAAGAGGACCCCTGTAGAGGACGGTAGACCCAACCAGCCCAGGAAGACGTGCACCGTTGAAGGAAGACTCTCTTGCTGCATTGAAGGAAGACTCTCTTGCTGCATTGAAGGAAGAACCTCCAGTCCATTCTCTTCTTGTTTTAGATCTGAGCACTCGCCTCCGTAAAAACGTAACCTGACCTAGTAGTCAGTTACCTAAAGACCTGAACGGCCCTAGTAGGCAGCAGGCACTCATCACCATGCGTTTTCTTTCAATAGATGACGGAGCAAACCTCTATTACCTTAAAAGAAGCACTCCAGGACCCAACCGCGGGACCACGCCCAATCTTAATAGAAGAATACCTTCGACGTCGTCCGGCTCCGAAGAAAAAAGACGAACAACGCACACCCACCCCGCCGAAGAAGCAGTGTTCGGGCTCAGAGGCATACTTTCAGAGGAGACTCCAGGAGGCTCAGCGGAAGCTCGTTCTAGCCAGCACTAAGAGCGAAAAAAGGGCCTCCAGCCTGGAAATCAACAGTATTAAGATAGAGAGGAAGAACTACCGACAACACAAGAAGGCAGTGAAGTCATCGAAAAAGTAAGGGCCCAATTAGTTGTACTGTTGTTAGAATTTTGAGAGAGGTTTTAATAAATAGATGTTCAATTGTAAAAGAATTTTTGTACTTTGAGAGAGGTTTTACTAAGGAAATTTATGTTCAATTGTTAAAGAAATTTTGTACTTTGAGAGAAGTTTTACCAAGAAAATATATGGTCAATTGTCAAAGAATTTTTGTACTTTAAGGGAGGTTTTACTAAAGAAATTTATGTTCAGTTGTAAAAGAAATTTTGTATTTTGAGAGAGGTCTTACCAAGAAAATATATGGTCAATTTTTAAAGGATTTTTTGTATTTTGAGAGAGGTTTTACTAAGAAAATATATGGTCAATTGTAAAAGAATTTTTGTGCTTTAAAAGAGGTTTTACTATGAAAATTTATGTTCCATTGTAAAAGAAATTTTGTACTTTGAGAGAGGTTTTACTAAGAAAATAAATACCCAATTGTAAAAGAAAGTTTGTACTGTTGTTAGAATTTTGATTTGCTAGGGAGAGATATATTCATTTGTAAAAGGAATTCTGTACTAGTGATAAGAGGTTCAAGAAAAGAAATAAACGATTGTAAAGAGTAATCCAGCCCATTGACAAAGGCCCCTCGTAAACACCCCAACAGTGACTGTGTTGCTTGATGGTGAGCATGGTGACATGTGCATTATGTTCGCTTATGTTTATATGTTGAACTGTTGCGCATTACCTTTATCAATGTGGACATAAACATCACTTCTCATGTTGGGTTAGATTGGTGAGTGGAGTGGTGAGTAGTATGACATGTTTTTTTTGTACTTTGTTTTTTAGGTTATCCGGTGTTATGGGTATGGTAGGTGATCCGTGTTTGTATTATTATGATTACTATGTTATACTAATTTTCCTTCTTTTTAGCTGGTGCTGCGTGTCATAAAATTCCTTCCCCTTTAAGAAGTCCTCCCCAGGGTGAGTGGCGGTTTCTGTGGTAAAAAAGAAATACTACCAATTTTCTAGTGTGGAGTGTGGCGGTTTCTGTGGTAAGAGTGGTTCAACCTGATTATTCTGCGTTTGTAACTCTGAATTTTAGGCGGTTAGAAGGTTCGCGCGATTCGAGTATAAGTGTTGTAGTTTTGTAACTCTTGCGTTCATTGATTTCTCTTTATTTCTTTTTACCATTGACATCAATTTAATTTTACCTTAATTTAGTTGCTTTTGCTTTTCCGCTTTGTGTTTCGTCCTCGTGTATTTTTCCTTCCCTCGTGGGGTTGACAGCATTTATCCAACTTGTACATGACTGACTGTTCCTCGGTTTCAGGCTTGTCCAAATGCATTTGCTGGAATAAATGGTTCGTTTCCTGCAGGATGAAATTAAGTTGGATTTGTTGGTGCAGCTGGCCCGCTTCTTACAGGATGTTGTTCCACTCGACTTTTGACAATCCTAGGTCATCAATTTCAACTTGTGTAACGTTCTGGTTCATTGTAGATCTGGTAATTAGAAATATTGTAGTTATTAATGATGTAAGGTCTATAGTGTCTGGGGACAGGTGTTCTGGTCTTAATTAAATAGTTTCAAATGGTTATGTACGCGACGCTTCTTATTTCTTATTAAAATTGTTGTTTTGACCGGGTTATTTATTGCTGTGACTCGGTAGGGCCCTGTCGAATGTTGAATTAGTTTGTTTCGTCGAGCTGCATTTCTGAGAAGCACTTGATCTCCAACATGGATTTTGATTGGATTTGTTTTTTTGATCGTAGTATTCTTTTGACTGTTGTTTCCTCTCTTCTCTGTTCAGTCGAGCTGTCTCATGTGCTGGAGCTTATTTCGGAGGTGTAGATAGTAATTTTCGTGGTCGTAGACTGGTTGTGGGGCTTTTATCAAATTGTTCGGCAGAGACGCGGAGAAACCAAACAGACAATCCATTGGGGTTAATTTTGTGGTCGTATGTATAGTGTTATTCCTGACGAACATTGTGGCTCGCAGATGTTTGTCCCAATTGGACTGGTTACTGTCCACGAAATTCCTTCATTAGTCGACTAGTGGGCGGTGTGATCTTTTTAAAGCTCCATTAGATTGGGGATGATACGGAGTGGTCTCGATCTTCTGGATCTTGAGTAGTTTACAAATGTCTTTAAACGTTTTGGAGGTAAAGTTTGTCCCTTGGTCAGTTATTAGTTTTTTTGGTATTCTGTATCGACTGATAATCTCGTCCACGAAATGCTTGCGCTACTGTTTGAGTTTCTATGTTTGGAAGGGGTACTACATCCATGAATCGGATTAGGACGTCTCTGAAGCTTAGAATATATTTATTTCCGTTAGTGTTTTCTGGAAGTGGACCTACAATGTCCATATAGACCTTATCGAAGGGTTGTTTGACGGTATCTGCAATGATCATCGGCTCTCTGTGCTCTCTACTTAGCTTATTTATTTGGCATTTTCTGCATTTTCTTATAGACTTTTTAATATCCCTCATTTCCTTCCAGTAGAATTCTTTCTTCAAGCGATGATATGTTTTAAGAACTCCTTGGTGTCCTCCTAGAGGGGCGTCATGACAGTCGCGTAGAATCGTCTCGATGTCCTGAGGGTCTGTCAGGATACTTGTTTGTGGTTTCTCCTGTTCAGATAATTCCTCTTGTGGGTTTTGCTGCGTTTGCTCTTGCCTGGGACAATCAATTCTCCGGTTTCTGAGGTTCGTTCTTGTTGCTCTCTTGCTGTTTTCGCGTGGTCACCATAACCTCGTATGATATTCTGCTTAGAGCGTCCGCGTTGCTATTTTTCTGCCTTCCTTTTACTCAATTGTACTCGAAGGTGTAGTCGGAAAGCTTGTGCCACAACCGAAGTATTCGGCTTGTCGGATCTTTAATCCTAATCGCTCCTTTCATGGGTTTGTAATCGGTGGATACTTTGAATGGTCTGCCGTATAAGTAACATCTGAAGTTCTTCACTGACCTTACGATTGCCAAAAGTTCTCTTGCATTTCTATTGCATTTCTCTGCATTCAACTTAACGTTGTGTGATATGAATCGTTGTAGTATCGCCCGTAGTTTTGTATGATGATCCATTAGATTTCTGCCGTATATTACAATATCATCCAGGTATACGAAGCACTGTAGACTCTGTAGTCCTGTCAGCACATGATTCATGAGACGCTGGAACGTTGCTGGTGCTCTTTTAGCCCAAAAGGTATCCGCTTAAAGGCTTACTGTCCGTAGGAGGTGCTGAACGCAGTCTTGTCCCGATCTTCTGGTTTCATTGCAATTTGGTGATATCCACAGGAGAGAACAAGTGCCTCTGCCGTTCTTCATTGTCTTCGTTTTCGTTTAATTTATACTGATTTTTTTTCGTTCTTCCGTACTTCTGCTCTCTTTTTGATTGACCGCTCTCCCCAAAAAAAACCACTTGTCCACCCAGTAACTAACGGTTGTTACTCGGTTTTTGTACCAAACAGCCGTATTGCTATACACAAGTTTTCCCTTTTTGTGCGGGATCTACGAGATGACGTCTTGTGCCAGTTTTCATAGCTCGCGCATGGCAATGTCGCGTTACACTGCCCCCGTCTTTTAAAGGTCAAAGTTCCGACTGACCCATTTCAAATTTGTGGTTTGGCTGTTGTTTTACGGTTGGTCCTCTTCATACACTTACGGCATAAACCGGTCTCGGTGGACGGTGATGATTTTCGTCCCGTTGCGTTTCTTTATCTGGTAGATCAAGTCTCCTAGGTTTTCCAAGACTTTATATGGGCCATCCCAGTCCTGTTGTAATTTGGGACACCTTCCTTTCTTCCTCTTGGGGGTGTACAGCCAGACCACGCTTCCTATCGGTAGCGTCGATGTATTTGCCTTTAAATCGTATCGGTCTTTTCTTCTGCGGCTTGACGTCCGGAGTGTGAGGCGATTATGATCATGGTTGATTTGCAGGCGGTCGGTGAGTTCTCGTAGGTACCGGCAAGTGGAGAACTGGGTTCTTGGGGGGTAGCCGTAAGACAATCCAGTCGGCATCATTAACTCTCTGCCGAAGAGAAGCATTGCTGGGGTTTGCTTCGTGGACTCGTGCACTGCTGTCCGATATGACATCAGAAGTAAGGGTAGACAGACCCTCATATCAAGCGGTGTGGACTTCGTGCGGCCGATGAGGATGGGGCAGTTGTCTTCCGTTGGCCCTGGCCCCTTGGAGTCAACGGGCAGCTGTATTCCGACGAGTTCTTTTCTTCTTGGAACGGCAACAGTCCATGGTCGTCTGACTCTTCAATTTGCGGGCAGGTGGGTGAATCAGTTACTTGTCGTTGAAATCGCTGGTGTCTACTGACGTTCTTTCTTTGAAAAGAAGTAACAGGACCTAAAGTGAAACAATAAAAATACACGCCGAAATATAAATAAGAATTGGTATGAATTTGAAAATGGAAAGAAGTGAAAGATATCGTCTCATGAGAGTCTTAAATATGTACCGAATTGTAAAAAAAACAAAATCGAAGAAAACTTGCATGAAAAAAAATTTAAAAAACCAAAAATGCTTAGTGCCGAGCCATTGCCAGAGCTGCGGCTGCATCGAAGGAAAAATGAAAAAACCGCACAAAACAATAAACTAGTGATTTATCTACATATTCTGTATCCCTACTATTATATATAATGATTGTATTTAAGAGATTAATAAATAAAGAACATGTAAGTATGAACCACTTATTATAATTTTTTTTGACGTAAAAAGTCTTTTCGCTCATAAATTACGCTGATAGCGCGTCAAACCTTCTTGCGGTAAAATATACTGCCAGAATTCAATCGCTTATATGTAACTACGACGCACATAATGCGATAACAACGATCGAGGACACTATACAGAGCATGCTTTCACTTGTTTATCGTGCACGCTAGATTGTTGCTGATTAGCGTTGTGTAAAACCAGAAATTAGTGTAGCGTGAGATCGCGTTAGGACGTAGGTTGCCATTGCAGAGAACTTTATAGTGCCATTTGGACCTTAGGTCAAGCAATAAACCTATCTGCCGAAATAAAAGTAAAAACCGAAAGGCGGAGTCGTTAAATTATAAATTTTTGATTTATCTATTCTGTCACCGTACTACTCTATACAACCATTGTATTGAAGAGATTGATTTAAGTACATACTAATGAGTAATACTTATTATAATTTTATTCCGAAGTTTTCACGGAAAATCTACGGAGCGGACCTTGACTACGCCTTTCGGTTTTTTTCCTGCAAGAAATCTTGGGTTTTGTTTTTATTTCCAACATATATAAACTTCTTTTTATTTTCTTTTCATTTCCTTTTTATTTCTCAATTAACTTTCTACAATATTTCGTTATTCGACAACAATCTCTGTCCACAAATACTTAAGTGTCTACTATAATCTTTACTTTTCCTGTTACTAATGCTACCCACTATCTATTCTTCAGTGGTTTTGACTTAATTTTATTTAACTTCGTTTTTATTTCTTTCTTAGTTTCTATCGGTTTGCAGTGGTATTTTCTTAACCTACTCCCTTACTTGGCTGGTGCTGATTTCATGGCCCTCTTTTGCATCTTCTTCTTTCTTCGTTATGCCAGTCGTTCTTGCTTCAATCTGGTAATTCTAATGCTGGCCTGGATCCTCTCTTGTTTCGTCTCCGCTAGTACCCAAGTCTTTGTGGCCTCTTGGATCGAAGGTTTATATCGGGCCTCAAACCCGGTTTTCTCCTTCTTTGTCGTTGGTAGCTCGGCCGGTGGTTGTAAGTGGTGCCACTTTCTCCGACAATAATCTTCCACAGTGATCGGCCGAGGACCGGCCTTAGGGTCTTGTAGGGCGTCCTTAAGTGAAGAATGCATCCGTCGGTTTATGATGGTACCTGCTCAGCCTTATGGCCGGTTCAAGGATTTGTCTTTTTTATTTTATTTGATACTTATTACAAGTGGAGATACAAAAGATACAAAATACAAGTAAAGACAATAATAATGCAAGTAGGGATAAGCAAAAATAGTAAATATGATAAGCAAAAAGCAAAAATAGTAAATATGATAAGGCATTAACATTATTTTCATTTCAACTATTCATACTAGCGTAAAAGTAAACAGAGTTAATAACTAGAAGAACATTTTTATCGAATAAGGGTGCACCCAGCCAACTACACAGGGGGAAATGTCTCCACCCAGTTACGTAAAAAAGTACGTAAGCTGCTAACTCCCTGTGCAGATTGCAAGTATGGAGCAACATGACATGTAACCGGTTCCATCCTGCCATAGTCGGTGTGGTGGAAGCTAGTTTCGAATATGTTGACGTGTCTGAGGTTGAAATTGCCATGACGCGTTGCGACCTGGTTCATAATAAAAGCCGCGCAGATGTTTCCCTGGACGACGGAATGTATAAAGGATATGTCAGCAATCGCCCGGCGACAAGAGAGCGTTTGCAGCCCAATAAGTCTCAGGCGGTCTACGTACGAGGGGAGGTGGAAGGTATCAGACCATGGAAGGTGTCTAAGGGCGCCCCGCAGGAAACGTTTCTGTACCTCTTCAATCCTTTCCGAGTGCACTTTATGGTGGGGGGACCAAACTTGAGAAGCGTATTCAAGGATTGGTCGTGCAAGGAGGAAAACAGAGACTTGCTTATGTACGGATCCGTAAAGTCCCTGGACCACCTAAGTATAAACCCGACCATACCATTGGCTTTGCGATTTGTTCGGTGAAGGAGAGCGTAGAGTCTAGGAGGACCCCAAGGTCCTTAATTTGTCCCACAGAGCATATGACTGAGTCATTGATGCTGAAGGTGTGCGCTCACACTTGCAGGTGTTAAGCAGAAGGTTGCTTTTGTGGCACCATTCAGCGAAGCGATTTAAATCATTTTGTAACAGATGGGCGTCGGAAGGGTAGCGTATATCTTTAAAGGCTTTTGTATCGTCAACATAGCTCAGAATAGTGGAGTCGTGTACTACATTGGAGGCATCGTTAGTTGTGAGGATGAAAAGGAGAGGACCGATGTGACTGCCCTGAGGAACACCAGAGTTTGCAGTTAAGAGTCTTGGTAGTAGGTGGGTAACCTGACTATCGTTTTTATTATTTTATCCCCTTCATTTCGACTGTCCTCTGGCCGGAGGTTCTGCTACTACTCGGATTCGGCTGGGCTGATTTGCGGTGACTCAACTTAGGCGGGGCTGATTGGTAGCGACTTGACTTCTGCACTACCTTATTGTGACTTGGCTTCGGCGGGGCTGATTGGTAGCGACTTGACTTCTGCACTACCTTGGTGTTGATGGCTTTGGCTGTACTACTTGGTGGTGATGGCTTCGGCTGGTGAATCGACTTCTGGACTGTGTGATGGTAGCTCGACTTCTGAAATGTGTGATGGTCACTTGGCTTCTGGACCGTTTGGCTGTGCTTGCCCCGTCAGGATTAAACTGCCTGCTGCTCAATTTCAATGCTCTTTTATACCGTTTTGCAGGGTATCGTAGAAAAAGCGAAACCCTCATAGTTTCCCTTTACGTCCTGTCCATCTGTCTGTCTGTCCGTCTGTCCGTATGTCACAGCCATTTTATTCGGAAACTATTGAAACTATATAAATGAAACTTAGAAGTAAGGTGTATCCGGTGAACCACTACAAAATGCAGTAGTGGAAGTAACGAAAAAACTTTTATTAAGGGTGGCACTCCATACATGTATCTGAGGATAGGTCTTTAAAAATGACAATGATGTTTTCAGAAATTTTTTGCGTTTAAGCTAATCGTTCATTTAAGATCCAAATTTACCACGTCGAATGCACGAGTGAAATCTGAGTAAATAGAGTCTACCCTTTCGTTTTTATTTAAGTGTACATTTATGTATTCGGAATAGATCGTCAGATTAGTCACAGTGGAACGTCCTTGAAGAAAACCATGCTGATTTGGTGCAATATATTTACTCAAAAATGGGTAGATCCTTTTATGCACTAGAAATTCAAAAATTTTTGCAAAGATGTGATTGAGATGGATCACCACTCTTGTGCAAAGGGCTTCGAAAGGAAATTTTCCACGATTCTGGGAATATTCCGAGTCTAATGGAAAGGTTAAATAAATCAGTAAGCCACTTAGCTATGGACTCTCTGCAGTGAATAATTATTAATGGGTGAACTCTGTCGGAGCCCGGGCTATGAGAAGAATTGGGTCTACCTATACCTTCCTCAACTTCTTCACACGTGAAGGGCATGGTGCTATAAATATCAAATCAGTACGTAGAATACGGAACCCTATTATTATGACTTCTTTGTCCGTCCGTCTGCCACAGAGCTATATCTCCTGAACTATAATAGCTAGACACTTCAAATTTTCACAAAGTGTGTATTACTGTGGCCGCTATAACAGCAAATCATAAAAAAAAATTGAAAATATAACAAAAACCAGTCTAAAAAAAATCAAAAAAAAAAAATTAAAAAAACATAAAAAAAAATAAAAAACTAAATAAAAAAAAAAATTTGGAACAAAATCATACACGCGGTGATACGAAAAGCGCTACCAACAACGAAGAGGAACATACGCATTTCGATCTAATGCGCATTACGATCCAAAAACGAACACGGCGATAAGGAATGCTGTAACGATGCGACAGTATTCCTTATCGCCGTTTTATATTTTTTAATGACGTTGGAATTTTCATTCATGACTCAAAATACAGTGCACGTGCACGAGCACTATAAGGAGGTACGGAACCCTTCGTGTTTTTGACGTGATAACGTCTTATAAATCGATGAACGCCGACTGCACACACGAAGAAGCATGACTTATTGTCACGTTCCGCCTGTTTATTTACATCGAATGAGGATGGTTTTTCTAATTTCAATTACTTCAGCTAGTTTCCCTAAATCGGATAAAATTTAGCCGATTTCACTATAATTTTGTTTTTATTTTTTGACAGTAAGGTCGAATTTAGTAAGCAAGGCAAAGTTGTTTACACCAGATTAACTTCAGCAGGTTTACCTAAACCGGATTAAATTTAGCCGGTTTCACTTCATTTTGTGTTTTTTTTTTGACAGTAAGGTCTAATTTTGTCTGTAAGGCAAATTTTCTTAAACCGGATTAACTTCAGCTAGTTTCCCTAAACCGGATTAAATTTAGCCGGTGCAACTATAATTTTTCATCAATGTTTTCTTATGACGTTATCACGTAAAATTATCGTCCGTAAACCGACTTTACAGACAACCAATTTTTTTATGAGATCTTTTTTTGTTAATAAAAGCTGCCTTTAGCTCGTTGGGAAACCCTACTGGAAGGGACGATTTCTTTGCGACAAACTTTGGTACAAATTTATCAATAGCTTCAAACAATTTTGCATCGATAGATAACATAGTCTCGTTAACTATACTCTCCGAATCAAGATTTGTAAGTTTTTGTATCAATGATAAAAAGTTTAGAAATTTCATCAAAATTTGCATTTTTAAAGTCATACATTGTTTCTGTATTCACAGAGAACCTAATTTTTTGTACCGGTAGTAAAATATGCAATGGAGAATGAAATTCATCGCATTTTATTAAATAATCATCACTAACATTAACTTTAGCTTTAGAAATGTTAGTAAATACTAAATCTAGAGTGGTATTAAGTCCATTTTTTACAAAATTTAATTGGACTAACTTATAAATTTTACACCAATCACTCATTACACTTGCTGCGTCCCTAATGTTAACGTTTCTATGAAATCCGAATGCAGTAGAAAAATTATTTTTAATCCCCCACTGGTAACCCGGAATGTTAAAGTCACCGATTTGGTTATTTATTTGGTCAAGTAATAAATCCCCTAGAGAGGCTTGCATTGCATTAAAGAAGTTAACATAACCTGCAGATTCATTATAAAGGTGTGATGAAACAAGCGCCTAGAATAAGACATGAATCAGGAAACATTACTTTAATCAGAACTAATTCTAAAAAATTGTCCGTAACCAGAATATTTTGAAATTGGAGTTTCTTATTCAGGGTAATTAAAACATCTCTACCATCATTTTTTCACTAGAAAAAATAGATCTATCGCAGAGAAACAAACTAAATTTATTTAAACAAAGTTCAGAGTCGCGTATGGCTTCATTAAGCCGTGTTTCCGTTAATATTAAGCAATCCGGATCACCGATGATGCTGGCGCGTGCTCTTACTTAATTAAGTCGACCTCTAATACTATGAACGTTTTGATATAGAATACTAAATTGCGTGGGATTGGCCAATTTCTATTCCAAGGATGAATTCTTGAGATTCTGATTATTCGAGTTATTTACATGCTGATGTTTGCCATTACTTATGGTCGGTATACCGTTAACATACTTCATAAAAATATCTTTTTCACCTTTTTCTTTGCGATATTTAAGCTCATTCAAGATCTTGGCACGAAATTCCTTCTGTTTTGGAGTTAGATCGGCCGAAATAAAAATGTCCTTCGACTTAATATTCTTCTTTTGTGAAAAGATCCAATGAACTAATTCGTTCGACGGCAGGCTTACTTTAAGCGGACGTTAAACCCCAGGTTTAAACTTATTGCCTAAGCGGAAAACTTTAATGTCTTCTACCGGAAACGGTACTTGCTCTGAATAGCTTTCAAACAAATCTAGGAAAACATTAGGATGCGTAGGTGCCGCTTTCTTCGAGTCTAGCAAGTTGAAGATAATAACATTCTTTTCAGAAGCATTTCGGCTTTTTATTTCATAAGTAATGTCTTCCATTGATGCGGCCGTAAAGTCCTCCAAATTATCAAGTCTTTCTTCAATTTCAAAAATTTTGTTGTTAAAAACTGTCGTAGTAAGCTCAAGTTTCTTGTCAATTTTATTTATCTCATTCGACAATAGCTTGAATAAAATTTTCGTATTATTATCAAGGTCATTAATTCCACAAGTGTGATGGTATTGAGCATGACATTCGTGTACTTAACTGCGTCCTCACCCAAAGCAGCAAAAAACACTTATACATCTTCACACGTACAATACTGTATAGGTCTACCTGTCTCGATGATGAGAAGAATTCGTACACATGTGTTAAAAGCACCTGAACAGAGGTGATGCCGTGCGCCGTCGTGAAGTTGCTGAGCCCTTTTGCAGAAACGATGCAATGATATCTCCTAACGATATGATCAGTTATTGCCACTGCCGAAATTATAGCCAAATTAACATTATATTTAAGAAAATTTTTGCCGTTACATTTATTAAACACAATTTAATTCATCTGTTTTTGTTAAATTTGTTGTTGGATTCCACGTCGGATTGCTTCCTAGAGCGTTGGTCTGAGCGTAAGGCTCCCCTTTCTGGTACCGAAAATGCGTTTTTGCCGAAAAATATTTCACTTTGATTTTAGTTTTTTAACTAATGAGATAAATACTAGATTTCGTCACAAGTAAATACCATTTGGTTTAAAAAGTCATTTGTTCTTGTGTTTAGTTACACTTTTAATCCGTCTTCCCACCTACAGTTCTCTCCAACTGATATCGCTGTTATATCTGTTTCATCTGTTTTTGTAAAATTTGTTGTTGGAATTCTGCGATAAGCAGTTGATAAGCGGTACTCATTTAAACACAAACCTACCACGTCAGATTAACATTACTGTCAGCGTGTTGACTAGATTGTTTGCCAGAGCGTTTGTCTGGGTGTAAGGTTCTTCTTCTTGGTCACAAATGAGTTTTTCGCGAAAAAATATTTCACTTTGATTTAAATTTTTTTTTACATATTTATTTTTACTAATATAATAAAAACCAGAGTTCGTCACTAATAAATAACATTTGGTTTAAGAAGTCATTTGTCCTTTTGTTTAGTTACACGTTTAACCCGTGTTCCCAAGTAAAATTATCTCAATACAGTTCTCTATAGTACAGTTATCTAGTTATTCAATCACTGTTTCATCTGTTTCATTCGTTATTATTAAATTTTTTGTTGGATTCTACTCAATACAAAATAATCATTTCCCAACTTTCAAAATGTAAAAAAATTCTAACAATTCATCAAATTCAACAATTCTAACTCATCGACTGCTCGAAGTGTATGAAAAAATAATTACTGTTTCAGAGATATAGTATTAGAAATCCGAATTAATTTGAACTGTCACTTTGTCCAACGGATACATATTTATCTCGAGAAAATCGCGTGGATAAATTATGCCTTAGTTAGTCTATCGTGATCTTCATAAAATGCAAAAATTAGTTATCCATAGTTTATCCAGAGGTTTTTGGTTAAATTAGTCAAATTTTTAAAATAAATAGTACTCCGAATGGATGGGAGTTGTCTTTAAATATACAAGAAAGAAAAACCCTGCTTAATTTGTTCCCATGTTGTCATTAAACTTAAGATCATTAAATTAATTGATATAACCAGTCGTTGTGATTTTGGAACAAACACACCAACGAATAAAAAATCACGAATAATGTGTCTCTAAATTATTTAATTTTTAATTTTATATACAATTTTGATTGTCGGCTGAGTGCGTGTACGCGGTTTGAATGCTCAGTCCTGACTAACTAACTGTGATGTTGTATGAATGCGTGTGTGAATGTATTTTAAGAGTGAGTGCGTGAAATTTGCCATGCAACCGTTGCTATCAAATTATCAGTTTCGTAGTTGTTAGCGATTGAAAAATGACGGTGTTTTGTAACACAAGAATGTTAGAGTGGCTACCAATGTACATACTCAACGAGAAGAAAGACGTTTTCACGTCAATAAAATCGATGAATGTTTATATATATACAAGTTGTACCCGCCCGCTTTGCTGGGCATTACGTAATACTGCATATATTTTGTATACTGTATACATTGATACTATATATGTTTTGTTTTTCTTTAGTTATAGATTTTTAATTCTTAGCAGTTATTTTTGATTGTAACATAAGTTCAAAAACTTCCAAAATATCTTTGACTTTTTCAACAATGTTTTTATTAACGTTTGGCTACAAATTTTCGCCGTAAAATGGATAATAAATTGAAAGTATGAATAGTGCTTAATAAGAAAATGAGAAATAAACTTAAAACAACTATTCAAGCACTCTTTCAAAAAGAGCCAATTTTGGAATTATTACTTAACCTTACAGCACCTATTAATTTTGAAGTTACAAAAACAATGAAATATAGTAGTTATAAGAAATCGAAATTTATCCTATGTTCGGTGACAACAATGAAACAAATAAGGATTTATAGATTGCCGGTTGAAACTCAAACACAACTGGTTAACTTTTTACTTAAACTTCGATTAGTACCGAATGTAAATTTTTTATGGCACAGTAATATTTGAGAGGTTACAACAATACGCCCACGTTAGCCGTGTAAATTTATTTTCGGGGAATTTGTTGAAAAATATTGCTTTTTTCTACTTACAAAAAAAGTTAAGGTTTAATCACAGACAAAATAATTTACCAGATGTCGCGATCCCATGTGACTCTCTACCCATTTTTTTCCAACATCACACACATAACAGCAGACAAAAGATCCATGGGCCGTATGCGCCTTTGACCGTCTTTAACGATTAAAGAACAGACAGTGTGCGAATTGATGTTGATGTTTGATTGTCAAACAGGGAATGAGTGATCACAATAATAGGAAAGGGGGCTGAAATAAAATTTCGCGGATGGAACACAATACACATGTACACACAATGCACACAATTTTGATCTTCTGAAATTTGCACAAAACAAACACAAACAAAAATGTGTACCATTGGAGAGTAAAATTTACTCAAAAATTTCTGTTTTCTGTGTAATAGTATTTTCTATTGATTTAAAGTAAAAATATACAAATTGAGTTTCCAATATATAAAAAATTACAAAATTTTTCCGAAAAACGCGAGATTTTGCGTTTACGAATTTTAATCTGAATTTTATCATATATCATAACTTTTGTTTGGACACACTTTTAAAAACTCAATTCAGAGAAAAAAGATGTATTGAAAAATTTAGGAAATTTAAAAAAAATAGGGGTCGGTCATACGTATGAGTCCCGAAGGACGCTTCGTTTAGCCGCTAGGAACAAACAATCGTTAAAAATTCAAAATCTGAATTTTATCAATTTTCCGATCTTTTGAATGCACACCTTTAAAACCTCAATTTAGAGAAAAATGACGTACGACAGGAAGGTAGGAAATATCAAAATGGTGGGGATCGGTCATACATATGAACCCCGTAGGACGCTTCGTTTAGCCGCTACGGGCAAAAAACCGTATAAAATTCAAATTTTTGCCGGAAAAGAACCCCTCAAACCGGAAGAAAATTGGTCAACTTGGGATTCAAAAATAGGAAATTTAAAAAAAAATGGGGTTCGGTCATACGTATGAACTCCGTAGGACTCCTCGTTTAGCCGCTAGGAACAAAAAATCGTTAAAAATTCAAAATCTGAATTTTATCAATTTTCCGATCTTTTGAATGCACACCTTTAAAACCTCAATTTAGAGAAAAATGACCTAAGAAAGGAAGGTAGGAAATGTCAAAATAGTGGGGGTTGGTCATACATATGAACCCCGTAGGACGCTTCGTTTGGCCGCTACTGGCAAAAAACCGTATAAAATTCAAATTTTTGCCGGAAAAGGACCCTTCAAACCGGAAGAAAATTGGTCAACTTGGGATTCAAAGTTAGGAAATTTAAAAAAAATGGGGGTCGGTCATACGTATGAACCCCGTAGGACTCTTCGTTTAGCCGGTAGGAACAAAAAATCGTTAAAAATTCAAAATCTGAATTTTATCAATTTTCCGATCTTTTGAATGCACACCTTTAAAACCTCAATTTAGAGAAAAATGACGTACGAAAGGAAGGTAGGAAATATCAAAATAGTGGGGGTCGGTCATACATATGAACCCCGTAGGACGCTTCGTTTAGCCGCTACGGGCAATAAACCGTTAAAAATTCAAATTTCTACCGGAAAAGAACCCTTCAAACCGGAAGAAAATTAGTCAACTTGGGATTCCCGGAAACTATGATGTCCTACGATCTGAAATTCAAAAAAATATTTACCATTTTCCACCAATTTGAACAAATCTATCTGCTACGGGTTTAATGAACCAAAATTGTATTGAATAACCCGAGTAAAATTTGTAGAAAACAATTAAAACCGGCTCTACGGAAATACAGAGTGTCAAATCATAGAGAATTCTTCAGAGAGCTTTTGTTCCGATTTGCAAAAAAGAAAAGTAACCGTTCCCTAATACGCAAAAAATTTTCATACAGAAATACATAATTGAATAAAAGTAACGAATCATATCGAATATGTATCCAGACACTTTGTTGAATTATTGCAACGCTGGTGTGTGTCAGCGCAACATTTTGTTGCTGCAGTCATGCGTCAGCGCAACATTATTGTTGCTGCCGTCATGCGTCAGCGCAACATGTTTATTTCTAATGTAAACTGAGGCAATTCGTACATATTCCAAATTACTCTCTGTCTCTCAAGTTTGAACGCATCAAACATACGTACTACGCATCAGTGTGGGTTGATAACGAATTGTAGCGTCGCTCACAATCGTGCTGAAGACAGAGAGTAATCGGCAATCATATGAACGAATTGCCTTAGCTCTGAGAGGAAACAAAAATGATGCGTTGACGCATGACTGCAGATAAAAAGCCGACGCACGTCTGAGTTGCACATCAGTTTTGCAATAATTTAAGAATCTTCGATTTTTGCACTTATATCTTTACTACTTCGCTACTTTGGGGAGCACCACTATCATATATGGCCTATAGCCTTCCTAAAATAATAGACTATCTAATAAAAAAAAAAAATTCAAATCGGATTAGTAATTCCTGAGATCATCGCGTTCAAACAAACAAACAAACTCTGTCTCTTTATAATATTAGTATAGATAATGTGACGTTAGTCGAATTTGGCAGCTTTCGAGTGCAAGTTAAAGTTGTCTATTTTGGAACTTTGAATTTGCACTCGATAGCGATTCCCAAAAGAACACGCCCAAAAGAACACACCGGACTTGTTCTCGATAGATTTAAAACTTTTACCAATTTCACTCCACATTTATATGAACTTTCTTATATTTTTTTCCATATTGTTAGCCCTTGGATGCATAAATTCCTCACATATTACTTGAATTTAAATTTTCGGATGAAATTAACTGAAAATTTTGAAGAAATTGTAATTTTCTGGAATTTAAAGGAAAATTTAGGTTCGCGTCAAGGAAAATGAACCAAGTCGCCATTTCGATATTTCTAGCTCAACAATTCTGTTCAGAACACCAAATTAGTTCCAGTTTTTATCGAGAACAAAACTTTTTCTGTTAAATGTATGGGATTTGACAGTTCTGTTCTGTTAGATTGACCAAAAGAACACGGCTATTGAGAATAAAGATGTTTTCACGTCAAAAAAAGTACGCGTGTAACAACTTTCACGTGATAAAAGGGAAACTCCTTAGAAAATATAAAATAAGAGAGATTTGGTGTGAGAGACAGAGAGAGAGGGAACATCTCCAATGAAATACAGCAATATAAAATTTGTATGAGTTATATTCCGTTTATTCAATATTTACATTATTACTGGTTCTGGTTCAATATCAACATTGTCACTTGATGATACTGATATTAATGGTTTTCGATAATTAATATATGAGATGTATATCCGTGATTCGATATTTTCAAGATACGTGAAAAATGACATCTATTGTAGTTCCCGATTTTGCTGTGAATTTGTTGGGCTTGTTGATTTTTTTGTTAACGATATTTTTTTTCAGTTAGCATTAGACATTCCGCAATGCAAATATCGCCAACTGGTGTCGCTGTAGATGTATATGATTGAGACCGACTACCAGTGACTTCGGTGTTAAGATATTAATAGTGTTGTCAGAATTATTGTTTTGGAATTATATTTCCTGTATCAATAATTGAGTCACTTGAATTTTGTATATATCAACACTGCTCTGCTCATTTAATGTTCACAATTCAATCTAATGTTCTTGGTGTTACTTGTTCTTGAACAGTCAGAGTGCCAATGTCAGAGCTTTATAATTGTATCTATCAAATTTAATAACTAATAAATCTGTTTTTATATTATAAATCAGAATCTGTTATCCAAATAATTCTACGGAACAACAACAGGTTATGGGCCTAGGCCCGTTTGTGGATAAAATTTATTTTTGAAAGTGAATGTTAAGAACAAGAAAAGAAAATAAAAGACTTGGGAAGTTAGATCCGGCCATGTACGAAGTGAAAATTGTTACTCTAAAAATGAAATAAAAATTTGAAATAAAAATAAAAATAATGGATTCAGAATTGTCCAGATTAAATAAATTTATAGGGATACAAAATTGGAATCTCTGGAAATTTCAAATGCAAGTCATTTTGAAGTCAAAGGAAGTATGGGACATAGTAAATTGTACAGAACCCAAACCCGAAGCCGAAGGAACAAATACGAATGCAGTTAAAAAAACGAAAGGCGTAGTCAAGGTCCGTGCCGCAAATATTCCATGAAAACTTCGGGATAAAATAATATGATTAATATTAGTATGTACTTAAATCAATCTCTTTAATACAATGGTTGTATAGAGTAGTACGGTGACAGAATAGATAAATCCCAAGCTTATTATTTAACGCCGTTTTTCCATTTCTTCTTCGATGCTGCCGTAGCCCTGACACTTGATCAGCACGGAGAATTTTAAGTTTGCAAATTTCCTTTTGAAGCAATCTTCCTCTGATTTGCGTTTTATTCAATTCCGCGCATATTTATGACACGTGCAAAACGATATTTTTAATTTTTCTCATTTTCAATTTAATACCGATTTTTACTTTTATGTCGGCAAATATGTTTATTGGTAAATATGCTTTAGGCAAATATGCTTTAGATCTTAACAGCTCTTTGTAAGTTCTCTGCAATGGCAACCAAATCTTCGTCCTACACCGATTTATAGTTTTACTTAACGTTAATCAACAACAATATCGCGTAGGCCCTTACACTAGCCGATGAGTTCACGGGCAAAACAAACGCTGCACGATAAACACGTACAAGCATGCTCTACCTACAGTGTCCTGGATCGTTGTTATCGCAGTATGAGCGTCTTAGTTATTAGTGACTGAATACTGACCGAATATTCCACCGCACGGAAGTTTGTTTCACTATCGGCGTAATTCACTTGCGAAAAGATGTTTTCACGTCAAAAATATCATAATAAGTGTTTCATACTATTATGTTCTTTGAGTATTAATCTCTTAAATACAATCATTAAATATAGTAGTAGGATTACAGAAAATCAATCCATGATGCACATATTAAACTCTAAAAATTCCGAGGCAATTTGGAAAAAGTTAATCAATATATATGAACAAAAATCAGAAGCAATAACAGCAGCATATCCAACAGCAAAAATGGTTTACATTTGTAAGAGATCCCTCACGTGATATTGCAGCACATACCTCAAAAATAGAAAATTTGTCTCACAGTCTCCAAACAATGAGAGAGAAGATTGATCACACAGGAATCATGACGAAAATTCTCCTAATCTTACCACCAAATTTTGACAAATTTATCAACGCGTGGGAGCATTAGCCACCCTAACCTCAAGGCTAATAATTGAGGATATGAGGCAAAGGCAAAAAGAAGTATGTAGATGTGATTGCACTTGCAAAGAATGTAAAATCAGGTTATAAGAGGAAGTTTTGTAAGAACAATGGTAATAAATATACTCAACACCAAAAAAATATAAAAGTGTAGCGTACAAAAAAAAACCAGGAAGCTATGCTTTTTGTCACAAGCCTGGGCATTGAGCAGCCGACTGTTGGAGTAATCCAGAGAGTAAAAATTATTAAAGTAAAAATTCAAAGTTTCAGAGAAAGAGAGGGGGGAAGCCTTAATAAGCGAAGCATTTGCATTAGTACAAAAGACGACAAGTACTACAGTCGAGGCTTGGTATATGGACACTGTCACCAGTGATCACATGACTCATAAAATAGAGTGGTTCATAAACTACACACCAATGGAAAATGATATCAACATAAAAATTGGAGACGGAGAAACTATGTCAGGCAAAGGGCGAGGAAACCTTAATGTCTTAGCCCACAATGGAAAGGAATGGACAGAATGTCACCTTTCAAATGTACTGTGTGTACCTTAGCTGAAATATAACCAGTTTTCTGGTGGTGTGGCCTTGGGCAAAAATTTAACTCTAGAAGCTGATAGGCGAAACTGCAGATTCATTAAAGAAGATAAAACCATAGTGGTAGGTGAGAGAAAAAACAAGCTATTCAAAATGGGACTTAAGGTTTTACCAACAAAGAAGGCTAAGGAAAGTAGCAGGGATTATAAGGTTTGTGTTGCTCGGAGAAATTCAAATTCAAATTCACTCACATCAAATTCACTCACATCAAATATTGGCTCACCAAAACTACACTCAAATCAAAAGTGTTTTGAGTAGTTATTAAATTAATCCAAGGGGATATGACAATGAAATCTGTGAGGCATGAGCATTAAGCAAAATCCACCGGTTGTCTTTCCCTCAAAAAAGTAGTACAAAAACCAATCGAATTGGTCAGATAATTCACGTAGATGTCTGTGGAACACTTCCAGTAAAATCAATCAAAAGATCGAGATATTCTCTCGTATTAAAGGACGATTATTCACATTAAAGAACCACAAATTTTAAGGCAAAATCTGATGTATTGGAGTATTTAAAAGACTATATCAAGAAAACAGAGATACATTACCCCAGAGGAACAGAAATTTTTAGGTCTGACAATGGCGTGGAATTTGTTAACCAAGAGATTGCAAGGTTGATGCAACAGTATGGGATTTGTTAGAAAAAAACAGTCTTATATTGTCCAACACAGAATGGTAAAATAGGACGAGGAAACAGAACAGTAGTAGAAGCTGCTTGTACGATGCTACAAGCTGCAAATTCAGAACATAAGCTATGGCCAGAAGCTGTCAATACTGCCGTTTATGTTTGAACATCACAGGACCCAGCAGCATTCCTAATAAATCACCATATGAAATTTGACATGACAAATGACCGAATATCCATGAGTTTCATATATTTGGAGAAAAAGTGTACCTCCAATTGCCTGAAAACAAAGTGAAAAAGCTGGTCACCAAAGGAACGGAAGGGTATTCTGTGAGCTACAGCAATAGTGTGAAAGGTATCAGAGTCTCTCTTCCACAAGAAAATGATGACTTTGCTAGAAACCATGTTATCTACTCTGGGAAATTAATGGAATCTAAAATGGGAAACCAAATGGAAGAAGCACTGTTGTATCTACCTGATGTTATTTTGGATTTTGTGGAGTTGGACATGAAAAGACAATGTATGTGATTATTGTGCTATAAATCCAGAAGGGCCACTGACTTTCGAGCAAGCTTTAAATAGCATAAACGCACAAGAATGAAAACAAGCTATGGGGGAGGCTAAAGTGTGGGAACTAGTCGAGGATCCAAAGAACTCGACTTTAATTCAAAATAAATGAGTATACAAATTGAAGACTGATACGAATAGAACAATCCAGAAATACAAGGCTGGATTAGTCGCTAAGGGCTTTTTTCAGCGAATAGGTATCGACTTGAAGGAAACCTTCAGTCCTGTGGTAAGATTCGACTCCATACGAACGTTAGTGGCAGTAATCGTTCAAGAAAATCTGGTACTCAAACAATTTGACGTAAAGACTGCTTTTTTAAATGGAGAAATAGAGCAGCTCGTATACATGAAGCAGCCAAAGGGATTCGCCAATGGTACTGGAAAAGTACATATGTAAACTTTTAAAAAGTTCATACGGTTTACGTCAATCATTCAGATGTTGGAATCAAAGAATAAAATCAATTTTAACAAACTATGGATTGAAACAATCAAAAGCTGATCCTTGTATATGTATGTTAATGAAAAACAATCAGATAATACTTCTGGTAAGCACATATATAGACGATGGACTAGTAGCCGGAATGGACAACAAAACTATGAATGAATTCTTATGCGCACTTGGAAAAGAGTTCGAAATAACATCTGTGGATGCTGATAATTACCTAGGTTCACAGATAGAAAAACGGCACCATTTTCTTACATCAAAGCGCTTACACAAGAAGAATACTCGATAGATTTAACCTAGATCAAGCAAATACCATACTCTTGATATGATATGAAGCTCATTTCCACCTCGGAGGATACGTCAATAAGCAAAATTGTCGTATCTGGGGCTCAGAAAATCCACACGTCATCGTGGAGAAACCAATGCATCCACAACGAGTGACTGTCTGGTGCGGATTTTGGTCTGGCGGCATTATTGGGCCATTTTTCTTCGAAAATGAGCAAGGAAACGCCGTTACAGTGACTGGCGATCGCTACCGCGCCATGCTAAGCGATTTTTTGTTCCCCAAAATTGAAGAGGATGACATTTGGTTTCAATAGGATGGCGCAACGTGCCACACAGCCAACGCAACAGTCGATCTTTTGCGCACTGTTTTCGAAAATTGCATAATTAGCCGAAATGCTGATGTTAATTGGCCACCTCGAAGCTGCGATTTGACTCTGTTGGACTTTTTTTTGTGGGGAGCTGTTAAGGACAAGTGTTACGCTAACCATCCAGAGACGATTGACGACTTGAAACATGAAATCGATGTTGCCATTGACAAAATAGAGGCCCAAACAATCGAAAATGTACTGAAAAATTGGACTGATCGAATGGGGTATTGTAAGGCTAGCCTTGGCAGTCATTTCAATGATGTTGTCTTCCATTTCTAAATGGAAAGGTTCAATCTTTCTAATAAACTCATAACTTTGAAAAAATATTCATTAGTTTTTTTTTATAGCCGATTCAAATTCCAAATCTTAAATGGCCCACCCTTTATATGTTAATGAAAAACAATCAGATAATACTTCTGGTAAGCATATATATAGACGATGGACTAGTGGCCGGAATGGACAACAAACCTATGAATGAATTCTTATGCGCACTTGGAAAAGAGTTAGATATAACATCTGGGGATGCTGGTAATAACCTTGGTATACAGATTTAAAAACGAAACAATGGCAACATTTACTTGCATCAAACCGCTTACACAAGAAGAATACTCAGTAGACTTAAACTAGATCAAGCAAATACTCTTACCATACCAGCCGATCCGCATCAACAGCTAAGTACCAATTCAATTGACAGGACTGAAGTAACAACTGCTCCCTATAGAGAAGTTGTGGGTAGCTTATTTTATTTATCAAAAGGCACGAGGCCGGACATATCCTTTTGCTGTTAGTTTGGTGAGCCGATACATGGAAAAACCAACAAAATTGCATTGGATTGCAGTCAAAACAATTATGGAGTATCTAAAAGGAAAAATTTGGGTATGGTTTGCACTTTAAAATCCAAAAAACTGTATCCATATGCGGTTACGGCGATGCAGATTACGCGGGAGACATTGAAACACGAAAATCAACAACAGGATTTATTGTTACTTGGCGTCACTGTATTATTAATTGATGTTCTCAGAGGCAACCTACAGTCGCCAGTTCTACAACGCATTTTGAATTAAAATTGTTAGTTTATCTTGAATTATTGATGTTTCAGAAAATAGTGGGAGGGTCCAAATCATTGTTTTAAAAATATATTTTCTGTATCAATAATTTAGTCAATTGAATTTTATATATGGCGACACTGCTCTGCTCATTTAATGTTCACAATTCAATCTCATATTCTTGGGGTTACTTGTTCTGAACAGTCAGAGTTTGTGCCAATTTCAGAGCTTCATAATTGTATCTGAAGAAACATGAAAGGAGAAAAATGTCGTATGCTCGTGACCGGGAATCGAACCGCGGACCTTCCGCTTGCCGGGCGGATGCTCTAACTACTGAGCTATCCCGAGCACACTTTCTGTTCCTTTCATGTTTCCTGACATATTGAGTCGCCACAGTACTCCCCCCGTAGATTGAGGGTATATACCGAGATCGAACTATGCGATATTGGTGGCTGCACGTTGTAGGGTTTTGCTGCCAGTACGTTCCGTATTCCGTGTACGGCTTGCGTGTTGCAGAGCGTTGCTGCTGGCGTGTTTCGGAGTGTTGTTGTTGCGTGTTGTTTTTATTGTTGAGTGTTGTTGTTGCGTGTTCATATCACGTCGGGGTCACCAATTGAAGAAACATGAAAGGAGAAAAATTTCGTATGCTCGTGACCGGGAATCGAACGGCGGAGCTTCCGCTTGCTGGGCGGATGCTCTAATGCTCACATGTTGTGTCGCCACAAATTTAATAAATAATAAATCTGTTTTTGTATTATCAATCATAACCTTTTATCCAAATAATTCTACGGAACAACAACAAGTATCATCTTGATTATGATATATTGACACTCTTGCCGCTATAACATTTGGTCGCTTATCTCTAATGACACTCCTGCTGCTCTAACATTTGGTCGCTTATTTCTAATGACGCAATTAAGGCTTGGTATGCTGGCTTCGTTCTCATTATTTAACCACGTTTCTTACAAAATCACAACATTTGATTTGCGTATGACATTAGATCAGCGTTAGATCAGCGAAATGTGCTCGGAGACGCTGACAATTAAGGGTATATGTATATGGATAATCCAGTTTTCTGAGTCATAAAATCAATTATTTGTAATTGGCACAGTTTCAAGTCGATTCGATGAAAGATTTTGGAATTTATCTTGCAAATGAGACATACTAACAGATGCCATGACCAATGAAGAGCCACCTACATCCGTCTTAATCCGTAATCCTTCAAAACTGGAAACAAGTGATAAAGCAACGTAAGCTAATGATTGTGAGGGTTTTTTATCATATTCGCAAACCAGTTCAGACTACATGCTTTCTTGAGACTTGTGAATGGTGGTTGCTCAAGCACATACTAATGGTAGATAGGATCATTTTGTATTTATTATTTTATTATTGTTAAGAATTGTCGACGATCTTCTTCCGATTGTTACAGCCGTATAAAATAAAATGACACGTTCCTAGAATTTATGATAATACATATGTGATATTTTGCTTTCTTCTAAAATATTCCTTCTTTTTTTCGGGTCGTCTAAAGGTAGTCAGTAACAATACGAAGAATTAATATTATTAATATCAATAGGATAAAATTATTGGAAAAAAAATTTACACTAGTAAATTCCCCGTTATGTATGAAGAAGAGCTGAACGGAAATGGTCATGTTGTTATAATAATACATTTTATTACTATACTAGTAAATTCCCCGTCATGTATGATAGAGAGCTGAACTTAAATTATCTTATTATTGTAATAAAAGATTTTATTATTATATATTTGTGTTCTTCTTTTTATATTTACATAAATTGAGTAACATTCAAAATTCACCTGAAAAACTATGGAGAAAACTTGTTATAAAATTTGTTTATTTATTTATTTATTTATTTATTTCATTCCAACTTAATACAAGTTAAATATACAAGTTACATATTAAATACAAGTCAAAAACACATAGGCAAAAAAGAAAAAAAAGAAAATTAAACAGACAATAGATAAGAAATATAAAAAAGAAAAAATAGTTGAAAGAACAGAAGAACAATCATAATTTTACTAAATTAAATCAACAATAAGTAAAGTAATAGAATAACGATACAATAGATAAAAAGAAACAGGAAAAAAAAATTAATAAACTGAATTAAATGTACTGAATTCGTTCGTATCAGTTAGTGCGCGAACTAACCATTCAGTTGCAGTAGGAGCGTACTAGAGCACTTCCTAAAGGCCTTACGAGCTTCACAAGTGCCCTCCGCGTCCTGCAGGAAAGGAATAGCATGATTATATGAACGAATCATGCATGTGAAAGGCTCCATTCTGCCAAACTCCGTGTGGTGGAACCTAACATCAAATGGGACACGCGACCTAAGATGGAAGACATTGTGACGGGGAACAATCTGGTCACGTATGTACGGAGAAAAGATGTGACCATGAATAGTGGCGTGCATAAAAGAAAAGTCCGCCATAACACGCCGTTCTGCCAGAGATTGCAGATTAAGAAGATGGAGACGATCAACATATGGGCGAAGATGAAAAGGATCAGACCAGGGGAGGTGAGAAAGTGCAGAGCGGAGGAACCTTTGCTGGACCGCTTCAACGCGTTCAATGTGCACAAGATGAAACGGTGACCATACCTGAGAGGCATATTCCAGGATCGGGCGCACCAGGGAGGTGAAAAGTGTCAAAAAAGTGTGAGGGTCTGCAAGTTCTCTAGACCACCTAGAGATGAAGCCAAGCATGACTCTCGCTTTAGTAACAACATGGTTCAGGTGATCACGGAAGGAAAGTTTCGTATCAAGAAGGACGCCCAGATCCATAGTGGAGCTTACCGACCTAACCGCAATTCCATTAATATAGAAAACGTATGGCACCATGTTACGCTTCCGATGGAAGGAAATGTGCTCACACTTGGAGATATTCAAATTCAAATTGCTCTTTGAACACCATGATGTGAGACGGTTGAGGTCCTGCTGTAGTTCTAGGTAATCATGAGGAGTACATATATTCTTAAAAAGTATGGTATCATCGGCATACGAGAGAACCACGGAATTGTGAATAACTTTGCTAAGGCCATTCGTAGCAAACACATACAGAATCGGACCAAGATGACTACCTTGAGGAACTCCACTTGATGCCGTGATGGATGAGGAGAGGGTGGATCTAAAGTTAACGCGATAAATACGGTTGGAAAGATATGAATCAATCCAACTAAGAAAAGAGTCTGGGCAACCGGCTAATTTGAGCTTAAGTAGGATTAATGGATGGGGGATGCTATCGAAAGCTTTACTCATGTCAGTGAAGATAGTTTCGACAGCTTCGCCCCGCTCAAGAGCGTTAATGGAGAAAGACGTGAAGTGAACTAGGTTGGGGACGGTGGATCTACCTTTAAGGAACCCATGCTGGTGAGGACCAATGAGGGAGGAGAGGAAGGGGTAAAGTTTATTAACAAGTATTTTTTCAAAAATTTTAGGGATGGACGACAATTTGGCAATGGGCCTGTAGTTAGAGACATGCGACTTCAATCCCTTTTTATGGATAGGGATCAAGAAACTCGTCTTCCAGACATCGGGAATAATACCCGATTGGAGGGATAGATTCAAGAGGCAAGATAATGGATAGGCTAGGAGCGTTGCACATTTCTTGAGTAATACAGGTGGGATACCGTCTGGGCCAGGGGAGAAATCATCTTTTAGACGTTGGTATAATAAGAACCTCGTCTTCGGAGATGTGAAGGATAGGGAATTCGGAGGAGAGGGTAGAATTGAGATCAGTAAAGTAATCGACATCAGGGGCAAATTGACCTTTATAGAATGTGGATGAGAAAAAGGAAGCAAAGGAATTTGCAATCGATAGGGGATCCTTCAGTTCTACACCCAGATAGGAAAGAGATTGCGGAAAGTTATCACCTTTGCGTTTTCTTTTGGATCTGAAAAAGGAGAAAAACGAGCGAGGATTCGAGCTAAGGTTAGACTTTACAGAGGAAAGAAAATTATGGTAGTTCAAGTTGATTAAACGGGAAAAATCTTTACTCAACAATCTGAATTGAGTGAAATCATCTAAGGAGCCGGAGCGAAGATATCTTGACCAATATGAGTTTCTTTTGTTCCTGAGTGTCTTAACTTCTCTAGAGTACCATATGGGAGATGAGTCGATTGGAGGAGGCTGGGATGAAGGCGTGGTGGAGGAGATAGAGTTACGCAGGAGGTCGTAGAACTGGGAGAAAGGGTCAGTAACGGGGGCCACACATTCAATTTTATAGAGGTGATCACAAAGTGTCGACGAGAGAAGATGTAAGTCAGTCTTACGAAAATTAAAAATAGGTTGCAAATGAGAAGAATCGGAGAATGTTGGAGAGGAGTGGGAAATACTAATTGAAAGAGGAGGATGATGTGGATCAATGCTACAGAGGATATTAGAGGAGGGGGTAACATTAATTTTTTCGTAAAATTAAACACATTCGTCAGTCAACAAACTTCCTTCTTATTGTTCAGGCTGAAGTTGAACTTTCATGTTCAATCCTTGAGCTGAGCAATGCTATGTGTAGCTGACAATGTGAAATAACAGGAGACTGGATGTTAATTCCAACATATATAAATCATATGTAGCCCTGTTCATTATTGTTGAAATTAAACCGAACTACGAAAGACCAAACAGCCTGGTGTTCTAACAGCGAGTGAGTTTTATTCGTGAGATAATTCCTATTCTACCATACAGACTGGTTTTACATTACAGTTATAGTTGGAGGATTTTACACTGGACTACAATATTAAGTAAACCATGTGTATTTTCAACACTCCCACTTTTACCGAATATTGTAGTTCCATAGATCTTCAAATTTGTTATAAATATTTCTTTACAATTCTTTAACATTCATCATCGATCTAAACATTATAAATTTTTGTTTTGGTAATGATTTGGTTAAGATATCGGCAATTTGGTTCTCCGCTGGCACATAGAGAAGTTCAAACCGGTCTTCAGTCCATTTTTCCCTTATGAAGTGATACCGCACATCAATAAGTTTAGTTCGTCTGTGGAATTCTGGGTTCTTGATAAGTCGAATTGCTCCTTGATTATCCATCAGAAGCGTTGGCTTCAGCTCGCAGCTACCCATTAATGTTGAAAGTAAATCCTTAACCCATAGAAGTTCTTTCAACGCTTCAGATGACGCAATGTATTCGGATTCGGTTGTTGAGAGCGCTACCGACCTTTGTTTCTGTGATGACCAGGATATAGGCGCCGAACCAGCCATGAATACAAAACCACTAGTTGAACGCCTCGTGAGCATATCGCCAGCATAATCAGCATCGCTATAACATGACAAAGAAAGATTACTATTGTGTTGAAAATATATACCAAAGTTTTGAGTTCCCAGTAGATATTTGAAGATTCTTTTGACCATTCTAACATGTTGTTGAGAGGGGTTCTCCAAGTGCTGACTAACTTTGCTGACCGCGAAGCAAATATCTGGTCGCGTTCCTGTAGCTAGGTACATCAAGCTACCTACAGCTTGTCGGTAAGGGTAGATACATCCAGAAGTCGCTGATTTCTCATCCAAGTCACTAGTCGAACAATCCATCGGGGTAGAAACAGGTTTTGCATCTAACATATAGTATCGTTCCAACACCTTCCAAGCGTACTTTGATTGATTCAGGTGAATAGATCCGTCTTTTAAGCGTTTTATTTCCAGTCCTAGGAAACAGTCTGCATTACACGCCTTAACTTCGAATTTTTTTTGTAGATAATCCAACAACTCTGTTATTTTCTCATCACTGGGGGCCGCAACTAGACCATCATCAATGTAAATTGCAACAATAATATTTTCGTTGCAGAAAACACATTGATCAGCCGAAGTCGCCTTAAGTTTGAAATCCTTCAGGAATCTTGTAAAGGTTCTATTCCAACATCTTGAACCTTGTTTAAGTCCGTAAAGTCCCTTTTGAAGTCTGCATACCCTTCTAGTTCCATCTTCGAAACCCTTTGGCTGCAACATGAAAATTTCCTCATTTATTTCGCCATGAAGAAAAGCTGTCTTGATGTCGAACTGTTTAAGTGCTAAATTTGCTTTTGCTGCTATTGCTAAGATGGCCCGTATTGATGTGAATTTAGCCACCGAGCTAAATGTTTCAAAGTAGTCTGTTCCGTAGAGTTGACTAAAACCACGAATTACCAGTCGCGCTTTATATCGTTCACCTTCACCGCCAGGTAAGCTTTTGATTTTGAATACCCATTTGTTGTCGATAATTTTTCGATTTTCTGGTGGATCAACTAGTTTCCACGTGTGATTTTTCAGGAGTGCATCCATCTCTTCTCGCATTGCTTCTTTCCATCTTTGTGATTCCTGGCATTCTATAGCCTGCTCGTATGAAATTGGTTCGAACCTCTGGCTTACAAATGCATGACCTTCTTCCATGATCGTATGATTGGCCAACCCGTTCTTCCTTAACGCGCTTCGCAAACGATCCCGTATGGTGTCACTTCTTGATTCAGGAACATCAATGGGATCCTCCACATCACGAGCGTCCGAGTAAATTTCGTCTTTTTCGTTTGGTTGATTTTTCTGTTCAACTTCCTCAGAGTCTTCGAAAACATCTGGACTTGAAGTTTCTTCAACATCTTGTGCCATGAGGGGAATCCGAATATCCGCGGTATTTTCTTTTCTTATGGTGGCAGCCGATTCGTTGAAAACCACATCTCGTGAGATTTCTAATTTCTTGGTTTCTGGAAACCAGATCCGAAAGCCCTTGATGTCGTCACAATATCCTACAAATATACCCTTTTTTGCTTTAAGATCCAATTTGCGTCTCCTTTGTTGTGGCACATGTATAAATGCCTCGCAGCCAAATGTTCTAAGTGTTCCAAGATCCCAATTTAGCGGTTGTTTATGCCATAATTCGTAAGGTGTCTTGCCATCCATTGGGCTCGGTCCTGCACGGTTTAAAATGTACACAGCCGTGTTAACAGCTTCACCCCAAAGACGAAGACTGAGATTTTTGGAATGTATCATAGTCCTTGCAGCTTCCATAATAGTTCGATTTTCCCGTTCTGCACGACCATTTTGTTCCGGACAGTAGGGAACTGTCCTTTGATGACGAACACCGTGACGGGTTAACAATTCCGAGACATCTTTGTTTATGTACTCCAACCCGTTGTCCGTTCTGAGAACTTTTACTTTTGAACCCGTTTGATTTTCGGTCAGCCGCAAAAACCGATCAATGCATTCGCGTACTTCGCTTTTTTCTTTAATGAGAAAAATTTTCCGAAAATTAGTAAAATCGTCTTTGAAAAGAATAAAATACCGTGCTCCACCAATCGACACTTCCTGCATGGGTCCACATAAATCGGAGTGGATTAATTCACCTGGAGCCGCTCCTTTACTGGTACTTTGGTGAAATGTAGAGCGATGATGCTTACCAACCACGCAGGATTCGCAAAAAAAATCTTTGTTGTCGATGAATTTGATGTTTCTACTCTTCAGGAAATTCCTCACTCGAGTAACGTTTTGGTGTCCCAGTCTTTCATGCCAAACCTCGAGCTTCAAGTTTGCAAAATTGGCCACCCCTTCTTCGCTTAACACGGGTTCTATTACCTGGAACATTAATTTGAAAAGTTTACCTTCGCGCACTCCCACTGCTTTTGTATGGTTGCCTTTGATTAACTCGCACTTGTCCTTGTCTGATTTTAACTGGTAATCCTTGTCCAAGGCACTGCTCGACGAAAATAAATTCACCTTTATATCAGGAACAAAAAGAACGTCCGATAGATGGTTATCCGTCCATTTATTCCCGTCAAAAATTTTTACATTAATATCCCCTTTGCCTAGTGCAAAAATTTTTTCACCGTTTCCAATCCTCACAACACCAGGATTAGCGAATTCGTTAAAATTCACAAACCACTCCTTTCGGCTAGTCATGTGATCGCTTGCCCCAGAATCTAAAAGCCACTCATCAGCACCGGGGATGCCAGCGTCACAAACAAAAGCACTCCCACGTTTTTCACTTTTTCCACTTGTGGATGACCACGTGTTGATGCGTCGATCAGGGCATTCTCTTTTCCAGTGTCCACGTTTTTTACAGATGAAGCATTTTCCGTTAGGCACGTTTTTCTTATTTTTAAAACTATGTTTGGCGATCAATGCGCTGTCCGGTGCAGGTGCCGTTTTTTGTGTTAACGCCATTCTCGACTCTTCCATAATGAGCCTGGCTGTCAAATTTTCCAAGGTTTGTTCTGTTGACGCCGTCGATTCCCATGCTGAGTAGAAATGGCTAAAATTTTGCGGAAGAGTCATCAAAATTTTGGTGACGACCATCGATTCTGAAATAATTTCTCCTGCTTCCTTTAGTTGTTTCACGAGCATTTCAATTTTTGAAATGTGCGTTGCCACATCATCCGTAGGATCTCTTTGGAAGCTGTAGAAACGCTGTTGCAGCAAAAGAATGTTCGAACGGCATTTTTGTTCATACACATTTTCTAGTTTTTGCCACATTTCGCACGCGGTGTTGCAATTCATGATATGAGTCAAGGGCTGCTGCCCGATTGAAGTGGCGATGATTTTTTGTGCCATGCTGTCGTTGCGTCGCCATTTTTGCAAATCAGCTTTAAACTTTTCTTCCGCCTCCCCGACACCACGGACCGGTGAAGGACACTCACCGTTAACTACCTCGAAAAGGTCACTTGCTTTTAAAACAATGCGAGCTTGGAATTTCCACGTGCACCAGTTTTCCGCGTTTTCCAGTCTTTCGATTCTAATTTTTTCAGTTTCCATTCTCACCCACTTTCACACAAAAATATGTCCCGAATACTTTTCCAATAAAATAAATGTTCCGAAAAGCACTTCCTTTTTATTTTTTTTTGTTTAGTGAAATAGCACAGCCCTAAATTCCCTTACTCGTTGATCTGGGCCCATAACCTGTTGAAATTAAACCGAACTACGAAAGACCAAACAGCCTGGTGTTCTAACAGCGAGTGAGTTTTATTCGTGAGATAATTCCTATTCTACCATACAGACTGGTTTTACATTACAGTTATAGTTGGAGGATTTTACACTGGACTACAATATTAAGTAAACCATGTGTATTTTCAACAATTATGATATCGTGAAATAACTCGAAACGGACGTCGCTTCAAAACAAATGGTAACATCGTATCTGATGAAGCGAGAATGATTCTTGGTAGAAGAACAGTCTTATTATTGCCAGTTCTTCAGCTACAATATTGTTTCGTTACAAACAACTTTATTTGGTTGAAGTTTCAGAACAACATTATCATGATTTTTTTCTTAATAATTAACTACTGGGGCGGCATTCCTGATGGTGTCAGCGTGTGAAGAAATTCCCTTGGATAGTTATATTCGCCATTTGAATCTCCCGTAGCTATCGAGTCAGGACTAAAATAAAATTACTTATTTCCAGGAATCATGTCAATGGTTTGATTTTTCATTTCAAGGGCGTGAATAGTATTTGGTTCGTCTATAACTCTTCTAACAATTTCTCAGACAATGATAATTAATTGATGGTACCAAAAATTCCAAAGATCTGATCATTGTCCTCCACCATTTGTAGAGGTTTTTTCAGTTATACCTGCATCAGAAATTCCAACTTCATTCAAAAGCCGTTCGTTATGACAATTTTGTCCTTTACTTCTTAATTCTATTTATTAATTAAAGAATTAATTATATTATGCCCACTTAATTCTATTTATTTTTAAATTCCCTTCCCTTTCCCTTCATTACAAAAAAAAATTCATTTATGCTCATACCTGTTGGTATGAAAAAATTTGAGGGAACAATAAATAAAAGTAACAGACCTTGAACGTAGAAATTATAAATGTGTATTTTCACTATAAGATTACACGTCTGAATACATTGAGTGATATAATGCAACTGCATCATTTCGTTGTCGGCAGAGTCCCGTTCAGTTGGTGGGCGTGTTCTTTCTGATATATAATACTCTCCCGTATCTCATCCGGTCTCACTTACAATCTCCCCCTCGAAAAGATCCCTATTGCTCGTTGGGTCGTTTCGCTCCATTTATTACTTTAACATTCTTGATCGATGAATTTCCTGTTGAGCTTTTCCAAGCGACTTCGTTAGAATATCTGCCATATTCTGGTGTTTGGTCACATATTTCAGTTTAATGCTCTTTTCTCCGAGTTTTTCTCTGACGAAGTGATGTCTAATCGCAATATGCTTCGTTCGTCCCTTACTGATGTAACTCTCGGCGTGTGCAATCGCAGATTGGCTGTCGCTCCAAATCAGCACTGAATCTCAGATGAGAGAATGCAGTCCCATTGACTCTAGTAAGTTTCTCATCCATGTTACCTCTCGAGTACAGTCTGCCAGTGCCATGTACTCCGCCTCCATGGTACTGAGAGCGACGGACGTTTGTTTCGTACTTCTCTAAAATACTGGTGCTTCTCCTAGCATTACTGCGTATCCGCTCATGCTTTTCCTGTCTGACGTAGACGTAGCCCAGTCTGCGTCACAATATGCTGTTAAATTTTGTCCGCTCGCTTGATAAGCCAATTTTAAATGTTTCGTTTCCTTCAAATATCTGAGCACTCTGATTGCTGCGTTCCAATATTGCTCATGATATTGTGTACAAATAAATGTAGGCCTAACGTCCATTGGTGTTGGAAATCCTTTTGCATTTTGCAGTCCGAAACGATTTATCAATTTATTGATGTACTTTTCTGGTGAAAGTGATATACCTCCGTTTATCTCCTCGTGAAACTCGACTCCTAGCAGGCTGGTGAGTTTGCCTAAGTGTTTTATGTCAAAGCACTGACCTAACAATGTCTTTACTTTATGTCTCGTGGCCTCATTTTCGGCAATTGTAACCATGTCATCAACATAGACTGTCAATATCGCCTTTCCATACTCTGTCTTTATTTCGTATACACATGGGTCCACTTTGTTTCGTTTGAAACCCTTCTTGGTGAGAGATTCGTTCATGTGTTCATTCCAATATCTCCCGCTCTGGTTCAATCCGTAAATTGATTTCCTCAGTTTGCATTCCTTGTGTTCATTTTCCTTTTTGATGAATCCTTCAGGCTGTTCCATGTATATGGTCTGTTCCAATTTGCTGTGCAGATATGCACTCTTTACATCATATTGATCGAGTATCCAGCCCTTCTCGATCCCTGCCGCTACCAACAGTCGTATTGTCTCGAAATTTGATACCGGTGCATATACTTCATAATCGATGCCCTTCTTCTGTGTACAGCCTTTTGCTACTAGTCGTGCTTTCCATCGATATGCATCTCCTAATTGTTTCTTGGCGTAAACCCATCTGCATCTTATTGGCGTCGCATCCGCTGGAATATCTACGAGTTCCCATGAATCGTAATTCATCAATGATTGGTATCCTTCATTCATTGCTTCAAGCCATTGTACCACCTCTGCGGATTTTGTTGCTTCCTGATAAGATGATGGTGTGTCATCTTTACTGATTGTCAATCCGGCTATTATGTCGCTCGAGTCGTCCGATATTTCTATCAGATCCTCAAAGTCCGACGAGTGGCATGAGTAATCGGATTCTGACGCTGCCGGTATATTGGGTGCTCTAATCAACTGGTGTCCCTTTCTCTCTGGACATTTGGGCGTATGAGAACATTTTCTATTCTGCTGCTTGTGGTTATCCCTACCAGTATGCATGCATCCCGATATCCTGTTGTCTTTCTATTCGGGCGTAGTCTCGTACTGGTGATCTCTACTGTTTCTTCTTCTCTTCTCTCTGCATCCTCGTCGTCTTCGCGTCTCCCATGACGGATGTTCCCTTGTTCTTGTGGTTCTGTTATCTCGATAACTCCAATTGCTTCTGATGATGGCGATGGCAGACTGATCGTTTTGTTGTTTGTCAATTCCTCGTTTGTTGCGTCCGATCCAACATTTGTCTCATCCGACTTCTTATCTTCGTCGGAGCTATCGTCATTTGTTTCGAAAATTTGCTCCTGCGGTGCACGAACTTGGCATTGTTCGCTTATCTCTTTCGTAGTTTCGTTGATGTGTGACGTTGCTCGGAAAATTCAATCTCTTGATTCTTTTATTTGCCTTCCTTCGTTCATCCAAATGCGATATCCTCTGCCTCGCTTGGCCGATAAGTCTCCCCTTTCCGCTCTGGGTGAGAGCTTGGATTTCCTTTCTGCATTTGGAATGTGTACATAAACGTCGCATCCTATTTCACGGAGATAACTCAAGTTCGGTTTTTTTCCAGTCCATAGTTCGTACGGCGTTATCTTGTTACTCTGTTTCTCACGTGTACTGCAGTGTCCACCAATTCAGCCCATGCCGCCTTCGGCAATTCAGTTTTGTGTAATGTTGCGCGCACTAAATCTAGTAATGTCCTGTTTAGACTTTCCGCTATTCCGTTTTGCTGAGGTGTGTGTATCATTGTCGTCTCGTGTATGATACCCTCCACTTTGCAGTATTCCTTCCACTTGTTTGAACAGAATTCCATGCCATTATCGGTCCTGAGTCGTTTCAGCTTTTTGCCTGTTTGGTTCTCTGCCTCTGCTAGCCATGATTTGAATTCGTTGAAAGCTTGACTCTTGTTCCTCAGCATGCTCACGTGGACGAATCTGCTTGCATCATCTACAATACTCATCATATATCGGTTTCCTCCCCAACTCTCCACGTCGACTGGCCCCATCAAGTCCATGTGCACCAAATTCATGGTAGAAATGACATTTCCAGTTTCTCCTTGCGATTTTCTTCCCTTTGGAAACGGTTGTCTCGTTGACTTTCCAGCTAAGCAATCGTCGCACTGCGTCGGTATCTCGTCCTTTACTGTAAGTCCTATCACGGCGTCTCCCTTGGACATCTCCATGATTTTTCTCGTTTTCACAGTAAGTATTCCATAGTCCAATCCTGGAGCTAATATTGTATTCGGTGCTAGAAAATCTGTGATTCTTGCGGAGGTGTCTTAGACTCGCAGATTTGCAGTACCTTTGCCCATTGTCGGTGTCGTACTCCCATCTGCCATAGTGACTTCGTCACTTTTTCCTTTAAGTAACTCAGAAAAAAACTTTTCGTTTGGCGTCATATGGTGTGTCGCTCCTGAATCAATTATCCAGGTGTCACGGTTCATCTTCACGGATCCGTGCGACGCATTCAGAACTACCAGGTTGGAGTTGACGTGTTCCCCCGGCTTTTTCTTCTTCTCTGGACAAAATCTAGCAATATGCCCAATATATATATGATAATTCAAACAAAATAATTCGAGCAAAATAAGTAATAATATACATATTTAAAATAATTTCGATTAGGTTTAGGTTTAGGTTTTCAGGGTGGAGTGTTCACACCGATTGTACGATCCACTCCCACTCGGAGGCCAGATGGCCCATTGTGATGCCCTTTAGTTTTGAAAAAACCCCTTCCTCTCCTATCGCTTTTTCCTTTTGTCTTCTGCTCTGAGGCATTTCCACGTTTGAGCAAAGTTCCTTACTTGTTGGACGTCCATGGCTCCTACATCCCCCATCCCTCTGAAGGATTCACTTCCCAGTGTGAGCCGCCGACTTTCGGCTAATGCTGGGCAGGAGCATAAAAGGTGTTCCACAGTCTCCTCTTCCTCGTAGCACTCCTTACAGAGACTGTCGTTTGCGAGCCCCCACCTTTGGAGGTTTTTCCCAACCGGACAGTGTCCTGTAATGACCATTGTGGTGGTCCGCACCGAGGTCTTTGTTGCTCTTAACAAGCCCGCCGTTCTTACCTCATCAATTCTGGGCCACAGTTGCCTTGAGTTGAAGCAGTCGTCTCTGTTGCTCCATCTCTTGCTGTGTTGTTCCCGAATTATCCTGTCTATGGAATCTTTCAACAATCTCATCTGTGGCTTTGTGGAGTTAGCTTCTTCAGCACTGTGAATTTCGGTTCCGATCCTTGCCAGTTTATCCGCCCGTATGTTCCCTTCCACATGGCTGTGTGCGGGTACCCAACAGAGGCTGACTTTGTCTCGGATCCAGGACAGTGCTTCCCTGCAACTCATCACTGCCTTTGACTTGATTGTCTTAGATTCCAGCGATCTAAGAGCCGCTTGACTATCGCAGTAGATTGTGACTTTCCGAATTTCTTCGCTAGTCAGCTGTGTTAGTCTTGCTGCTCTCTCTATTGCGTTGATTTCCGCTTGCAGTATACTACAGTCTTTATTGAGTCTATGTGACTCTTCGACTTGTAGTATCTCCGAGTATAGGCCGACCCCAGTCCCCATTTCAGTTACTGAGCCGTCCGTGAATATGCTTATTCCTCCTCTGTTCAGGATGTGACCTTTGTCCCACTCATCTCTGGTTGGGATTTTGATCTCTAACTCCTCCCCAAACCATTGCCTTGCCACCATGTAGTCCGTGTGCTGTCGTAGCACTCCGGCTTCCACGGCGCCTCCCATTTTCAACATCTCTTCCAGTATACTAGCATGACCCCGGTCTGTGTGCCTCCATTGTTTTGTTTCCCTCAACCTGAGGGCTGCTTTGGCTGCCAGACCTTTTGTAAAGAGGTCTAACGGTTGCAAGCTTAACATCGCCTCTAGCGCCGCTTGAGGTGTGCTCTTAATAGCTCCCGTTATGCTTATCGCTGCTAGTCGCTGTACCTTTCCCAACATCTGTTTATTAATCTCCTTGTCCATGGCTTTCCACCATACAAGGGCTCCATACGTGATAATGGGTCTGACGATCATTGTGTAGATCCACTGTATGATCCGTGGCTGTAGACCCCATTTCCTACCAAACATCTTCCTACATGTGTAGAGAGTGTTTATTCCTTTTTTCATCCTTTCCTCCACATTTCTTTTCCAAGTGAGTTTAGAGTCCAGGATGACTCCTAAGTACTTTGCCTCTCTCGAGAGATCTAGTACTTGTCCTTTCACCTTTGGTAGTCTGACCTGCGGTGTCTTATATCTTCTGGTGAAGAGAACAAGCTTCATCTTTTCAGGATTTATCCCTAGCCCGTTCTCCTCTGCCCATTTATTTGTCTCCCCTAAGGCTTCACCCATGGTGTCGCATATCGTTTGTAGGTCTTTGCCAGTTGTCAGTATGACAACGTCATCTGCGTAGGCGGTGACCCTTATTCTTTTACTCCTGAGGTCTTTTAAGATCGAGTTTATTACGATCAACCACAAAAGTGGGGACATTACCCCTCCTTGTGGTGTGCCTCTGGTCGCCCGTCTTCTAATCTTGTTATCCCCCACTTCTGTACTGATAATTCTGCTGTTTAGCATACTTATTATCCAGTGCGTTATGGTGGCCTCCACGTTCAACTTCTCTAATGCCTCCCTTATTGCATTGGTCTTTACGTTGTTGAAGGCTCCCTCTATGTCCAGGAACGCCCCTAGGGCATATTCCTTTTGCTGGAGGGATTTTTCAATCGTTCCAACCACTTCATGCAGCGCACTTTCCACCGATTTACCTTTGAGGTAGGCGTGCTGTGCTATACACTCCTCCTCTATTTTGGTCTTCTGCTTAATGTAAAGGTCCAAAAGCCTCTCCATTGTCTTTAATAGGAACGAGGAGAGGCTTATTGGCCTAAAGTCCTTTGGTGTGGTGTTGCTTGACTTCCCCGATTTGGGTATGAAGGCAACCCTTACCTCTCTCCATGTTCCAGGGATGTATCCTAAAGATAAACAGCCCTGAAAGATGCTCGTCAGTACATCTGCTATGCTGCCTATCGAATTTTGCAGCATGGCTGGTGTGATTCCATCCGGTCCCGCAGATTTATATGGCTCGAATGTTTTCACCGCCCATATTACCTTCTCCTTGGTGATGGCGTCTCTTATAATTACCTCCTTTGGACTAATCCTGATCGTTGGGTTCTCATCCTCGCCCCATGTTGTCAGGCAGCCCGGGAAGTGGGTCTCCATCAGCAGCTCTAGTGTCTCAGAAGTAACTCAGAAAAAAACTTTTCGTTTGGCGTCATATGGTGTGTCGCTCCTGAATCAATTATCCAGGTGTCACGGTTCATCTTCACGGATCCGTGCGACGCATTCAGAACTACCAGGTTGGAGTTGACGTGTTCCCCCGGCTTTTTCTTCTTCTCTGGACAAAATCTAGCAATATGCCCAATATATATATGATAATTCAAACAAAATAATTCGAGCAAAATAAGTAATAATATACATATTTAAAATAATTTCGATTAAGTCAGAAGTAAAATTAGCGCGTTTGCTTGTAGGTTCTGGTTCGATCACCCAAGTCAAGCAGTGACGATCGTGGTTAGTACATACATGGGGGACGTTTTGAGAACATGGCGTTTTTATATATATGTACAAAATATTTATATGTACAAAATAATTAAATAATACAATAAATTAGTTGACATAAAAATTAAACAATTTGAGCAAGAAAAGTTATAATATACACTACCGCTCAAAAGTATTTGGCCACTTGCACTTTGTTTAAAATTTCCAAAATTATACAAGTATTATTTATTTAGGTTTCATTGTTTGGAGATGATTTTAAAACTTTCATTGATAACACAAATCCTTACAACGCACGGATATTCCCCCCTCCCCCGGTCATAACACCAAAACGGTGTAATTATGGGATTCTGAATCCTTAAGTGTAATTATTGTTTCCATCAAATATTTGACTAATAAACATGAACCATATTTGAAGTAGTTACTGAAAATGATTTCCCATTAGTTGTTTGATGTCATTTGACCAGAAAACACATGACCTTTAGTGGAAATTTCTGTTACGCCAAATACTTTTGAGCGGTAGTGTAAGTGTAAATGGCATCGGGAACTTCAGGTGCGGCAACATAAAAAAATTGTGCAGTACAGAAAAAACCGCTTTGTCATAATTTTCGTAATTTTTTCAAAAACTTGTGTGTACAGTTTATCATATAATAGCCACCGGGCGCGTCCACGGGTTGCGGATAGTGGAAGTCCAGGGGAAATTTTTCTTGGATCGTCGAGGAATAGGCAGAAGAGTACAGTTTGAACTCGGGAAGCTCAATACTCGGCCGCGGACAATGGGAGGACCCCCCTTTTCAAATATGGAGGGTTTGAGTAAATTACAAATTACCCCAGGTGGTGCGGCGACTCAGTCGTCAAATCCATCCACCTCTTCGGAGGTGGCCGTGCCCCATTCGGATTCTGGGGGGGGCACACTCAAGCCTGTGGCAGCAACGACGGTGGAACACTTGGCCAGCGTTGCGGTGGATGCTACAAGTGGGAGGCAACAAGGCACAGGTGGGTCGTTTAGCCTCTCTACAGGCCTGGAGACAAAGGTTCAAACTGACGACGGCATGTCCGTCAACAGTACAGGAACCATCGACTCTGAGGCCGAAAAGAGATTGCTGGGCGAGACTACCGAAGCCAAGGCCTCTGAGAAGAAGAAGAGGAAGCCGACCAAGGCGCAACTGTCCCTTAAGAGGAACAAAAGTGCCAAGGCCAGCTTGAAGAAACTCTTGCTAAGGAAGTCCGAAGAGCTCTCTGATAAGGAGAAGGGCTACTTAGCAAGAAACAGGAGGATTGTCGCCGATTTCGAGAAGAATATCGCTTCGCAGAAATTGGGGACAATCGTTGAGGAGCTCCCAGGACCGGCACAGGACCGGAGCTAGGGGTAAGAGCGCCAAACTACAGCGGTCCAATGCTGTTGCCTACTCACCCTCAGGAAAACCTCCACAGCCGACTTCTCAAAAGAAAGCTAAAAGGGAGCGATCCAACGAGGAGGAGGAGAAAACACCAAAAAAGGCCAAAACCTCGTCGGTAGACCAAGCGCCCACCGATTGTCAGATGGCTATCATAGATCGATCAGATCTAGATGGCAAAATATCTGGCGAAAGGTGGGAAATGGTCGAGACGAGGCTTCTGTACGCGATGGCGAGCGAGCAGAGTTGCTCGATGGAGAAGTTGTCCTTCGAAGGAGCAAGCTGGCACAAGGGAGTCAAGGTCATTGGCTGCTCGGGGAGAAAATCCGTTGATTTTCTGAGCCGTGTAGTCGAGGGCCTTGGCGAACTGTGGCCAGGAGCCAAATTGGAGGTAATTCCGAAATCGGAGCTACCACTGCGGAAATTGGCGCTATTGTGGATTCCTCCCCCACTAGTGGAGGACGAAGCCACAATGAAGTTGATTTCCAGGCAGAACGGTCTGGACACGAGCAAATGGAGAATTATCTCCTCCAGCAAGTGTCCAAACGGAGTTGGCAAGGACCTTGTCGTAACGGTAGACGACTTGTCCTTCGCCAAGTTAAAAGATTCAAAAGGAAGCATCAAATTCGGCTTTAGTGCAGCAAAAGTGAGGCTTCCCAATGAATCCAAGAGCGGCACCGAGGAGGCTGCAAGCAGTGCAAAGTAATTTGCACCACTGCGAAGCGGCCACCGAGGATTTGATGCTGTATATGGAGGCAAATGGAGTAGACGTGGCCTTAGTCCAGGAACCGTGGCTCTCAGGGGACAAAATCCGAGGACTTAGGTCAAAAAACTATAGTCTACTTCACTCAAGCACAACAGGTAAAAAAAGAGCGTGTATAGTAGCAAAGAGATCATTAAACCTCACTCTACTTTCACAGCACAGCACAAATGACTTGGTGGTGGCAGTACTAGAGGAGAGGGGCAAAACCAACCTGCTCCTGGCCTCAACGTACATGCCATACGAGGAAGGAGACCCCCCATCAGCAGCGGTCCGGGCCCTGGTACAAGAGGCCGAAGTTAGAGGATGGCACATGGTGATGGGATGTGACGCAAATGGTCATCACGTCCAATGGGGAAGCAGTGACATCAACAGAAGGGGTGAGTCAATTTTAGAGTTTATAATTTCTACCAACCTAACTATTTGTAATCGGGGTGACACACCCACTTTTACTAACAAAATTAGGGAGGAGGTAATAGACCTTACATTGGCCACTAACACTATTAACGTAAACGTAGAAAACTGGAGAGTTTCTCCCGAGCACTTCGACATTAACCGGAAGGTTCAGGTAGGAAAACCCTACAGGAATCCAAGGAACACGGACTGGAATAGATTTTCCACCGAAGTGGAGAAGGCAATGAAAACAAAGAGCACACAGTGCTTCGGTACCTATCTCCACACGGTGGCGGACCTGGAAAAGTCCGTAAAACAACTTTGCGAGACTTTGCTAAAAGCCTTCCAGAAAACCTGCCCAATAAGCAGAGCTCGAAGGGAAACCAATAAGTGGTGGAACAAAGAGCTCAAGCAACAGAGGGACGCTACTAGAAGGCTCTATAACAAGGCAAAGAAAAGTAAAGAAGAGGAGGACTGGGCTAATTACAAGCGCAGTTTTAACGAGTATAAGAATAAGATAAGAAAGGCAAAATGGGACTCATTGGTCGACTTCCTTAACTCTATAGGGGACGTGAACGAGGCCTCAAGGTTCAGGAAAATTCTTTCCAAAGACGCTATAGTCACGGGAAACCTGAAGAGGCCAAATGGCTCATGGACGGAGTCGAGCAAGGAGACACTAGAACTGCTGATGGAGACTCACTTCCCGGGCTGCCTGACAACATGGGGCGAGGAAGAGAGCCCAACGATCAGGATTAGTCCAAAGGAGGTAACTATAAGAGACGCCATCACCAAGGAAAAGGTAATATGGGCGGTGAAAACATTCGAGCCATACAAATCTGCGGGGCCGGATGGAATCACACCAGCCATGCTGCAAAATTCGATAGGCAGCATAGCGGAGGTACTGACGAGCATCTTTCAGGGCTGTTTATCATTAGGATACATCCCTGAAACATGGAGAGAGGTAAGGGTTGCCTTCATACCCAAATCGGGGAAGTCAAGCAACACTACACCAAAGGACTTTAGGCCAATAAGCCTCACCTCGTTCCTATTAAAGACAATGGAGAGGCTTTTGGACCTTAACATTAAGCAGAAGACCAAAATAGAGGAGGAGTGTATAGCACAGCACGCCTACCTCAAAGGTAAATCGGTGGAAAGTGCGCTGCATGAAGTGGTTGGAACGATTGAAAAATCCCTCCAGCAAAAGGAATATGCCCTAGGGGCGTTTCTAGACGTAGAGGGAGCGTTCAACAACGTAAAGACCAATGCAATAAAGGAGGCATTAATGGAGCTGAAAGTGGAGCCCACCATCACGTACTGGATAATAAATATGCTAAAAAGCAGAATTATCAGTACAGAGACGGGGGAACACAAGATCAGAAGACTGGCGACCAGGGGTACACCACAAAGAGGGGTGATATCCCCACTCTTGTGGTTGATCGTAATCAACTCGATCCTAAAAGATCTCAGGGGAAGGAGAGTTAGGGTCACCGCCTATGCAGATGACGTAGTTATATTGACAACAGGCAAAGACCTATAAACGATCTGCGACACCATGGGTGAAGCTTTAAGAGAAACGAGCAACTGGGCGGAGAGAAATGGCCTAGGGATAAACCCGGAAAAGACGAAGCTAGTTCTCTTCACCAGAAGGTATAAGATACCAAAGCTTAGACTACCAAAGGTGAAAGGACGGGTACTAGACCTCTCTAGAGAGGCGAAGTACTTGGGAGTCATCCTGGACTCTAAACTCACTTGGAGGAGTAACGTGGAGGAAAGGATGAAAAAAGGAATAAACGCTTTCTACACATGTAGGAAAATGTTTGGTAGGAACTGGGGTCTGCAACCAAGGATCATACACTGGATCTACACAACGATTGTCAGACCCATTGTCACATATGGAGCCCTTGTGTGGTGGAAAGCCATGGACAAGGAGACAAACAAACAGATGCTGGGAAAGGTGCAGCGACTAGCAGTGATAGGTATAACGGGAGCGATAAAGAGAACACCTCAGGCGGCGCTGGAGGCAATCTTAAATTTGCAACCGTAAAGCCGACCTATTTGTAAAGGGCCTGGCAGCCAAAACAGCCTTACGGTTGAGGGAAACGAAACTGTGGAGGCACACAGGCCAGGGGCATGCTAGTGTGCTGGAAGAGATAGTAAAAATGGGAAGCACCGTGGAAACTGGAGTGCTACGACAGCGCACAGACTACATGGTGGCAAAGCAATGGTTTGGGGAGGAGCTGGAGATCAAAATCCCAACCAGAGAGGAATGGGAAAGTGGTTCCATTTTTGAAAAAGACGAGATAAGCGTCTTCACAGACGGCTCAGTAACGAAAACGGGGACTGGAGTCGGATTATTCTCGGAGATACTAGAGGTCAAGGAGTCACACAGACTCAACAAAGGCTGTAGTATATTGCAGGCGGAAATTAACGCGATAGAAAGAGCAGCAAGACTAAAGCAGCTGACCGACGAAGAAATTCAGAAGGTCACAATCTACTGCGACAGCCAGGCTGCTCTTAGAACACTGGAATCTAAGACAATCAAGTCAAAGGCGGTGATGAGTTGCCGAGAAGCACTATCCTGGATCCGAGACAAAGTCAGCCTCTGTTGGGTGCCCGCACACAGCGATGTGGAAGGGAATCTACAGGCGGATAAACTGGCAAGGATCGGAACCGAAATTCATAGTGCTGAAGAAGCCAACTCTACAAAGCCAACGATGAGGTTGTTGAAAGATACCATCGACAGAGTAATTCGGGAACAACATGGCAATAGATGGAGCAGCAGAGATGACTGCTTCAACTCAAGGCATTTGTGGCCCAGAATTGAGGAAACAAGAACGGCGGGCTTGTTAAGAGCAAAAAAGGCCTCAGTCCGGACCATCACAATGGTCATTACAGGACACTGTCCCGTCGGGAGAAACCTCCAAAGGTGGGGGCTCGCAAGCGACGGTCTCTGTAAGGAGTGTGACGAGGAAGAGGAGACAGTGGAACATCTTTTGTGCTCCTGCCCAGCATTGGCCGATAGTCGGAGGCAAATACTGGGGAGCGAATCCTTCACAGGGTTGGAGGAAATAGGGGTCATGGATGTTCAACTATTGAGGAACTTTGCCAAGGGGTGGAAATGCCTCAGGACAGAGGAAAAAAGGATCAAGAAATAGGAGAGGGGGGGATAGCGAAATATAAGGGGTATCACAATGGGCCATCTGGCCACCGAGTGGGAGTGGATCGCACAATCGGTGTGAACACTCCACCCTGCTAACCTAACCTAACCTATTGGCTCTCAACAAGGTGGTCTCACCACGCACCATGAGTGACATGAGGCCTATTGCTCTTTTAAGCTGTTTGACCTAAATTCTCGAGAAACTTATATATCAGCAGTTAAATGCTTATCTCGAGACGCGATGCTTAATGGATCCAAATCAAACAGGCTATAGAACTGGGCATAGCACGCAGACTACCCTGTTGTAGCTGACGGATGATATAAGTTATGGAATGGATCGAAAACAAGTCACATTGCTGGTGCTTTTCGATTTCAGCAAAGCGTTCGACTCGGTATGCCATGTGACGCTGCTAAGGAAGATTAAAAATATCGGTTTAGTTGCATCAGCAGTTAAGTGGATAGCTTCATATCTATCAGGTCGTGAGCAGGCTGTACTTGGCACCGATAGGGGTTTTTCATCCTTGACCTCATTAAATAAGGGAGTTCCACAAGGCTCTGTTCTTGGACCACTTCTCTTCTCGTTATATGTTGCTGATATTGCTCATGGTTATAACTCGTGTGTCCACCATCTAAGTCCATTTCAGAAAATGAAATTTGTGTCCCATCGCCGAAATTTTGTTTTACCTCCTCCCTTTCCCCTTATTTCTACGACCCCTTCCCCATATTAATTTCAAACTAGTTGACATCAACTAGCAGACAAATTTCGCTCTCAGAGCGCACAAAATATGCACTCACCCAAAAGCTCTTTGTCTGCTAGTTTGGAATTTTTGGTGCCGACTCGTTGTATGGAAATAAGACATCTGGATTGTCTGTGGAAGAATTCACATCTCTCATCATTCAAATTGAAGCACTACTAAACTCATGCCCACTTGAACCTCTAACTAATGATCCTGATGATCCGATGGCTCTCACTCCAGGACATTTTCTCATCGGAGGCGCCTTAAGCATCCTTATCTGAACCATCCCTATTGGGCACTCAAGTTTCACGACTCAACCGGTGGCAACTAATCCAACAAAGAATGCAAAATTTCTGGGATCGGTGGTCATGGTCGTACCTCCAACAACAACACTGCATCTCAAAGTAGCTTAACAAACGCAACGACATCAAGGCTGGTTCCCTGGTCCTTGTTCCAGATGAAAGGCTTCCTCTAACTAAATGGCCATTAGCTAGAGTTCTGACTTTACACCCAGGTCCAGATGGACATTCGAGAGTAGCAACAATTAAAACAGCGACTACGAAACTGACTAGTCCTATCGCCAAGCTCACTATCCTGCCAATCATTACTAATGATGACACTTCTCGACAATCTGAAAACTCAACTCAACAGGTTTACACTCTCGGCACGACAGCATAACAAGACGAAAAGAAGATGATTAACGCTGTTGCTGATGGCGGCCGGAATATTTAAAACTTGAACCAGCCAATCCCACTGATCACGTTCATTTAATCTTATTTTTTAATTGTAAAAATTGTTATAAGTCAAAGTGAGTTTATTATTTATTGAAAGTGATAAAACAAAAACATTTAGATTATTTTTAAACAAATGCAATGAGTTAAAAATTTTAAATTGTAATGATTGAATTGAAAAGATATATAGTATATTGTAATAGTGTGAAGAATTACAAATGTAGTCTTTAGGCCATTAAATAGTCTCCATGTTTGGAAGAGACTTTTAGAACTTCTAAGAGTAAGAAGAAGATTGAAAATGTATGACATGGCGCAGTTGAGCGTCTACTCTGGTTCTGTTAGCATCTCATTTAAGACTGTATCATTTAAATAAATTATTATAACGTCAAACGGTTGCATTTTATTGTTAAATGAACACCGGGCCATAGGACCCGCAGTAGTAGTCTAATAAAGCATCTATTGAATTATTGAATAGTCTACTTCCAAGAAAGTGTATATTACGTATAATTACATTGACTTAACCACGCTAATTATATTGGTGAACCAGACCTTCTTAATAACCTATATTGGTAACCCCGAACACCGAGCGACCCCAACGAAGCCACCCCGGCGAAGCTACTTCTATACGGAAGCACAGACGTAGATGGAGGTAGCACGTGACGAATTGTGAAACAGTTATGATGATTGTGGCTTGTAAAACGCTATGGACGCAACAGAACATTTGGTAATGAATTCTATCGAACATTAATCTGAACAAATCTCAGATTTAGGAGGCCATCCGTGCTCATAGTGTTGAAAATATTATTATTCATTGGACCTTGCAGCTGCTGGACCCCGTAGTTATATTTTGCGGCGTTTGGGTGACAACGTTTTACAAATCACCGCACGGCGACGTCGAAACCTAAGAATTCGTGAAAATCAACTCCATCGAATACTTGACGAAAGGATTCATCAATTGTGAGTATATAAGAAAATTTACCAGCCATACGATTAAACAATGGAAATCATTGATTTTTGTGAATTTGATAATTGAATTTGATTTAAGTAATTTTGCCCTAACATTAAATATTTTTGGTTATTCAAGAAAAGAAAAAAAGAAACATATACGACTTATCGTCTACAGTTTATATTTACGTCAAAAACTCTGAATATATCATATTCTTGGGAGCAAACAAGGAATAATCGCGTAGTTCTATGTAATTTGAAATTTGAACTGGTAGTTAAAATTATTTTCGAACGATTGTTGCGAGACTGACTGGTACCGTGGATATCAGAGGTTGTAGTTTTTCTCCATCGCGAGCCCGAAGAGGGATAATTTATGGTAGCATGACGTCTGACAATGAGGGAGATTCCGTTTCGCAACAAATATCTTTTCAGGAACTCCAAACTCATATTGCAAGTCTAACTTCCCAAGTTGAAACCTTAGTAAAAAATATTCAAGCGCCAAACAAGTCCAAACGTTCGACCGCCGGTAGGTTGTGATGACACAACGGCAGCAGATAAAAAGGCTTTGGAAGAAGGATCAAAACGTAACACAGCTTCCTCAAGTAATCTTCCTCAGACAATTGTCGAGGCAAGACATCGACGCGAATTTTTTAGCTTTTAGCCGTCAGAATCCGAGCGCGTGGTTTAGGGTTACGGAAGAAAGGTTCGAGTATTTAGGCATATCTTGGGACGAGGATAGGTATTGGGTAGTATTAAAATGTTTGGGACCAGCGTTGTTTGACAAGTTACAAGCTTTTATCCCAAGCTTGCGCGTCGGTAATAAATATGTCATGTTAAAAACCGAAATTTTGCGTAAATTAGCGCATTCGGAAGATGATAAGCTCGACGGCCTGCAACGAGAATCCTGTATGGGAAAACGTACCCCATCAGAGTATTTTAATATAGTACAATCGCTTTCAGCGGGCATTTTGTGTCAGGATGCCGCGTTACGTTTTTGGTGGAAGGGTCTGCGACAGACATCGCAATAAAAGCAAGTCGAAAAAGCAAATCCTATCGCGGAATTAAAACGTTGTAGCGAAATCAAAAAATATAACCCCCCTGTTGCTGTAGTCGAACCGGGTTTGAAGTGAAATGAACACGCAATTTGGTCTCGCATCGAAGCACTAGAAAGACGTGAATCACGCTCAGAAAAAAAAGCTGGGGTGTGGCTGTGTCATGGACACGGCCGTGTGTTATACGTGAATACGTTTATGTAACGGGTAATATTTCTCTTCTATTATTAATTATAGGTATGTGATACGAAAAGTACGACACAAATGGCATACAAGATACATCCAGATTTCTGGAAAACGTTAAATCAATACAGGTATTACCTAACGCTGTTGGAGAAGTTTCAATATAAAACAAATTGAACTCGCTGAGCATGAAGTCAGGCAATGAACAGTTTTGTGAGACATCAACATTAAAGTCTCCAACGATAGTTATATAGTATATAGTATGATAATAACTGGTGTAGTAAGATCAGGCTCGTAATAGGGTATAATTTTAGCGATGTTTTTGGAATATATTAACAACGATCGTATCATTAAGAGTTTAATATCTGCTAACGCTGTGCCCGGGTGGATATACACACACCCGAGTATAAATTTGAAGATGCCATTGGCCTTTATTTTTACTAGACAGACATTACCTGCTTTTGGGTCTTTAATTTCCAAATAAATTTCCGAAATGTCAATGTCAACTCTATTACAATCAGTGAAGCTATTGATGTTGCAATATATGGCGACTCCACCAGCTTTGACTTGATGATGATGATACCGCTACCAATTTGTCTGTTCTTAGCGGTTTTACAATATGAAGTCAAATCAAAGCCAGGCACCGAAAAATGGGGATTTTTCACCAAATTTAGCCGATTTTGAATTTCAAAATCGAATTCAATTAACCAGGCTGGCAGAATCGCCAGCAACACAAAAATTTCGCTACGGCACAAAATTGTGCAAAAAACATTGACCATTTCGATGAGAAACAAACGCATGCGGGCGCCACACACACTCTCTCGGTGGGGTGACACCGATCGTTGACGTTCGGTTGCACAATCACATGTACTGGCGAAATTTTTGTGTTGCTGGCGATTCTGCCAGCCTGGCTGTTTGAATTCGATTTTGAAATTCAAAATCGGCAAAATTTAGTACAAAATAACCCCATTTTTCGGCATTTCCCCCTCCACTGCCCGCGATGCGCCACTGATCTCGCTTATCTTAGTGATTTCTTTGATCCTTTATTTATTCAGTGGTATAATTTAATTTCGGATGTAGTGCAGAGATTCGAAGCTACAACGCCAAACTGTATCCCCCGATTTTATCATTAGTTTTTTTGGATTGCCCCCGTATGGTAGCAAATTTAAAGACGTATTCACGTCAAAAATCTATCGAAATCAAATCGGTCTTAAGCAAGTAGGCGTGCTGTATTGTTCAATCGCGAACCTAACAGCAATTGGCTGTGTTGGTATTATTTTAAATTTGTTAGAGACGCTCGCGGTTGTCGCCAGCCTTGTAATTGGAAAAGCAAGCAGGGTGAAGCAACTGCTGGAGGTGTACCTAGATCCCATAGTTCAAAAAAGAGTAGCTCCCACCATTGGCGAGGCGGAATGGTTGGAGACGTCTTCGCTACGCCTTTTTATAACAGTTCGGACATCAGGATTGAAAGATACAGGTGCTGAAGTGTCTCTGTTCCCTGTATATCCAAATTCAAAGGAAAAGCCACATGGCATGCAATAACGCGCTGCGAATAATACAACGATTAATACATGCGGAGCATTGAAACGTACATTCGATTTTGGTTTTTGTCGACTCCTTGAGTGGAATTTTTGGGTAGCTGAGGTACCTTACCCTATTTGAGGCACGGACGCAATTGTCCATTTCGATTTGATTCCTGACCTGAAATGGAAACAGCTCATAGACAATGTAACGCAGTTGCAGGTAACAGGAGTATTGAAAGCTACCGTGAGTCTGATTGATCCACAACATGAATACGCAAGGGTCATGTCAGATTTTCCGCGGGTTTTTGGGTTGGGTCAACCGAACTTTTTTCAGAAACGTGGAATTTTCGGCCACATTTAGACCACCGGTCTTCCTTCAGCTTAAATAGCACGTCGTTTAGCTCCAGAAAAGCTGAGGGCAGTGAAAGCCGAGTTCCAGCACTTATGTAGTACCGGGATTTGTCGTCTGTCTAATAGCCCATGGGCCTCACCCTATGATCTTGTCGAGAAGAAAACTGGGGAGTGGAGAATACGCGGCGACTATAGGCAATTGAACTCAGTGACAATACCGGATAAATATCCTGTTCCGAATTTACATGATTTGGATTTAGAGAACAACGTTGTTTTTAACTCCCTACGTCCTGACCTGGCCGCGAGGCCAATCAGGCAACATATCAGAAGACATATCAGAAGAGAAGAGGTTTTTAAAAGTAAAAAGAAATTCTACATTTCGCCCGTGGAACGGAGAGAATTGATGCTATAACAAATTTTCCCAAACCTCAAACGATCAACGACCTGCGTAGGTTTTTAGACATGATCAATTTCTACCGTCCGTTCCTTCACCATGCTGCTGAGACGCAGTTGGTATTAAACAAACACCTGGGTGACGCTCGAAAGAAAGACATGCTCCCAGTCCCATGTTCGCCTGAATTGGAAGCGGCATTCGAGAAATGCAAATCCGATTTGACCAGTGTATCGTTACTAGCTTATCCGATCGGGGATGCCGAAACACGTATTGTGTGTGATGCATCAGATCTTGCGATAGGCGCAGCTTTAGAGCAAAAATCAGAGGATTCATGGCAACCGCTTGGTTTCTTCTCGCGAAAGTTTGTCGGTCCACAGCTTAATTATTGCACGTATGTCAAAGAGTTGACTGCTACCTTTGAAGCTATTCGGTATTTCAAGTATTTCGTGGAAGGTTGGCAGTTTAAGACTTTTACTGATCACAAACCTCTGGCGTACGCGTTGATGCAAAACCCCGAACATGCCACAGCACATCGTCGTTGACAACTGTCTTATATAGCGGAGTTTCCCTCGGAAATTTGTTATTTGCCGGGAGAGGAGAACGTAGTAGCAGATTCTTTTTCGCGCATTGATGCCGTAGTTATTTCATCAATTCAATACTTCCCGAGTGTGCTTTAAGGTAGGGAGACCAAACGGCGGAAGCACACTCGGGAATTGGACGAACAAGTGAAGTATAGAAAGACTTGCATATAGAGGAGTCGGCAAACTGCCTATTGTAAATAACAATTTATTTAATTATAGTTAAATAGTTTATTTACAATTCTGAGATTTTTATTTTACTTTATCAAGTGGATGTTAAGCGATTTTGTTTCTACTACCGAAGCAAGATTTTTTTTTCTAAAATATATATTGAGAGTGAAGCAGTTTGTGTTTACAGAGCTATCTACACTGCTTAATGACGGCAACTTACAAGTAGGCGCTAGATTTAAATTTTAGTTTTCGTATTGTTAGTTTAAAATTTATTTCTACACATCTAGCATATTCCAATACCTATACCACCTAAGAATGAACCCAATCATACCACTAGCCCTGCGAACCACGTAGTCGATGTGGTGCGTCAAAGAGAGCAATGTGTCTATGTAGACACCAAGGTATTGGACAAATCTCACCAAGCAAATGACAGAGCTATTGATATTGAAGCTCTGGGGCACAAAGTCACGCTCATGGAGAAACATACATGCTCACACTTGGGGGTGTTTCGCGTGAGGTTGCTTCACCAAAGCAATTCAGGTCGTTTTGCAAAAGCCGGGCGTTTGATGGATAGCATATGTTATTGAAGATTTTTGTTTCATCAGCATACCTTAGAAAGCGCTACAAGTACGACATACGAAAGGAACTTTTAAATAAAATTGGAGCGAAAAGTATAAATTTCAATTGCAGAACCACTACGCGCTGACGTTGAGTAATAAAAATTCGACAAAGACTCATCATCTGATGAGGAATTCAGATAGATAGATAGATAGATAGATAGACATTTATTTTATGTACAAATTGTACAAATTTATAAAGTTATACTAGTTGAAGTAAAAAAGAATACAAAAACTTCTTAAAGAAAAAATAAACAGAACGCGTAAGCTATGTATATAATACAAATGTGTCTATGTCTAACAAATCTTAAAAAGCGAAATGTTGTGAAAGTGAAACTTAACAATATTCAAAAATTGAAAAAAGAAAAAAATTCAAGACTATAAATAAATAAAAAGCAAATAAAAGCGCAATAAGTGAAAGAAACACTTCATGCACGTTATTAGCCTTCCAGCAGCACAAATGATTCCTAATAAGAAACAGCAGCAAAAGAGGTCCACTCCCCGGCCGCTACGATATTGAAGGTTGGCCCGATTCTAACATGAGAAGATGTTCGTACATTCGTTTTTTGAAACCTCTGAGCGTGTCACTGTCTCTTATCGTAGGCGGTATTGAGTTCCACAGAAATAAGGATGTGACAAAGACGGATTTTTGTAGGAAAGCTTGTCTGAAGGATGGTGTACACAGTGGTGCTCTGTCACCTCTCACGGGTCTGCTGCTTTCGTTATTGATGTAGCGGTTGTAAAGATATTCGGGATTTTTGGTCGAGAAGATGCGGTATAATAGCGAAGCGCTGAAGAAATCACATTCTCCTCCCCCAGCCGAGAGATGATCGGTATGCCGTAATATGATCCCGTTTTCTGATCCCATAAATATATCTGATGCCAGAATTCATCAAACTTGGAGCTTATTTTCAAGTTCTTGCGAGAGATCGCACCAGACCAAAGAGCAGTAATCTTGTATTGGAAAAAGCAGTGTTTCAATCAGGTGTTTGCGAAGAAAGAGATTTGTGCTCTTCCTGAAGAAGTTTAGGCGGTATTGCAATGCATACGCCTTGTGTCGCATATTTCCCACTTGCTCTTTCCAATTAAATTTCGCATCAAGCACAACACCAAGACTTCGCACTGAGGACTCGAACTTTATGAGCGTTTGACCTAAGACTATCCCATATGTGTCCATTTTCGACAGCTCATTGATGTAGTAATGAGAGCCGATCACTATTGCTTTTGTCTTAGATATGTTAAGCTTAAGATGGTTACGGCCCGCCCAGTTTTCAATAATCCTAGCATGTACATTCATCATGTCTACATAAAGTGGCAGCTCATCGAGCGGAAAAGTGACATACAGCTGCAGGTCGTCTGCATATATTAGATGGTGGACACACGAGTTATAACCATGAGCAATATCAGCAACATATAACGAGAAGAGAAGTGGTCCAAGAACAGAGCCTTGTGGAACTCCCTTATTTAATGAGGTCAAGGATGAAAAACCCCTATCGGTGCCAAGTACAGCCTGCTCACGACCTGATAGATATGAAGCTATCCACTTAACTGCTGATGCAACTAAACCGATATTTTTAATCTTCCTTAGCAGCGTCACATGGCATACCGAGTCGAACGCTTTGCTGAAATCGAAAAGCACCAGCAATGTGACTTGTTTTCGATCCATTCCATAACTTATATCATCCGTCAGCTACAACAGGGTAGTCTGCGTGCTATGCCCAGTTCTATAGCCTGTTTGATTTGGATCCATTAAGCATCGCGTCTCGAGATAAGCATTTAACTGCTGATATATAAGTTTCTCGAGAATTTAGGTCAAACAGCTTAAAAGAGCAATAGGCCTCATGTCACTCATGGTGCGTGGTGAGACCACCTTGTTGAGAGCCAATAGGTTAGGTTAGGTTAGCAGGGTGGAGTGTTCACACCGATTGTGCGATCCACTCCCACTCGGTGGCCAGATGGCCCATTGTGATACCCCTTATATTTCGCTATCCCCCCCTCTCCTATTTCTTGATCCTTTTTTCCTCTGTCCTGAGGCATTTCCACCCCTTGGCAAAGTTCCTCAATAGTTGAACATCCATGACCCCTATTTCCTCCAACCCTGTGAAGGATTCGCTCCCCAGTATTTGCCTCCGACTATCGGCCAATGCTGGGCAGGAGCACAAAAGATGTTCCACTGTCTCCTCTTCCTCGTCACACTCTTTACAGAGACCGTCGCTTGCGAGCCCCCACCTTTGGAGGTTTCTCCCGACGGGACAGTGTCCTGTAATGACCATTGTGATGGTCCGGACTGAGGCCTTTTTTGCTCTTAACAAGCCCGCCGTTCTTGTTTCCTCAATTCTGGGCCACAAATGCCTTGAGTTGAAGCAGTCATCTCTGCTGCTCCATCTATTGCCATGTTGTTCCCGAATTACTCTGTCGATGGTATCTTTCAACAACCTCATCGTTGGCTTTGTAGAGTTGGCTTCTTCAGCACTATGAATTTCGGTTCCGATCCTTGCCAGTTTATCCGCCTGTAGATTCCCTTCCACATCGCTGTGTGCGGGCACCCAACAGAGGCTGACTTTGTCTCGGATCCAGGATAGTGCTTCTCGGCAACTCATCACCGCCTTTGACTTGATTGTCTTAGATTCCAGTGTTCTAAGAGCAGCCTGGCTGTCGCAGTAGATTGTGACCTTCTGAATTTCTTCGTCGGTCAGCTGCTTTAGTCTTGCTGCTCTTTCTATCGCGTTAATTTCCGCCTGCAATATACTACAGCCTTTGTTGAGTCTGTGTGACTCCTTGACCTCTAGTATCTCCGAGAATAATCCGACTCCAGTCCCCGTTTTCGTTACTGAGCCGTCTGTGAAGACGCTTATCTCGTCTTTTTCAAAAATGGAACCACTTTCCCATTCCTCTCTGGTTGGGATTTTGATCTCCAGCTCCTCCCCAAACCATTGCTTTGCCACCATGTAGTCTGTGCGCTGTCGTAGCACTCCAGTTTCCACGGTGCTTCCCATTTTTACTATCTCTTCCAGCACACTAGCATGCCCCTGGCCTGTGTGCCTCCACAGTTTCGTTTCCCTCAACCGTAAGGCTGTTTTGGCTGCCAGGCCCTTTACAAATAGGTCGGCTTTACGGTTGCAAATTTAAGATTGCCTCCAGCGCCGCCTGAGGTGTTCTCTTTATCGCTCCCGTTATACCTATCACTGCTAGTCGCTGCACCTTTCCCAGCATCTGTTTGTTTGTCTCCTTGTCCATGGCTTTCCACCACACAAGGGCTCCATATGTGACAATGGGTCTGACAATCGTTGTGTAGATCCAGTGTATGATCCTTGGTTGCAGACCCCAGTTCCTACCAAACATTTTCCTACATGTGTAGAAAGCGTTTATTCCTTTTTTCATCCTTTCCTCCACGTTACTCCTCCAAGTGAGTTTAGAGTCCAGGATGACTCCCAAGTACTTCGCCTCTCTAGAGAGGTCTAGTACCCGTCCTTTCACCTTTGGTAGTCTAAGCTTTGGTATCTTATACCTTCTGGTGAAGAGAACTAGCTTCGTCTTTTCCGGGTTTATCCCTAGGCCATTTCTCTCCGCCCAGTTGCTCGTTTCTCTTAAAGCTTCACCCATGGTGTCGCAGATCGTTTATAGGTCTTTGCCTGTTGTCAATATAACTACGTCATCTGCATAGGCGGTGACCCTAACTCTCCTTCCCCTGAGATCTTTTAGGATCGAGTTGATTACGATCAACCACAAGAGTGGGGATATCACCCCTCTTTGTGGTGTACCCCTGGTCGCCAGTCTTCTGATCTTGTGTTCCCCCGTCTCTGTACTGATAATTCTGCTTTTTAGCATATTTATTATCCAGTACGTGATGGTGGGCTCCACTTTCAGCTCCATTAATGCCTCCTTTATTGCATTGGTCTTTACGTTGTTGAACGCTCCCTCTACGTCTAGAAACGCCCCTAGGGCATATTCCTTTTGCTGGAGGGATTTTTCAATCGTTCCAACCACTTCATGCAGCGCACTTTCCACCGATTTACCTTTGAGGTAGGCGTGCTGTGCTATACACTCCTCCTCTATTTTGGTCTTCTGCTTAATGTTAAGGTCCAAAAGCCTCTCCATTGTCTTTAATAGGAACGAGGTGAGGCTTATTGGCCTAAAGTCCTTTGGTGTAGTGTTGCTTGACTTCCCCGATTTGGGTATGAAGGCAACCCTTACCTCTCTCCATGTTTCAGGGATGTATCCTAATGATAAACAGCCCTGAAAGATGCTCGTCAGTACCTCCGCTATGCTGCCTATCGAATTTTGCAGCATGGCTGGTGTGATTCCATCCGGCCCCGCAGATTTGTATGGCTCGAATGTTTTCACCGCCCATATTACCTTTTCCTTGGTGATGGCGTCTCTTATAGTTACCTCCTTTGGACTAATCCTGATCGTTGGGCTCTCTTCCTCGCCCCATGTTGTCAGGCAGCCCGGGAAGTGAGTCTCCATCAGCAGTTCTAGTGTCTCCTTGCTCGACTCCGTCCATGAGCCATTTGGCCTCTTCAGGTTTCCCGTGACTATAGCGTCTTTGGAAAGAATTTTCCTGAACCTTGAGGCCTCGTTCACGTCCCCTATAGAGTTAAGGAAGTCGACCAATGAGTCCCATTTTGCCTTTCTTATCTTATTCTTATACTCGTTAAAACTGCGCTTGTAATTAGCCCAGTCCTCCTCTTCTTTACTTTTCTTTGCCTTGTTATAGAGCCTTCTAGTAGCGTCCCTCTGTTGCTTGAGCTCTTTGTTCCACCACTTATTGGTTTCCCTTCGAGCTCTGCTTATTGGGCAGGTTTTCTGGAAGGCTTTTAGCAAAGTCTCGCAAAGTTGTTTTACGGACTTTTCCAGGTCCGCCACCGTGTGGAGATAGGTACCGAAGCACTGTGTGCTCTTTGTTTTCATTGCCTTCTCCACTTCGGTGGAAAATCTATTCCAGTCCGTGTTCCTTGGATTCCTGTAGGGTTTTCCTACCTGAACCTTCCGGTTAATGTCGAAGTGCTCGGGAGAAACTCTCCAGTTTTCTACGTTTACGTTAATAGTGTTAGTGGCCAATGTAAGGTCTATTACCTCCTCCCTAATTTTGTTAGTAAAAGTGGGTGTGTCACCCCGATTACAAATAGTTAGGTTGGTAGAAATTATAAACTCTAAAATTGACTCACCCCTTCTGTTGATGTCACTGCTTCCCCATTGGACGTGATGACCATTTGCGTCACATCCCATCACCATGTGCCATCCTCTAACTTCGGCCTCTTGTACCAGGGCCCGGACCGCTGCTGATGGGGGGTCTCCTTCCTCGTATGGCATGTACGTTGAGGCCAGGAGCAGGTTGGTTTTGCCCCTCTCCTCTAGTACTGCCACCACCAAGTCATTTGCCATCTGGCCACCGAGTGGGAGTGGATCGCACAATCGGTGTGAACACTCCACCCTGCTAACCTAACCTAACCTGACCTATCATATAATATGTCATTGATATGATATAACCAAACCATACCATATTATATGATGTATTTTTTAATGATCATCTGTTCGCACCTTAAATATGGCAAATCTAGCATTAGTAAACAACGTTCTGTAGGTATAAAAATTTCCCTATTCAAACCGGGGAAGGCAATCCACGAGAACAGAGCCAACCAGTGTACGACCACGAGAATTGTTACTTAAAATTGAGAAATAAACTGCAGAAAACATACCAAATTGCCGAACATAACTAAGAGGAAAGTATATTATACTCTAAAGAATACTACGATCGGAATACCAATCCAATAAGGATACACGTTGGGGACCAAGTTCTATTGAAAAAGGCTACCAGAAAAAATAAATTAACACAACTTTGGTTAGGACCGTTCAAAGTGATCAAAATTAATAGCCAAATCACCACGGCTATACTAGTTGGCAATAAGAAACGTCGTGTTCAAAATAACAGATTAAAATTGTTTAACTAACAAGCCCAAAACCTTTTTTTTCCTAGACTCATTTTGACCTTAATTATCAACCTGGTAACCATCACGAATGCTACACAAGACCCAATTCAATTTCACACACTCAAACAACAAGGAATAGTGTTCCAGCATATAGGGATAGCCCAAACCACATCTGTGATACATAGAAGAAGGCGAACGAGCACTCAATCGAGTATGCGAGGGGACTATTGAGGTCATAAAAGACGAAATATGTCACCATTGGATCTACGCCCTCCAGTAGGGGACAGAAAATATCCAAGAACTAATAGAAAAAAATACCTTATTACAGGGGATACAAGAGGCATACAACAATCAGGGGACCATATAGGACCTCAAATTAATTTCCACCGTTATCAGTCAAGAACACTTACGAAAAATAGTACCAAAAAATTAGAGTTGACTCTGCCAGCTTAATTCAACTATCACCTGGAGAAGGATAGCGAAGCCTTCGAAGCGTTAGATGCAGAAGTGGCAAGGGAAGAACAAAGAAGACAAGTCCATGAACAAATACATACAACAAATGTATTAACAGGATGCTTATTGATAGTAGTTGGAACTATATTACTAAACGGATGCCACCAAAATAAACACCAGCCCCGTCAGGTACAGAATAAACCACGGACAACCGAAAGTGAAACAAGGATAAATATAGTACCACTACCAGTGACAATTCTACGTAGAAACAAGTTATTAGGAAAAACTTAACACGTAGGTAATCAGTGTAAACGAATCAATTACAGTAATCCCTTAACATTTGCGGTCTTCATTATTCGCGTATAAAAAAATGAGACTAGATTTAACATTTGCGGAGGGGTTGATTTGGTTATTCGCGGAAAGAAATCATTTGCGTAAAAAATTTTTCGAAGAACAAATAAATCGATAAAAAATCATTCTCCTTGAAGTTTCACACTACAGATACTGTGCGAGACAAAGACGAGAAAGGAATGGCTCTTATCTTGCGGTGTCTTATGTTCCCTTGCCATGCAGAAATAATTCTCGTTAATATGTTTTACACACTCTTTTATTTTAAGTGAATTGTGCGCAGTAAACATCCGTAATGTTTCGTTTAGTACGTAGATAGGAAAGGAATTTCCCTTATCTGGTCTAACTCTCAAACTACGTAAGGGTGGAAAAACGAAATTTAACTATGATTATTCTGGCACCACTAGAGTCCTGATCACTTAACCACTTCTAAAAAGTTCGTTAGTTTCCTTCAACGTCAACAAAAGAAAAGAATTAAATTTATGAAGAAGCATGATATGTGATACGCAATTATGTTTATATAGTATATCATGGACGATTATGTATTGTTAATAAATTCATTAAAACATTTGAATTTGGCTGAATCAATCCTGGCGTGGAACAGAACCCCCCATATTCCATAGGAACATAAGCTCAACATTCGCGGATTTAACATTCGCGGTAGTTGCCAGGAACCTAACCCCAGCGAATGTTAAGGGATGACTGTTTAGTTATAAAACCTTCGATGCCTTTCGAACATTGAATTCAATAAATCAGCGGATATCGATAAGTGGCATATACAGAAATCAACTATATTTAATAAAACAATGCAATCAAAAAATCAAAAGTTATAAAAGTAATCAAATCAATTGTATTATATTTTAATTGATAAAACAACAAAATCAATAAATCAAAAGATCAATAATTTACTTAAAACCATCGCGAAACCCTAAAATTTAAACAGAAGGACCACCCATACCACTAACACCTATGGAGCTGCCACCACCAAAACGATACACGAAAGTACTAAAAACCAAAAAGAAAAAATATATAATAACCAACAATTGAAAAATTATGTAGAACTCAAAACGAAATGTAAACACAAAAATAAAAGTGTGGAAACTAGTAATAACTCTCTTTACAATTTCTCGATACACACAAAAAAAAAACACACCACATTCTTACGAACTTTGCAAATTTTTGGAATCTAGAAATAAATAAATGACCCCCTATACAAATTAAAATAAATTCTCCGGAATTGTTATTTAGCCAAAAAAGCTGGGGTGTGGCTGTGTCATGGACACGGCCGTGTGTTGTACGTGAAAACGTTTATGTAACGGGTAATATTTCTTGAATAAAATATTTTTATTTATGTATTTAGGACAAAAGTAAGGAAACAAATTAGTATTTTGTTACAATATAACTTTATTAATTAAAGGTATGTGCTACGAAAAGTACGACACAAATGGCATACAAGATGCATCCAGATTTCTGGTAAACGTTAAATCAATACAGGTACTACCTAACGTTGTTGGAGAAGTTTCAATATAAAACAAATCGAAATCGCTGAGCATGAAGTCAGGCAATGACCAGTTTTGTGAGACATCAACATTAGAGTCTCCAACCATCATAACTGGTGTAGTAAGATCAGGCTCGTAATAGGGTATAATTTTAGCGATGCTTTTGGAATATTTTAACAACGATCGTATCATTAATAGTTTAATATCTGCTAACGCTGTGCCCGGGTGGATATACCCGAGTATGAATTTGAAGATGCCATTGTCCTTTATGTTTACTAGACAGACATTACCTGCTTTTGGGTCTTTAATTTCCAAATAAATTTCCGAAATGTCAATGTCAACTCTATTACAATCAGTGAAGCTATTGATGTTGCGATATATGGCGACTCCACCGGCTTTGACTTGATGATGATGATACCGCTACCGATAAAGTAGTAGCAATTTGTCTGTTTTTAGCGGTTTTACAATATGAAGTCAAATCAAAGCCAGGCACCGAAAAATGGGGATTTTTCACCAAATTTTGCCGATTTTGAATTTCAAAATCGAATTCAATCAACCAGGCTGGCAGAGTCGCCAGCAACACAAAAATTTCGCCACAGCACAAAATTGTGCAAAAAACATTGACCATACGGTGACACCCTACAAAGGGACCGTGTGTGACGCTCGCATGTGTTTGTTTCGATGAGAACCAAACGCATGCGGGCGCCACACACACTCTCTCGGTGGGGTGACACCGATCGTTGCCGTTCGGTAGCACAATCACATATAGTGGCGAAATTTTTGTGTTGCTGGCGATTCTGCCAGCCTGGTTGTTTGAATTCGATTTTGAAATTCAAAATCGGCAAAATTTAGTACAAAATAACCCCATTTTTCGGCGCTTCCCCCTCCGCCGCGCGCGATGAATCACTGATCTAGCTTATCCTAGTGATTTCTTTAATCCTTTATCTATCCAGTGGTATAATTTAATTTCGGATGTAGTGCAGAGATTCGAAGCTACAACGCCAAACTGTATCCCCCGATTTTGTCATTAGTTTTTTTGGATTGCCCCCGTATGGTAGCAAATTTAAGGACGTAGTCACGTCAAAAAAAAAAAAAACAACCCACTACCTACTTCTACTACTACTATTGAAACTTTCACTATGGAAAAGAAAATTAGCCTCGGCCTATGAAAAACTGTTAAGAAGAAATCGATTAAGAAAAGAAAGACATCGATTCTCTCAGAATGGACATTGCTTACGTTAAACTGGAAAATGCGTCCCTTAAAACTGTAATAGAGAACCTCAAATCTCTAAATGTTAAATCTGAGTCCAGAATAGAGTAACTGGAGATGGCCGCTTTGCAAAAGTACTTAATATTGAGAGGACTCGGCCGATCCAGTTCAGTGGATCTTAGGTCCACTGTAACAAATTTTTGTCAGAACGCGTTAAAAGTTGACGTTTCCTCTAATGAACTAAATGTTTTCTAAGCTTAACATCGTCATTGTAGGTGATGCGTTTTCCTCACCCAATATAAGCGAAATACTAGATCAATTGGGAAAATCGAAATACTTCACTACCTTGGACTTAGCTGATGGATTCCACCAGATCCTGATGAACCCAAGAGACAGAGAGAAAACAGCGTTCAGAACCTCGTATGGTCACAACGAATACAACCGTATCCACTTCGGGTTGAAAGGCGCCCCGGCAACCTACCAGCGAACCATGAACAAAGTATTGTCAGGCCACCATTGTCTCATTTATATGGATGACATCATGGTTTAAGGATACAACCTAATTGAGCATAACAACAGACTTACGGCCGTGTTTGAACGACTTATGGAATACAATCTCAAAGTGCAAGTGGAGAAATGCCACTTCTTGAGGAAAGAGATTAAGTACTTGGGACACCTTAAAGCTGACGATGGCGTTCAACCTAATCCGGCAAGGATACAGAGCGCAAAGACCTTTCTCCGGCCCAAGAAGGCCAAGGACATAAGAGCCTTTCTAGGACTCGTCGACTACTATAGACGGTTCATACCAAACTTTTCTAAAATAGCTTAACCGCTTACTACATTACTCAAAAAGGACATTGCCTTCAAATTCGACGCCGAGTGTGACGAAGCGTTCACTTCTCTCAAGGAATGCCTAATCCAAGCTCCGATCCTGCACTACCCTGACTTTTCCAGAGAATTCATTGTCACAGCTGACGCCAGCAATTTGGCCTTTGGAGCAGTTCTATCTCAAAACTGGATCAGGAGACAGACCTATAGCTTACGCTAGTAGAGTGCTAAATACTATCCTAAATACCCGGTACTATACTATCGAGAAGGAGGTACTTGCGATTGTATATGCCATCGAACAATACAGACTTTACGTCTACGGCCGGAAGTTCACCGTCATAACCGATGATAAACCTTTAGTGTGGATGATGAACTTGAAAAATCTATCTGCAAGACTAATGAGGGGGAGAACACAGTTGGATGAGTACGACTTTAACATCACGCATAAACCAGGGAGGCTGAATGTTAATGCCTATGCTCTCAGTTGGGCCATTTCGGTCGAAGTCCCTACCAACTCTATCGAAGAAGACGAAGAAAAGCAGTTCAATGCTGTAACTCGAGGCCAAGCTCAAGTCAAAAAACTACTACAAAAAACAGAGACCTGTGCCGATCCTGCCCCCCCCAGCTTACTCCTGCCAATAATTCAGTTAATAAAGAGACCTTCCTGAGAAAAAGGAACGAAACCCTCTTGCATAATAACTAAACTCCTAAGTTTTTCCTGTTACCAATTTCAGATAGTGATTTAGAAAAAAGAATAGCCGGCAAACTAAATCTCAATCGCGAACCCCGCCTTAACATCAACACGTATTTTTGGGACAAAAAACGCGAGTATAAAGTATCTGTATATATTATTTCGCTAAGCATTCCGATCGGTTTTGTACCTAATATAAAGATCTCTAATAAGGACGTACATACAACACGGTTGGATTGTTTTCATTTAATTTTTTGCAATTTTATTTAATTTAATTTAATATAATGCACTTAAATTAAAAAGTATGAGGCGTGGGGCACGCCTGACGTTCTGATGAATCCGTAGATACCCCTTGTGTATATATTCTATCGCGGAGATCTTTATATTAGGTACAAAACCGATCGGAATGCTTAGCGACATAATATATACAGATACTTTATACTCGCGTTTTTTGTCCCAAAAATAAGTGTTGATGTTAAGGCGGGGTTCGCGATTGAGATTAAGTTTGCCGGCTATTCTTTTTTCTAAATCACTATCTGAAATTGGTAACAGGAAAAACTTAGGAGTTTAGTTATTATGCAAGAGGGTTTCGTTCCTTTTTCTCAGGAAGGTCTCTTTATTAACTGAATTATTGGCAGGAGTAAGCTGGGGGGGCAGGATCGGCACAGGTCTCTGTTTTTTGTAGTAGTTTTTTGACTTGAGCTTGGCCTCGAGTTACAGCATTGAACTGCTTTTCTTCGTCTTCTTCGATAGAGTTGGTAGGGACTTCGACCGAAATGGCCCAACTGAGAGCAAAGGCATTAACATTCAGCCTCCCTGGTTTATGCGTGATGTTAAAGTCGTACTCATCCAACTGTGTTCTCTCCCTCATCAGTCTTGCAGATAGATTTTTCAAGTTCATCATCCACACTAAAGGTTTATCATCGGTTATGACGGTGAACTTCCGGCCGTAGACGTAAAGTCTGTATTGTTCGATGGCATATACAATCGCAAGTACCTCCTTCTCGATAGTATAGTACCGGGTTTCAGCATCATTTAGCACTCTACTAGCGTAAGCTATACGTCTGTCTCCTGATCCAGTTTTGAGATAGAACTGCTCCAAAGGCCAAATTGCTGGCGTCAGCTGTGACAATGAATTCTCTGGAAAAGTCAGGGTAGTGGAGGATCGGGGCTTGGATTAGGCATTCCTTGAGAGAAATGAATGCTTCGTCACACTCGGCGTCGAATTTGAAGGCAATGTCCTATTTGAGTAATGTAGTAAGCGGTTAAGCTATTTTAGAAAAGTTTGGTATGAACCGTCTATAGTAGCCGACGAATCCTAGAAAGGTTCTTATGTCCTTGGCCTTCTTGGGCCGGAGAAAGGTCTTTGCGCTCTGTATCCTTGCCGGATTAGGTTGAACGCCATCGTCAGTTTTAAGGTGTCCCAAGTACTTAATCTCTTTCCTCAAGAAGTGGCATTTCTCCACTTGCACTTTGAGATTGTATTCCATAAGTCGTTCAAACACGGCCGTAAGTCTGTTGTTATGCTCAATTAGGTTGTATCCTTAAACCATGATGTCATCCATATAAATGAGACAATGGTGGCCTGACAATACTTTGTTCATGGTTCGCTGGTAGGTTGCCGGGGCGCCTTTCAACCCGAAGTGGATACGGTTGTATTCGTTGTGACCATACGAGGTTCTGAACGCTGTTTTCTCTCTGTCTCTTGGGTTCATCAGGATCTGGTGGAATCCATCAGCTAAGTCCAAGGTAGTGAAGTATTTCGATTTTCCCAATTGATCTAGTATTTCGCTTATATTGGGTGAGGAAAACGCATCACCTACAATGACGATGTTAAGCTTAGAAAACATTTAGTTCATTAGAGGAAACGTCAACTTTTAACGCGTTCTGACAAAAATTTGTTACAGTGGACTTAAGATCCACTGAACTGGATCGGTCGAGTCCTCTCAATATTAAGTTGTTTTGCAAAGCGGCCATCTCCAGTTACTCTATTCTGGACTCAGATTTAACATTTAGAGATTTGAGGTTCTCTATTACAGTTTTAAGGGACGCATTTTCCAGTTTAACGTAAGCAATGTCCATTCTGAGAGAATCGATGTCTTTCTTTTCTTAATCGATTTCTTCTTAACAGTTTTTCATAGGCCGAGGCTAATTTTCTTTTCCATAGTGAAAGTTTAAGTAGTAGTAGTGGAAGTAGGTAGTGGGTTTTTCGTTTTTTTCTGGCTAAATAACAATTCCGGAGAATTTATTTTAATTTGTAAAGGGGATCATTTATTTATTTCTAGATTCCAAAAATTTGCAAAGTTCGTAAGAATGTGGTGTGTTTTTTTTTGTGTGTATCGAGAAATTGTAAAGAGAGTTATTACTAGTTTCCACACTTTTATTTTTGTGTTTACATTTCGTTTTGAGTTCTACATAATTTTTCAATTGTTGGTAATTATATATTTTTTCTTTTTGGTTTTTAGTACTTTCGTGTATCGTTTTGGTGGTGGCAGCTCCATAGGTGTTAGTGGTATGGGTGGTCCTTCTGTTTAAATTTTAGGGTTTCGCAATGGTTTTAAGCAAATTATTGATCTATTGATTTATTGATTTTGTTGTTTTATCAATTAAAATATAATACAATTGATTTGATTACTTCTTATAACTTTTGATTTTTCGATTGCATTGTTTTATTAAATATAGTTGATTTCTGTATATGCCACTTATCGATATCCGCTGATTTATTGAATTCAATGTTCGAAAGGCATCCAAGGTTTTATAAGTATACAGTCATCCCTTAACATTCGCGGGGGTGAGGTTCCTGGCAACTACCGCGAATTTTAAATCCGCGAATGTTGAGCTTATGTTCCTATGGAATATGGGGGGTTATGTTCCACGCCAGGATTGATTCAGCCAATTTCAAATGTTTTAATGAATTTATTAACAATACATAATCGTCCATGATATACTATATAAACATAATTGCGTATCACATATCATGCTTCTTTATAGATTTAATTCTTTTCTTTTGTTGACGTTGAAGGAAACTAACGAACTTTGTAGAAGTGGTTAAGTGATCAGGACTCTAGTGGTGCCAGAAAAATCATAGTTAAATTTCGTTTTTCCACCCTCACGTAGTTTGAGAGTTAGACCAGATAAGGGAAATTCCTTTCCTATCTACGTACTAAACGAAACATTACGGATGTTTACTGCGCACAATTCATTTAAAATAAAAGAATGTGTAAAACATATTAACGAGAATTATTTCTGCATGGCAAGGGAACATAAGGCCCCGCAAGATAAGAACCATTCCTTTCTCGTCTTTGTCTCGCACAGTATCTGTAGTGTGAAACTTCAAGGGGAATGATTTTTTATCGATTTATTTGTTCTTCGAAAAATTTTTTACGCAAATGATTTCTTTCCGCGAATAACCAAATCAAACCCTCCGCAAATGTTAAATCTAGTCTCAATTTTTTATACGCGAATAATGAAGACCGCAAATGTTAAGGGATTACTGTAATTGATTCGTTTACACTGATTACCTACGTGTTAAGTTCCTCTTTTTTCCTAATAACTTGTTTCTACGTAGAATTGTCACTGGTAGTGGTACTATATTTATCCTTGTCTCACTTTCGGTTTTCCGTGGTTTATTCTGTACCTGACGGGGCTGGTGTTTATTTTGGTGGCATCCTTTTAGTAATATAGTTCCAAAAACTACTATCAATAAGCATCCTGTTAATACATTTGTTGTATGTATTTGTTCATGGACTTGTCTTCTTTGTTCTTCCCTTGCCACTTCTGCATCTAACGCTTCGAAGGTTTCGCTATCCTTCTCCAGGTGATAGTTGAATTATGCTGGCAGAGTCAACTCTAATTTTTTGGTACTATTTTTCGTAAGTGTTCTTGACTGATAACGGTTGAAATTAATTTGAGGTCCTATATGGTCCCCTGATTGTTGTATGCCTCTTGTATCCCCTGTAATAAGGTATTTTTTTCTATTAGTTCTTGGATATTTTCTGTCCCCTACTGGAGGGGGTAGATCCAATGGTGACATATTTCGTCTTTTATGACCTCAATAGTCCCATCGCATACTCGATTGAGTGCTCGTTCGCCTTCTTCTATGTATCAAAGATGTGGGTTTGGGCTATTCCTATAGGCTGGAACACTATTCCTTGTTGTTTGAGTGTGTGAAATTGAATTAGGTCTTGTGTAGCATTCGTGATGGTTACCAGGTTGATAATTAGGGTCAAAATGAGTCTAGGAAAAAAAAAGGTTTTGGGCTTGTTAGTTAAACAATTTCAATCTGTTATTTTGAACACGACGTTTCTTGTTGCCAACTAGTATAGCCGTGGTGATTGGGCTATAAATTTTGATCACTTTGAACGGTCCCAACCAAACTTGTGTTAATTTATTTTGTCTGGTAGCCTTTTCCAATAGAACTTGGTCCCTAACGTGTATCCTTATTGGATTGGTATTCCGATCGTAGTATTCTTTAGAGTATAATATACTTTCCTCTAAGTTATGTTTGGCAATATTATATGATAAACTGTACACACAAGTTATTGCAAAAATTACGAAAATTATGGCCAAGCGAGTTTTGCTGTACACACGACACAATTTGATATGACATATATTTCTAATGTTGTGTGTTGTTCGACCAAAGACAATGATTATATTTCATGAAAAATTTATATAAGCAAATTGGAAATAAAATGAGTGTTGAATAAAAAATAGTGTTTCAAAATTATAAATAAAATATAAAAACTACAATTTATTTTACCTAATTACCTAATTAATTATAAGGAATTACCTGCTACATATATATTATTTAGTTTTGTCACAAAAAGAAATATTGATATCCAATACTTTTTCCAAAAGAAACAGTTGAAATTTAAAACTGGCGCCTCTTTTCATCATATATTTTCATCATATTTTAATTTTCCATCGAAAATCTTGCCGGTAGTTCCTTCGTTCCATCTTCAATTCGTTTATGCGTTGGCGGGCCTTTCGTTTGGTTTATGCGGTGGCTGGCTTCTTAAAGTTTTTGTCTGAAAAAATCCTCCGGAACAGACCTCTGTTTCTTTGCGGGCAGTATTGCTGCTTCTTTGGGACGTTGATTCGCTTGTCGACGACGATACACCTCTATGGTGCTCGGTCTGGGGCCAGCCGTCGGATTCTTTAACGCTTCCTCGAAGTCTGGGGATTTCTGACCGGGCATAAATCCCTCTAGATAGAGAGAACTGGGGTCTGCTAGGACCCTTCAGTATTCTGGTGTTTACTACTAGGTCAATTCACCCAATGATAGGAGATTTATTCCTTCAATATGTTACTTAACTGGCGACGTCTTCCCTCTTAAAAGCATCAAAGTAGCTGGAGAGGCGATGTTTTCCTTCTAAGTAGCTTCTAAACGGCTGGAGAGGCGATGTCTTCATTTTAAATGACTTTCGAAACGTTGTCTTTCCTCTAGCAGCTCTTTAGGCGTCTCGTAGAGGATCTCAACTGCCTAAGTTTTCCCTTTTTATGCCAATTTGTGTGCTTTTGCAGTAATTTTTAGGGTGTCTTCGGGAGCAGCGCATTAAAGGCCACGCGTGCCGTCAATTTTTCTTGCGCGTGTGCCCTCGTAACCATTATGAGAATGTGGTGAATCTCCACCTCCGTCTCCAACATATCCTTGTTTCCTAAAAAGAAAGGATATTAAATATATATGTATATCCAAACCACTTACCTGCATATGACAAACGTCACCAGTCACAAGTTGCAAACGTCACCTGTCAATCATGCGATCAATCATGCGATCATCATTTATTTCCTTTTACCTATTTCCTTTATATTTTCCATTACATTTATTTCCTTTACATATTTCTGTTACATTATATTTATTTCTTTTACATGTTGCCTTTACGTTACTTATGTCCTATATTACTTTTGATCTATCCATTACAAATGTTTTGTCTTAAGGTTTATAATTCTTTAAATATTTACTTAAATCTACTTTGCTATCTCTTTTAGTATTAAGGATACTATATTTCTTCGTGGATGGGGTTATCAAATAATGTTTCAAATCATCCGATGTCCTTCGTCTCGGTTTTTCTGCTGGATATTGGTAGGTCCGCCTGCTCTTTTCCGTTCAGGTACAGTTAGTGGTGCTCCCCTTAACTTTGCTTTCTCTAACTTCCTTCTCATTTTAGAAATTTCACAAGAGGCCTTAAACATTTGATCAACCTCTGAACTAGGTTGTTCTTCCTCCTGTGGCTCGTCCAGTTTTAGTTGGCGATACAATTGATCGGCCTCTTGGAGCGCTTCTTCCCAGCTAGCTTGGGTCAGTCCCAGCTCATCAATTTCAATATTCAGCTCCTTGCGCCTTCCTTCGTCTGACAGGTTTTCATAGTTTTTACCGCGGTTGTCTGGATTCCATAACTCTTTGTAGGTGCCGAATTCGAATTAATTTTGATGGACATGTCAGTGACATTTGGTTCAGCGGCGATGGTTATAGCAACTTTATCTGACGTACTTATGGTAACCTTGCCGGAATGAACTTTGACGATGATATCAGCGCCATTCGGTTCGTCACCATGAGTTTGGCTGCATCATCTCCTGATCGTCTGTGGTTTCCAGACATCGTGACCTGGTAATTAATGATAGGAGTTTAGTGTAAGTGCTAGGGTTTTGATGGGATTTCGTTATTCGCGGTTTAATCTCTTTGTTCGGGTGCCCCTAGTGCTGCTCCAGGAGTCTGTTCACTATTCTCGTTTTCTCTCAGTATTTGTTCTCCCCTCGGTTTCGTTATGGGCATAGAGACTATCTGTACTCGTCGGGGGCTGGGTCGCGAAGATTGCGGTGGTGAGCGGCGACTTCTATTTGTACATCTTCCGTAGTTGCGTATCAGTATGCTAACGATTATGACCACCAATAGACCTCCCGTTACTCCGGTTGTGGTGTGTAACTGAACTTTTCGGTGCCGGTTTTGTTGGCTTTAAGTGATTTTCGTGTCTAGGTCTTCGAGTGTGTTGCTTATTCCCTTGAAGTGATCATTTACTGCTACGGGATGCAAGATTTCCATCCGCGTTTCCGTTTTTCGAGGTTTAATTGGTACTCGATATCTACGGTCGGTGATAGAATTTCTCCGGGTTGATGCATATTTAGTGGCTGTATGTCCGTAATTCGGTATGGTAATGTATGGTATATTCGGCTAGATGGTACACACATTTATGCTTCAACTCCACTATGCCCAAACCAATTAGTTGATAGGTTTGTTCTTGGCTCTCACATTGGCTTATGAGTGGGGTCGGTTGTTGCACCCAATAAAGCCAAGCGTTATCCTGATGCATAGGGATTGGCACGGGTCCCGCGATTATCAAAACGCGTATCTGACAACCAGTTGGTATTTGGTCAGTGGCTCGGAACAATGCTGATGTGCAATCGGTGCGTGTTGGTTTCGCTAAAACTGGATCGCCATGGTGACAAACGCTGTAGGTAGTGTTCACTTTGATGCATTGACTTTGATAGTCCAATTCAGTTAGTCCAAAGTTCTGTTGGGACCTACTGGTGTTTAAGAAATATGTGGTCCCGATGTCATACACGTAGTATGAGTTGTGCCCTGAATCTATCGGTGTCGTGTATATCCTGTTCAAGGTATATAATTGGCCTTCCAGTAATGGTAATTGGACCTGTATGAGGGTGCTTCCCGGGCAATCTTTTGTAGCGTGATCCGGTCCATGAATGTTTTTCTTCCCTGTTGGCTTTCAAGTGCCTTGGCATAAACTTTCAGAATTTGCGTGGTTGGTAGTAGCAGTGGGCTAAGTTCCCGTCGGTTTAGTGCTTCCATGACTATAAATAGGTCCGTTATCTCTAAATACATCTGCTGTAGTTCCGCCATCATGAATAGTATTACTTCGTTGAGGTTTAGGCGTACATGTGTTACGTGGAGTTGGTCGGAATGCTTGTCTATTTCCCCTATCTTGGAGTTGAAAAGCTCAACCTTTTGTATCAATTTGTTTTGTCTTATCGTCATCTCTTCGTTAGATTTACTCATAGCCTTTAGGGTGGTTTTCATCACTGTGACTTGCTGTTTTGCTAAATACAAAGTGGTTTTCGTGTTATCTTCCAATTCTGCTAACTTTTGATGCTATGACCACTTTCAAACTCAAGCTCCCAGCGAACCGATAGGCTTCTAGAACCTTGTTCGGTTTAGATTACTTCTCCTTGTATGTCTACTCCCGTGAATGGTCTGCCTGACTTTTAAGGTTTTGAAGTTGATCCAACTACTGGTGATATCCCCAATTTTTCTCCGCTTTTTATTCCAAGCAACCGGGATTTTTGCATGGCGCCATCTACCGGATTTAACTTCTGCATGGCGCCATCTACCGGTGACGGGCGGAGGTTTTTAGAACAACGTAAGTTGATGGAGTTGTTTACGTTTCCCCATGTTTCGTTTTGACGTTTCAGTCTAGGTTAAGAACGTGTTGTGATGTCGCGTGTTTTATGTTCGGTTGTGAATTTCATGTTGTTGACATAGGTTTCCGGGATCCAATGCTCACGTAAGTGTTATGAAATAGTAGGTTTGTTTACATTTTACATATTCGTAGGTTTATTTACGTTGTTCCACCGTGTTGTGTTTACGCTTGATGGTAAGTATAGTGCATGTTTAACTTTTCTATGCTTTATGCTTTAGGTTTTATTCCCCATGAAATACTCCGTGTGCACTATCTGTGTGGACTATGTTGTGTAAACATAATCATCGACATCGACTTCTCGCGTGACATGTTCGAGTGAGTATGTTAAATTTCTGGTGCATTATGTTTTTTAGGTTCATATGTGTTGCGGGTATGGTTAGTGACTCGCATAGTTTATTTGTTATGTTCTAACCTCCCTTCTTTTTAGGTGACGCGACGCATCACAACATTCCTCCCCCTTTTAGAAGTCCTCCCCAGGGTGAGTGGCAGTTTCTGGGATAAAGGGTCACTATGATCCTCTAAGTTTGTGATTATGAATATTAACCGGCTAGAGGGTTCGCGAGATTTGAGTGGAAGTGTTATTTTCATGATAAGGATAGTTTTAGCTTATATTCTTGGCGTTGTAGCTCTCGTGTTCCATGATTTTTTCTTTATTCCTCCTTACAATTTACATTAACTTAATCTTGGTTTTAATTCTAGTTGATTTTGTTTTTTGCTTTCTGCCTCCTACGTCTCGGGTCCTTTTGGTGTTGACTGAATTTGTCCAGCTTCTCCATGGCTGGCGGCTCTTCTATCTCCGGTTTGTCTAATTGAAGTTGTTGAAATAGTTGATCTGCTTCCTTCAGGATGGATTCGAATTGAATTTGTTGGTACAACTGGTCTGGTCTTGCAGGATGTTATCCCACTCGGCTTTTGTTAGTCCCAAATTATCCACGTTCTGGTCCATTGTAGATCTGCGATTAGGCATAGGGTTATTATTAATACGTGTCGGATAGAGTGCTGTTGGGGCTATCGTGTCGGGGACGTAGGTTTTAGTTTTAATTAAAAAGCTTCAATCGGTTGTTATGTACGCGGCGTTTGCGCTTGCCTATCATTATGGTGCTATTTACCGGACTGTTTATAGCTACCACTTTGTACGGTCCTACCCAATGCTGTGACAATTTATTTTTTCGAGCCCCGTTCCGTAGCAATACCTGATCCCCGAGGTGTATTTTTAAACGGTTAGTCTTTTGGTCGTAGTACTCTTTGGACTGGATCTTACCCTCTTCCAAATTTCTTCGTGCTGTTTGATAGGCTCTCTGGAGTTTGTTTCTTAGTTGCAGGAAATAGTTCTCGTGATCGTATACTGGTTGGGGAGCTTTCTTCAAATTGTTGGGAAGAGGGGCGGAGAAACCGTATAAGCAATCCATAGGCGTTAATTTTGTGGTTGTGTGCATACTATTATTCCTGACGAACATTGCTGCTCGCAGATGCTCATCCCAGTTTGTTTGGTTGTCGTCCACAAAATTTCTTAGATACTCGATCAAAGGCCTATGTGATCTTTCCAATGCTCCGTTGGATTGGGGGTGGTATGGTGTTGTTTCGATCTTCCGTATCTTAAATAACTTGCACACTTCCCTGAACGTTTCGGAAGTGAAGTTGGCTCCTTGGCCGGTAATTAATTTTGTTGGTATTCCGTAAAGACTTATTATTTCCTCCACAAAAGCCTGTGCCACAGTTTTCGCCTCCATATTTTGGAGTGGTATTACGTCCATGAAGCGAGTCAAATCGAAACTTAGGATATACTTGTTCCCGCGTGGTGTTTCTGGAAGTGGACCCACAATGTCCATATAAACCTTGTCAAATGGTTGTTAAGCTGTATCCGTTATGACCATCGGTTCCTTATGTTCTCTGCTTAACTCATTCAGCTGGCATTTCTTGCATTTTCGTATATGTTTTTTGATATCTCTCAGCATTCCCTTCCAGTAGAACTCTCTCTTCAGGCGGTGATATGTTTTGAATACTCCTTGATGGCCTCCTAGGGGTGCATCATGACAGTCTCGTAGTATGGTTTCTATCTCCTGAGGGTCCGTTAAAATTCTTATATGTGTTTTCTCTCGTTCAGGTACTTTGCTTGGTGATGCATGCTCGGGACTTTCACTTGTGGTTGAACCTTTTGCTTCTGTTTCTTCCAATTTTTCATTTTGTTCCCTCGTTTGTTTTCGCGTGGTTACTAGCACATCATAGGGGATCCTACTTAAGGCGTCTGCATTGTTATTTTTGCGTCCCTCTTTGTATTCTATCTCGAACGTGTAGTCCGATAGTTTGTGCCATGAGCGTAAAATCCTACTTGTGGGATCCTTGATTCTTATAGCTCCTCTTAGTGGTTTGTGGTCAGTAAATACTTTGAATGGTCGTCCATACAGGTAACATCTAAAGTTCTTAACTGCCCATACTATGGCCAAAAGTTCCCGTTCTATTGTAGAATAATTTCTTTCTGCTGCGTTCAATGTCCTACTAGCATAGGCTATGGGTTTCTCTTCGCTGGATTGACCTTGTGCTAGTACTGCGCCAAGTGCTTCTCCGCTCGCATCCGTGTATAGCTTGAATGGTTCTTTAAAGTTTGGGTATCTAAGAACCGGTGGACTTATCAATTTCTGTTTGAGAGTGTTGAAAGCGTTTACACAACTTTCATCCCATTTGAACTTCACATCTTTCTTTAGGAGATTATTGATTGGAGCCGCTATTTTGGAGAAGTCCGATATGAATTTCCTGTAGTAGTTGGATAGTCCTAAGAAGGACTGTACTTGGCGCACCGTTTTAGGCGTCGGGAAATTTTTTACGCTATCCACCAAGCCCGGATCTGGTTCTACTCCTTGCGTCGTGCATTTATGTCCAAGGTATATAATTTCTTTTTTGAGGAAATTGCACTTCTCTACGTTTCAAGTTATGGTTTCTCAATCGTTGTAATATGGTTCGTAGTTTTGTTTGATGATCCTTTAGGTTTCTGCCGTATATTACTATATTATCCAGGTATACGAAACACTGTAGACCCTGTAGTCCTGTCAGCACATGATTCATGAGACGCTGGAACGTTGCTGGTGCTCCCTTTAACCCAAAAGGCATACGCTTAAAGGCGTAGTGTCCGTAAGGGGTACTGAACGCAGTCTTATCGCGATCTTCTGGTTCCCATTGCGATTTGGTGGTATCCGCTGGCGAGATCGAGCACTGAGAAATACCGAGAATTTCCCAGCTGATCCAGGATATCTTCAATTCTGGGTAGTGGATAAGCATCCCCCTCGGTGACTTCATTTAGTTTCCTGTAATCGACCACTATTCGCCATCGCTTCTGTCCATCAGGTCCCGGTTTCTTTGGGACTACTAGCAATGGTGCGTTCCATTCGCTCCAGCTTGGTTCTACTATGTCTTCCTCGAGTAATCTTTGTATTTCTTCCGTTATTATCTCTCTTTGCGTCTCCGGCAGGCGGTACATCTTGCACTTGATAGGTTGTTTCCCTGGTTGTATCCGTATTTCATGCTGCACTGTTGCTGTGTGCCCCAGTTTCTCTCCCGGTAAATGAAAAACGTTTTGGAATTCTTCAATAATTTTATGCATTTCCCTCCTCTCTTCGATGTTCAAATTGGTTTCTAAGCTTATTAGTTTTTTTATCTGAGTTTCTCTTTTTCCCGGTTTCCATTCCTCGGTGCTTATACAATTGACGAGTTTTTCCTCAGAGTTATTAGTATCGTTGTTGTTTGGTGCTGTCGTTTCTTCGTATTTGCTCAATTTGACTGTCACATTGTTCACTTCTACTTTATAATTGTTTATATTTAGTACGCTCAGTTTTATTTTCCCATTTGTTGACCTCACGAGCGCGTTAATAATATATGCACCCAGTTTTATTTCCTCTCCTTCGGTTACATACTGTCCTTCTTTATCCGTAATCATTTCCACACATTTCTCTGTCCTTCCCGGTATTATGATGTTCCTGGGCTCTGTGGTTATAAATTCCTCCTTTGAGCAACTTTTTTCGCAGCTTTCTTCGTTTTCCCCATACGTGCGAGTATGGAATGGAAAACATTGCAAATCACTTTCTTCGCAGCTTTCTTCGTTCTCCCCATACGTGCGAGTATGGAATGGAAAACATTTTAAATTACTCCCCCCGGTACGCATCCCACTCTCGTAGTTTTCATGCGTTGTACCTGTCTCGAAGAGTTTTCCAAGATCTTTCAACACTTCCGCTGTAGGCATTACTTCCCCTGTGTTATCACATGTATTCGGACTGCTTTGCCTGACGTTGGTAATATTCCCTGGTTTCTCCGTTTGTCGGGATTCCTCTGGCTGCTTGGCGTAATCTTTTTCCAGTATTGCAGATTTCGTATCACCCCCCATAGTAGTTCTACCTTGGAATTCTCGGGTGTTTTCCTCCCTGGCATGACTACGCTCATGATTTGTTTTACCAGCTGCTATGACGTCCACAAAATGAACGTCGTTTGTACTTCGGTTTTGGTTTTCTTCGAATTTGATAACCGTTCCTTGCCCATTACTTGCGGACAAGAACACGAGCTTCTTCGCGGGGCCCTCGATGTTGCAATGCCTGGACAGAAAGTCGTTGCCCAGCAGGCCCGTTATACTACCTTGGTTGACAGTTTCGATAATATGGAACTTGCATGGATATATCTTATCTAATTTTATGTGTCCTGTGATGGTTCCCTTTGAGGAAATTTCCCCAGAAATCGTGTTGAGTGTGATAATCTCTTCTCTGTTTATGTCTTTTTCTATTGATTCATTAATTTCTTCCTCTTTTATAAGACTTATTTCGGCTCCTGTGTCCACTATGAACTTATTTCTGCTACTTCTCGTAATATTTAGGGGTAAACTTACTATAGGGACGTCTGGACATGTTTCACACAGCTTTTCTTTTTCTTTTAGCGACGACTCGCGGTGTGCCCGGTCGTCTCCTCGCAGTTTTCCGTTTGTAGGTTTGCTGTTTGTTTTTCTATAACACCGGTCCTCCATATGTCCACTTTCCAGACAGAAATTGAATTTTCCGTCCGCTGTGTTCCCGATGGTATGATTCACTTGACGACCTTTATATGTGTTTGAAGCTGAATTTTGTTGATTTCTGCCGTGCGCGTTACAGTTTTGAATCGTGTGGCCATACGTCTTACAGCTTGGGCAGAATGGCGTCATTTGCTTCGTACGACATTCGGCTATCACGTGTCCTGGTCTTCCACAGAAATGACATCTTATTTATTTACATCTTATCTGCCGTTTATCCTGTTTTTCCCGGGGTGTATTGGTGTTGTAGTTTCTTGGTGTCTCTTGGTACCCATTATAGTTTCTCGCGGCCTGGTATTGTGGTTGTTGCTGATTTTGTCCAAACGTTCGGGGTTCTCTTTTCACTTGATTGGAAAACTGGTTTCTAGGTTGGTCCATCGTGTGTAGTCCTGGGATTACGGGTTGCTGACTAGCTAGGTGCTGATTCATACATTGCTCAGTCTGCTCAAGGCTTGCTATTTTTCTTCCTAAGGCTTCTAAGTTGTTTTCGCAATCTTGGAGCAGGTAGAACTTGTAGTTAGAGTTTGTTATCCCTAACTTAAAGCAATGCAGGCCTACTTCCTCGATTTCGATTTTTAAACCTTCACCCCCGTTGGCGTATTGTTGTTCTGCTGCGTTATTGCAAGCATTTATGAGTGTTTTCACCCTATTGAGGGTTTCAGTGAGGGTCTCGTATCCCAGGCGCGCGCAACTAATAAATTCATTTACTTCATTTTGTTTTCGGAGGCTGTCTTCCCCCATTAGTATCGGTACGTTGTTGTGTAACACGTTGTTTGCTAAAGTTATGTTGGCCATCTTCTTGTTTTCAATTCCTTTTGTTTCCTCAATTTCTTTTTTCTCGATCTCTGTTCGTGTGTTTATTGTTGGCTGTGGTTTGTTGTTGGCGTGGTCGTCTTTTCCTTGGTCCGAATTCGTCTTACAATATTTTCTCCCGTGTCTCAGCTGCACTATGTCTGTTTCTGGCTCTTCTGGTGTTTGTTGTATATCTCCTGTTTCTGTATTTCCTTCTATCTGATTTTCTATTCCCGGTTCTGTTATCTGATAAGTTTCCTGGTTGCTTGACATCAATACGTAAGTTTTGTTATTTGTTCCTTCCTCGTTGTCCTTCTTTTCGTTAGATTCTTCACCTGTGTGGGTTTCCTCAGTGTTTGTAGAGAATTCCGGTTCCGGATTATCAAGTGCGGAGTAGTCTAGAAACCTCGAAAATCTAGTTATAGACGATTTCAGAGACGGTTTCGGGGTTGACTGGGCCATATACTGTGTTTTTCGTTTGTTTTATCATTTTGTTATGACTAATTTTTACTAACTAAATATTTTCTCCTTGAATATTTTTAATTTCTTTTCCTATTTATATTTCTTTTTTCTGATATATATATATATTTTTTTTTGTATCTGTTTTTTTTTACGTATCTTTTTGGTTTTTTTTTTTTGTTTTATGTTTTTATGTATTTTATTGTATCCTTTTTTAATTTCGTATATCTTTGTTTTTTGTTTTACGTTTACGTTTAATACGCTCAGTTTTACTCTCCCGTTCTTGGTCTGCACGAGCGCATTGCTGATATACACCCCCGGCGTTATCTCCTCCCCCTCGGTTAGGAATTGCCCTTCTCTATCCGTGGTCATTTCCACGCATTTCACTGTCCTGGCTGGCATTACGATGTTTCTCGGCTCTGTGGTTACGGGTTCCTCTTTTGAGCAGCTTTCCTCACAACTCTCTTTGTTTCCCTTGTACGTGCGAGTATGGGCTGGAAGACATTTAAAACTACTCTTCCCGGTACGCATCCTACTCTCGTAGTTTTCATGCTTCGTACCTATCTCGAAGAGTTGTTCCAGGTCACTCAGTATTTCCGCTGTAGGCATTACTTCTTCTGTGCCTCCACATATTTTCGGACAGCTTTGCCTGGCGTTGCTACCGCGCCCTGGGTCCTCCATTTGTCGAGCTTCTCCGAACTGTTCAGGGTAGTCTTTACCCAGTGTTTCAGGTTTCTTTTCACCCCCCATAGTAACATTACTTTGGTCATTTCGGGTGTTTTCCCCCTGGTGTAACTTCGCTCGAGGTTTCTTCCTCCTGCTGCTATGACGTCTACAAAATGTACGTCGTTTGTCCCTTGATTTCGATTTTCTTCGAAGCTAACTACCGTTCCTCGCTTATTACTTGTAAGCGGGAACACGAGCTTCCGTGCGGGGTCCTCTATGTTGCAGTGCCTGGACAGAAAATCGTTGCCCAGCAACCCCGTTATATTGCCTTGGTTGAAAGTTTCGATAATGTGGAATTCGCACGAGTATATCTTATATAATTCTATGTGTCCTATGATGGTCCCCTTGAGGCAACTTCCCCCGAGATTGTATTGAGCCTGATAACCTCTTCCCCATTAACCTCGGGCCCGGGATATAAATAACGGCTAGTCTAAGCCTCTTGGAGGTTTAAGACGCCTCCCTAGCCACCGGGCGCGTCCACGGGTTGCGGATAGTGGAAGTCCAGGGGAAATTTCTCTTGGATCGTCGAGGAATAGGCAGAAGAGTACAATTTGAACTCGGGAAGCTCAATACTCGGCCGCGGACAATGGGAGGACCCCCCTTTTTAAATATGGAGGGTTTGAGTAAATTACAAATTACCCCAGGTGGTGCGGCGACTCAGTCGTCAAATCCATCCACCTCTTCGGAGGTGGCCGTGCCCCATTCGGATTCTGGGGGGGGGCACACTCAAGCCTGTGGCAGCAACGACGGTGGAACACTTGGCCAGCGTTGCGGTGGATGCTACAAGTGGGAGGCAACAAGGCACAGGTGGGTCGTTTAGCCTCTCTACAGGCCTGGAGACAAAGGTTCAAACTGACGACGGCATGTCCGTCAACAGTACAGGAACCATCGACTCTGAGGCCGAAAAGAGATTGCTGGGCGAGACTACCGAAGCCAAGGCCTCTGAGAGAAGAGGAAGCCGACCAAGGCGCAACTGTCCCTTAAGAGGTACAAAAGTGCCAAGGCCAGCTTGAAGAAACTCTTGCTAAGGAAGCCCGAAGAGCTCTCTGATAAGGAGAAGGGCTACTTAGCAAGAAACAGGAGGATTGTCGCCGATTTCGAGAAGAATATCGCTTCGAAGAAATTGGGGACAATCGCTGAGGAGCTCCCAGGACCGGCAAGGTCCGAAACCGGAGCTAGTGGTAAGAGCGCCAAACTACAGCGGTCCAATGCTGTTGCCTCCTCACCCTCAGGAAAACCCCCACAGCCGACTTCCCAGAAGAAAGCTAAAAGGGAGCGATCCAACGAGGAGGAGGAGAAAACAGCAAAAAAGGCCAAAACCTCGTCGGTAGACCAAGCGCCCACCGATTGTCAGATGGCTATCATAGATCGATCAGATCTAGATGGCAAAATATCTGGCGAAAGGTGGGAAATGGTCGAGACGAAGCTTCTGTACGCGATGGCGAGCGAGCAGAGTTGCTCGATGGAGGAGTTGTCCTTCGAAGGAGCAAGCTGGCACAAGGGAGTCAAGGTCATTGGCTGCTCGGGGAGAAAATCCGTTGATTTTCTGAGCCGTGTAGTCGAGGGCCTTGGCGAACTTTGGCCAGGAGCCAAATTGGAGGTAATTCCGAAATCGGAGCTACCACTGCGGAAATTGGCGCTATTGTGGATTCCTCCCCCACTAGTGGAGGACGAAGCCACAATGAAGTTGATTTCCAGGCAGAACGGTCTGGACACGAGCAAATGGAGAATTATCTCCTCCAGCAAGTGTCCAAACGGAGTTGGCAAGGACCTTGTCGTAACGGTAGACGACTTGTCCTTCGCCAAGTTAAAAGATTCAAAAGGAAGCATCAAATTCGGCTTTAGTGCAGCAAAAGTGAGGCTTCCCAATGAATCCAAGAGCGGCACCGAGGAGGCTGCAAGCAGTGCAAAGTAATTTGCACCACTGCGAAGCGGCCACCGAGGATTTGATGCTGTATATGGAGGCAAATGGAGTAGACGTGGCCTTAGTCCAGGAACCGTGGCTCTCAGGGGACAAAATCCGAGGACTTAGGTCAAAAAACTATAGTCTACTTCACTCAAGCACAACAGGTAAAAAAAGAGCGTGTATAGTAGCAAAGAGATCATTAAACCTCACTCTACTTTCACAGCACAGCACAAATGACTTGGTGGTGGCAGTACTAGAGGAGAGGGGCAAAACCAACCTGCTCCTGGCCTCAACGTACATGCCATACGAGGAAGGAGACCCCCCATCAGCAGCGGTCCGGGCCCTGGTACAAGAGGCCGAAGTTAGAGGATGGCACATGGTGATGGGATGTGACGCAAATGGTCATCACGTCCAATGGGGAAGCAGTGACATCAACAGAAGGGGTGAGTCAATTTTAGAGTTTATAATTTCTACCAACCTAACTATTTGTAATCGGGGTGACACACCCACTTTTACTAACAAAATTAGGGAGGAGGTAATAGACCTTACATTGGCCACTAACACTATTAACGTAAACGTAGAAAACTGGAGAGTTTCTTCCGAGCACTCCTTGTCGGATCATGGGAGAATTCTCTTCGACATTAACCGGAAGGTTCAGGTAGGAAAACCCTACAGGAATCCAAGGAACACGGACTGGAATAGATTTTCCACCGAAGTGGAGAAGGCAATGAAAACAAAGAGCACACAGTGCTTCGGTACCTATCTCCACACGGTGGCGGACCTGGAGAAGTCCGTAAAACAACTTTGCGAGACTTTGCTAAAAGCCTTCCAGAAAACCTGCCCAATAAGCAGAGCTCGAAGGGAAACCAATAAGTGGTGGAACAAAGAGCTCAAGCAACAGAGGGACGCTACTAGAAGGCTTTATAACAAGGCAAAGAAAAGTAAAGAAGAGGAGGACTGGGCTAATTACAAGCGCAGTTTTAACGAGTATAAGAATAAGATAAGAAAGGCAAAATGGGACTCATTGGTCGACTTCCTTAACTCTATAGAGGACGTGAACGAGGCCTCAAGGTTCAGGAAAATTCTTTCCAAAGACGCTATAGTCACGGGAAACCTGAAGAGGCCAAATGGTTCATGGACGGAGTCGAGCAAGGAGACACTAGAACTGCTGATGGAGACTCACTTCCCGGGCTGCCTGACAACATGGGGCGAGGAAGAGAGCCCAACGATCAGGATTAGTCCAAAGGAGGTAACTATAAGAGACGCCATCACCAAGGAAAAGGTAATATGGGCGGTGAAAACATTCGAGCCATACAAATCTGCGGGGCCGGATGGAATCACACCAGCCATGCTGCAAAATTCGATAGGCAGCATAGCGGAGGTACTGACGAGCATCTTTCAGGGCTGTTTATCATTAGGATACATCCCTGAAACATGGAGAGAGGTAAGGGTTGCCTTCATACCCAAATCGGGGAAGTCAAGCAACACTACACCAAAGGACTTTAGGCCAATAAGCCTCTCCTCGTTCCTATTAAAGACAATGGAGAGGCTTTTGGACCTTAACATTAAGCAGAAGACCAAAATAGAGGAGGAGTGTATAGCACAGCACGCCTACCTCAAAGGTAAATCGGTGGAAAGTGCGCTGCATGAAGTGGTTGGAACGATTGAAAAATCCCTCCAGCAAAAGGAATATGCCCTAGGGGCGTTTCTAGACGTAGAGGGAGCGTTCAACAATGTAAAGACCAATGCAATAAAGGAGGCATTAATGGAGCTGAAAGTGGAGCCCACCATCACGTACTGGATAATAAATATGCTAAAAAGCAGAATTATCAGTACAGAGACGGGGGAACACAAGATCAGAAGACTGGCGACCAGGGGTACACCACAAGGAGGGGTGATATCCCCACTCTTGTGGTTGATCGTAATCAACTCGATCCTAAAAGATCTCAGGGGAAGGAGAGTTAGGGTCACCGCCTATGCAGATGACGTAGTTATATTGACAACAGGCAAAGACCTACAAACGATCTGCGACACCATGGGTGAAGCTTTAAGAGAAACGAGCAACTGGGCGGAGAGAAATGGCCTAGGGATAAACCCGGAAAAGACGAAGCTAGTTCTCTTCACCAGAAGGTATAAGATACCAAAGGTTAGACTACCAAAGGTGAAAGGACGGGTACTAGACCTCTCTAGAGAGGCGAAGTACTTGGGAGTCATCCTGGACTCTAAACTCACTTGGAGGAGTAACGTGGAGGAAAGGATGAAAAAAGGAATAAACGCTTTCTACACATGTAGGAAAATGTTTGGTAGGAACTGGGGTCTGCAACCAAGGATCATACACTGGATCTACACAACGATTGTCAGACCCATTGTCACATATGGAGCCCTTGTGTGGTGGAAAGCCATGGACAAGGAGACAAACAAACAGATGCTGGGAAAGGTGCAGCGACTAGCAGTGATAGGTATAACGGGAGCGATCAAGAGCACACCTCAGGCGGCGCTGGAGGCAATCTTAAATTTGCAACCGTTAGACCTATTTGTAAAGGGCCTGGCAGCCAAAACAGCCTTACGGTTGAGGGAAACGAAACTGTGGAGGCACACAGGCCAGGGGCATGCTAGTGTGCTGGAAGAGATAGTAAAAATGGGAGACACCGTGGAAACTGGAGTGCTACGACAGCGCACAGACTACATGGTGGCAAAGCAATGGTTTGGGGAGGAGCTGGAGATCAGAATCCCAACCAGAGAGGAATGGGAAAGTGGTTCCATTTTTGAAAAAGACGAGATAAGCGTCTTCACAGACGGCTCAGTAACGAAAACGGGGACTGGAGTCGGATTATTCTCGGAGATACTAGAGGTCAAGGAGTCACACAGACTCAACAAAGGCTGTAGTATATTGCAGGCGGAAATTAACGCGATAGAAAGAGCAGCAAGACTAAAGCAGCTGACCGACGAAGAAATTCAGAAGGTCACAATCTACTGCGACAGCCAGGCTGCTCTTAGAACACTGGAATCTAAGACAATCAAGTCAAAGGCGGTGATGAGTTGCCGAGAAGCACTATCCTGGATCCGAGACAAAGTCAGCCTCTGTTGGGTGCCCGCACACAGCGATGTGGAAGGGAATCTACAGGCGGATAAACTGGCAAGGATCGGAACCGAAATTCATAGTGCTGAAGAAGCCAACTCTACAAAGCCACCGATGAGGTTGTTGAAAGATACCATCGACAGAGTAATTCGGGAACAACATGGCAATAGATGGAGCAGCAGAGATGACTGCTTCAACTCAAGGCATTTGTGGCCCAGAATTGAGGAAACAAGAACGGCGGGCTTGTTAAGAGCAAAAAAGGCCTCAGTCCGGACCATCACAATGGTCATTACAGGACACTGTCCCGTCGGGAGAAACCTCCAAAGGTGGGGGCTCGCAAGCGACGGTCTCTGTAAAGAGTGTGACGAGGAAGAGGAGACAGTGGAACATCTTTTGTGCTCCTGCCCAGCATTGGCCGATAGTCGGAGGCAAATACTGGGGAGCGAATCCTTCACAGGGTTGGAGGAAATAGGGGTCATGGATGTTCAACTATTGAGGAACTTTGCCAAGGGGTGGAAATGCCTCAGGACAGAGGAAAGAAGGATCAAGAAATAGGAGAGGGGGGGATAGCGAAATATAAGGGGTATCACAATGGGCCATCTGGCCACCGAGTGGGAGTGGATCGCACAATCGGTGTGAACACTCCACCCTGCTAACCTAACCTAACCTAACCTCCTTTTTCATTGATTCATTGATTTCTTCTTCCTTGATCAGACTCATTTCAGCTCCTGTATCTACTATAAACTTATTTCTAATCCCTCTTGCAATATTTAGGGGTAAGCTGACTATGGGGATCTCTGGGCACGTTTCACACCGCCTTCCTTTCTCTGTTAGTGACGACTCGCGGTGTGTCCGGTCGTCCCCTCGCAGTTTTCCGACTGCATATTTGCTGCTTGTTTCTCTATCTGTAGTCGATCCCATCTCTCTCTTAAAAAACACCGCCCTTCCGCATGTCCATTCTCCAGACAGAAGTTACATCTTTCACTTGTCGCGCTCGCGATGGTGTGGTTCACTTGGCGTCCTCTATACCCATTACCAGCTGAATTTGATTGATTCCTGGTGCAGTTTTGCACTGTGTGGCCATATGTCTTGCAACTTGTACAGAACGGTGTCATTTGCTTCGTGCGACACTCTGCCATTACATGTCCCTCGCGGTTGCAGAAATGGCATCTTATATGTCGGCGATCCGGCCTGCCTCGTGGACTACCCTGATTCCCATTTCGATAGTTATTCACAGGCGGTTGGAAATTATTCCTGCGTGTTTGCTGGTACTGTTGACCCCCATTCCTGTAGTTATGGGGACCTCTTTGATGGTACTCCTGCTTGATAACAAACGGTTGATGCGGCCGTTGTGCGGCCATGAAAAAGTTGGGTCCCCTGGGTTGGTTGTTGCATCGGGCTGGCGACGTCCTGTTGCGGATGTTGCTTACACTGCTCTATCTGTTCAAGTCTTCTGATCTAAGTCCCTATTGGCTCCAGCGTGTTCTCAACGTCTTGTAAGAGATAGAACTTGTAGTTTGAATTTAGCACTCTCATCTTGAAACAACTTAGGCCTACTTCCTCTAGTTCGGCCTTTAATCCATCTCCTCCATTAGGGTACTGCACGTCTGCAGCGTTCTTACAGGCAGCAATGAAGTCTTACACCCTATTAAAATACCCCAACAACGTCTGCGTTGGTAGCTGGTGAACATTTCGAAGCTGAGTGTTCAACGTGATGTAGGATGCTCCCTGGAGTAGGTTTGCCCTCAATGTTGAAAATATCTCGTTCAACGTGTCGGTTCCACCTGCTTGTACCACTTCGAGTGCTCTGCCTCTTAATCGTGTTGGTAGCAGTCGAGTGAATAATACTTTGTCTGGCACCTCTGTGAGGATTTCATATCCTAGACGCGCGCAATTTATAAATTCATACGTTTATTTATAAATTCATAAATTCGTACATACGTCTCTGTATTGTTTTTTTCCTAGAATTGAAAAAAAAATATCTGCAGTCGTTACTAACACTTAATCGAAGGCGAACATAAAGAATCTTGTTGGCTTTTCACAAAGGTGTTTCATTGCACGATTGAAAGTACTATGTAATATTAGTCACATATTTATTGTTTCATTTTGTTGTTCTTCTATATTAGATTCAAATTATTATAATAATTTTAACTACAAGCGTTTCAGACCCTTGCATGTCGCTTCATGACTTTTTCCTTTGAAATTTGTTGTCGACGGATGTCTTAAAATAATTTCTTACGGATACCTTGCAACTGATACTTTCGAGCAATGGAAATTTCTATTTTCCTGTAAACTTGAGTCTTTTCTTCGATTTCCGACTGCAACTGGCATTCCTAGATAATAATAATACGCATGTTCTTTTATACTATTATTATCCATATCATCCTGGCATTTGATCAAAAGTAAAATTTATATTACTCAATTCCTTTTAAATTTAATAAACTTTTAAATTACTTGATTCCAATTACTTTAATTAACATTTTCTTATCAATCATTGCTTTTTGTTATCATGCAATTTTTGGTATCATGTTTCTTATAAAATTTGAAATATTTTATGAAACAATTCCCAGTAATTAGTTCACTTAATTTATCTTTACTATCAGATTTCACTGCTTTCACGTAATTTTGTCATATTTTCTTTATTGGGTAAGGACACATTACAAAAAAACTGACGGTAGAGATATATAAAAAGACAGAGAATGTCAAAAAAATGGGGGTCGGTCATACTTACGAACCCCGTAGGACGCTTCGTTTAGCCACTACGGGCGAAAAAACGTTGAAAATTAAAAATCTGAACTTTATCACGCTTCCCAACATTTGTAGGCATACCTTTAAAAACTCAATTAAGAGAAAAATTATGTATGAAAGAAGGTACGAAATGCAAAACAAGTGGTGGACGGTCAAACATATGAACACCTTAGGACGCTCCGTTTAGCCGCTACGGGCGAAAAACCGTTGAAAATTCAGAATCTGAATTTGATCAATATTCCGATCTCTTGTATGCACACCTTTCAAAATTAAATTTAGAGAAAATTGATGTATGAAAAATAGGTAGAAAATTTCAACATAATGGGGGTCGGTGATATATATGGTTACTCTAGGATGCTGCGTTCAGCCACTACGGGCAAAAAACCGTTGAAAATTCAAATTTTTACCGAAAAAGTATTCTAAAAACCTGAAGAATATTGTCCAATTTCTGATTCACGGAATCTTTCTTTTCCCATAATTCAAAATTCATAAATTGAAATACTATTTTTGAAGAACGTGTAAAAATCCACTTGCTGCGGTTAAGCAAACCAAAATAAATTTTCTCTTCAAAGTTTCCGATTCTTCACAGCGAATTGGCGAAAGCCCCTGAAACAATCAGGTGTCTTTATGTAAAAGCTAATTCTGGTTCAAGCACGCGAAAACTAATTACCTAAGATCAATACCATAGCTTCATTTATACAAGTAAACTAAGGTTTATTGTTAAAAAGACAGCGATTTTTTGTCAAAATTGTACTTCGTTTGCCGTATATTTTGGAATTCGTGAAAAAAAAAGATGTGATCGTGCTCAGTACATAAAATCTAAATTTAGATTTCCATGACACAAACCTTTGTACTAATTTTGGTTCGTTCATCAGAAAAATTGTTAACTTAGAAGCCTAACCCTAGTGATTTTTTTCGCGAATTTAGTAACAAAAAATAGATGTTAGCACTCACCGTCGAATATACTATTAACATGTAAAATTTGAGATTGATTGATCAAACGGTGTAGGAGGAGTTTGGTTACAAAGGTTTCATATTTCGTCGACGCATGATAAAAAAATATTGTTTCGATTTTAATAATTGATTTTTGTGTCCCCTTTTTCTTTTGCTTGACTTAGTGATTGATGGTTTATCTGTTGTTGTGGTAAAATTTTTCTTTAGTTAATTGATTGTAATTTTTGTGTTTCGTTATTGATCAATTTTGTTTTGGTGATTGATTGATTATTCATTTTTTTTTGTTTCACTTTTCTTTTGTTTAAATTTCTGGATTTGTTTCGAGTTTATCGATTGATTTTTTTTGGTGATCGATTGTTCAGTTTTTATTTTTACTTTGTGTGACCTTCTTAAATTTAGTTTTCGTTTCGATTTTTTGACAATTTTGTGTTTGTTATTTTCCTCTTTGGTTTTTGGGCTATAACAAATGGGTTAATACGTTCACAGACAATGTGTTGTACAGTCCCAAATTAAAAACTAACCTGTTGTCAGTCAATACCGTTACGGATAAAGCTTATGTCGTCAGGACGGATGACACTTCTTGCAAAATTTACAAGCGTAATGAACTTTTTGCAAAACGCAAAAAAACGAATTGGATGTTCGTATTGTTATATTTGTATGTATGTATGGCAAAACGAATTGGATGTTCGTATTGTTATATTTGTATGTATATATATATATATTCATTTATTCAGTTCATAATACCTAACAACTGATAGTTCATTATTCTTATAATTCAATATTTCACAAACTCGTCGATCTGCACTTGTCAATGGTTCATCTTGGACTAACTGCTCTGTACCCACTCTGTTCGTAAAACACATATGTACATGTATTGACAAATACATCACACTTATCATTAAGAATGAAGTTTTAAACGGGATTGCGAGATTGCAAGCATTGCAAAGTCGGTGGAAAATGACCTAAATGGATGGCACAAAAGACTTACGCATCAGAACTTTATTTACGTGAAAGATATTCAACGATGAAAAAATGTTGATGTGAAGCAGGCTGTTAAACCTGAGCTTGAAAGTTGCTTTGCGGGAAAAGTACATCGATTGTCATTCACAAAAGTGAATATGTTAATTCAAGGATACGTGAGCTAATCCATGCGGATGCTTGTGTGCCAATGGAAGAAACGGCTGTTTGTGGATCGAAATATAGTACTGAAGGACGATTATTCTGACTTCAAGAGTGTGGACTTTGTCAACAACATGAAACCAAACATTACATTGAGAATTTCTTGAATAAGTGTGAGAACATAACTGGAAACAGACTGAAGCTGTTTAGAACCGACAACAGTCTTCATTTTGTAAATAAGGAAGTAAAAAATATATTTTAAAGTCGTGGAATAACACACCAAACAACAGTACCTTACACACCTGAGCAGAATGGGAAGGCTGAAGGAGAAAAAAACTGAAAGCCTTAGTCAAGGTCCGCGCTGTACATTTTCCGTGAAAACGTCGGGATAAAATGTATGTACTTAAATCAATCTCTTTAATACAATGTTTGTATGGAGTAGTACGCTGAAAGAATAGATAAATTACAAGTTTTTTGTTTAAGGCCCTTTTTTCATTTCTTCTTCGATGCTGCCGTAGCCGTGACACTTGATCGGCACTGGGAATTTTAGGTTTGTAAAATTCGTTTTGATGCAAACTTTCTGTGATTTGCGTTTTATTCAATTCCGCGCATATTTACGTACAAAATACGTGACACGTACAAAACCATACTTTTAATTTTCCTCAGTTTTCAATTTAATACCGATTTTTACATATATTTCCGCAAATATGTTTATTGCTTTACTTCAGGTCCTAATAGCTCTTTAAAAGTTCCCTGCAACGGCAATCAAATCTTCGTCTCAACGCGTTCTCACTAATTTATGGTTTTACCCAACGTTAATCAAGAACAACCTCGCGTAGGCGCTTTCACTAGCCCGATGACTTCACGGGCAAAACAAACTCTGCACGATAAACACGTACAAGCATGCTGTGTGTATAGTATCCTAGATCGTTGTTATCTCATTATGAGCGTCGTAGTTATGAGCGATTCAATTATAGCTGTATATTTTACTGCAAGAAAGTTTGACTGGCTATCAGCGTAATTAATGAGCGAAAAGACGTTTTCACGTCAAAAAAATTAGGATAATTGTTTCGTACTCACTAATTATTAATCTAATTATTTACTTATTAATCTCTTAAATACAAACATTATATGGAATAGTTAGAATAGATGAGAATAGATAAATCACATGTTTATTGTTTTGCGCCGTTTTTTCATTTCTTCTTCGATGCCGCCGCAGCTCTGACAATGGTTCGGCACTGGACATTTTTGATTTTCTCCGAATTGAGTTTTTTACAATTCGATGCATGTTGACAACTCATATGAGACGAAGTCTTTCACTTTTTTCCATTTTCAAATTCATACCAATTTGTATTTATATTTCGGCCAATATTTTTGTTGTTTAATTCTACGCCCTGGTACTTCTTTTCAAATCCTTTACAATGACATCCAAATCAACGTCCTAGCTTAACGCGTTCTGAAGCTACACTCATAAACAACTTTATGCAACGCTTAAAACACTTAAAACAACAATTTCGCGTAGGAGCCTACACTAGCCCGATGATGTTACAGGCAAAAAACTCCACAAAATTAATAAGTACATATATGCTCCATCCACTGTGACCTCAACCGTTGTTATCGCATTGTCAGTCTCGATTGAGACGATTGAAAAATGGCAGTGTTTTGTAGCACAGGAATGTTAGACTGGCTGCCAATGTACAAACTGAACGAGAAGAAAGATGCTTTCACGTCAAAATTGCAAATCTGAATTTTATCAATTTTCCCATCTTTTGAATGCATATTTTTAAAAACTCAATGTAGAGAAAAATAATGTATGAAAGAACAGTAGGAAATGTCAAAATAATGGGAGTCGGTCATCTAGGACACCTCGTTTGGTCGCTACTGGCAAAAAACCCTTGTAGATTCAAATTTTTACCGGAAAAGTACCCTTTAAACCGGAAGAAAAATGTTGAATTTCTGATTTGCGGAATCTTTGTTACCCTATGATCTAAAATTCATAAATATACTTACTATTTTTATTAAAACTATAAAGATTCACTTGCTATGAATTAAAAACCAAAATAGAGTTTCCCTTCAGGTTTTCAAATTCTCAACAGTGAATTGGCGAAAGCTCCTGAAAACAGCTTTTAAAATCAGGTGCCTGTGCTAGGATCTTTACACAAATACTAATTCTGGTTCATGCACGCGAAAACTAATTACCTTAGATCAATGCCATAACTTCATTTATGCAAGTAAACTGACATTTATTGGTGAAAAGACAGAGATTTTTTTGTCAAAATTGTATTTTCTTTGCCGTATATTTTGGAATTCTTGAAAAAAAAACGCAGTGTTAAAATATCAGATCGATTGATCAAACGGTCGAGGAGGAGTTTGGCTTCAAAAGTTTCATTTTTCGTCGACGCAGAAGAGCTTCGCTCAGCTCAACTATTAATTTGAAATTGTATCCATAAAGCTTCGTGGAAACTGATTAATATACTGTATGTACTGGCATTTATTTCATGTTACTGAATATATTTTCTAGTTGAGTGTAACCCATTGTGGTTGCAACTTGATGTTGTTTCGGCTTCAAACCAATAGGGTAAAAATATTGTTTAAGGCGTACACTATCATTATATATAAGTAAATCTCTATTAAAATCACGGCACACATCAAATATGACATTAGTCAGAGCATTTAAAAAATCATGGATCCAAATTGCCTGTTAGTAACTTCCGCACTGATAAAATGATAACAAAATGAAAAAAACATCCAATTCAAATATTTGCTGTGCTCCATTTAACCGAAAATTTCGTTCCCAAGTAGTTCCGAGTACCATCTATACCATCCAGCGGAAAAGTGACGTGTAACTACCACTGGCAATCTACTCGCGTACATGAGCAAAGGTAGATTGCCACCAGCCAAGTACTTTTCCAGTGTAAATGGAACACAGCAATTGTTTCATTCGAAAATTGTCATAGGAAGAGAATAAAGTTTTGTTTTTTGAGAAAATAGGCATAAAACAGCGTTATTTTTCAGTCGGCGTCTGTCAGAAACAATCACAGTGATTTAGTCACTGTGACATTATATCACTTCCATCTCCATGTCGAACAAAAAGAAAAGACGGCGATGAGGAACAGTGTCTACGATGAAACATTCCTTATAATGCGTAGCGGCATTCCTTATCGACGTCTTCGTTTTTAGATCATAACGCGCACGTTCCTCTACGTTGTTGGTTACGGTTGTTGTTATCAGAATCGATTATTTTCTTTTGCGTGTGTATGATTTTTTATCGTTTTGAATTATTCTCCGTTTTTTTCCAGTATCTTTTCAGTTATTTTTAGATTTGTTTTTGTATAATTTTAAATTTTTTTTGTGATTTCTGGTTATAGCGGCAAGAGTAATACACTTTTTGTGAAAATGTAAAGTGTCTACCTATTATGGTTCAGGAGATACAGCTCTGTGACAGACGGACGGACAACTAAGTCATATTAATAGGGCTCCGTTATCTCCCTTCGGGTACGGAACCCTAAAAAAGCAGCCCGACAACGAAGAAAATAACACATTAATAATAATAAAATAAGTTAATAATAATAAATTTTTTCAAGTTATTCTATAGTAAGTAAAATTTTATCTCTAAGTATAATTAAAATTAATTTAATTAAGAATAATTTTTTTTAATTATATGTATCTAATAATAAACAAAATCGTCTAGTTATAATAATTATTATTTATTGATATTATTATATTATATTATATTGATATTATTTATATTATTGAAGTTATGAGTTCCGAAAGACGCATCGGCACAATTAAATATTTTGACCTGAGTCAATGACCCTTTGTGAATCCTCTCTTATGACCATGTTTTAGTATTTTGCTTTTCAGATATAAATTCTCACTTCTCTCTATGTATTTGAATGTTAAACACTTCAAGTGTTTATTTAAAGTGTTGAATATCGTATACGTGGACTTAGACACTATAAGTGTTTTAGAATTAAACACGTCTGTTTGCAGTGAAGACATCGCAATGACTTTCGAAGAATCATAGACAATCCAGATGTCTCATTCCCATACAACGCGTTGGCACCCGATTTTGAAAGCTCTTTTCAGGAGCTTTTGCCAAATCGTTGCTGGGAATGTGAAACTTTGAAGAGCTTGCTCTCTTCAAAGTTTCATTTTTCCTTAGGGTGAAACCGGTTTAGAATTTATTTCAAAGATCGCAATGTTCTATGAAAACAATTCAAAACCGGTCATGTATGTACGTAGCTACACACACTACCAAAGGGATTGTTGGCAGTGCGTTGGTACATAAATTCAGTGGCGAATTTTTCAAAAATTCGAATGGAATTTTGTTTTTCAACGACAACGACAATCCCTCTGCTCGGGTTAAAGGACTTTTAGTTCATTCAACCCGTAGCAGGTGGATTTTAGCAGATTATGTAAAGTGGTAAGTTTATTTATGAATTACAGAATACAGGACATTACAGTTTTCGAGACCATAAATTAATCAATGTTCTTGCGGTTTTTTGAGGCATTTTCCGGAAAAAAATTGAATTTTCAGCGGTTTTTTGCCCGTAGCGTCTAAACCAATGGTTCTTAACCAGTGGTCCGCGGACCACTAATGGTCCCTGGAAGCATCCCAAGTGGTCCGTGGAGCCATTCTAATTTAGCAACAACGAGTCGACATAAACAAAAACAACGCGGCCCGCGCTCGACACGAATCCGGTGACACATTTGCGGGGACATGGTTTATTGCTTTTTGTTTTATGACAGTGAGAGTCCAACATAACTACGAGTATGTTCGATGTTTTTATCTGAGTGTTAAGGCACAACTATAACCAAAATGAAACAAAGTGACAAATAAGTTTGTTTTACAGTTTGTTTTTAAATGATTTTTTAATGACTCAGATAAGAAAATGCGCGTATGTCCCAAGGAGACCAAAATGTTCAGTTGACAACAGGATCTGGAATCGACAACATCTATCAATTACATAAATTTAAAATAAAATAAAAGAAACAATTTTTATTTGTTGTATTCATATTCGTTCGTCGCTTGTTTGTGTTTAGTAATTGAAAATTCATAAGAAATACATATTAAAGATATGTTGAGTAAAAAAAGGCAAGTTCAAAAATTTAAATCAACCCCAAAACATGCAACCAACACTAAGTGCTTTCTTATTTGCAGTTCAAAGTTCGACAGCAAGGGGCAAATATGGTTGTTCTACGAAGCTTTTTTTATAGTAAACAACTCCTCTAGATCAGAATACGTAAGTAAAATAAACCTTGCTTGTTTTTCATGTATTATGGAATAAAACAACTTTCCGGCTGTAATTAAATACTCAATGACTGTTTTCTCTGTTTTTTTCCAGAAAAATTCCACCAAAAAGAAAATACGATGGCGACCATATTAAACTGGGCTTTACTTCAATAGAAGTAAATGGGGAAACAAGACCTCAATGCGTAATATGCACAACTGTTCTTGCTAATGACGCTTTAAAACCGGTGAAGTTGGATCTTCATTTGAAGACCGTATACCCGAATTATTGTAACTGTTCACATGAATTCTTCGGAGGCAAACTACGAAATTTTAAAAAAATGAAACTTGGACCCAGTGGAACAAGCTATGCAACATGTGAGAAAAACATTATCTGCATCATTTGAAGTTTCAAAATTGATTGCTAAATCGAAAAAAGCACATACAATTGGCGAATCTCTAGTCAAGCCTTGCATGCGCAAGGTGCAGAAGAGCTTTTAGGCCAGAATGCTGTAAAAAAAATTCAAGAAAAACCGCTTCCTAACGACACAGTAAAGTCGCGTATTCACAAAATGTCTACAGATATCAAAGAAAAAGTTATTGATAAAATAAAAGGTAGCCCTTAATTTGCATTGCAATGTGATGAATCTACCGACGTTTCAAAGTGTTGTCAATTACTAGTATTTATAAGATTTTTGAATGAAAATGAAACGTTTAAAGAGGAGATACTCTTTTGTCAAGAACTTGAAACGACGTCGCAAGGTACAGATGTTATGGATGTTATAAGTCAATATATGGAGAAACATGGACTTATGTAGGAAAGGCTTGAGGGGTTTTGTACGGGCGGTGCTCCTGCTATGCGTGGATCTCGCTCTGATCTTGCAGCGTTGATAAAAACCAAAAATCCATCTGCAATAACGACACACTGCGTTATTCATCGTCAAGCATTGGGGTGCTTTGTTTTGACAATGAAAACAGCTATTAAAGTAGTAAATTTTATGAAAAATAGTGCACTAAATACTCGTCTCTTCAAACAATTGTGTTCTGATATGAACTCTGGACACGAAACTCTACTTTTCCACACGGACGTGCGTTGGCTTTCCAAAGGAAACATGCTGTCGAGATTGTACGAACTACGAGTTTAAGTAAAATTATTTTTAACTAACAAGGAAAACACGGAGTTGTTTGATCAGTTCTGTGAGTTTAAATTTGAAATACGTTTTGCATATTTGGTAGATTTTTTTGCGCAGCTAAATTAATTGAACCATCAACGGCAAGGGTCAGGAAATTTGAAGTTGCAAGGCATGAGCAATATATTTGCTTATGAAGATAAAATCAGGGCGTTTATCGCTAAAATTTTACTATGGATAAATAAGGTCGAAAGCAAAAACTTTTGTGCGTTTAATACACTGAATCAAATTATTGACGCACAGGGTGCTGAGATTCAAGACGAAATACAGAAGAACATGTTACTCCATTTGGAAAACTTAAAAAGTGAGTTCAACCGCTATTTTCCTGACTGTGAGGACGAAAGTATTCAGAAACTGATCCGCAATCCTTTCATTGTCAACCTGTCTGAGGTGCCTGATAAAGTTCCAGAAATGCAATACGATAGTAATTTAAGAGATACATTCGAATCAGGAATTAATCTTGAAGATTTTTGGATCCAAAATTTTTTTACCAAAACTTCGAGACATTGCTATACGCTACCTTACCTTATTTTCATCCACATATCTTTGTGAGCAGGGCTTTTCAGCACTGCTTAATATTCACACCAAGCACCGAAATCGGTTGGATGCCACTGCTGACATTCGATTGGCTTTGAGTAACACTGAACCAAGAATTCAGAAGCTAGTAGAAAGTATGCAATCACAAAAATCTTATTAAAATTTTGGTGAACTGTAATGGTGAATTTATAATAAAAAAAATTAAAATGCTGTGGGTTTTGAATAATTGAGTGTTTTATTTATATTTGTATAGAAAAACTCTGTATTTCTTTACATTTAAGTATTGTATATTACTCCAAAACCAATAAACTGGGTGGTCCTTGGCACGACAGAAATTTTGTCAAATGGTCCCCCATGACTAAAAGGTTAAGAACCACTGGTCTAAACCAAGCTTCCTAGAGGGTTCATATGTAAGACAGACCCCCTTTTTCTATTTGCTAAGTTTTCCTTTTACACAATTTTTCTGTAAATTGAGTTTTTAAAGGGGTGGAGACCAAAGTTGGGAAATATAATAAAATTCAGATTTTGCTCGTAGCGGTTAAACTAACGATCCTACGGGATTCATATGTGTAACCGACCCCCATTATTTTTACATTTTCTAATTTTTTTTCATAAATCACATTTCTCTAAATCGATTTCCTTAAGGTGTCTATACAAAAGTTTGGAAATATGCAAAATTTCAGATTTTCAGGCTAAACTAGGTGGCCTAGAGTGTTCATATCTGTGACCGACCCCTCTTATTTTTCCTTTTTCCATCTTTTCTATTTAGACAAATTTTCTCTAAATTGAGTTTCTGAAGGTGTGCAGTCAAAAATTGGGGTATATGTTAAAAGTCAAACTTTGAATTATTAGCAGGTAAACTAAGCGTCCCGAAAAGTTCATATATATGACCAACCCCCATTATTACGTTATTTCCTAACTTTTTTCCATGCACCACCTTTCTCTGTTGTGAAAAGTATTTATACAAAATTTAGGAAATATAACAAAATTCAGATTTTCGATAGTTTTCTTATAAATTAATAAAATTTCGTACTAATTATGAATTAATTGAATAAGTTATTCAAAATTGTCTTATGACTTTAAAATATATACTCGTTATGATCATAAATAAAAATTTAAAGTTGTAAATAGTATAAAAAACATAAAATCACATGATAACAAAAAGTTATTACTAATTAGCAAATGTTGATTAAAGAAATAGGGATCAAGTCATTTCAAAGTTTAGTTTTTTTCATACAAATCTATGAATTGGTTCGCATATAAACATTTTCCCAAATTTTTACATGTTAAATTAATCATTTTTAATCAAGTGTTATGGAAAATGAACAATAATAACATTACAAAATAATATATCTATTAATGTTATAATAAATGAATATAAGTAATAATATATAATGTATTATTTCCAGTAGTAAATGCCTAAGTTCCTTCAATAACTGAATATTTTTCGAAAATATATAAATAACAGCGAATAACTATCATTTTCTCATTAACTGCTTATTAAATAGATGTTATTAATAAGGAATTAAAATATATGCACCATTTTCTATTTTTCGGCTTTGTTTTTATTTGAATTTTTGATTATCAATATAAATGATCGAGATACTCTTTGTAAACGTATAAGAAAAGCGAGCAAATATTTATATATTAATAAATATTTTTGAAAAAATTTAAAACTCAAACAATATTTAATGCCCATTAAATGCTATCTATCTCAATAATAAAAAATTTGAAAATGTGAAAAATTTTCCATTTCCTTCAATCATTGTAACCATTTTCAGCCAAATAATATAAATTTATGAATAATAATAATAATATGGAAGCATTATTAATGTTAGTTCATTCAAATAATTAAGCAAAAAGTAAATACCATCAGTAACTATCATGCCGGCTGTACACACTCGCCGAGAGCCACTCGTCGAGAGTTTTGGCTGATAAAGTTCTCGACGAAAGCATACAAGTACACACTCGTTCTATCATTTGTGCTCAAGACTCCGGCTATAATGCATGTGGAAACTGCTGCTGCGTTTTTCCTTTGTGCTGCTAGTTATTATAGCTATTTACAAATTTATTATAGTAAAAAAATTGTCAAGCCATGGCGGAAAAGAAGATGGTGGATGGTCACTATGCACCTCAATAGAACCAGGTAAATACTTAACATGTGTATATTTATTGGATAGTTCTATGGATCTCGATTTCAGACGAACGATGGAAAATCAATTGGCCGAGTTGGTGGCGGAACCTTCTGGCCAGTTCAATAAATTTACACGAATGTCCTTGACAGACTTCGAATACCTGTTGCAAAAAGTTGCTCCGTTAATAAGTAAAAGAGACACACTTAAAAGGGAAGCAATACCGGCTAAAATTCGCCTTGCAATTACTTTGCGATTTTTAGCTAGCGGAGACAGCTTTGAAAGTCATCATTTTCTTTTCAAAGTTTCGAGTTCCATTATTTCGAGAATTGTGCCCGAAGTATGTGTTGCGTTGAACCAAATATTGAAGGATGAAATCAAGGCAAGTGGAAACAGAATAATTACACAATTACTTATAAACATTATTTATTATATGCTTCATGAAATGCCTGACTTAAAATATCGTTGGCCATATTGTGTTCTGGATCTGTTGGTGCGCTCACAACGTCATCAGATAAAATGTGAATAATATTGGGTCGTGCTCTAACCCCTGGATCTGAATATGAAGTACATGACGATTCAGGCCGCACACAGTATGTTGGTGATGTACTCGGATGTAATGCTTGAAATCGTGTCAAGTATGTGGGCGTAACATTTATACGATCTGGTTCAGATAGTTTACGGAGCTTATTGGCTAGAATCTTGCCATAACAATCGAAATCGTCTTCGGGCGTCTTATTCAGAGCTTTATTGAGTGAACTCATGGCTATCTTCATTGTCTCCCCAGCTTCTTGCAGTTCTATGGGATTCTTTCGGCGCCGCGATATATTTGACAATGGAGTCGTAGGTTCTGAGGGATGAGCATTGTCACCTTCATCTTCATTCGCAATTACAATTTCTTGCGTAGGTGGATTCTGAAAATAAAAAAAATTTTTTTATTTTACAGATGCCTCAGGATGCACAGTCGTGGCTACAATTAGGAAACGGCTTCAGAAATTTTCCAATGTGTTTAGGAGCACTAGATGGGAAGCATATTGTACAAATCAATACAAATCTCCTGTACAAAGTGGTTCTGAATACTATAATTATAAAAGGAGTTTCAGCATTGTACTTCTTGCTTTAGTCGACAGCGACTACAATTTTATTTTTGCTGAAATTGGAAGTCAGGGAAGAATTAGTGATGGCGGTGTCTTCCGTAGTAGTGAACTATGGCAGAGAATTTGCTCCAATGATTTAAATTTTCCGCAACCACAACCATTAGCAGGGAGTGCAAGAAATGTTCCATATGTTTTTCTGGGAGATGGAGCATTTGCATTGACAACTAATATAATGAAGCCGTATCCGGGAAGTCACAATGAAGGAACACCGAAACGTATATTTAACAAGAAACTTTCGTCCTCACGCGTAGTGGTTGAAAATGTTTTTGGGATACTGGCCTCAAGATTTAGAATATTTCGGAAACCAATACTACTGGATCCAGAAAAAACCACTACAATAACCATGACTTGTGTACTGCTGCACAATTTCTTAAGAAAGAGTAGTACGTCATCGGATATATATACACCTCCAGGTACAATTGACGTTTATGATAGTAACGAGGAACTGATCATGCCAGGTTTGTGGAGAGTGGAAATTGAAGACAAGTGCGCCATCAGACCCTTGAAACAAATACCAAGAAAACCTGCACAGGATGCAAATAAGATTAGGGAAGAATTTACACAATACTTCTTTAATAGCTATAAAACTAAACAATGATTATTATTGATATAAGAAAATAAATATAAATGCTTACTTACCTGCATAAGCGTGTTTATAGATTTCCTGCACTGAACAATATCGATACAATACAACAATATCGTTTAAAAATTTGTCCATGAAGTCATATGCAAACCATATCGGTTTGTAAACAGAATCACCTGCCGCTCCAGTCTGGATATACCCAACTACTCTTCTTTTATGCCCACGGTAAGTAGCCTGGAATATCCAAAACTTCGCTAATTCGGATCCATGCATCGTGGGTAAATTGTTTGTCCTTATGTTTTTTATCTTTTGCATTCCATAACACTGACTCCATTTGGTAATATTCCAAAAATTGCATTTCCCGCTCATTTGACCACATAACGAAATACGTCTTTATATTATGACTGCACGAAGGTAACTCAATGAACGAGTGTGTACATGCTTCTGTTATTTTTCGCGCGAGATCCAACAAATTCCTTTGACTCGCGCCCAAAGTACCGACTTGCAGTCGAGACCACCGAGACGAGAGTCGAGAGCGCGAGACGAGACGAGAACACCATATACAAACTCATTCTCGGTCTGTCTCGGGGTGTCTCGGCGAGTGTGTACAGCCGGCATCAAACGTTATTTGACATATTTCAAAAATCTCCCGTTTTCCGGAAATATTCGAAAAATAGTGATTTGTTATATTTTTTAAAATTTAATTTGCATATTTTATTCCCACAATTAATCAAAATTACCAACACATACAAAAATTTCCAATTTCAACAAAAAAAATAAAAAATTTTGAATGTATTTACGTGTACGTGAATAAATTGTACTCACGAATATACACACTGAAACAATTTCTGTTTTTGTGAGGGAAACGAAAATTTCAGAAAATGAAATTTGTGTCCCATCGCCGAAATTTTGTTTTACCTCCTCCCTTTCCCCTTATTTCTACGACCCCTTCCCCATATTAATTTCAAACTAGTTGACATCAACTAGCAGACAAATTTCGCTCTCAGAGCGCACAAAATATGCACTCACCCAAAAGCTCTTTGTCTGCTAGTTTGGAATTTTTGGTGCCGACTCGTTGTATGGAAATAAGACATCTGGATTGTCTGTGGAAGAATTCACATCTCTCATCATTCAAATTGAAGCACTACTAAACTCATGCCCACTTGAACCTCTAACTAATGATCCTGATGATCCGATGGCTCTCACTCCAGGACATTTTCTCATCGGAGGCGCCTTAAGCATCCTTATCTGAACCATCCCTATTGGGCACTCAAGTTTCACGACTCAACCGGTGGCAACTAATCCAACAAAGAATGCAAAATTTCTGGGATCGGTGGTCATGGTCGTACCTCCAACAACAACACTGCATCTCAAAGTAGCTTAACAAACGCAACGACATCAAGGCTGGTTCCCTGGTCCTTGTTCCAGATGAAAGGCTTCCTCTAACTAAATGGCCATTAGCTAGAGTTCTGACTTTACACCCAGGTCCAGATGGACATTCGAGAGTAGCAACAATTAAAACAGCGACTACGAAACTGACTAGTCCTATCGCCAAGCTCACTATCCTGCCAATCATTACTAATGATGACACTTCTCGACAATCTGAAAACTCAACTCAACAGGTTTACACTCTCGGCACGACAGCATAACAAGACGAAAAGAAGATGATTAACGCTGTTGCTGATGGCGGCCGGAATATTTAAAACTTGAACCAGCCAATCCCACTGATCACGTTCATTTAATCTTATTTTTTAATTGTAAAAATTGTTATAAGTCAAAGTGAGTTTATTATTTATTGAAAGTGATAAAACAAAAACATTTAGATTATTTTTAAACAAATGCAATGAGTTAAAAATTTTAAATTGTAATGATTGAATTGAAAAGATATATAGTATATTGTAATAGTGTGAAGAATTACAAATGTAGTCTTTAGGCCATTAAATAGTCTCCATGTTTGGAAGAGACTTTTAGAACTTCTAAGAGTAAGAAGAAGATTGAAAATGTATGACATGGCGCAGTTGAGCGTCTACTCTGGTTCTGTTAGCATCTCATTTAAGACTGTATCATTTAAATAAATTATTATAACGTCAAACGGTTGCATTTTATTGTTAAATGAACACCGGGCCATAGGACCCGCAGTAGTAGTCTAATAAAGCATCTATTGAATTATTGAATAGTCTACTTCCAAGAAAGTGTATATTACGTATAATTACATTGACTTAACCACGCTAATTATATTGGTGAACCAGACCTTCTTAATAACCTATATTGGTAACCCCGAACACCGAGCGACCCCAACGAAGCCACCCCGGCGAAGCTACTTCTATACGGAAGCACAGACGTAGATGGAGGTAGCACGTGACGAATTGTGAAACAGTTATGATGATTGTGGCTTGTAAAACGCTATGGACGCAACAGAACATTTGGTAATGAATTCTATCGAACATTAATCTGAACAAATCTCAGATTTAGGAGGCCATCCGTGCTCATAGTGTTGAAAATATTATTATTCATTGGACCTTGCAGCTGCTGGACCCCGTAGTTATATTTTGCGGCGTTTGGGTGACAACGTTTTACAAATCACCGCACGGCGACGTCGAAACCTAAGAATTCGTGAAAATCAACTCCATCGAATACTTGACGAAAGGATTCATCAATTGTGAGTATATAAGAAAATTTACCAGCCATACGATTAAACAATGGAAATCATTGATTTTTGTGAATTTGATAATTGAATTTGATTTAAGTAATTTTGCCCTAACATTAAATATTTTTGGTTATTCAAGAAAAGAAAAAAAGAAACATATACGACTTATCGTCTACAGTTTATATTTACGTCAAAAACTCTGAATATATCATATTCTTGGGAGCAAACAAGGAATAATCGCGTAGTTCTATGTAATTTGAAATTTGAACTGGTAGTTAAAATTATTTTCGAACGATTGTTGCGAGACTGACTGGTACCGTGGATATCAGAGGTTGTAGTTTTTCTCCATCGCGAGCCCGAAGAGGGATAATTTATGGTAGCATGACGTCTGACAATGAGGGAGATTCCGTTTCGCAACAAATATCTTTTCAGGAACTCCAAACTCATATTGCAAGTCTAACTTCCCAAGTTGAAACCTTAGTAAAAAATATTCAAGCGCCAAACAAGTCCAAACGTTCGACCGCCGGTAGGTTGTGATGACACAACGGCAGCAGATAAAAAGGCTTTGGAAGAAGGATCAAAACGTAACACAGCTTCCTCAAGTAATCTTCCTCAGACAATTGTCGAGGCAAGACATCGACGCGAATTTTTTAGCTTTTAGCCGTCAGAATCCGAGCGCGTGGTTTAGGGTTACGGAAGAAAGGTTCGAGTATTTAGGCATATCTTGGGACGAGGATAGGTATTGGGTAGTATTAAAATGTTTGGGACCAGCGTTGTTTGACAAGTTACAAGCTTTTATCCCAAGCTTGCGCGTCGGTAATAAATATGTCATGTTAAAAACCGAAATTTTGCGTAAATTAGCGCATTCGGAAGATGATAAGCTCGACGGCCTGCAACGAGAATCCTGTATGGGAAAACGTACCCCATCAGAGTATTTTAATATAGTACAATCGCTTTCAGCGGGCATTTTGTGTCAGGATGCCGCGTTACGTTTTTGGTGGAAGGGTCTGCGACAGACATCGCAATAAAAGCAAGTCGAAAAAGCAAATCCTATCGCGGAATTAAAACGTTGTAGCGAAATCAAAAAATATAACCCCCCTGTTGCTGTAGTCGAACCGGGTTTGAAGTGAAATGAACACGCAATTTGGTCTCGCATCGAAGCACTAGAAAGACGTGAATCACGCTCAGAAAAAAAAGCTGGGGTGTGGCTGTGTCATGGACACGGCCGTGTGTTATACGTGAATACGTTTATGTAACGGGTAATATTTCTCTTCTATTATTAATTATAGGTATGTGATACGAAAAGTACGACACAAATGGCATACAAGATACATCCAGATTTCTGGAAAACGTTAAATCAATACAGGTATTACCTAACGCTGTTGGAGAAGTTTCAATATAAAACAAATTGAACTCGCTGAGCATGAAGTCAGGCAATGAACAGTTTTGTGAGACATCAACATTAAAGTCTCCAACGATAGTTATATAGTATATAGTATGATAATAACTGGTGTAGTAAGATCAGGCTCGTAATAGGGTATAATTTTAGCGATGTTTTTGGAATATATTAACAACGATCGTATCATTAAGAGTTTAATATCTGCTAACGCTGTGCCCGGGTGGATATACACACACCCGAGTATAAATTTGAAGATGCCATTGGCCTTTATTTTTACTAGACAGACATTACCTGCTTTTGGGTCTTTAATTTCCAAATAAATTTCCGAAATGTCAATGTCAACTCTATTACAATCAGTGAAGCTATTGATGTTGCAATATATGGCGACTCCACCAGCTTTGACTTGATGATGATGATACCGCTACCAATTTGTCTGTTCTTAGCGGTTTTACAATATGAAGTCAAATCAAAGCCAGGCACCGAAAAATGGGGATTTTTCACCAAATTTAGCCGATTTTGAATTTCAAAATCGAATTCAATTAACCAGGCTGGCAGAATCGCCAGCAACACAAAAATTTCGCTACGGCACAAAATTGTGCAAAAAACATTGACCATTTCGATGAGAAACAAACGCATGCGGGCGCCACACACACTCTCTCGGTGGGGTGACACCGATCGTTGACGTTCGGTTGCACAATCACATGTACTGGCGAAATTTTTGTGTTGCTGGCGATTCTGCCAGCCTGGCTGTTTGAATTCGATTTTGAAATTCAAAATCGGCAAAATTTAGTACAAAATAACCCCATTTTTCGGCATTTCCCCCTCCACCGCCCGCGATGCGCCACTGATCTCGCTTATCTTAGTGATTTCTTTGATCCTTTATTTATTCAGTGGTATAATTTAATTTCGGATGTAGTGCAGAGATTCGAAGCTACAACGCCAAACTGTATCCCCCGATTTTATCATTAGTTTTTTTGGATTGCCCCCGTATGGTAGCAAATTTAAAGACGTATTCACGTCAAAAATCTATCGAAATCAAATCGGTCTTAAGCAAGTAGGCGTGCTGTATTGTTCAATCGCGAACCTAACAGCAATTGGCTGTGTTGGTATTATTTTAAATTTGTTAGAGACGCTCGCGGTTGTCGCCAGCCTTGTAATTGGAAAAGCAAGCAGGGTGAAGCAACTGCTGGAGGTGTACCTAGATCCCATAGTTCAAAAAAGAGTAGCTCCCACCATTGGCGAGGCGGAATGGTTGGAGACGTCTTCGCTACGCCTTTTTATAACAGTTCGGACATCAGGATTGAAAGATACAGGTGCTGAAGTGTCTCTGTTCCCTGTATATCCAAATTCAAAGGAAAAGCCACATGGCATGCAATAACGCGCTGCGAATAATACAACGATTAATACATGCGGAGCATTGAAACGTACATTCGATTTTGGTTTTTGTCGACTCCTTGAGTGGAATTTTTGGGTAGCTGAGGTACCTTACCCTATTTGAGGCACGGACGCAATTGTCCATTTCGATTTGATTCCTGACCTGAAATGGAAACAGCTCATAGACAATGTAACGCAGTTGCAGGTAACAGGAGTATTGAAAGCTACCGTGAGTCTGATTGATCCACAACATGAATACGCAAGGGTCATGTCAGATTTTCCGCGGGTTTTTGGGTTGGGTCAACCGAACTTTTTTCAGAAACGTGGAATTTTCGGCCACATTTAGACCACCGGTCTTCCTTCAGCTTAAATAGCACGTCGTTTAGCTCCAGAAAAGCTGAGGGCAGTGAAAGCCGAGTTCCAGCACTTATGTAGTACCGGGATTTGTCGTCTGTCTAATAGCCCATGGGCCTCACCCTATGATCTTGTCGAGAAGAAAACTGGGGAGTGGAGAATACGCGGCGACTATAGGCAATTGAACTCAGTGACAATACCGGATAAATATCCTGTTCCGAATTTACATGATTTGGATTTAGAGAACAACGTTGTTTTTAACTCCCTACGTCCTGACCTGGCCGCGAGGCCGATCAGGCAACATATCAGAAGACATATCAGAAGAGAAGAGGTTTTTAAAAGTAAAAAGAAATTCTACATTTCGCCCGTGGAACGGAGAGAATTGATGCTATAACAAATTTTCCCAAACCTCAAACGATCAACGACCTGCGTAGGTTTTTAGACATGATCAATTTCTACCGTCCGTTCCTTCACCATGCTGCTGAGACGCAGTTGGTATTAAACAAACACCTGGGTGACGCTCGAAAGAAAGACATGCTCCCAGTCCCATGTTCGCCTGAATTGGAAGCGGCATTCGAGAAATGCAAATCCGATTTGACCAGTGTATCGTTACTAGCTTATCCGATCGGGGATGCCGAAACACGTATTGTGTGTGATGCATCAGATCTTGCGATAGGCGCAGCTTTAGAGCAAAAATCAGAGGATTCATGGCAACCGCTTGGTTTCTTCTCGCGAAAGTTTGTCGGTCCACAGCTTAATTATTGCACGTATGTCAAAGAGTTGACTGCTACCTTTGAAGCTATTCGGTATTTCAAGTATTTCGTGGAAGGTTGGCAGTTTAAGACTTTTACTGATCACAAACCTCTGGCGTACGCGTTGATGCAAAACCCCGAACATGCCACAGCACATCGTCGTTGACAACTGTCTTATATAGCGGAGTTTCCCTCGGAAATTTGTTATTTGCCGGGAGAGGAGAACGTAGTAGCAGATTCTTTTTCGCGCATTGATGCCGTAGTTATTTCATCAATTCAATACTTCCCGAGTGTGCTTTAAGGTAGGGAGACCAAACGGCGGAAGCACACTCGGGAATTGGACGAACAAGTGAAGTATAGAAAGACTTGCATATAGAGGAGTCGGCAAACTGCCTATTGTAAATAACAATTTATTTAATTATAGTTAAATAGTTTATTTACAATTCTGAGATTTTTATTTTACTTTATCAAGTGGATGTTAAGCGATTTTGTTTCTACTACCGAAGCAAGATTTTTTTTTCTAAAATATATATTGAGAGTGAAGCAGTTTGTGTTTACAGAGCTATCTACACTGCTTAATGACGGCAACTTACAAGTAGGCGCTAGATTTAAATTTTAGTTTTCGTATTGTTAGTTTAAAATTTATTTCTACACATCTAGCATATTCCAATACCTATACCACCTAAGAATGAACCCAATCATACCACTAGCCCTGCGAACCACGTAGTCGATGTGGTGCGTCAAAGAGAGCAATGTGTCTATGTAGACACCAAGGTATTGGACAAATCTCACCAAGCAAATGACAGAGTTATTGATATTGAAGCTCTGGGGCACAAAGTCACGCTCATGGAGAAACATACATGCTCACACTTGGGGGTGTTTCGCGTGAGGTTGCTTCACCAAAGCAATTCAGGTCGTTTTGCAAAAGCCGGGCGTTTGATGGATAGCATATGTTATTGAAGATTTTTGTTTCATCAGCATACCTTAGAAAGCGCTACAAGTACGACATACGAAAGGAACTTTTAAATAAAATTGGAGCGAAAAGTATAAATTTCAATTGCAGAACCACTACGCGCTGACGTTGAGTAATAAAAATTCGACAAAGACTCATCATCTGATGAGGAATTCAGATAGATAGATAGATAGATAGATAGACATTTATTTTATGTACAAATTGTACAAATTTATAAAGTTATACTAGTTGAAGTAAAAAAGAATACAAAAACTTCTTAAAGAAAAAATAAACAGAACGCGTAAGCTATGTATATAATACAAATGTGTCTATGTCTAACAAATCTTAAAAAGCGAAATGTTGTGAAAGTGAAACTTAACAATATTCAAAAATTGAAAAAAGAAAAAAATTCAAGACTATAAATAAATAAAAAGCAAATAAAAGCGCAATAAGTGAAAGAAACACTTCATGCACGTTATTAGCCTTCCAGCAGCACAAATGATTCCTAATAAGAAACAGCAGCAAAAGAGGTCCACTCCCCGGCCGCTACGATATTGAAGGTTGGCCCGATTCTAACATGAGAAGATGTTCGTACATTCGTTTTTTGAAACCTCTGAGCGTGTCACTGTCTCTTATCGTAGGCGGTATTGAGTTCCACAGAAATAAGGATGTGACAAAGACGGATTTTTGTAGGAAAGCTTGTCTGAAGGATGGTGTACACAGTGGTGCTCTGTCACCTCTCACGGGTCTGCTGCTTTCGTTATTGATGTAGCGGTTGTAAAGATATTCGGGATTTTTGGTCGAGAAGATGCGGTATAATAGCGAAGCGCTGAAGAAATCACATTCTCCTCCCCCAGCCGAGAGATGATCGGTATGCCGTAATATGATCCCGTTTTCTGATCCCATAAATATATCTGATGCCAGAATTCATCAAACTTGGAGCTTATTTTCAAGTTCTTGCGAGAGATCGCACCAGACCAAAGAGCAGTAATCTTGTATTGGAAAAAGCAGTGTTTCAATCAGGTGTTTGCGAAGAAAGAGATTTGTGCTCTTCCTGAAGAAGTTTAGGCGGTATTGCAATGCATACGCCTTGTGTCGCATATTTCCCACTTGCTCTTTCCAATTAAATTTCGCATCAAGCACAACACCAAGACTTCGCACTGAGGACTCGAACTTTATGAGCGTTTGACCTAAGACTATCCCATATGTGTCCATTTTCGACAGCTCATTGATGTAGTAATGAGAGCCGATCACTATTGCTTTTGTCTTAGATATGTTAAGCTTAAGATGGTTACGGCCCGCCCAGTTTTCAATAATCCTAGCATGTACATTCATCATGTCTACATAAAGTGGCAGCTCATCGAGCGGAAAAGTGACATACAGCTGCAGGTCGTCTGCATATATTAGATGGTGGACACACGAGTTATAACCATGAGCAATATCAGCAACATATAACGAGAAGAGAAGTGGTCCAAGAACAGAGCCTTGTGGAACTCCCTTATTTAATGAGGTCAAGGATGAAAAACCCCTATCGGTGCCAAGTACAGCCTGCTCACGACCTGATAGATATGAAGCTATCCACTTAACTGCTGATGCAACTAAACCGATATTTTTAATCTTCCTTAGCAGCGTCACATGGCATACCGAGTCGAACGCTTTGCTGAAATCGAAAAGCACCAGCAATGTGACTTGTTTTCGATCCATTCCATAACTTATATCATCCGTCAGCTACAACAGGGTAGTCTGCGTGCTATGCCCAGTTCTATAGCCTGTTTGATTTGGATCCATTAAGCATCGCGTCTCGAGATAAGCATTTAACTGCTGATATATAAGTTTCTCGAGAATTTAGGTCAAACAGCTTAAAAGAGCAATAGGCCTCATGTCACTCATGGTGCGTGGTGAGACCACCTTGTTGAGAGCCAATAGGTTAGGTTAGGTTAGCAGGGTGGAGTGTTCACACCGATTGTGCGATCCACTCCCACTCGGTGGCCAGATGGCCCATTGTGATACCCCTTATATTTCGCTATCCCCCCCTCTCCTATTTCTTGATCCTTTTTTCCTCTGTCCTGAGGCATTTCCACCCCTTGGCAAAGTTCCTCAATAGTTGAACATCCATGACCCCTATTTCCTCCAACCCTGTGAAGGATTCGCTCCCCAGTATTTGCCTCCGACTATCGGCCAATGCTGGGCAGGAGCACAAAAGATGTTCCACTGTCTCCTCTTCCTCGTCACACTCCTTACAGAGACCGTCGCTTGCGAGCCCCCACCTTTGGAGGTTTCTCCCGACGGGACAGTGTCCTGTAATGACCATTGTGATGGTCCGGACTGAGGCCTTTTTTGCTCTTAACAAGCCCGCCGTTCTTGTTTCCTCAATTCTGGGCCACAAATGCCTTGAGTTGAAGCAGTCATCTCTGCTGCTCCATCTATTGCCATGTTGTTCCCGAATTACTCTGTCGATGGTATCTTTCAACAACCTCATCGTTGGCTTTGTAGAGTTGGCTTCTTCAGCACTATGAATTTCGGTTCCGATCCTTGCCAGTTTATCCGCCTGTAGATTCCCTTCCACATCGCTGTGTGCGGGCACCCAACAGAGGCTGACTTTGTCTCGGATCCAGGATAGTGCTTCTCGGCAACTCATCACCGCCTTTGACTTGATTGTCTTAGATTCCAGTGTTCTAAGAGCAGCCTGGCTGTCGCAGTAGATTGTGACCTTCTGAATTTCTTCGTCGGTCAGCTGCTTTAGTCTTGCTGCTCTTTCTATCGCGTTAATTTCCGCCTGCAATATACTACAGCCTTTGTTGAGTCTGTGTGACTCCTTGACCTCTAGTATCTCCGAGAATAATCCGACTCCAGTCCCCGTTTTCGTTACTGAGCCGTCTGTGAAGACGCTTATCTCGTCTTTTTCAAAAATGGAACCACTTTCCCATTCCTCTCTGGTTGGGATTCTGATCTCCAGCTCCTCCCCAAACCATTGCTTTGCCACCATGTAGTCTGTGCGCTGTCGTAGCACTCCAGTTTCCACGGTGCCTCCCATTTTTACTATCTCTTCCAGCACACTAGCATGCCCCTGGCCTGTGTGCCTCCACAGTTTCGTTTCCCTCAACCGTAAGGCTGTTTTGGCTGCCAGGCCCTTTACAAATAGGTCGGCTTTACGGTTGCAAATTTAAGATTGCCTCCAGCGCCGCCTGAGGTGTGCTCTTGATCGCTCCCGTTATACCTATCACTGCTAGTCGCTGCACCTTTCCCAGCATCTGTTTGTTTGTCTCCTTGTCCATGGCTTTCCACCACACAAGGGCTCCATATGTGACAATGGGTCTGACAATCGTTGTGTAGATCCAGTGTATGATCCTTGGTTGCAGACCCCAGTTCCTACCAAACATTTTCCTACATGTGTAGAAAGCGTTTATTCCTTTTTTCATCCTTTCCTCCACGTTACTCCTCCAAGTGAGTTTAGAGTCCAGGATGACTCCCAAGTACTTCGCCTCTCTAGAGAGGTCTAGTACCCGTCCTTTCACCTTTGGTAGTCTAACCTTTGGTATCTTATACCTTCTGGTGAAGAGAACTAGCTTCGTCTTTTCCGGGTTTATCCCTAGGCCATTTCTCTCCGCCCAGTTGCTCGTTTCTCTTAAAGCTCATGGTGTCGCAGACCGTTTGTAGGTCTTTGCCTGTTGTCAATATAACTACGTCATCTGCATAGGCGGTGACCCTAACTCTCCTTCCCCTGAGATCTTTTAGGATCGAGTTGATTACGATCAACCACAAGAGTGGGGATATCACCCCTCCTTGTGGTGTACCCCTGGTCGCCAGTCTTCTGATCTTGTGTTCCCCCGTCTCTGTACTGATAATTCTGCTTTTTAGCATATTTATTATCCAGTACGTGATGGTGGGCTCCACTTTCAGCTCCATTAATGCCTCCTTTATTGCATTGGTCTTTACGTTGTTGAACGCTCCCTCTACGTCTAGAAACGCCCCTAGGGCATATTCCTTTTGCTGGAGGGATTTTTCAATCGTTCCAACCACTTCATGCAGCGCACTTTCCACCGATTTACCTTTGAGGTAGGCGTGCTGTGCTATACACTCCTCCTCTATTTTGGTCTTCTGCTTAATGTTAAGGTCCAAAAGCCTCTCCATTGTCTATAATAGGAACGAGGAGAGGCTTATTGGCCTAAAGTCCTTTGGTGTAGTGTTGCTTGACTTCCCCGATTTGGGTATGAAGGCAACCCTTACCTCTCTCCATGTTTCAGGGATGTATCCTAATGATAAACAGCCCTGAAAGATGCTCGTCAGTACCTCCGCTATGCTGCCTATCGAATTTTGCAGCATGGCTGGTGTGATTCCATCCGGCCCCGCAGATTTGTATGGCTCGAATGTTTTCACCGCCCATATTACCTTTTCCTTGGTGATGGCGTCTCTTATAGTTACCTCCTTTGGACTGATCCTGATCGTTGGGCTCTCTTCCTCGCCCCATGTTGCCAGGCAGCCCGCGAAGTGAGTCTCCATCAGCAGTTCTAGTGTCTCCTTGCTCGACTCCGTCCATGAACCATTTGGCCTCTTCAGGTTTCCCGTGACTATAGCGTCTTTGGAAAGAATTTTCCTGAACCTTGAGGCCTCGTTCACGTCCTCTATAGAGTTAAGGAAGTCGACCAATGAGTCCCATTTTGCCTTTCTTATCTTATTCTTATACTCGTTAAAACTGCGCTTGTAATTAGCCCAGTCCTCCTCTTCTTTACTTTTCTTTGCCTTGTTATAAAGCCTTCTAGTAGCGTCCCTCTGTTGCTTGAGCTCTTTGTTCCACCACTTATTGGTTTCCCTTCGAGCTCTGCTTATTGGGCAGGTTTTCTGGAAGGCTTTTAGCAAAGTCTCGCAAAGTTGTTTTACGGACTTCTCCAGGTCCGCCACCGTGTGGAGATAGGTACCGAAGCACTGTGTGCTCTTTGTTTTCATTGCCTTCTCCACTTCGGTGGAAAATCTATTCCAGTCCGTGTTCCTTGGATTCCTGTAGGGTTTTCCTACCTGAACCTTCCGGTTAATGTCGAAGAGAATTCTCCCATGATCCGACAAGGAGTGCTCGGGAGAAACTCTCCAGTTTTCTACGTTTACGTTAATAGTGTTAGTGGCCAATGTAAGGTCTATTACCTCCTCCCTAATTTTGTTAGTAAAAGTGGGTGTGTCACCCCGATTACAAATAGTTAGGTTGGTAGAAATTATAAACTCTAAAATTGACTCACCCCTTCTGTTGATGTCACTGCTTCCCCATTGGACGTGATGACCATTTGCGTCACATCCCATCACCATGTGCCATCCTCTAACTTCGGCCTCTTGTACCAGGGCCCGGACCGCTGCTGATGGGGGGTCTCCTTCCTCGTATGGCATGTACGTTGAGGCCAGGAGCAGGTTGGTTTTGCCCCTCTCCTCTAGTACTGCCACCACCAAGTCATTTGTGCTGTGCTGTGAAAGTAGAGTGAGGTTTAATGATCTCTTTGCTACTATACACGCTCTTTTTTTACCTGTTGTGCTTGAGTGAAGTAGACTATAGTTTTTTGACCTAAGTCCTCGGATTTTGTCCCCTGAGAGCCACGGTTCCTGGACTAAGGCCACGTCTACTCCATTTGCCTCCATATACAGCATCAAATCCTCGGTGGCCGCTTCGCAGTGGTGCAAATTACTTTGCACTGCTTGCAGCCTCCTCGGTGCCGCTCTTGGATTCATTGGGAAGCCTCACTTTTGCTGCACTAAAGCCGAATTTGATGCTTCCTTTTGAATCTTTTAACTTGGCGAAGGACAAGTCATCTACCGTTACGACAAGGTCCTTGCCAACTCCGTTTGGACACTTGCTGGAGGAGATAATTCTCCATTTGCTCGTGTCCAGACCGTTCTGCCTGGAAATCAACTTCATTGTGGCTTCGTCCTCCACTAGTGGGGGAGGAATCCACAATAGCGCCAATTTCCGCAGTGGTAGCTCCGATTTCGGAATTACCTCCAATTTGGCTCCTGGCCAAAGTTCGCCAAGGCCCTCGACTACACGGCTCAGAAAATCAACGGATTTTCTCCCCGAGCAGCCAATGACCTTGACTCCCTTGTGCCAGCTTGCTCCTTCGAAGGACAACTCCTCCATCGAGCAACTCTGCTCGCTCGCCGTCGCGTACAGAAGCCTCGTCTCGACCATTTCCCACCTTTCGCCAGATATTTTGCCATCTAGATCTGATCGATCTATGATAGCCATCTGACAATCGGTGGGCGCTTGGTCTACCGACGAGGTTTTGGCCTTTTTTGCTGTTTTCTCCTCCTCCTCGTTGGATCGCTCCCTTTTAGCTTTCTTCTGAGAAGTCGGCTGTGGGGGTTTTCCTGAGGGTGAGTAGGCAACAGCATTGGACCGCTGTAGTTTGGCGCTCTTACCCCTAGCTCCAGTTTCGGACCTTGCCGGTCCTGGGAGCTCCTCAACGATTGTCCCCAATTTCTGCGAAGCGATATTCTTCTCGAAATTGGCGACAATCCTCCTGTTTCTTGCTAAGTAGCCCTTCTCCTTATCAGAGAGCTCTTCGGACTTCCTTAGCAAGAGTTTCTTCAAGCTGGCCTTGGCACTTTTGTACCTCTTAAGGGACAGTTGCGCCTTGGTCGGCTTCCTCTTCTTCTTCTCAGAGGCCTTGGCTTCGGTAGTCTCGCCCAGCAATCTCTTTTCGGCCTCAGAGTCGATGGTTCCTGTACTGTTGACGGACATGCCGTCGTCAGTTTGAACCTTTGTCTCCAGGCCTGTAGAGAGGCTAAACGACCCACCTGTGCCTTGTTGCCTCCCACTTGTAGCATCCACCGCAACGCTGGCCAAGTGTTCCACCGTCGTTGCTGCCACAGGCTTGAGTGTGCCCCCCCCCAGAATCCGAATGGGGCACGGCCACCTCCGAAGAGGTGGATGGATTTGACGACTGAGTCGCCGCACCACCTGGGGTAATTTGTAATTTACTCAAACCCTCCATATTTAAAAAGGGGGGTCCTCCCATTGTCCGCGGCCGAGTATTGAGCTTCCCGAGTTCAAATTGTACTCTTCTGCCTATTCCTCGACGATCCAAGAGAAATTTCCCCTGGACTTCCACTATGAGAGCCAATACTAGAGACTTCTTCCATAAAGATGGGAAAATAGACTCGCGTATTGAAGAGTTGAAAATATTCACAATATGGCAACCAATGACTGGAAATGCTGCACTTATGAAGCTTTTAGGTATACCATCATATCCCCGCGCTTCGGACGAGAAATGTTCTATGGCGGATGACACTTCGAGAAAAGTGACCTCAGAAAATAAAAATAGTGGATATTGCTCCTGGTCGCAATTAATTTCGTCTACGAAGTCCTGTACCGATTCGGCCTCCACATCGAATGACACACTGCTAAAATGCTGGTTTAGTTCTTCAGATGAAGAAATAGAGGATAGGTCTTTTTTGTCGCTGCACATACCCAAATTTTTCAACTCCTTCCCAATTTGTTGAGGGTCGCGAATATCTTTCAGCCGTTCATAAAAATACAACACCCTTGATGTCTCAGATGCCTGGAGTGCTTTATCGCGTGCTGATCGATAGCGCAGTAGATCCTCTCTAAGTCGCGTTCGTTTGTATCTCCTGTAACTCCTATCTCTGTCCGCATTGAGAGTTACATGTTCCTTCGTGAACCAGGGGTGACAAGATTTTCCCGACTGGCGAACTGTTTTAATAGGGATAGACTTTGACATTGCCGCTTGTATGTTACTGGTGAGACAGTGAACGCGATCATGTAGAGATGTCTCATTATTAAAAGGTGACCAATCGCAAGTGCTGAGATGTTGTAGCAGATCAGCAACATCAAGAGATTTGTAGTCACGGTAAGTGAAATTCTGCGGGCATGGTTAAGTAATCGATGAATTTATAGTAGCCATGATAAGATCATGGCCATCAGCAAATGGCACCTCCGTTTTTGAGAATTGCAGTACTATATCTTCAGAATCCATAATACACAAATCTAAGGCGGTATCAGAGTCGTCCCTGTGGTAAGTTGCTCCGTAGCGTATTGAAGTCAAGGAGTTTTCATAAATAAAATTTCTGATATATGTAGGTGGCATCTGCAGATGGTGACAATTGGTCAGCATTGAAATCTCCCATTATGATCTTAGTGCTATAATTGTGCATCGAACTAATCAAGTCAGGGATGAAATTATTATTTTCCCCAACAAGGAAAGGTGCATGTGGTGGAGGATATACAACCCCAGCAAAGATAGGTGGAAGATCCCTTGGCGTCACTTCACAAAATAGATATTCCGGCAGACCTGGTTTCCCAGACCACTTGCCTGATGACGAGCAGAGTCGTGATACCGAAAGAGTGTTGTGAACAAAGAGTGCAACTCCACCTCCATTTGTTTTCCGGTCCTGTCGAACTAAGTTGTATCCTTTCAACGCAACGATGGAACCAGGCACAATTGGGCCAAGCTTAGTCTCAGAGATGGCAATTAGATGAAATAAGGGATTTTGAGACGTAAAATAACGTAAGGTTTCGATGCGCGCCCTCAAGGAGTTGGCATTGAAGTGACATACTCTGAGACAAGTTTTTTGTCCAATGTTTAAGAATTTTGCCCGTGAGGGTGGCTGCACTGTGGACATCGATCCGGCTCCTTGGATATTTGGAGTTTCTCTAAAAAAATTGTTGAAATCCGCCATAGTATGTATAGGAACAGCCGAACCTTCTCTTTTATTCCTCACATGATGCAGCCGTCTCGCTTAAAAGTAAGAAAATTCTGATTCTTGTCCTTCGACTTCTTATACACAATCCGTCTGAGATTCTACAGATCCCTTGGAACAAACTCGTTTATGTTTAAGGCAGATGGGGGCTCTGGAGGTGTCATGCCTGCCTTTCGCACGAGGTCCGGAAGGAGTTGTGCAATCGTCAGCTTTTTCCACTTGATTTTCGCCGAGATAATTCTCTTTGCTACTGTAGCATTCCTTAGTGTAACCACTTACGAACCGCGCCGCTCGTCATGTGAAAGGGAGTTTTCAGTTGGTCTGGGTGAAGTTGTAGCAGAGGAAGTATGAGGAAGGTCAGCCTGTGATTTCTCTTTTTTCTGCAGAACTGCAACACCTTCGATTTCACCTTCATTGATGTCGGGTTCTAAGGTTTTGAGTACTGACAGAGCAGCAAGTTTTATGTCGGTAACTCAGCAAGTTTTATGTGGCATGAGCCAGTCATCGTTGCTTCACCTTCATGTGCTGGACTTCGGACTCAAGAATTTTATTTTTACGCTCCAGAGCATGGAGACGTTCCTTTCCCTGTTCATCAATGCAAGGTTCGAAATTAGCCTGCTTGGTCACTATGTCCTCTAGCTGTTTTGCTGTTTTCTCAGTGTGCGCCTTGAAATCATCCCTAACTTTACACACATCAGACTCAACTGCCTCTACACGGGTATCCGTATTCCGCATGCGAGAATAAATTTCATCTACCTGTTGTTCGATTATTGTTAAACGGCTGCCGATGGAATTGACCGTTGTAGCTATGCCGTCTACCTTTGACTCAATGCCATCTAGCTTGTCCAGTTTATCAATCTTAGACATGAGTGAAGTTATTAGGTCGTTGTTGAGCGGAGGATTCAGAGGAGTTGCAGGTCGTGAAGATTCCGGTGTTGCTGGACGTGATGTCGAACCACCAGAGCTTATCGAGCCTGACCTGCTGGGTGCTGATAAATGGTGCGCATCCGGTATTGACGAAGAACATACTCTTATAATTTCCCCTTTGCCTCGAACACTAACGAACTTGCAACAGGTGCTATGAAATTTCTTAGAGCAACGTTCACAAGTTTGGGGTCTTGATGATGTAGCAAATATCTTGTCGCAGGCATTACATTTATTCGCCATCATTAATGTGTTAGTCGAAAAGTTAATAAACGTTAAAAACTTTCACCACGGATTTATAGGAAAATGACAGAAGGCCTGACTGGCAGCACTTTTCAAAAATAAAAGTTTTATAAACTTGTGTGTTTGACTAAAAAACGTTCAACTGGCCGCACTATTCAGTAGCAGTTCATTGTAATTTTAAAAACAGATTTTTACCGCAACTTTTCGTTTCGTGAGAGTATCGTGTACAAATTCACTAATTTTTCACTTTATTTTGAATGGTAAATTTACTATTTTATGGACAATTCACCTTCCTTTAACACCACCATAGGCAATATAGGACTACTTTCTTTGATTAACAGCTTTACCACTTCAATCATAGATTTGCAGACATTTATCGGAAAAAACAACAAATTAGACAAATTATAGGAAAAAACAACAGAGCAATTTAAAACGCAGCCGAATTCAATCAGAGTCCGATAGAACCAGATTCACGCAATTCAATCACGCATTTAGCAGGGCAATAAGAAAGGAAGGAAAAATCAAACTTGTAATTCAAAACACTGATTGATTTGATTATGTATTTCAAAACACTGGTTATGTATTTCTCACTAAATCTGAAACCTGTAACAAAATACAATCGTTAAAACAAAAAAATAATAACTGGAAACAAAATCAAAATTCAATTAAAATCAAACACAAAAAAGAGGAAAAAGAAAAGAGAACCAATCAATGATCAAAACACGGAAATAGCAAAACACAAATAAACGTTCACAAAATCTGTAACAATAAATTAAAAAAACCTAAGCAAACAGTCAAAGTTACACTTGATTGCAAATCAAAATATAAATCAATAACAAAGATCACCAATCCAAACCCAACATCTAAAAATCGAACAAAACAAACAAACATAAACATAAAATCAACCAACAAATAACGTCGAAAAAACAATTTATTACAAATTGAATGTGTGGCAATAAAGCAATATCTACAAATATATAAATAAAACAAAGCTTTCGTACAAGTAAACCAACAACAAGAAATCACAAAAAACTACAAAACTAAAACAAAATCAATACAAAATTATAAATCAACAATCTTATAACTAGAATTACTAAAACAGCAAGAGATAAATTGATTAATCAAGAATTAAAAATGAAACAATCAAAACAAGATAACAAACAATTAATAATCAAAAAATAAGAACGAACTGAAAAGCTAAACACTCACACAACAAGAAAAAATAATAACCCACAATATTCAAAAATCGCAAATGACCGATTACCAATAATTAACTGAGTACACGTGAACACCATCTGAACTTAACCTAACGAAAGATACACAAGAAGTTTCTGCAAGAAATGTCATTCCAAATAAGAATAACTCGTGTTCATGATGCCGGCAACGAGCAAAAATAAACATCACCCTGAAATGGTTTAAGAACCTTAAGCGAACTTACCCAAGAGCAATGATTTTTGACGTGAGAACTTCTTTCTTCTCTTTGAGTATGTTCATTGGTAGTCAGTCTAACACTCTTGTGTTACAAAGCACCGTCATTCTTCAATCGCAAATAACTACGAGACTGATAATGCGATAACAACAGTTGAGGTCACAGTGGATGGAGCATATTTATACGTATTTGTTGTGCGGCGTTTGTTTTGCCAGTAACGTCATCGGTCTAGTGTGGGCGCCTACGCGTGATTGTTGTTTTTAGCGTTGCGTAAAGTTATTTATGAGTGAAGCGTGAGAACGCGTTAAGCTAAGACATTGATTTGGATGTCATTGTAAAAGATTTGAAAAAAAGTAGTAGGACCTAAAGTGGAACAATAAAAATATTGGCCGAAATATAAATAAAAATTGGTATGAATTTGAAAATGTAAAATATATGAAAAATATCGTCTCATATGAGTCGTAAATAGGCACTGAATTGTAATTGTTCGATTTTGCCTCGTTTTTGATTTTATTATGATTTTATGTGAACGTGTTTTTTCGTTTTACCGCCACAAAGTATTGAACATTTTTGTTTGGCTCTCATGAGGTGAAGTTGTAAATACGTGTTTTATGAGTTTCGTAAATTTGAAAATTTAGTGCATTAATATGCAAAATTATGATGTAGTTGCATTCTCTAGCAGATAATTAATGTTCCCTGCTAGATTTAAACTCATAAAAATGGTTAAAACTCAAAAAACAAGAGATGGTACTCGTTCAACATCCACGACCAGAATGATGAATGTGACACTCCGAATAATTCGGAAATACACACACTAAAAAAAAGAAATCTTGGAATCCACATCAGGGTAGGGATTTCTGGTCGACTGGCCACTCCTCTCTTCCACTCACCTTACCATCACTTTCCTGGATTTCGCGATTCGATTCACAGATGTGAACCTCACCACAGGGGATTAAAAGTTTGTACGGTAAGATGAAGTTTAATATGGTGAATTGTTCATTTGTCTAAATTGTTCATATTAGATTGTCAACAAAATGGTGTTAGCTGCTCCCAGCTGCAATGAATAAGTATTACTATAAGAAAACGCTATTCGGCAACGAAGTGGAAGCCAAAACTGATAAGAGCGTATGTGGGGTCGGTATATTTGCCTTTGTGTGGGAAAGTATTTGCGGAGTTACTTGAAGGGGTATTATTTTGGAAAATTGCGCGCAAAATACGAATTTAAAAATTTTTCACTGTATTATTTTGAAATTCCCTTGTTTTAAGGAGTATAGTTTCCTAAAATTCAAAGGAAAAAATATATTGCAAATATGTAACTCAAAATTTGGTGTAAAATATTATATTCTATAAGTTTACTCTTGTTCTATAGTTAAAATAAATAATATTGCATTATATAATTTCAAGTTCTTTTTATGGAAGTAGCTTTTATGGCTTATGTGCTTGAGACCGGCTTTGGAAGAATTACAGTGCTATTTTGATTTGCTTGTTTCTGTTTGCGTCTTCATTATTTAAAATTATTATGTTTGTTTTTATTGAAGTATTGGCTATATTCCAGCCTTAAAAAAAATCAAGTTAATATCTTCAAATATATTATATATATTGTGTTGCATTGGTTTTCCTTTAATTGTACGAGTATTACTCTTTCATCAGCTATGATATCAATGATATTATTCATTTAGCAGTCCTGAAAAAATAAGCCACGTTTATATCTTTGAATATATTAAATGTTTTGGGTAGAGTACACTCTTGCGGACTGTTTATTAGTGATTTTTTTTAAAAAAAAAAAAGGTTATTTTAAGGTGAGAAAAAATTGGGTTTTCTGCACCAAAACACTAAATTTTCAATTACTATTATTAATAATAATAATAATAACAAATTTGGAAATTTTCGTAAGACAAAAGTAGTTTTATTTTCATTTCTTTATCTTGTTCCACTCTCCAAATCGAGGGGTTAGAAAGGGAGTCTCTCCCCGGTAGATTTAGTAGACATATATACCTTATATCAGGCTTTTAAAAGAAGTTATAAAAAGTTAAGTCCATTTTTTGTGCCCCAAGTGTTACTGAACATGGCATGCGGTAGATTAGTATACAGGAGTATACAGGTTGTGCTACAGGAGCCCATGGAATTGGAAATGTTTCTAAATTTATTCTTTCAACTGTAAGAAAATAAATACAGCAAAACCTCATTAATCCGTCAGGCACGGGACCAGAGGTGTGACGGATAATCGAAATGACGGATAATGGAAAAGTTCTAAAAACAATGACTTGAACCTGGATTTTGAGAAAGGGGCAACATTCACAAACAAAAAACTTCTCGAAGGATATGTTAAGTGACGAATTGATAATTTTACACGTATTTACATAACGATAAAATCAAAACAAATATTTAATGCGATGGTAAAAACTCGTTTAATTTTGACACCTTGCAAAATCACTGCGCTTTGCAATTTTCTCAAAATCACTGCGGGGGTGTTGTTGACTTTGACTTGCCTTACATACCAATGTATAATTTTTTGGAAATTGTGAAGACATCTACGACATTTTCGGTGACGGTTAACAGAGTTGACGGATAACGGAGAGACGGATAATAGAGGTTCTACTGTAAATATATATTATGAGAACATTATTCAATTTGTATGATTTTTGAAAATATTTATACGAAGAAAACCCTTCAATTGTTTGGGGTTTCATATGGAGAAATAATTCTCTCAACACAACTTAAGGAGCAGCTCCTTGGAAGGAACATACCTGTAAAATATACTTTTACCCTCAGTTAATCTGAAAACAGAAATCAGTCGTTTTCGTTATGTAAAACATCATCGAAGGTAGTAGCCATATAAGCACATAACCACAGAAAAATCCAGATGTCTCATTCCCATACAACGAGTCGGCACCAAAAATTCCAAACTAGAAGACAAAGAGCTTTTGGTGAGCGCATGTTGTCTGCTAGTTGGTGTCGACTAGTTTGCCGGTTGCGGGAAGGGAACATCGAAAATTTGGTGGATGGAACAAAATTTTCATTTTCGGAAATTTTCGGTTCCTTCACACCAGCAGAAGTCATTTGAGTGCGTACATGCGTGAGTACAATTTACGGCAAGAGACTCCCTTTCTAGCCCCTCGATTTTGAGAGTGGAACTAGATAAAGAAATAAAAATAAAACAACTTTTGTTTTACGAAAATTTCCAAATTTGTTTCGTTTACAAGATATTCGTAAAATAAATTTCCTAACCTAAAAGTGAGTTTTTGTTTACATTTGAGCATATGTTCGCTGTTCAAATGTCATTTCCCCTCTTTCTGAGATCGGCGCCGATCTCAGAAAGAGGGGAAATGACTTTGAACAGTGAACTTTTGCCAATTCCAAGATATTTGTAAAATAAATTTTCAAAATTTCCTAACCTAAAAGTGTTTTTTTGTTTACATTTGAGCATATGTTCGCTATTCAAATGTAAACAAAACTCACTTTTAGGTTAGGAAACTTCGAAATTTATTTTTCGAATATCTTGTAAACGAAACAAATTTGGAAATTTTCGTAAAACAAAAGTTATTTAATTTTCATTTCTTTATCTAGTTCCACTCTCAAAATCGAGGGGCTAGAAAGGGAGTCACTCCCCCAATTTACGTGTTGGTAATGGAAATTTTTGTATGTATTGGTTGTTCTTATTAATTTGGGAAAAAAAATGAAAATTATATTTAAAAAATTGAAAAAAAAAATAAAATATTGACGAATTTTCTTGAAAAGTATCAATTAACCGAAAACATATTCGAAGATCTAAATTTTATGGGAGACAAAAATGATGGAGTGGGGTACACATAAGCTAATTTTTTATTATGAATTTTTTTTTTCAAAGTACATTTGTAATGAATGTTGGAGGAGAGCTGGATAAAGGCGAGGCACAAGCTATCTCAATTCGCCGTTTTGGAATGATGTGTAGGTTATCTTTTCATTAAGGCGAGGCAGGATGCCGTTAGATTCGCCGTCTTGATATAAGGTGTGACTACTTCCAGGTGTTAAAAGATACTGATTTATTTCATTGATTTTCTCAGTTTTTATAATGAAAAATAATGCAATCTGAACATATTATCCTCACATCGATTTCAGATACTTAATGCTATTTTTAAATACATATGAAAAATTAAACTATAAAAGTGAAATTGTAAACTGACTCGTGCTTTACGTGTGAATCGAAAAATGAAATTTCGCATAAAAATTTTCACGCGAAAAGTAAAATATGAAATTTAATACGTCAGTTCTACGCGACAATTAATTGCAGGTAAGGTCGTTCGCATGTGATTTCGAGGTCAAGTTTTTATGGTTTGTTGGCCTCTACACCCTCTCCCTTTAGAAAACTGGTACCCTTTGCTGGTATACTACCAGTGAATCTTTTTAATAGGTTATTGTGGTACATTTTTTTTTGTTTCTTACTTCTAAAGTTGAGTTATTAGCTAGTTTTTCTATAATCTTGTATGGTCCATGATAAGGGCTTTGAAATTTCTTTCTGTCTATGTTCCTGACCAAAACATAATCTCCTACACTAATATTGTTTACATTTGTTTTTACATCATAGTATTTTTTGTTTCTAAGTTTATTTATATTTAGATATTCCTTCGCTTAACTTAGTGCTAGATTTAATCTATGTTTTAATTCGTTAACGTAATTGTCTAAATTGTATATTGTACTTGTGGTATTGACTAAGTCATTTGGAAGGTATGGAAGTTTTCCAAACACTAATTCGTATGGGCTGTATTGAGTCTCGACATGTGGTGTCGTGTTATATGCAAAAGTGAAATAAGGAATCCATTTGTCCCAATCATATTCATTTGTGTATGCAAGAAGGAATTCATTCAGAACTCTATGGTTTCTTTCGATTGAGCCTAGTGTTTCGTGGTGGTTTTGGTTGAAAAATTTTGTTTTATTTGAAGTAGATCGCAAATGTGTTTCATTAATTCGTTTTTGAACTCAGTGCCTCTGTCAGATTTTAATATTTTGAAATGTCCCTATTTCAGAATGGATTGTTCGACTAGCGTGGTTGCTACCGTTTTTACTTCCTTTGCTTCCTTTGGATAGGCTGTGACGAATTTAGTGAGCTCGCACTGTATTGTCAGTATATATCGGTAGTTATTAGATATCCTTAAGGGGCCTACTGTGACTATGGAGATTGTTTCAAAACTCGTACCTGGGGTGTCGGTTATGATCATTTCGTCTTTTGTGTGTTTGTATTGTTTGTTTAGACAACATTTGGTACAGTTGAGGACAAATTTCTTTACCATTTTATTCATGTTCTTCCAAATGTATTTTTGTTTTAATTTTAAAAGTGTTTTTCTGATCCCAAAATGACCGCCATGTGGTGAATTGTGAAATTCTTCTATAAGTTTCTTTTGTGTTGGTATGTCAAAAATTTTTTGGGGTTTTTTGTATATTAATATTTTTATTGATTCATTTTTATCTTTTTTACGTTGCAACGTGTTATAAGCTTCTTTAAATTCTTCTTTCTGAACATGTTCAAATATTTCATTGTCTATATTTAGTGCTAATTCTTTTATGTTTGCTCTCTTTAGTTTTGATGACAGCTTCTCCAGGATCAATTCTAGGTTGATTGGATTATCACTGCATCGTACTAGTACTTCTTCTGTATTTATATCAATATTTATTTTATTTTTGCATGCATTTTGTTTATATTCGCTCATTATGTTGAAATTAAGTTTTCTTACATTTTTGATGTCTGATAGAGAAGTGCAATCCCATATGAAGAGTTGATCAGGCTCTAAGGGTTCGGCAGTTTCTTTGTTGATGTTACTATTATTGATTTTATTTTTCATGACTCTAGTTAACACTAAAGATTTATGGCAGGATTGGTCATTTGTTGTTGGTATCATACTTTTAAGTAAATCTGAGTCAATTTTTATTCGGGATAAGGCATCAGCATTTGTGTTCATTGTACCCTGTTTGTAGATAATTTCGAAATCAAAGTCACATAAATCTAGGCGTATTCTTGTTAGTTTAGATGATGGGTTTTTGTGTGAAATTAACGAGACTAAGGGTCTATGGTCCGTGACTACTATAAATTTATTGCCAAATAGGTAGGGTTTGAAGAAATTGATACCCCAATGAATTGCTAGTAGTTCCTTCTCGATGACGGGTTTGTTAATTTCGTGTTTGTTAAGTGATCTACTGGCGTATGATATTGGTAGATCTTGGCCTATGTCACCTTGTGAAAGGACCGCTCCTAAGGCATGGTTGGAGGCGCCAGTCGTTAGGATGAATGTTTCGTTGAAATTAGGGTATTGAAGAATAGGGGGGTTAATAAGTTTTTGTTTTAATAAATCGAAAGATTTTTGGCATTCTTTTGTCCAGTGAAACTTTTGACCTTTCTTTAATAAATTATTTAGACATTTTGTGATTTCTGCAAAGTTCTTGACAAATCGTCTGTAGTAATTGCAGAAGGCTATGAATCTTCTCACTTCATCGGCGTTTGTTGGCATTGGGTAATTTTCAATTGCTTTGTTCTTGGAGGGATCAGTTTTTATACCTTCGCTTGTTACTAGATGTCCAAGGTAAATTACCTCTGATTTTAAGAAATTACATTTGCTGGGGTTTAATTTTATGTTATATTTCTTGAGGCGTTTCAGGACATTGGTTAAATTTTCGTTGTGGTGTTTGAGGCTACATCCGAAAACAATTATATCGTCGACGTATAGGAAGGCTTTTGAATCTAATCCGCTTAGTGCTATTGTGAGCATCCGTTGAAAACTGTTGGATGATATTTTTAATCCGAAAGGAAGTCGTTTGAATTCTTTTCTAGGCCTATTTGATGGAAAGAGCTTGTCATGTCGAGCGTTGAGAAATATTTAGCTCTGCCTAATTTATCATTGACAACCTTTTTATTTAGTTGTCGAAAATCAACGACTAGTCTCCATTTCTTCGAGTCTTCGTTGGCTTTCTTTGGGACAATGAGCAATGGTGCGTTGTAGGGGCTTGTGGAGGGTTCTATGATATCTTCCTCTAGTAGTTTTTCAACTTGTTTGTTAATTTCTTGGAAATGGGAGTTGGGTAACCTGTAGTTTTTGATGTATACTGGAGTTAGATCTGTTAGATTTATCTCTTGGGTATAGAAATTATTTACTGAAAGTGTGTCTCCTTCTAGGTGGAAGACATCTTGGAATTCATGGAATATTTTATGGAGTGAATTTCATGCATTTTGTTCTGTAGATGATATATTTAGTTCGTTGAGGAGTTTCTTGAAGCGGTTATTGTCGTCACAATGCCTTTTTGAACTGTTTTTTAAAATGTAGAAGTCAGAGAGGGGTTCTGTTTCTATTGTCAAGTTGGACATCTTTACTTATCTTTCGTTTGTATTCAGAAGTTTTATGTGGCAAGTGCCATTCGAGGGGGCTAAAGTATTACTTAGAAAAACGCCGGGTTGTAGCTCTTTGCTGAGGATTACACTATCTTCCTGTAGTTTTAATTCGATTGGACAGATTATCACGGATCTTGCTGGGATATTGATGTAATTTATTTTGAGTGGTTGTGTTTGTATGGGTATTACAACGTCGGTTTCACTTATGTTTAGTGTGAGAGTGAGGGTTTCATAGTCTATTTTGCAGAAGTATTTTGTAAGAAAGTCTCTGCCTAGAATGCCGTCTCTCTGTATTGGAAAGTTGTTATCTACTATATGGAAACTATGTTTTGCGGGTTTCTCTAAGAATTCTAAAAGAAGGTTGATGGTTCCTAGTGATTCAATTTCCTCGTTGGTGATCCCTGTAAGTTTGCATGTATTCGAAGTGGAGTATGTTGTTTCGGGTAGTAGTTTGTTGGGCTTACAGATGGAAATGTCGGCTCCGGTGTCTATTAGGAACTTAAGGGGTGCTGATGCATTATCCGAATGTGTTGTTATATAGTTTGTAAGGTTTGAGGATATTCTAAAAATTTTTATTCTTCCCCCGGAGAAATTTCGGTCATCTCCGGGCCTTGGTCGTTTCCCTGGTTGTCTTGGTGGATATAGTGTATTTGTCTGTTTTGATGTTGTGTGTTGTTTGTTCTTCTGTTGTTGTTCTTGTTGTAGTTGTTGTTGTTCCTGTTGTGGTTGCTCTGGTATCCATTGTAGTTATTGTTATTGTTATTATAGTTTCTGTTGTAGTTGTTGTTATAGTTTCTGTTGTAGTTCTTGTTGTTGTTATGGTTTCTGTTGTAGTTGTTGTTTTTATAGCTTCTGTTGTTGTTGTTGTAGTTTCTCTTGTAGTTGTTGTTATTGTTTCTGTTGTAGTTGTGATTGTTGTCACCTTTTTGTCTTAAGGTAAACATTTGGTTCGTTGTTGTCGTATGGTTCGACTGTTCTATCTCAAGACATAAGTTAATAGCTGTGGCCAATTCTTTTGGCTGGGCGGCAAAGACAGTGGCTTTATACTGTTCATTTAGTCCATTCTTGAATACAGTTAACGCGTATTCGTTGTTAATTTTTATTATGGCATTTGCTTGATCTTGTGTTAAATTTATTGTCTGTAGAGAATTTAGTTCTCCTATTTTAATATTGGTAGTTTGTTTTGTTTTAAATTTGATAATTTGGTATGTATTTGTGGAGCTGATAATGGACTCTTGTATCTTTCTTGCAGTTTTGTTTTTAATTCTTCGAAGGTACTTATTGTGGAAATAGAGGCAATGGATGTTCGCACATTCGCGTTTAATTTGAGAAAACAGACAAATTCGATTAACGTTTTCTTATCATTATTGGTGAGGGTATTATATATTATTTCAGTTATTTTTAAGAAGCCTGGTAGCTCTTTATAATTCCCGGTGAATATGGGTATGGTCTTGGATGCAGATTCAATATTGAAAGAAGCCATATTGGTTGTTTGATTTTGGTTGTCTATTTCGTTCTTGTTTTTTTGTTCGTTTCCTTCTTGCATATGAATCAATATTTCTGTTGCTTGTTTGAAATCTTTTTCAAATTGTTGTTTTTCCGTTGAGAAGTCTTTATTTTCATTGTTTTTTAAGAATAAATTGAGTCTTTGCTTTAAGTATTCTAGATCTTCAAGCTTGGATGTAATGGTTTCCTGTTTATATGGTTTAGTTATTGATTTTTTTACATTGTCCAAACAAATCCTGTAGAGGTTTCTTCAGCCTTCTGGCGATGTCTTCGGGGTCGACCAGGTAAGCGGTGCAGTCGTCGATATTCTTAGGTTCCCTGACCCGAACCACACATTGAAGATCGAGGTCACTTATGCCGTCTAAGAACTGCGAAAGGCACAACTCCGAAATTACACTAGAGGGCCAAGAGGGGTGTGCAGTGCGGCCCAATCGTTGTACGTCCGCGGCGAATTCTTCCAAAGATTCGTTTGTCTTCTGGTGCCGGTTACGGAACTTGTTCTGGATCACTCCCACATTTTGCTTTGATCCGAAGCGTCGCTCGAGTGCTCTTATCAGTCGACCCAAATAACGTTGTACTTCCCTCTCCAGTGTTTGAAAGAACTCTAGAGCCCTTCCTCTCAAATTGCCTGCAACGTGACTTCGGCAGATGTCTTCATCCCATTCGTTGGCTTCCGATACTGTTTCCAAATGAACGCAGTAACTTTCCCAGGATCCTTCCCCGTCAATCTGCATTAGTTGGAGCCCAACGGGTCGGTGGCCGCTGAACGAATTTGGGCTAGTCTCGATGACCGGGAAAGTTCTTTCGAAACTCCGACTCGCTGGAGTTGGTGGGAGGTCTGGTAGTCGCGGAGGTTCTTGTTTGGTAGTTGTCGACGAGTAGGCTTGTTGATGAGTCGATTTTTCTAGGTTTTTACTTGTAGAAGGTTGGTCTACGGGTGACCCGATTATTTGGCCCCGTAGAGTTCGGATTCGTTGGGTGTGGTCTCCGGTAGGTTCCATCGATAGCCTTCCAAAAGTCGGCGAATTTGACGTGGTATCTTTTGCTGCAATTTTCTCAGACAGATGTCCAAATTCCTTCTTGAGCCCGTCGAGGGCTCGGCGAACCTCTGTTTGGTCTTCGAGCTGTTGCTGCCAATTTGTGGTAGCCCAGCGCTGTTGTTCCATCATCAGCAGTTCCAGGCGATCCAGTCTCGTCGAAACCTGATCAAAACGGTTCCTGCGTTCCTCCCTCTCGACACGCTTCTCGGCGCGGTCGGCGGCCATCCACTGCAGCATGACGTGTAATAAGTCGCGGGTGTCTTCGAGGTTTTCCTCCTCCTCAGGCACCCCACACCATACACCAATGTTACGATTTCGGGCCGCGATTGGAGGGTCGACAACCGAATCGACTCCGGGAGAGCTGTCTTGGTTCGGCGCTGGAGGATCGACGACAGAGTCGACTCCGGGAGCATCCACATCGAAGTTAATGGAAGATGGTTCTGCCATGTTTACTTTCTTTATTCTTTTCTTTACCTAACTTTAACAATTTACTAACTAACTTTAACAATTTACTTAAAAAATCTAAAAAAACTTGTAATCTGCGTCCAATTCGCCACACGTAAGGAAAACTACTAACTCAATAATGAATTATCTCGAATACAAACGGGTCCAACAACGGTAACCATTGGACCGTTGGAAAAAATGCATTCGATATTGCATTTGGGTAACAATATGTAAAGAAAACGATAAAACATTTCTTTGGTTTGAATTTGACCGCGACTCGCTTTGTCGGTAAAGCAGCGTGGTGTTGTGACGGAACGTTTCGTGCTGTCGGTAAAGAAGGGCTGTCAATGCAGAAGACTTTTAGAGGTTATATTGTAAAAAGTATTGTAAAATATAGCGTGTCTATGATATAGCGGTTAAGACTGAACCTTATTTAATTTATTTAGATTATTAATAAAAGATAAATAAAGAAAGTGACACTGTGAATAATAAACGTTAAATGTCGTTTCTTTGTTTACAGGTGAGTTAAGTCATAGAATGTCATAGCTAATGTAAACTCATGAAAATAAAATCTTTGTTTACAGAGCAACACATCGTTTAATTCATAGTCAATAAGAAACAAACCTTATAAAACGACATTTTTGTTTATCGAAGTCAGAAGAAAATGGAGAAATTACGTTTCGAATTCACGGTACTGCCGGGAAGTGATGGAAAAACTAATATAATGGCCATAACCTCAATAACAACAAGCGAGGAGAAGGTGTATGCTATACCAAAAACCCTACAAGCAGTTAGTCATCACAAAGAGATATTAAAAACATCAGCCTACAATAAGGTGAAAAACAGTTTAATAAAAAGATTTCAAACTCGAAGAGTCTGGATTACGCTGACAGAAGAACTGAGAAAAATTTACATAGACGACGATGGTAACCTGCAATTCGAGGATCAGTTTTTAGAAGAAATGAACCCAGAACAACCTACTGCTGTGAGTGCAAAAGGAATTGATTCATTGGAGAAGGTGTTTGAGAAATTACTGGAAAACACACAGGAACAGAAACAGCAAAACCTAAAATATATTGCAGAAAAGTTTGTAATTGAAAAGTTTACAAGTAAGAACCCAAACGCAAATCAATGGATTGATATTTTTGAAAAAGAGTGCGTCCGCTGTGATGTTACAGCAGACGAGAGAAAAATTGAATTACTTCGACTGTTTATGGACAAAAGTTGTGTGGATTGGTACAGCTCCATGATTATTAAATTGACTATCAATTCAGAGTGGGCAACATGGAAGAACAAATTTTGTGAGTCATTTGCAAACAAAGGCTGGAGTCCGGTAACATATGCACTTTTATTTAAATATAAAGATGGATCATTGTTAGATTATGCCATACGAAAAGAAAAACTGCTGTTGGATATGAGGAGATCAATTGATACAGGTACTTTGGTAGACCTCATTGCGGCTGGTTTGCCCGAATTCATTCTGAATAAAATTGATCGAGAAACACTCAACGATACTGTGCAGTTGTTTAACGAGGTAAGCAACTATGAACATATGGTAAATAAGAAAAATTTACTGCCAAAAAGGAAATTCGGAGATGGAAATTTAATAAGGACGAATGATAAAAATGAAGGAAAAAGTCCATGTAAAATTTGTGAGAAATTGAATAAAGCCGGTCGTTACCACCCGGAATCTACATGTTGGTTTAGACCAAAGGAAGGGGATAACACAAAGAAAAATTTCATTAAACATGTCAACAACTCTGTAATTGAAACGGAGTTAAATAATGCTGATCAAAAAAACGAGCAGTCACACCATTAATAAATGTCAAACTACTAGTAAATGATATACTAGAAATAAAAGGAGTTTATGATTCAGGCTCCAATGTTTCCTTAATTAATTCTAGATTATTGAAAATAAAAGGAAAAGAAAAAAATTTGAATAAAACAAATTTAGTAACAATTAATGGTGTGAAAAAGACAAGTGGTTTGACTAATTTGAAAATAAAAATCTTAGACTTGGAGGAAAATGTGGATGTATATATTATTGAGGAAAAAAACTTCAAGTATGATTTTTTAATAGGACTTGACTTGATACAAACTTTCAGGTTGACACAGAATGAAGACTTGAGAATAACCCAGAAACTAAACTCGAACTGTGAGAATACAAACAAACTGAAAAAAATTGGTACCGGAGAAAAGATGGATTTTAAAAGCGAAATTATAAATGAACATAATATTAAAACTCCAGAAAACTACACAATTAATTTCAATGAACACGTAAAAGAAAACGACTTTGAAATGAAAATAAACCATTTAGATGAAAAACAAAAATCTGAACTAAATAATCTAGTAAGCACATACGAATCAGTTTTTGCGAAAAACAAATACGATGTAGGCACTGTCAACGGATATGAAGCAAGAATAGACCTGTTAATAGATAAATACTGCAGTAAGAGACCATACAGATGTACTTTAAAAGATAAAAAAGAGATAGAAGAGCAAATTGCAAAATTGTTAGATTGTAAGCTAATAGAAGAATCTTACAGTCCATTTGCTGCACCGGTTACGCTAGCATTCAAGAAAGAAGAAAACAGAAAATCCAGGCTATGTATAGACTTCAGAGACTTAAATAAAATAATAATACCTCAAGCTCAACCGTTTCCATTAATGGAAGACCTAATAATGAAGACCAGAAATTGTAATTTTTATACAACATTAGACATCAACTCTGCATTTTGGTCTATACCCTTGCGAATCGAAGACAGGAAAAAAACAGGATTTGTAACACAAGAGGGACATTTCCAATGGACTTGTCTACCATTTGGACTTAAGACTTCTCCTGCGATTTTCCAGAGGATTTTAAGTAACATACTCAGAAAATACAAGCTTACTGATTTCGCCGTCAACTACATAGATGACATTCTCATATTTTCAAAATCTTTTGCTGAGCATATGAATCATCTGACGCAACTACTTGAAGCCATAAAAACAGAAGGTTTTAGGTTAAAATTTACGAAGTGTACATTTGCCTCAGACTCGGTTAAATATCTAGGTCATATTATACAGAACAACTCGGTTAAACCAGTGAAGGACAACTTGATTTCAATAAAGAACTTTCCGGTTCCAAAAACGCAAAAGAACATAAGACAATTTTTAGGAAAAATCAATTTTTACAACGAATATATACCTTGGAGTGCAATATTACTAGATCCACTGCATAACTTACTGCGGAAAAACCAGAAATTCGTTTGGTCGGAAGAATGTCAGAAGGCATTCGACACCATAAAGAACATACTATGTACTCAACCAGTACTAGAGATTTTTGACCAAGAATTACCTATAAATATTTATACTGATGCTTCATTAGAAGGGGTTGGAGCAATCTTAAAACAAATACAGCCTGATGGAAAAGAAAAACCAGTGGCATACTTTTCAAAAAAAACTTAATGAAACACAAAAGAAAAAAAAAGCAATATATTTGGAATGCCTAGCTATTAAAGAAGCGGTCAAGTACTGGCAATACTGGTTAATAGGAAAATCATTCACGGTTTATTCAGATCATAAACCGCTAGAAAACATGAATTTGAAATCAAGACCGGATGAAGAACTAGGTGACTTGACCTATTATCTATCACAATATGAATTTAAAATAAAATATGCACCAGGAAGACAAAATTTAGAAGCAGACTGTCTTAGCAGGAATCCCGTACTAGAGTCAAATGAAAACGCAGATGAACAGCTCAAAGTTGTGAACTTTATGAAACTGGACGATATTCTAACAGATCAGTATAAAAATGATGAAATTCAAAATAATAAAAGCAAGTTAATTGTAAAAGACAAGATCTACTTCAAAAAAGCAAAGAACAAAGAGAAAATAATTATATCGGAAGAATTTAGCATAAAACTTTTAAAAACAATACATAAAGACTTAGGTCACATCGGAATTGGACAGATGCAGAAGACAATGAGCCCATTATTTACAACCAAAAACTTGGCAAAAAACATAAAGACAGTTTGCGGAACCTGTGAAATATGCATTAAGAACAAATCAAGGGGACATGAAAAATTTGGCTTTATGTCACATCTAGGTCCGGCCACGAAGCCTTTTGAAATAATGTCTATAGACACAATTGGAGGCTTCGGTGGTTCAAGATCTACAAAGAAATATCTGCATCTCTTGGTAGATCACTTTACTCGGTATGCATTCATCTTAACATCGAAAACTCAGAGCGCCAACGATTTTGTAAGACTTGTCATGAGCATAGTGGACGTAGAGGACATTGGTATGATTTTAACAGACCAATATCCTGGAATAAATTCAAAAGAATTTAAGACATTTTTGAAGGACAAGCAAATACCTATGGTTTTTACAGCAGTGAATGCTCCGTTTTCCAATGGTCTAAATGAAAGGCTGAACCAAACATTGGTCAATAAAATGAGATGCAGAATAAATGAAAAGGAAACAAATAAAAAAAAAAATCTTGGACAACCATCGCGCATGAATGTGTTAAGAAATACAATGAAACCAGTCACTCAGTTACCGGTTTTTCACCAACTTATCTTTTACATGGTACAGATGACACAATTTTACCAACGGAATTAAGAAAAAAAAAGTCACACAGTGATTGGATTAGAGACAGGGAAATTGCCCTTGAAAATATCATAAAGTCGCATGATTACAACAAAACATTGTTTGATAAAAACCGAAAATACTATGAATTTAATGTAGGAGACATGGTATATGTGGAAAATGGCAATAAGCTAAATAGGAAGAAATTGGACGAACTAAGAATTGGACCGTATAAAATAGTAGAAAAAATTTCTAATTCTATATACAGAATAAATACAAGCCACAAAAAAATGGAGTCAAATCTTTTCCATATCGCAAAATTGATACCAGTTTCTACAATTAGATGGCAAGAAGACGAAGAATAGAGTTGCGAGTGATGTTCTCGAAAATTTTACTGAAAATTTTCTTCCGTTGCGGGGGAGATGTAAAGAAAACGATAAAACATTTCTTTGGTTTGAATTTGACCGCGACTCGCTTTGTCGGTAAAGCAGCGTGGTGTTGTGACGGAACGTTTCGTGCTGTCGGTAAAGAAGGGCTGTCAATGCAGAAGACTTTTAGAGGTTATATTGTAAAAAGTATTGTAAAATATAGCGTGTCTATGATATAGCGGTTAAGACTGAACCTTATTTAATTTATTTAGATTATTAATAAAAGATAAATAAAGAAAGTGACACTGTGAATAATAAACGTTAAATGTCGTTTCTTTGTTTACAGGTGAGTTAAGTCATAGAATGTCATAGCTAATGTAAACTCATGAAAATAAAATCTTTGTTTACAGAGCAACACATCGTTTAATTCATAGTCAATAAGAAACAAACTAAAAAACTTAGTTTAGCCGCTACGAGCAAAATTTGAATTTTATCATATTTCCCAACTTTTGTCTGTACACCTTTAAGAACTCAGTTTAGAGTACAAAAGTGCAGAAAGGAAAGGTAAAAAATAGAAAACCGAAAGGCCCAGTCAAGGTCCGCGCCGTAGATTTTCCGTGAAAACTTGGGGATAATATTATAATAAGTGTTTCTTATTAGTATGTACTTAAATCAGTGTCTCTTATACAATTGTTATATAGAGTAATACGGTGACAGAAAAGATAAATCACAAGTTTATTTTTCGCGTCTTTTTTCATTTCTTTCTTAATGCTGCCGTAGTTCTGACATTTACTCGGCACTCGACACTTTAGATTTTATTGATTTCGATTTGATGCAAGCTCTCTTTGATTTGCGTTTTATTATATTCGGCCCATATTTTCGACTCATATGAGCCGATATTTTATATATTTTTTCATTTCATATTTATACTTCAGCGAATATTTTTATTGTTTCAGTTTACGTCCTGGTACCTCTTCTCCAACTCATTACAATGAAACCCGAACGAACGTCCTACATAATTGCGTACTCACACTAATCTGATTTATAATTTTACGCAACGCTTATTAACAACAAACATGCGTAAGTGAACTAGCCCGATGACGTCAAGCGCAAAACCGATGCTGCACGATAAACACGTACAGGAATTCTCTATCCATTCTGACGTCAAAAGTTGTTATCGCATTATTGCCTCGTAGCTATTGGCGATTGAAATCTGACTGTATATGGTACCACAAGAAAGTTTGACTGGCTGTCAGTTCACATAATGAGCGAAGCGACGTTTTAACGTCAAATAAATTGCAACAAATATTTCGTTCTAATATGTACCTAAATGATCAAACTATTCATTACAATGGTTATGGAGAGTAGTACGGTTAGGGAATAGACAAATCACAAGTTTGTTTTTTTTCCGCCGTTTTTTTATTTCTTCTTGGATGCTTCCGTAGCTCTAACACTTGCGCGGCACTGAGCATTTTTGGTTTTTAATATCCGTTTGTATTCCGGTTTTCTCCGATTTAGGGTTTTTACAGTTCGGTGCATATTTACACCTCATATGAGACGATACCATCCATATTTTCTCGATTTTCAAATTCATACCAATTTTTACTTATATTTCGGAGAATATTTTTATTGTTTTGCTTTAGGTCCTGGTAACTTTTTTTATGCGTTTTACAATGATACCCCAATCAAGGTCCTAGTTTAACGCGTTCGCACGCTATACTCATAAATACCCTCACACAACGCTAAAAAACACCAATCACGCGTGGGCGCTTGCACTAGCCCGATGACGTCACGGGAAAAGCAAGCGCCGCACAATAAATACGTACAAATATGTTCTATACACTGTGACCTCAGCTGTTGTTATCGCGTTATTATTCTCGTAGTTCCAGCGATGGAAAAATGATGATGTTTTGTAGCACAAGAATGTTTGACTGGCTACCAATGTACGTACTCAACGAGAAGAAAGACGTTTTTACGTCAAAATGAGACTCAGTGAAACACAATAAACAAAGGTGCATTCAATAACCGAAACTGCCTACAGTAACATTATAGTGGAAATAACAAAAAACTGGTGAGTGCGGGGTACTCGCGAACGTTGATGTGAAAAATTCTTTTTGAACGAGTGTCAGTGCAGAGTTTATTGGTTGGCCACTCGCTCCAGCGGAAGCTACATAGAGAGTGTCCAGTGGACGTATGAGTCGCCAGCTGTTTAGTATTGCTTTTGTCGGTTATAGCGACGTTACAGAATTTCGAAATTCGGGCTTGAGGAAGTTTCAGAAATATGTGCTATCATTGGGGATTGTGTCGATATACCTAATGAGTGTCATTGTTTACAAGTGTGAGTACATGTCTGCTGAAAGCTTTTATTTGTTTCTCTTACAGAGTTGTTTAGGCACTCTCCTTCCATACGCTACGAAACAGCGTTTTCGGTATCATTTTCTGAAGCATTCTCAATTTCTTTTAGACTTGAAGCAATGGGTTTATGATAACTGAAGTAGGAAACGAACATAATGGACTCGAACGGATTGAAGTACGTTTGAAATACAGCATCGTAGTGATTTTACCTTAGTTCCATGAGGTAGTGAGTCGTGTGCGGCACTATCACCTATAACATGAAACTTTAATTTGTTTGCTTATGCATGATTATCGACAATTTGTCCTTTTATTATTTAATTCATCAAACACAATTTAATTGCAAAACCGAGTACAAGTATGTAACCGATTTCAAAGAGTAGTGAGTGAAAATCAGTTCAAAGAGTGGTCAATGAAACAGTTTGTTCTAGTACCCGGACAGTTAACGTATTTTTCGACGAATTTCCCGACAATGTCAAATATAATCTCTATTTTAATTTTTAGTAACATTTATTATAACATTATTTATAGTGTGTCTTTAGCCTTCCCAACCTGAATCTGGTACACGTTTCTGTATCCTTTTTGGAACACCGATTAAAACTGCTTTCGTCGAAAAATTCTCCTGGGATCCTCTAAAAGCGATTCTTGGCTTATTTCTTTTAAGTATGCCAGCGATCTGAAAACCAGCTGCTGATGAATTGCTCCGTCATAGAAGCTCTGCCCTTGGAAGTAGGGCTTTAAGCAGGTTCTGCCTGGACCATCATTTTTTAATGGCGTTTTTCGTCGTTCTCCTTTTACAATTTTCTGGACGGTGTTTAGCATATCATCCTACTTTAACGGAAATCCGCATTTACACATATCCACACACCATCGCGATTTTTCACTTTCTTTGTCTCTCGTAAACACTGGATTAGGACATTAGGACTTCAAGCGGTCATGCAAAGTTGGCGTAGCTGCAGCTGCACGAATGCTTACTTTCTTTGCTTTTATATCTAAAACAGCTTAAAAAATCAATTTATGGTTGGAACCACCTTTAGATCGCCTGTGATTGCTTCATGGAGTCATTGGCTCCTTATCTCCATTATCCACTGATCGACCGGACATAACGCTGAACCTATATTGGTAATAATTTCACATAGAAACACTATTACCAACAATTTTGTTTATAAAAATGAATCAAAACTACAAAAAAGCTAACATTTTCAAACATCTAGAAACTAAAATTATCATAAGTCCACTGTCCGAGTACTGAAACTTAGTCAGAAATATGTTTTGGTTTCTAGATACTTCACAGAAATAATATTTTTAACCAAAATATGCATTTTTTGTTTTTGTTAATAAAATATCTACTCAAGATATACTTACTGTATTCAAAAATTCACACCTAAATATCAAAATATACTCTTGAAGGTGTTCAATCATGAAGAGAGTTGTCGAATGTCACTACATTGTCACTTCGCAAAAAATCAGAACATCCATGCCCATGACTACCACCGGAAAATGCGTCGCCATTTGATTCTTATCAAATGTTGTGGCATGTTCATGAGTTTCAGTGGCAGACCAAAATTGAATGTGTCTGGCCTTGAAACTCATATCCCTTCAGTTTAGTCCAAATCAAATCCTCATATTCAGTTCTGATCAATCCGTTGCAGAGTTCAAATCGTTTGTAAGGTTTAAATCAATTATAATAGAACTAATCTCAATGTATAAAATAAAAATATTAAATTGAAAACCTGTTTTTTGATTTGTTGTTTGAAGAGCTACATCATCATTTTATGCAGAAGGTTTAACCAACTGTTATCAAATTTCCAGAAATTTTCTCAATGATTCTTTTGAGGTGGAACACGAGATAGAATATATCCTTTAACTGCCATACTTTTATACCTTAACTTGAAATTGTTCTCAGTAAGTGGCAGTAATCATCAAAGTGTCCGGTACCTGGCTCTGTCCGTACGTTAGTTCGTACGACACCAACAGTACAAGACCGAATGGCGATTATTCAATGATTTAATAAAATATTGTTAGCCAAGTATTGAAAGTAGTACTTTTTCACCCGGGTGTAAATCATCAGTCGAGCCGAGTAGGCGAGAGTGGCAAAACCTCGGGTACAAACGTACTATTTTTTTCCCGCAGTCAACATACGTGTTTTAACCCCATGTGCGTTGAAGGTTTCATTGTCGACGTCATTGTCTTATGCGTCGACGAAATATGAAACCTTTGTAACAGAGCTCCTCCTAGACCGTTTGATCAATCGATCTCAAATTTTAAATTTTAATAGTATAATCGACGGTGAGTGCTAACATCTATTGTTTGTTACTAAATTCGCGAAAAAAAATCACTAGGGTTAGGCTTCTTGGTTAACCATTTTTCCGATAAACGAACCAAAATTAGTACGAAGGTTTCTGTCATGGAAATCTAAATTTAGATTTTATGTATTAAGAACGATCACTGCGTTTTTTTCCAAGAATAACAAAATATACGGCAAACGAAATACAATTGAGACATTAAATCGCTGTCTTTTTAGGAATAAACGTTAGTTTACTTGTATAAATGAAGCTATGGTATTGATGTTAAGTAATGGGTTTTCACGTGCTCGAACCAGAATTAGCTTTTACATGAAGACCTTAGCACAGGCCCCTGATTGTGTCAGGAGCTTTCGCCAATTCACTGTGCGGAATCGGAAATTTTGAAGAGAAAATTTATTTTGGTTTACTCAATCCGTAGCAAGTGGATTTTTACAGGTTCTTGAAAAATAGTATTTCAATTGATGAATTTCATATCATGGGACAAGAAAGATTCCAGGAATCAGAAATTGAACAATTGTCTTCAGGTTTTTAGGGTACTTTTCCGGTAAAAATTTGAATTTTCAACGGTGTTTTGCCCGTAGCGGCTAAACGTAGCGTCCTAAGGTGTTCATATGTTTGACCAGTCCCCATGATTGTTTCATTGCATACCTTTTTTTCATACATCATTTTTCTCTTAATTGAGTTTTTAAAAGTGTGCCTACAAATGTTTGGAAATGTGATAAAATTCAGATTTTGAATTTTCAACGGTTTTTCGCCCATAGCGGCTGAACGAAGTGTTCTACAGGGCTCGTATGAACGACCGACCCCCATTACTTTGACATTTCCTGCCTTTTTAGGGTTCCGTACGTAGAATACGGAACCCTATTAATATGACTTCTTTGTCCGTCCGTCTGTCACAGAGCTGTATCTGCTGAACTATAATAGCTAGACACTTCAAATTGTCACAAAGTGTGTACTATTGTGGCTGCTATAACAACAAATCATAAAAAAAATTAAAAAAAAACAAGTCTAAAAAAAATCAACAAAAAAAAAATTAAAAAAAAAATTAAAAATATATAAAAAAAAAAATTTGAAACAAAATCATACACGCGCTGATACGAAAAGCGCTACCAACAACGAAGAGGAACATACGCATTACGATCTAATGCGCATATAGATCCAAAAATGAAGACGGCGATAAGGAATGCTGTTACGATGCGACAGTATTCCTTATCGCCGTTTTATATATTTCAATGACGTTGGAATTTTCATTCATGACTCAAAATACAGTGCACGTGCACGAGCACTAGAATGATTGCTTGCTTGAATGATTAAAATTGCTTCAAACAAAGTATATATTTTTTTGTTGGAATTTAAATTTAAAAAACATGGTTCCAATAATACGCTATTTTTATTATTTTATCTATGTCAGAAAAATTTGTTTCGACAACTATATGTTGTCTTCATCAGTGACAATTACAAAACTAAAGATAACATGGCAATGTTGCTTATAAATATAGTGAATACATAAAATTCCCAAAACAACTAGTTGACTAGTTCGAGGAGTGGTGAATCGCACCACCCATTGTTGTCGTTGAGAAGTAACTCTGGGTTTTCCCTTGATATCATTAAACTTTCGTAAACATCAAGTTTCCTCCCATCATTTACTTCTTTGATGATCCTGACGTTGTTGATACTAATTGAGTGTCCTTCCTCCACGATGTGTTTGGCCACTCAGGATCGTATGGTCCCACCTCCTGTATTTCCGTGCTTGTCTGCTTTTTCCGCCTCTTTTGTGTGTTCAGCAAATCTCGTCGTGACCAATCTTTTTGTCTGGCCAATGTACATCATGTTACATTCCGGACATACTATTTTATATATCCCACTTTTTTCTTCCAGTTTCTTCTTATCCTTAGTTGATCCTAAAACGTTCTTCAGCTGCTGTCTACTGCTTGTGGGTATGGCCTCTATCCCTACGTTCCCTAATATTTGTCTAACTCTTTTGGTGAGTCTCCTGTTATGTGTGATTGCCACTCTCCTGTGGTCTTCCTGATGTTCCTGAGTGAGATTTTGCTGGTGGAGGGTTGTGAGTGTGTCTCTTCTTTTCATGGCTGCGATTTTCCTAATGCGGTTTTCAATCAGTTCCTCGCGGTATCCGTTCATCTTTGCTGTCTCCTTGATGTGTTCCCTCTCGTTCCTAAAATCCCTCTCTAACATTGGGACATTCAAAAGGCGGTGGATCATACTATTGAACGCTGCCATTTTGTGTTGTGCTGGGTGGCTAGAATCACTCGGGATGACCCTTTGTTTGTGTGTTGGTTTCCTGAATATTTCAAACGCCAGCTTCCCGGTTTCTCTTTTTATCATTAGGTCTAGGAAATTAGAAGAAGACCTCTTGAAAGATGGAATAATGCCAAGAATGTGGATTAGATACGTAGACGACATATTCGCCATAATCGACCGGGAGGAAGTTGAAGCAACGCTGGAGGCACTGAACAGGAGACATAAGAGCATCAAATTCACACTGGAGGTAGAAGAAGGAGGAAGAATACCTTTCCTAGACCTAATGATAAAAAGAGAAACCGGGAAGCTGGCGTTTGAAATATCCACACACACACAAAGGGTCATCCCGAGTGATTCTAACCACCCAGCACAACACAAAATGGCAGCGTTCAATAGTATGATCCACCGCCTTTTGAATGTCCCAATGTCAGAGAGGGATTTTAGGAACGAGAGGGAACACATCAAGGAGACAGCAAAGATGAACGGATACCGCGAGGAACTGATTGAAAACCGCATTAGGAAAATCGCAGCCATGAAAAGAAGAGACACACTCACAACCCTCCACCAGCAAAATCTCACTCAGGAACATCAGGAAGACCACAGGAGAGTGGCAATCACACATGACAGGAGACTCACCAAAAGAGTTAAACAAATATTAGGGAACGTAGGGATAGAGGCCATACCCACAAGCAGAAGACAGCAGCTGAAGAATGTTTTAGGATCAACTAAGGATAAGAAGAAACTGGAAGAAAAAAGTGGGATATATAAAATAGCATGTCCGGAATGTGACATGATGTACATCGGCCAGACAAAAAGATTGGTCACGACGAGATTTGCTGAACACACAAAAGAGGCGGAAAAAGCAGACAAGCACGGAAATACAGGAGGTGGGACCATACGATCCAGAGTGGCCAAACACATCGTGGAGGAAGGACACTCAATTAGTATCAACAACGTCAGGATCATCAAAGAAGTAAATGATGGGAGGAAACTTGATGTTTACGAAAGTTTAATGATATCAAGGGAAAACCCAGAGTTACTTCTCAACTACAACAATGGGTGGTGCGATTCACCACTCCTCGAACTAGTCAACTAGTTGTTTTGGGAATTTTATGTATTCACTATATTTATAAGCAACATTGCCATGTTATCTTTAGTTTTGTAATTGTCACTGATGAAGACAACATATAGTTGTCGAAACAAATTTGTCTGACATAGATAAAATAATAAAAATAGCGTATTATTGGAACCATGTTTTTTAAATCTTAAATTCCAACAAAAAAATTTTTCAAACGCTATTATCAATTCCGCGAACAAAAACAAACCCAAAGTATATATGTCCAAATTATTCCGCTGCATATGCCTGACCTTTTCTCAAATGAAACAATTTTGAAAGAGACTTTCAAGACAATGAATTTCAACGAGATTACTTACCAGCGTTGTTTGGTTCTTTTGTATGTCAAGGGATATTAGCAGTCTTTTGATTTTTTTGTGGGCGTGTGACCTTCCTCCTTCCTTTGTTTTGGAAATATTTCCTTTATGGAAGATTTGAGCGATCTACGGTTTTTGGCACGAATTTAGAGCACGATTAAACTAGTGACGACATTTAAACCAGGGTGTTTAACCTGTAACGACGTTTCAACAAGTGTGCAATAGATTTTTTGCAAAGTACGGAACCCTTCGTGTGCGGGTCCGACTGGCACTTGCCAGTTTTATTTAATTTTCTCTACCAGTTTTTTTCAAATGTGTCCATACCAAATAGAGGAAATATGACAAACGTGAAATCAGTGAAATCTGATAGTAAAGATAAATGAAGTGAATTAATTAGTGAAAATTATTTCATAGCTTCAATAAATATACTCGTAACTATCATAAATAAACTCATAGATTCATAGATAATAAATATACCTCGACTACTCAGCTCAACTTTGTGTGCGACTTCGAGAACGCAACCTAGTAATTAAATGAATTTATTTTATACTAATTTTATTGACAACGATTTAATTATAAAAAGAAAAATAAAAAGAATGAAAAAAAATAGAAAATGAAATTAAATTTGTCAAGCTACATACTTGGTTTAGCCGAATAGCCTAGACAAACTGTAGTTAAACCGTCTAAATTTAAACCAGTTTAAGGAAACTATCTAAAGTTAATGCGGTTCAAACAAGTTAGCTTGACAGACTTTATCGGGTTTCACTGTCAAAAAACTCATACAAGATGGATCCTGAAGTTGGAAACAAGCTGGCTACAACCAACGAATCCATTAAATAAAACTGACCTTGGAAAATTCAGTTCTGAGACTGGTAATCTGGTTTAATTTTATCCAGTTACGTACATGGTACGAACTTAACCCTGAAAGACGAGATAATTCGGTTTAAGTTGTGTAATCTGTCTGCGCTATTAGGTGGTTGTAACCTGCTTAATGCCAACTACAGCACTCATGTTGTATGAGTTTCTTTTTTGACAAATGCAACGGATTTAGTCTGAGAAGTTGGTTAAACCGGATAATCTTAGCTAGTTTCACTAAACCGAATTAAATTTTGCCGATTTAACTATAGTCCTTACTACTTTCGGTAGATGTGTGGTAGAAAAGGACGATAGCGAATGATTCAACTGAAAACGTAGCGGAACTTTGCCGCTCTCATGCATAAGAGTGACAATTTGGGCTGGTTGAGCATCGTTTTCTCCAATACGTAGCGTCAATTCATTTCTGTGTAAAGAAAGCATGTAACATTGTACATTGATAGCCAATAGTTCGTTCGAACATGTAGCGTCACTCATCTCTTTTCCCTGCTTAAGAGACAGAGAGTTACAGACAACGATATGTATTCGAGACAAACGATTTGCTATCCGCGCAAATTTTCACTCTTGGCTATGAGAGGGAGAGCAGTGACGCTTCGTTTTCGAGAGAACAATTCTCTATTGTCCTTTTAGTTCTCTTAATAATACGTTCAAACGTAGGAAACGCTACTTGAAAGGACTAGTAAGAGATGAAAAAGAACAATGATCGTCGGAATTATACATGTTTTCTCGGCGGCGGTCGTATTCCCCCGAATGGGAAGTGTGACGCATGAGGCGGCGTGAGTTATCGGCTATCAAATATTTCATAGCCGGTTTAGAGCTATTTTCTATTTTTCTAGACGTAGCCCGCGGTGCCCATGAATATATACACATGAATATATGAATATGTTGACTGCACTGAACCAAAATGTTTCACATTTCTTTGTTTTGTTGTTTTCTAAATTGAGTTTTGTATAATTTTGGCGCACACTTTGGATATAATAAGAAATAAAACAAAGTGGCTTCAGAAATTAATCATAATATTTCTGAATATAATTTTTTTTTTAATTAAAAATTTGACAATTATTAGTGTGAAGTCAAGCTACTTATCTCCACATGTGTTTGTAAATTTTAGTTCACCATAACCGGCTACCAGCTAAAAAAAAGGAATTGGAATGCAGAAGAAAACAAGTCTACACGAGAAACAAATAATCAATTCCAAGATGTACTCCATTTACCGGAAGACATTACAGGACACAACACAATGGTGCAACAAGAAATACGAGTCAAGAAGAATGATTTAATTGAATGATTGGAATTGAATGATTTGCAGGCGAAAACATGGTGGAACCCAGTTGAAGCGAATGGAACGCTCCAGTGCCAGTAGTCCCGAAAAAACTGGGACCTGATGTAGAGAAGCGTGGGCGAATAGTGGTTGATTACAGAAAGATAAACGAAGTAATGGAGAAAGATGGTTACATACTACCTAAGATAGACGATATACTGAAGCTGTTATAGAATTCTCATTATTTTGCTGTGCTTGTCGTCGCTAGCGGCTATCATCAGACAGCCACGAAAACAATGGACCCCGATAAAACTGCGTTTAGCTCTCCATATGGACACTACGCATTTGAAAGAATGCCGTTTGAACTAAAAGATGCTCCAACATTCCAAAGGATAATGAATCACATGCTAACCGGATTGCAAGGGTAACACGGTATCGTTTTATAGACAAAACCACCAGGAAAAGCTGAGGAGTGGCCAGTCGACCAGAAATCCCTATCCCGATGTACATTCCGAGATTTCGTTTTCTTAGTGTGTGTGTGTCCGAATTATTCGGAGTGTCACATTCATCATTCTGGTCATGGATGTTGAACGAGTACCATCTCTTGTTTTTTTAGTTTTAACCATTTTTATGAGTTTAAATCTAGCAGGGAACATTGATTATCTGCTAATGAATGCAACTACATCTTAAATTTGGATATTAGTGCACTCAACTTTCTAGTTTACGAAAATCATAAAACCCGTATTAAGAACTTCACCTCACGAGAGCCAAATAAAAATGATATCTTATAATTGTGTTTGTGAATTGTACCGAATTTTGGGTAGCTGGATTTCGCGATTTCATTCACAGATGTGAACCCTAGCCCACATGTTGAAGACCGGGACACAATAACCGAAGAACACCTTCCCAGTATACATGAATGTCAAAGTATTAACAAACCCTCAAGATATTGGCGGATTGTTAAGATACACCACTTGGGGGGCACCAAGGAGTATACAAAACCTACCAACGTTTGAAACAAGAATTTTACAGGAAAAGTTTATTAAGATATATAACTAACTATTGTATGTAAAACGTTGAAAAAAATGTTTGGTGAACAAGCAAAGTAGGGAGCATAAAGAGCCGATGTTTATAACAGACACAGCTATATTACCTTTTGGCAAAATAAATATGGATTTCGTCGGATCCTTACTAGAAACACTCAAGGGAAACAAATACATCTTAAGCTTTGAGGATCATCTTTCACAAATCTTAAGAATGCAGAAGCACAGAACAGCCACATACGCTCGTAAACGGAATTCTAAGTAGGTGTATAATACCGAATAATATCATTATGGACCAGTAATCTAATTTCACCTCTGAAATGTTCCGTCAAGTTTGTAAACTGTTCAAAATTCGAAAATTAAAGACAACTGCACGTCGTCCAGAAGCAAATGGAGTTTTAGAACGATCTCATAGACCTTTAGAATGGTATCACAGAAGTTTTGTTAATGAGAATCAGTATAATTGGGACGAACATTTACGAATGGCAATGTTCGTACGAAATAAAAGCGCCTATACAGCAACCAAATCAACCCCAATGGACTGTCTTTATGGATTTTCAGCGCCAACCAAATAATCGTAAAAGGGGAATCACAACCAACTTCAAAAGACACACCAGATTGTAGGATATAATATGTAAGCAAGTAAGTTAGTTGGGACCACGCTCAAAATGGTACACAGAGAGTAAGAGTACAAACGTTTTTTTTTCACAATTTAGTCTATTACAATGTGTTTAAGGCAGTCATTTATTTAATTAACATGGAAACTCGAACATAAACTCTGGTCTGTTGTGTGCTTCTTGCTTCTATGACTGTTTCAATGTCCTCTTTAGTTGACCGCAGTTTCTCCGTTCCATCTTCAATTCGTTTATGCGTTGGCTGGCTTCACGTCTGGCCTCCTTGGTACCTACTAGAATGAGCTCTCCTTATGCTTCTTGAAGTTTTCGGAAATAAGCCTCCGAACCTGACTTTGGTTTCTTTGATGGCTGTGCTGTGTCTTTTTTGGGTCGTTCATTCACTTAACAACATTCATTCACTTGAAAAGAACTGGGGTCTACTATGACCCTTCAGTATTTTGGTGTTGACTACGAGGTCAATTCACCTAATAAAATGTAATTTCAACCTTCAGCGCAGCTGGACAGGCGATGTCTTCCGTCTAAGTATCGGTAAATTAGCCGGAGAGGTGATGTCGTCCATCAAAGCGTCTCGAAATTAGCCAAAGAGGCGATGTTTTCCTTCGCAGTAGCTTCTAATTGGTCTGAGAGGCGACGTCTTCTTTCTAAGTAGCTTCTAGGAACCTCAAGGGCTCCTATGATTCGTGATGCGTCCCGTGGTGGATCTCAACTGCCTAAGCTCCATGTCCATTAGTGTCCTTTTGTACGCATTTTTCACGGTTAGACTGCATTTTTTCATCGTGGGATTGTCCCACGGTTGCAGCGTATTCAAGGCCATTTTGTATTCAGCGTATTCAAGGCCGTATCGTTGATTTTCTCGCGCATGTAGCCTTAGAAATCATTATGGCAACTTAGATTGTGTTTTTCCATATTTTTGACATTTCAGCACCGGTATCCCAGACGAAATCGGAGATCCTCGCTTGGAAATAAATTCTATGAATTTATTCGTGGAAATGTGTTGTTGCTAAAGCGCATGGAAACGTTGTTTCGTTGACAGGGCCATTCTTCGTATTATCTACATTCGCGGATATTATGCATTTTTCCTGATGTCGCTTGTTGCATTCCTGTGTAGGCACATTCCGCTGATCAGGCACTACTCGCGTGCGAATATTTATCGTGCGCGTGGCCGAATTGCAGCGTGGATCGTGTTATTTGGTTAGTTTGTTATCGCGGAAATCAAGTATGTATCACTTTTTATCTTCAAATAAGAAAAAAAAACTCTTTTTCAAATTTAACAAAAACTTAGGTTTTGATTATAATTTTAAAAGAGAGCCGTTCTTCGGTATCGTCTTTTCCAATGAAATTCAGAGTTGTCGTATTGACTGCGGTCTTAAGACTAACTATTCGCTTATCTTTGGTGGGTTTAAATATAGTTCTCAATTAATTTGATCATCAAAAATCCCCAATTTGATAATCTAATTAGTAATCAAAAATTAGTCGTTGAACCTTAATAAAAAAAGCTGGGGTGTGGCTGTGTCATGGATACGGCCGTGTGTTGTACGTGAATACGTTTATGTAACGGGTTTTATTTCTTGAATAAAATCTTTTTATTTATGTATTTATGACAAAAGCAAGAAAAAAGAGACGACATAGGACAGTGCCCGCGAGAGAATGAGAAAAAATAGAAGAGAGAGAATGAGAATGAGAGAAGAGATACATACAATCTTTCTGAAAACTAAAAATTCGAATCAAGGCTACTAGGCGATCAGAATCGCCTGCGATACAACAATTTCGCCACGACGCAAAATTGTGCAACAAACATTGAGCATACGGTGACACCCTACAAAGGGAGCGTGTGTGACGCTCGCATGTGTTTGTTTCGATGCGGGCGCCACACATACTGTCTCGGTGGGGTGACACCGATCGTTGACGTTTGGTTTTAATCACATGTACTGGCGAAATTTTTGTGTTGCTGGCAATTCTGCCAGTCTGGTTGTTCGAATTCGATTTTGAATTTCAAAATCGCCAAAATTTGGTATAAAATAACACCATGTTTCGGCGCTTCCCTTGACGCCGGGCGCTATGCGTCACTGTTCTCGTTTATCCTAGTGATTTCTTTGATGCTCTAGCTATCCAGTGGTATAATTTAATTTTGGATGTAATGGATAGATTCGAAGCTACAACGCCAAACTGTATCCCCCGATTTTATCATTAGGTTTTTTGGATCGCCCCCATATGGTAGCAAATTTAAAGACGTATTCACGTCAAAAACAACCGAAAGGCGTAGTCAAGGTCCGCGCCGTATATTTTCCGTGAAAAATTCGGGATAAAATTATCATAAGTGTTTCTCATTAGTATGTGCTTGAATCAATCTCTTTAATACAATGTTTGCATAGATTAGTACGCTGACAGAATAGGTAAATCACAAGTTTATTATATAACGCCGTTTTTTCATATCCTCTTCGATGCTGCCATAGCCCTGGTACTTAATCGGCACTGGGAATTTTAGGTTTGTAAAATTCGTTTTGATGTAAACTTTCTTTGATTTGCGTTTTATTCAATTCCGCGCATATTTATGTCACGTACAAAACGATATTTTTAATTTTTCTCAGTTTTCAATTTAATACCGGTTTTTACTTAATATGTTTATTGCTTTGCCTTAGGTCCTTATAGCTCTTCTATAGTTCTCTGCTAAAGCATGCTCTATCCATAGTGTCCTCGATCGTTGTTGTCGCATTATGAGCGTCGTAGTTATTAGCGAATTATGGCTGTATATTTCACCGCAAGAAAGTTTGACTAGTCTTCAGCGTAATTAATGAGCGAAAGGACATTTTCACGTCAAACAAATTATCATAAGAGTTTCGTACTAACACGTTCTTTAATTATTAATCTCTTAAATACAATCATTATATATTGTAGTAGGGTTACAGCATAGATAAATCACAAGTTTATTGTTTTGCACCGTTTTGTCATTTCTTCTACGATGCCGCCGCAGCTCTGACAATGGCTTGGCACTGGGCATTTTTGGTTTTTTAAATTTGTTTTGATGCAAGTTTTCTTCGATTTGAGTTTCTTACAATTCGGTGCATATTCACGACGCATATGAGATCTTTCACTTTTTTTCCATTTTCATACCAATTTTTATTTATATTTCGGCCAATATTTATATTGCTTCACTTTAGGTCCTGGACGCTCGTTCTAAATTCTTACCAATGACACCCAAATCAACGTGCTAGCCTAACGCGTTCTCACGCTACAGTCATAAATAACTCTACGCAACGCTAACAACAACAATCCTGCGTAGTGGCGTAACCTAGCCCGATGACGTTACTGGCAAAACAAAGGCCACACAGTAAGTACGTAAACATATTTTCCATCAACTGAGATCTCAACCGTTGTATCTTAATCGCATTATTAGTCTCGTAGTTATTAGCGATTGAAAAGTGACAGGGTTTTGTAACACAAGAATGTTAGACTGGCTACCAATATACATACTCAACGAGAAGAAAGACGTTTTTACGTCAATTTAATTCGAATTAACCCCAAAATTGACTTAAATGGGTTGGTTGCGGCATGTTGGTGTCACAAACAATGTTGGCCTTCTATGTGTGAAAACATAAACTTTAGTGTTCGGGACGTTATTCCATATGTTCGGCTACGTTCGGTTTTAAATTTTATATTTTAATGTTTATAATAAAATAAATATGTCAATTATTAAATGGAAATGTTTCTAAGAAAATAAATACAGTAGAACCTCTTTTATCCGTCAGGCACGGGACCAGAGGTGTAACGGATAATCAAAATGACGGATAATGGAAAAAGTTCTAAAAACAATGATTTGAACCTGGATTTTGAGAAAGGGGCTACATTCACAAACAAAAAACTTCTCGAAGGATGTGTTTAGTGACGAATTAATAATTTTACACATATTTACATAACGATAAAATCACAACAAATATTCAACGCGATGGTAAAGACTCGTTTAATTTTGACACCTTGCAAAATCACTGCGCTGTGCAATTTTCTCAAAATCACTGCGGGGGTATTGTTGACTTTGACTTGCCTTACATACCAATGTATAATTTTTGTAAATTGTGAAGACATCTACGACATTTTCGGTGACGGTTAACAGAGTTGACGGATAACGGAGAGACGGATAATAGAGGTTCTACTGTAAATAGATATTATGAGAACATTGTTCAATTTGTATGATTTTTGAAAAAATTTTCCATCTCTTAAAATGAACAATAATTCAGTCTAATACATATATGTAAATAAAAAAAAATTTAAAAAAATCAGTAATGAAAAATTAGTTTGAGTGTACCCTACCCCTAAAATGAATTAAATTTCACAATTATTTACATATATTAATATACAATAATTTATAGATATATTTATGTAAGTTTCGAAATCAGAAACTTAACCACGTGATTGATTGGGGTTATAATCAAACAACGTAAGATGTAGTTGCTAAAACTATATTTGCAATTATTCACAAAATCTTACTTAATAAAACATGACAATTTATCACCTACCTAAATCAATACAATTGTCGTTAATTTATTAAAGTTATTCACAATCCAATCAATCCTATGAGTGCTCCTATGACAATGCTTACAGCTCGAAGTCATCTCATGTACTGCCTCTCCGCTGAGAAGTAAGTCATGTGTTGGTCGTATGATCGTAAGTGTTGTGCGACTGAGTTTCGGCGTTGCCAACACAAAAACTTACATCCCCCCCTTTTAAGTCAGAGGGTGAAGCCCTTTGTATAAGGTACTAGTTTACTAGCATGGAACAAGTTTGATTCATTTTTCCTAAATCTACTATCTATTAAATAAATCGTATCAGATATTTTATCTTTTATTCTGTAAGGACCTGACCTTATTGTATCTAATTTTTCTCTGTTCAGTTTATTTCCGTGTTGAGTATAAACTAAATCTCCAATTTTATAATCTATTTTAATTGCCTGTTTATCGTAACAGGTTTAATTTTGCGTGTGTATTTTTTTTGAATTATCTTACGCTATTTTTCTGTTATTTTCTAGATTGTCTATTTTATTATCCTTCAGATTATCTGGTATAAATGTATTATCTATTCCTGTTAACAGATAGTTTGGAGTGAAGCCTGTTGAGCTGTGTATGGTATTATTATATTCTTTTATACATTCCTCTGCTATTTTAGGCCATGATTTTCCTTTATTATCATAAATTTTGCATCTAATTCTATTTACCAGTGTTTGATTTGTTCTTTCATTAAGTCCATTTGAGAAAGCACAATCTACTGCGGTAAAAATTTATGATATATTTTTTTTTGTCAGTGAATTGTTTGAATTGTGCAAAGTTTATTCGCGCATATTGGTCTGTTAAAATGGTTTGAATTTTTCCGTCTTTCTCTACTCTGCTTACTAAATTAATAAAGTCTTTTGCGACTTGAGTTTTGGATGTGCTAATATAAGCAAATCTAGTGAAGTGATCTATAAGTAGATGCAGATATCTTTTTGTGCTGTTTCCTTTAAGTCCTCCAATTGTGTCCAGCGACATTATTTCAAATGGTTTTTCAGCTGGGCCTAACTGGGACAATGGAGCTTTAAAGCGTCCTATTCTCGATTTGTTCTTAATGCATGTCTCACAATTTCTACATATAATTTTAATATGTTTGTACATGTTTTTAAAATAAAATTTATCACATATGGTCATGATTAGTTGTTTTGAGCCTATGCGTCCTTGTTCTATGTGTATTTTCTTAATAATTGACACACCAAACTCTTCTGTTATCCATATTTTCTTTTTTTTATTTATCAATTTATAAATGGTTTCATTTTTAATTTCGCTTGACTTATCCATTTTAATCAATTTTTGATTTTCTATGATCTCTTCAATTTGTAAAGTGTTAGCTGTCTTTATGACAGATTCATTATCTGGGCTTTCATGTGACTCCAGTACAGGGTTTCTTGATAAACAGTCAGATTCTATATTTTCTTTCCCTGGATTGTAAACAATATCAAAGTCAAATTGAGATATGTAATTTAAAATTTCTATTAAATCTGGGTCATTACTTTTTTTTTTATATTGAAGTTCTCAAATGGCCTGTGATCTGTAAAAATAACAAACCTTTTCCCTATCAAATAATATTGCCAATAGAGGATTGCCTCTTTAATTGCTAGGCACTCTATGTATATAGCTTTTTTTGTTTTTTGTGTACTAGCCACAATTCTTTCACTATCCACATTATTTATAATTTTAATTTTATCATTCTTTGGGCTCGATATTTGTTTATCTCTTAATCTACACCTCTGTTCTGGATGAAACCTCTCTTTATAACCTAACTTTTCACAAATTGCACATGGTTTGTTTTGTTTTGATATTTTATTCTTAATAATCAAATTTCCAAAATGTTTCAATTTTGACATTAAATCTTCCATGGTTAAGATAGACTTTCTTTCTAGTCTGTTTTGTAGAAATTTAGGTAATTTAATTACTATTATATTAAATCAATTTTAGTATTAAGAGTCATGCTTTCATTAAATTCTAATAATAAATTTCTCTTTTTTAACGCATATTCCAATAGCGAACTATTCAAGTATTGATAATCGTATGCATATGCGACGTCAGTCCAGGATTGTACTGAGAAGGTTTCTATAAACGTGTTATTCCAAATTTCCCAATTATTCTTTAACGAATTTTGTTTTAAAGAAACATTAACCCAGTCTAGTGCTGATTTTTCTAAAAACAATCTTAAAGTATCAGCGTATTTGTTTTGATTTATACCTACTCGTTTACACTCTTGAACAAACATCGATAGCCACGTAGTCGCTTTGAAATTTTCACCGTTAAATTTTTCCAAGACTATATCTTTAGCTAAACTACGACTGCTTCTCTCCAGGACGCTAGTCTTAGTGATATCGGTAGACGTTGTAGTGACTTCTTCCAAATATTCCTCATTTAGCACAACATTTCCCTCTTCATCAAAGTAAATTTTTTGAAGTTCTTCCGTCAGTGTCACTAACACATTTCTAAACTTATTTCGGGTTTTCAAACTCTTAACTACATTTTTAACTACAGTTGTGTTAAAGAGTTGAGTATGGTAGGCACTGGTTCTCTTTTCTTGCGGGAATAGAAAAACTTCCTCTCGCCCCGCCAGTTGAATTGTTTTCACTTTAATCACAGTACTCTTTGAATCGGCCCCGGCTTCTGAGATAAACTGGAACTTTGCTCTTATACTCATTGTATTGATTTGTAAGTTTCGAAATCAGAAACTTAACCACGTGATTGATTGGGGTTATAATCAAACAACGTAAGATGTAGTTGCTAAATCTATATTTACAATTATTCACAAAATCTTACTTAATAAAACATGACAATTTATCACCTACCTAAATCAATACAATTGTCGTTAATTTATTAAAGTATTCATAATCCAATCAATCCTATGAGTGCTCCTATGACAATGCTTACAGTTCGAAGTCATCTCATGTACTGCCTCCCCGCTGAGAAGTAAGTCATGTGTTGGTCGTATGATCTTAAGTGTCGTGCGACTGAGTTTTGGTGTTGCCAACACAAAAACTTACATTTATATAATTTTTTCCGAAATTTTATTTTATTTATTTTCCGAAAATTACTGAAAATTTACTACAATAATTGAATGTTAAATAGACATAGCTTATGTTGCTTTAATAAAGAGTTAATCAAAGATTATCATCTCGGGAAGGACTTCTCTTCATTAAATTTTTGGAAAAGTTGTCCGTATTCTATAAGTTAAGAGAAAAATAATAACTATAACTTTTTTCAGGACTAAGAAACCAATTTTTCGTCACCTTAAAATAAACGTCATCATTAAATCTAAGTTTATTTATATACATACAATATAATTTCTTATTTGTTAAAAATAAGAAAAATATACGAATATGAATTGCGTTAAAGTAGGTATATCTTAACGGAAAATTTTTGATTCAATCTTAACAAATATAGAATATGAAATGAATGTAAACTAAACTTACTTTGAATAATTTAACAAAATTATTTTAAATATCTTTCAAATTTTATTTGGTATTTTAATTAAATTTTAAACTATACAATTAAATTACAACTATAAACTAGGTACCTATAAACAATATAAACTATGCAATTCTCAATACGGTCAAAGACAATCATATGATGCAATTCAATTAGGTTTTTAGTTTTTCAAAGATTGATCATACAATTGAGCCCTCTATGAGCCCTCTAGAATAGTTAAGCCGTTAGAGTAAAAAACTGTTAAAAATTCAAAATTAGAATTTTGTATGGACACACCTTTCAAAACTCACGGTAGGGAAAAATAATTTATAATAGGAAGATAGAAAATATCATAATGCTGGGGGTCAGTCATATATATATATACTAAAATACTTAGTTTAGCCGCTACGAGCAAAATTTGAATTTTATCATATTTCCCAACTTTTGTCTGTACACCTTTAAGAACTCAATTTAGAGTACAAAAGTGCAGAAACGAAAGGTAAAAAATAGAAAACCGAAAGGCCCAGTAAACGTCCGCGCCGTAGATTTTCCGTGAAAACTTGGGGATAATATTATAATAAGTGTTTCTTATTAGTATGTACTTAAATCAGTGTCTCTTATACAATTGTTATATAGAGTAATACGGTGACAGAAAAGATAAATCACAAGTTTATTTTTCGCGTCTTTTTTCATTTCTTTCTTAATGCTGCCGTAGTTCTGACATTTACTCGGCACTCGACACTTTAGATTTTATTGATTTCGATTTGATGCAAGCTCTCTTTGATTTGCGTTTTATTATATTCGGCCCATATTTTCGACTCATATGAGCCGATATTTTATATATTTTTTCATTTCATATTTATACCTCAGCGAATATTTTTATTGTTTCAGTTTACGTCCTGGTACCTCTTCTCCAACTCATTACAATGAAACCCGAACGAACGTCCTACATAATTGCGTACTCACACTAATCTGATTTATAATTTTACGCAACGCTTATTAACAACAAACATGCGTAAGTGAACTAGCCCGATGACGTCAAGCGCAAAACCGATGCTGCACGATAAACACGTACAGGAATTCTCTATCCATTCTGACGTCAAAAGTTGTTATCGCATTATTGCCTCGTGGCTATTGGCGATTGAAATCTGACTGTATATTGTACCACAAGAAAGTTTGACTGGCTGTCAGTTCACATAATGAGCGAAACGACGTTTTAACGTCAAATAAATTGCAACAAATATTTCGTTCTAATATGTACCTAAATGATCAAACTATTCATTACAATGGTTATGGAGAGTAGTACGGTTAGGGAATAGACAAATCACAAGTTTGTTTTTTTTCCGCCGTTTTTTTATTTCTTCTTCGATGCTTCCGTAGCTCTAACACTTGCGCGGCACTGAGCATTTTTGGTTTTTTATATCCGTTTGTATACCGGTTTTCTCCGATTTAGGGTTTTTACAGTTCGGTGCATATTTACACCTCATATGAGACGATACCATCCATATTTTCTCGATTTTCAAATTCATACCAATTTTTACTTATATTTCGGAGAATATTTTTATTGTTTTGCTTTAGGTCCTGGTAACCCTTTTTATGCGTTTTACAATGATACCCCAATCAAGGTCCTAGTTTAACGCGTTCGCACGCTATACTCATAAATACCCTCACACAACGCTAAAAAACACCAATCACGCGTGGGCGCTTGCACTAGCCCGATGACGTCACGGGAAAAGCAAGCGCCGCACAATAAATACGTACAAATATGTTCTATACACTGTGACCTCAGCTGTTGTTATCGCGTTATTATTCTCGTAGTTCCAGCGATGGAAAAATGATGATGTTTTGTAGCACAAGAATGTTTGACTGGCTACCAATGTACGTACTCAACGAGAAGAAAGACGTTTTTACGTCAAAATGAGACTCAGTGAAACACAATAAACAAAGGTGCATTCAATAACCGAAACTGCCTACAGTAACATTAGAGTGGAAATAACAAAAAACTGGTGAGTGCGGGGTACTCGCGAACGTTGATGTGAAAAATTCTTTTTGAACGAGTGTCAGTGCAGAGTTTATTTGTTGGCCACTCGCTCCAGCGGAAGCTACATAGAGAGTGTCCAGTGGACGTATGAGTCGCCAGCTGTTTAGTATTGCTTTTGTCGGTTTAAGCGACGTTACAGAATTTCGAAATTCGGGCTTGAGGAAGTTTCAGAAATATGTGCTATCATTGGGGATTGTGTCGATATGCCTAATGAGTGTCATTGTTTACAAGTGTGAGTACATGTCTGCTGAAAGCTTTTATTTGTTTCTCTTACAGAGTTGTTTAGGCACTCTCCTTCCATACGCTACGAAACAGCGTTTTCGGTATCATTTTCTGAAGCATTCTCAATTTCTTTTAGACTTGAAGCAATGGGTTTATGATAACTGAAGTAGGAAACGAACATAATGGACTCGAACGGATTGAAGTACGTTTGAAATACAGCATCGTAGTGATTTTACCTTAGTTCCATGAGGTAGTGAGTCGTGTGCGGCACTATCACCTATAACATGAAACTTTAATTTGTTTGCTTATGCATGATTATCGACAATTTGTCCTTTTATTATTTAATTCATCAAACACAATTTAATTGCAAAACCGAGTACAAGTATGTAACCGATTTCAAAGAGTAGTGAGTGAAAATCAGTTCAAAGAGTGGTCAATGAAACAGTTTGTTCTAGTACCCGGACAGTTAACGTATTTTTCGACGAATTTCCCGACAATGTCATATATAATCTCTATTTTAATTTTTAGTAACATTTATTATAACATTATTTATAGTGTGTCTTTAGCCTTCCCAACCTGAATCTGGTACACGTTTCTGTATCCTTTTTGGAACACCGATTAAAACTGCTTTCGTCGAAAAATTCTCCTGGGATCCTCTAAAAGCGATTCTTGGCTTATTTCTTTTAAGTATGCCAGCGATCTGAAAACCAGCTGCTGATGAATTGCTCCGTCATAGAAGCTCTGCCCTTGGAAGTAGGGCTTTAAGCAGGTTCTGCCTGGACCATCATTTTTTAATGGCGTTTTTCGTCGTTCTCCTTTTACAATTTTCTGGACGGTGTTTAGCATATCATCCTACTTTAACGGAAATCCGCATTTACACATATCCACACACCATCGCGATTTTTCACTTTCTTTGTCTCTCGTAAACACTGGATTAGGACATTAGGACTTCAAGCGGTCATGCAAAGTTGGCGTAGCTGCAGCTGCACGAATGCTTACTTTCTTTGCTTTTATATCTAAAACAGCTTGAAAAATCAATTTATGGTTGGAACCACCTTTAGATCGCCTGTGATTGCTTCATGGAGTCATTGGCTCCTTATCTCCATTATCCACTGATCGACCGGACATAACGCTGAACCTATATTGGTAATAATTTCACATAGAAACACTATTACCAACAATTTTGTTTATAAAAATGAATCAAAACTACAAAAAAGCTAACATTTTCAAACATCTAGAAACTAAAATTATCATAAGTCCACTGTCCGAGTACTGAAACTTAGTCAGAAATATGTTTTGGTTTCTAGATACTTCACAGAAATAATATTTTTAACCAAAATATGCATTTTTTATTTTTGTTAATAAAATATCTACTCAAGATATACTTACTGTATTCAAAAATTCACACCTAAATATCAAAATATACTCTTGAAGGTGTTCAATCATGAAGAGAGTTGTCGAATGTCACTACATTGTCACTTCGCAAAAAATCAGAACATCCATGCCCATGACTACCACCGGAAAATGCGTCGCCATTTGATTCTTATCAAATGTTGTGGCATGTTCATGAGTTTCAGTGGCAGACCAAAATTGAATGTGTCTGGCCTTGAAACTCATATCCCTTCAGTTTAGTCCAAATCAAATCCTCATATTCAGTTCTGATCAATCCGTTGCAGAGTTCAAATCGTTTGTAAGGTTTAAATCAATTATAATAGAACTAATCTCAATGTATAAAATAAAAATATTAAATTGAAAACCTGTTTTTTGATTTGTTGTTTGAAGAGCTACATAATCATTTTATGCAGAAGGTTTAACCAACTGTTATCAAATTTCCAGAAATTTTCTCAATGATTCTTTTGAGGTGGAACACGAGATAGAATATATCCTTTAACTGCCATACTTTTATACCTTAACTTGAAATTGTTCTCAGTAAGTGGCAGTAATCATCAAAGTGTCCGGAATCTGGCTCTGTCCGTACGTTAGTTCGTACGACACCAACAGTACAAGACCGAATGGCGATTATTCAATGATTTAATAAAATATTGTTAGCCAAGTATTGAAAGTAGTACTTTTTCACCCGGGTGTAAATCATCAGTCGAGCCGAGTAGGCGAGAGTGGCAAAACCTCGGGTAAAAACGTACTATTTTTTTCCCGCAGTCAACATACGTGTTTTAACCCCATGTGCGTTGAAGGTTTCATTGTCGACGTCATTGTCTAATGCGTCGACGAAATATGAAACCTTTGTAACCAAACTCCTCCTAGACCGTTTGATCAATCGATCTCAAATTTTAAATTTTAATAGTATAATCGACGGTGAGTGCTAACATCTATTGTTTGTTACTAAATTCGCGAAAAAAAATCACTAGGTTTAGGCTTCTTGGTTAACCATTTTTCCGATAAACGAACCAAAATTAGTACGAAGGTTTCTGTCATGGAAATCTAAATTTAGATTTTATGTATTAAGAACGATCACTGCGTTTTTTTCCAAGAATTCCAAAATATTCGGCAAACGAAATACAATTGAGACATTAAATCGCTGTCTTTTTAGGAATAAACGTTAGTTTACTTGTATAAATGAAGCTATGGTATTGATATTAAGTAATGGGTTTTCACGTGCTCGAACCAGAATTAGCTTTTACATGAAGACCTTAGCACAGGCCCCTGATTGTGTCAGGAGCTTTCGCCAATTCACTGTGCGGAATCGGAAATTTTGAAGAGAAAATTTATTTTGGTTTACTCAATCCGTAGCAAGTGGATTTTTACAGGTTCTTGAAAAATAGTATTTCAATTGATGAATTTCAAATCATGGGACAAGAAAGATTCCAGGAATCAGAAATTGAACAATTGTCTTCAGGTTTTTAGGGTACTTTTCCGGTAAAAATTTGAATTTTCAACGGTGTTTTGCCCGTAGCGGCTAAACGTAGCGTCCTAAGGTGTTCATAAGTTTAACCAGTCCCCATGATTGTTTCATTGCATACCTTTTTTTCATAAATCATTTTTCTCTTAATTGAGTTTTTAAAAGTATGCCTACAAATGTTTGGAAATGTGATAAAATTCAGATTTTGAATTTTCAACGGTTTTTCGCCCATAGCGGCTGAACGAAGTGTTCTACAGGGCTCGTATGAACGACCGACCCCCATTACTTTGACATTTCCTGCCTTTTTAGTACGTTTAGTACGTTCCTGCCTTTTTCGTACGTAGAATACGGAACCCTATTAATATGACTTCTTTGTCCGTCCGTCTGTCACAGAGCTGTATCTGCTGAACTATAATAGCTAGACACTTCAAATTGTCACAAAGTGTGTACTATTGTGGCTGCTATAACAACAAATCATAATATTCAATAACCGAAACTGCCTACAGTAACATTATAGTGGAAATAACAAAAAACTGGTGAGTGCGGGGTACTCGCGAACGTTGATGTGAAAAATTCTTTTTGAACGAGTGTCAGTGCAGAGTTTATTTGTTGGCCACTCGCTCCAGCGGAAGCTACATAGAGAGTGTCCAGTGGACGTATGAGTCGCCAGCTGTTTAGTATTGCTTTTGTCGGTTATAGCGACGTTACAGAATTTCGAAATTCGGGCTTGAGGAAGTTTCAGAAATATGTGCTATCATTGGGGATTGTGTCGATATACCTAATGAGTGTCATTGTTTACAAGTGTGAGTACATGTCTGCTGAAAGCTTTTATTTGTTTCTCTTACAGAGTTGTTTAGGCACTCTCCTTCCATACGCTACGAAACAGCGTTTTCGGTATCATTTTCTGAAGCATTCTCAATTTCTTTTAGACTTGAAGCAATGGGTTTATGATAACTGAAGTAGGAAACGAACATAATGGACTCGAACGGATTGAAGTACGTTTGAAATACAGCATCGTAGTGATTTTACCTTAGTTCCATGAGGTAGTGAGTCGTGTGCGGCACTATCACCTATAACATGAAACTTTAATTTGTTTGCTTATGCATGATTATCGACAATTTGTCCTTTTATTATTTAATTCATCAAACACAATTTAATTGCAAAACCGAGTACAAGTATGTAACCGATTTCAAAGAGTAGTGAGTGAAAATCAGTTCAAAGAGTGGTCAATGAAACAGTTTGTTCTAGTACCCGGACAGTTAACGTATTTTTCGACGAATTTCCCGACAATGTCATATATAATCTCTATTTTAATTTTTAGTAACATTTATTATAACATTATTTATAGTGTGTCTTTAGCCTTCCCAACCTGAATCTGGTACACGTTTCTGTATCCTTTTTGGAACACCGATTAAAACTGCTTTCGTCGAAAAATTCTCCTGGGATCCTCTAAAAGCGATTCTTGGCTTATTTCTTTTAAGTATGCCAGCGATCTGAAAACCAGCTGCTGATGCATTGCTCCGTCATAGAAGCTCTGCCCTTGGAAGTAGGGCTTTAAGCAGGTTCTGCCTGGACCATCATTTTTTAATGGCGTTTTTCGTCGTTCTCCTTTTACAATTTTCTGGACGGTGTTTAGCATATCATCCTACTTTAACGGAAATCCGCATTTACACATATCCACACACCATCGCGATTTTTCACTTTCTTTGTCTCTCGTAAACACTGGATTAGGACATTAGGACTTCAAGCGGTCATGCAAAGTTGGCGTAGCTGCAGCTGCACGAATGCTTACTTTCTTTGCTTTTATATCTAAAACAGCTTGAAAAATCAATTTATGGTTGGAACCACCTTTAGATCGCCTGTGATTGCTTCATGGAGTCATTGGCTCCTTATCTCCATTATCCACTGATCGACCGGACATAACGCTGAACCTATATTGGTAATAATTTCACATAGAAACACTATTACCAACAATTTTGTTTATAAAAATGAATCAAAACTACAAAAAAGCTAACATTTTCAAACATCTAGAAACTAAAATTATCATAAGTCCACTGTCCGAGTACTGAAACTTAGTCAGAAATATGTTTTGGTTTCTAGATACTTCACAGAAATAATATTTTTAACCAAAATATGCATTTTTTGTTTTTGTTAATAAAATATCTACTCAAGATATACTTACTGTATTCAAAAATTCACACCTAAATATCAAAATATACTCTTGAAGGTGTTCAATCATGAAGAGAGTTGTCGAATGTCACTACATTGTCACTTCGCAAAAAATCAGAACATCCATGCCCATGACTACCACCGGAAAATGCGTCGCCATTTGATTCTTATCAAATGTTGTGGCATGTTCATGAGTTTCAGTGGCAGACCAAAATTGAATGTGTCTGGCCTTGAAACTCATATCCCTTCAGTTTAGTCCAAATCAAATCCTCATATTCAGTTCTGATCAATCCGTTGCAGAGTTCAAATCGTTTGTAAGGTTTAAATCAATTATAATAGAACTAATCTCAATGTATAAAATAAAAATATTAAATTGAAAACCTGTTTTTTGATTTGTTGTTTGAAGAGCTACATAATCATTTTATGCAGAAGGTTTAACCAACTGTTATCAAATTTCCAGAAATTTTCTCAATGATTCTTTTGAGGTGGAACACGAGATAGAATATATCCTTTAACTGCCATACTTTTATACCTTAACTTGAAATTGTTCTCAGTAAGTGGCAGTAATCATCAAAGTGTCCGGAATCTGGCTCTGTCCGTACGTTAGTTCGTACGACACCAACAGTACAAGACCGAATGGCGATTATTCAATGATTTAATAAAATATTGTTAGCCAAGTATTGAAAGTAGTACTTTTTCACCCGGGTGTAAATCATCAGTCGAGCCGAGTAGGCGAGAGTGGCAAAACCTCGGGTAAAAACGTACTATTTTTTTCCCGCAGTCAACATACGTGTTTTAACCCCATGTGCGTTGAAGGTTTCATTGTCGACGTCATTGTCTAATGCGTCGACGAAATATGAAACCTTTGTAACCAAACTCCTCCTAGACCGTTTGATCAATCGATCTCAAATTTTAAATTTTAATAGTATAATCGACGGTGAGTGCTAACATCTATTGTTTGTTACTTAATTCGCGAAAAAAAATCACTAGGTTTAGGCTTCTTGGTTAACCATTTTTCCGATAAACGAACCAAAATTAGTACGAAGGTTTCTGTCATGGAAATCTAAATTTAGATTTTATGTATTAAGAACGATCACTGCGTTTTTTTCCAAGAATTCCAAAATATTCGGCAAACGAAATACAATTGAGACATTAAATCGCTGTCTTTTTAGGAATAAACGTTAGTTTACTTGTATAAATGAAGCTATGGTATTGATATTAAGTAATGGGTTTTCACGTGCTCGAACCAGAATTAGCTTTTACATGAAGACCTTAGCACAGGCCCCTGATTGTGTCAGGAGCTTTCGCCAATTCACTGTGCGGAATCGGAAATTTTGAAGAGAAAATTTATTTTGGTTTACTCAATCCGTAGCAAGTGGATTTTTACAGGTTCTTGAAAAATAGTATTTCAATTGATGAATTTCAAATCATGGGACAAGAAAGATTCCAGGAATCAGAAATTGAACAATTGTCTTCAGGTTTTTAGGGTACTTTTCCGGTAAAAATTTGAATTTTCAACGGTGTTTTGCCCGTAGCGGCTAAACGTAGCGTCCTAAGGTGTTCATAAGTTTAACCAGTGCCCATGATTGTTTCATTGCATACCTTTTTTTCATACATCATTTTTCTCTTAATTGAGTTTTTAAAAGTATGCCTACAAATGTTTGGAAATGTGATAAAATTCAGATTTTGAATTTTCAACGGTTTTTCGCCCATAGCGGCTGAACGAAGTGTTCTACAGGGCTCGTATGAACGACCGACCCCCATTACTTTGACATTTCCTGCCTTTTTAGGGTTCCGTACGTAGAATACGGAACCCTATTAATATGACTTCTTTGTCCGTCCGTCTGTCACAGAGCTGTATCTGCTGAACTATAATAGCTAGACACTTCAAATTGTCACAAAGTGTGTACTATTGTGGCTGCTATAACAACAAATCATAAAAAAAATTAAAAAAAAACAAGTCTAAAAAAAATCAACAAAAAAAAAATTTCAAAAAAAATTAAAAAAAAAATTAAAAATATATAAAAAAAAAAATTTGAAACAAAATCATACACGCGCTGATACGAAAAGCGCTACCAACAACGAAGAGGAACATACGCATTACGATCTAATGCGCATATAGATCCAAAAATGAAGACGGCGATAAGGAATGCTGTTACGATGCGACAGTATTCCTTATCGCCGTTTTATATTTTTCAATGACGTTGGAATTTTCATTCATGACTCAAAATACAGTGCACGTGCACGAGCACTAGAATGATTGCTTGCTTGAATGATTAAAATTGCTTCAAACAAAGTATATATTTTTTTGTTGGAATTTAAATTTAAAAAACATGGTTCCAATAATACGCTATTTTTATTATTTTATCTATGTCAGAAAAATTTGTTTCGACAACTTTATGTTGTCTTCATCAGTGACAATTACAAAACTAAAGATAACATGGCAATGTTGCTTATAAATATAGTGAATACATAAAATTCCCAAAACAACTAGTTGACTAGTTCGAGGAGTGGTGAATCGCACCACCCATTGTTGTCGTTGAGAAGTAACTCTGGGTTTTCCCTTGATATCATTAAACTTTCGTAAACATCAAGTTTCCTCCCATCATTTACTTCTTTGATGATCCTGACGTTGTTGATACTAATTGAGTGTCCTTCCTCCACGATGTGTTTGGCCACTCTGGATCGTATGGTCCCACCTCCTGTATTTCCGTGCTTGTCTGCTTTTTCCGCCTCTTTTGTGTGTTCAGCAAATCTCGTCGTGACCAATCTTTTTGTCTGGCCAATGTACATCATGTTACATTCCGGACATGCTATTTTATATATCCCACTTTTTTCTTCCAGTTTCTTCTTATCCTTAGTTGATCCTAAAACGTTCTTCAGCTGCTGTCTACTGCTTGTGGGTATGGCCTCTATCCCTACGTTCCCTAATATTTGTCTAACTCTTTTGGTGAGTCTCCTGTTATGTGTGATTGCCACTCTCCTGTGGTCTTCCTGATGTTCCTGAGTGAGATTTTGCTGGTGGAGGGTTGTGAGTGTGTCTCTTCTTTTCATGGCTGCGATTTTCCTAATGCGGTTTTCAATCAGTTCCTCGCGGTATCCGTTCATCTTTGCTGTCTCCTTGATGTGTTCCCTCTCGTTCCTAAAATCCCTCTCTAACATTGGGACATTCAAAAGGCGGTGGATCATACTATTGAACGCTGCCATTTTGTGTTGTGCTGGGTGGCTAGAATCACTCGGGATGACCCTTTGTTTGTGTGTTGGTTTCCTGAATATTTCAAACGCCAGCTTCCCGGTTTCTCTTTTTATCATTAGGTCTAGGAAATTAGAAGAAGACCTCTTGAAAGATGGAATAATGCCAAGAATGTGGATTAGATACGTAGACGACATATTCGCCATAATCGACCGGGAGGAAGTTGAAGCAACGCTGGAGGCATTGAACAGGAGACATAAGAGCATCAAATTCACACTGGAGGTAGAAGAAGGAGGAAGAATACCTTTCCTAGACCTAATGATAAAAAGAGAAACCGGGAAGCTGGCGTTTAAAATATCCACACACACACAAAGGGTCATCCCGAGTGATTCTAACCACCCAGCACAACACAAAATGGCAGCGTTCAATAGTATGATCCACCGCCTTTTGAATGTCCCAATGTCAGAGAGGGATTTTAGGAACGAGAGGGAACACATCAAGGAGACAGCAAAGATGAACGGATACCGCGAGGAACTGATTGAAAACCGCATTAGGAATATCGCAGCCATGAAAAGAAGAGACACACTCACAACCCTCCACCAGCAAAATCTCACTCAGGAACATCAGGAAGACCACAGGAGAGTGGCAATCACACATGACAGGAGACTCACCAAAAGAGTTAAACAAATATTAGGGAACGTAGGGATAGAGGCCATACCCACAAGCAGAAGACAGCAGCTGAAGAATGTTTTAGGATCAACTAAGGATAAGAAGAAACTGGAAGAAAAAAGTGGGATATATAAAATAGCATGTCCGGAATGTGACATGATGTACATCGGCCAGACAAAAAGATTGGTCACGACGAGATTTGCTGAACACACAAAAGAGGCGGAAAAAGCAGACAAGCACGGAAATACAGGAGGTGGGACCATACGATCCAGAGTGGCCAAACACATCGTGGAGGAAGGACACTCAATTAGTATCAACAACGTCAGGATCATCAAAGAAGTAAATGATGGGAGGAAACTTGATGTTTACGAAAGTTTAATGATATCAAGGGAAAACCCAGAGTTACTTCTCAACTACAACAATGGGTGGTGCGATTCACCACTCCTCGAACTAGTCAACTAGTTGTTTTGGGAATTTTATGTATTCACTATATTTATAAGCAACATTGCCATGTTATCTTTAGTTTTGTAATTGTCACTGATGAAGACAACATATAGTTGTCGAAACAAATTTGTCTGACATAGATAAAATAATAAAAATAGCGTATTATTGGAACCATGTTTTTTAAATCTTAAATTCCAACAAAAAAATTTTTCAAACGCTATTATCAATTCCGCGAACAAAAACAAACCCAAAGTATATATGTCCAAATTATTCCGCTGCATATGCCTGACCATTTCTCAAATGAAACAATTTTGAAAGAGACTTTCAAGACAATGAATTTCAACGAGATTACTTACCAGCGTTGTTTGGTTCTTTTGTATGTCAAGGGATATTAGCAGTCTTTTGATTTTTTTGTGGGCGTGTGACCTTCCTCCTTACTTTGTTTTGGAAATATTTCCTTTATGGAAGATTTGAGCGATCTACGGTTTTTGGCACGAATTTAGAGCACGATTAAACTAGTGACGACATTTAAACCAGGGTGTTTAACCTGTAACGACGTTTCAACAAGTGTGCAATAGATTTTTTGCAAAGTACGGAACCCTTCGTGTGCGGGTCCGACTGGCACTTGCCAGTTTTATTTAATTTTCTCTACCAGTTTTTTTCAAATGTGTCCATACCAAATAGAGGAAATATGACAAACGTGAAATCAGTGAAATCTGATAGTAAAGATAAATGAAGTGAATTAATTAGTGAAAATTATTTCATAGCTTCAATAAATATACTCGTAACTATCATAAATAAACTCATAGATTCATAGATAATAAATATACCTCGACTACTCAGCTCAACTTTGTGTGCGACTTCGAGAACGCAACCTAGTAATTAAATGAATTTATTTTATACGTATTTTATTGACAACGATTTAATTATAAAAAGAAAAATAAAAAGAATGAAAAAAAATAGAAAATGAAATTAAATTTGTCAAGCTACATACTTGGTTTAGCCGAATAGCCTAGACAAACTGTAGTTAAACCGTCTAAATTTAAACCAGTTTAAGGAAACTATCTAAAGTTAATGCGGTTCAAACAAGTTAGCTTGACAGACTTTATCGGGTTTCACTGTCAAAAAACTCATACAAGATGGATCCTGAAGTTGGAAACAGGCTGGCTACAACCAACGAATCCATTAAATAAAACTGACCTTAGAAAATTCAGTTCTGAGACTGGTAATCTGGTTTAATTTTATCCAGTTACGTACATGGTACGAACTTAACCCTGAAAGACGAGATAATTCGGTTTAAGTTGTGTAATCTGTCTGCGCTATTAGGTGGTTGTAACCTGCTTAATGCCAACTACAGCACTCATGTTGTATGAGTTTCTTTTTTGACAAATGCAACGGATTTAGTCTGAGAAGTTGGTTAAACCGGATAATCTTAGCTAGTTTCACTAAACCGAATTAAATTTAGCCGATTTAACTATAGTTCTTACTACTTTCGGTAGATGTGTGGTAAAAAAGGACGATAGCGAATGATTCAACTGAAAACGTAGCGGAACTTTGCCGCTCTCATGCATAAGAGTGACAATTTGGGCTGGTTGAGCATCGTTTTCTCCAATACGTAGCGTCAATTCATTTCTGTGTAAAGAAAGCATGTAACATTGTACATTGATAGCCAATAGTTCGTTCGAACATGTAGCGTCACTCATCTCTTTTCCCTGCTTAAGAGACAGAGAGTAACAGACAACGATATGTATTCGAGACAAACGATTTGCTATCCGCGCAAATTTTCACTCTTGGCTATGAGAGGGAGAGCAGTAACGCTTCGTTTTCGAGAGAACAATTCTCTATTGTCCTTTTAGTTCTCTTAATAATACGTTCAAACTTAGGAAACGCTACTTGAAAGGACTAGTAAGAGATGAAAAAGAACAATGATCGTCGGAATTATACATGTTTTCTCGGCGGCGGTCGTATTCCCCCGAATGGGAAGTGTGACGCATGAGGCGGCGTGAGTTATCGGCTATAAAATATTTCATAGCCGGTTTAGAGCTATTTTCTATTTTTCTACACGTAGCCCGCGGTGCCCATGAATATATACCCATGAAAATATGAATATGTTGACTGCACTGAACCAAATTGTTTCACATTTCTTTGTTTTGTTGCTTTCTAAATTGAGTTTTGTATAATTTTGGCGCACACTTTGGATATAATAAAAAATAAAACAAAGTGGCTTCAGAAATTAATCATAATATTTCTGAATATAATTTTTTTTAATTAAAAATTTTACAATTATTAGTGTGAAGTCAAGCTACTTATCTCCACATGTGTTTGTAAATTTTAGTTCACCATAACCGGCTACCAGCTAAAAAAAAGGAATTGGAATGCAGAAGAAAACAAGTCTACACGAGAAACAAATAATCAATTCCAAGATGTACTCCATTTACCGGAAGACATTACACGACACAACACAATGGTGCAACAAGAAATACGAGTCAAGAAGAATGATTTAATTGAATGATTGGAATTGAATGATTTGCAGGCGAAAACATGGTGGAACCCAGTTGAAGCGAATGGAACGCTCCAGTGCCAGTAGTCCCGAAAAAACTGGGACCTGATGTAGAGAAGCGTGGGCGAATAGTGGTTGATTACAGAAAGATAAACGAAGTAATGGAGAAAGATGGTTACATACTACCTAAGATAGACGATATACTGAAGCTGTTATAGAATTCTCATTATTTTGCTGTGCTTGTCGTCGCTAGCGGCTATCATCAGACAGCCACGAAAACAATGGACCCCGATAAAACTGCGTTTAGCTCTCCATATGGACACTACGCATTTGAAAGAATGCCGTTTGAACTAAAAGATGCTCCAACATTCCAAAGGATAATGAATCACATGCTAACCGGATTGCAAGGGTAACACGGTATCGTTTTATAGACAAAACCACCAGGAAAAGCTGAGGAGTGGCCAGTCGACCAGAAATCCCTATCCCGATGTACATTCCGAGATTTCGTTTTCTTAGTGTGTGTGTGTCCGAATTATTCGGAGTGTCACATTCATCATTCTGGTCATGGATGTTGAACGAGTACCATCTCTTGTTTTTTTAGTTTTAACCATTTTTATGAGTTTAAATCTAGCAGGGAACATTGATTATCTGCTAATGAATGCAACTACATCTTAAATTTGGATATTAGTGCACTCAACTTTCTAGTTTACGAAAATCATAAAACCCGTATTAAGAACTTCACCTCACGAGAGCCAAATAAAAATGATATCTTATAATTGTGTTTGTGAATTGTACCGAATTTTGGGTAGCTGGATTTCGCGATTTCATTCACAGATGTGAACCCTAGCCCACATGTTGAAGACCGGGACACAATAACCGAAGAACACCTTCCCAGTATACATGAATGTCAAAGTATTAACAAACCCTCAAGATATTGGCGGATTGTTAAGATACACCACTTGGGGGGCACCAAGGAGTATACAAAACCTACCAACGTTTGAAACAAGAATTTTACAGGAAAAGTTTATTAAGATATATAACTAACTATTGTATGTAAAACGTTGAAAAAAATGTTTGGTGAACAAGCAAAGTAGGGAGCATAAAGAGCCGATGTTTATAACAGACACAGCTATATTACCTTTTGGCAAAATAAATATGGATTTCGTCGGATCCTTACTAGAAACACTCAAGGGAAACAAATACATCTTAAGCTTTGAGGATCATCTTTCACAAATCTTAAGAATGCAGAAGCACAGAACAGCCACATACGCTCGTAAACGGAATTCTAAGTAGGTGTATAATACCGAATAATATCATTATGGACCAGTAATCTAATTTCACCTCTGAAATGTTCCGTCAAGTTTGTAAACTGTTCAAAATTCGAAAATTAAAGACAACTGCACGTCGTCCAGAAGCAAATGGAGTTTTAGAACGATCTCATAGACCTTTAGAATGGTATCACAGAAGTTTTGTTAATGAGAATCAGTATAATTGGGACGAACATTTACGAATGGCAATGTTCGTACGAAATAAAAGCGCCTATACAGCAACCAAATCAACCCCAATGGACTGTCTTTATGGATTTTCAGCGCCAACCAAATAATCGTAAAAGGGGAATCACAACCAACTTCAAAAGACACACCAGATTGTAGGATATAATATGTAAGCAAGTAAGTTAGTTGGGACCACGCTCAAAATGGTACACAGAGAGTAAGAGTACAAACGTTTTTTTTTCACAATTTAGTCTATTACAATGTGTTTAAGGCAGTCATTTATTTAATTAACATGGAAACTCGAACATAAACTCTGGTCTGTTGTGTGCTTCTTGCTTCTATGACTGTTTCAATGTCCTCTTTAGTTGACCGCAGTTTCTCCGTTCCATCTTCAATTCGTTTATGCGTTGGCTGGCTTCACGTCTGGCCTCCTTGGTACCTACTAGAATGAGCTCTCCTTATGCTTCTTGAAGTTTTCGGAAATAAGCCTCCGAACCTGACTTTGGTTTCTTTGATGGCTGTGCTGTGTCTTTTTTGGGTCGTTCATTCACTTAACAACATTCATTCACTTGAAAAGAACTGGGGTCTACTATGACCCTTCAGTATTTTGGTGTTGACTACGAGGTCAATTCACCTAATAAAATGTAATTTCAACCTTCAGCGCAGCTGGACAGGCGATGTCTTCCGTCTAAGTATCGGTAAATTAGCCGGAGAGGTGATGTCGTCCATCAAAGCGTCTCGAAATTAGCCAAAGAGGCGATGTTTTCCTTCGCAGTAGCTTCTAATTGGTCTGAGAGGCGACGTCTTCTTTCTAAGTAGCTTCTAGGAACCTCAAGGGCTCCTATGATTCGTGATGCGTCCCGTGGTGGATCTCAACTGCCTAAGCTCCATGTCCATTAGTGTCCTTTTGTACGCATTTTTCACGGTTAGACTGCATTTTTTCATCGTGGGATTGTCCCACGGTTGCAGCGTATTCAAGGCCATTTTGTATTCAGCGTATTCAAGGCCGTATCGTTGATTTTCTCGCGCATGTAGCCTTAGAAATCATTATGGCAACTTAGATTGTGTTTTTCCATATTTTTGACATTTCAGCACCGGTATCCCAGACGAAATCGGAGATCCTCGCTTGGAAATAAATTCTATGAATTTATTCGTGGAAATGTGTTGTTGCTAAAGCGCATGGAAACGTTGTTTCGTTGACAGGGCCATTCTTCGTATTATCTACATTCGCGGATATTATGCATTTTTCCTGATGTCGCTTGTTGCATTCCTGTGTAGGCACATTCCGCTGATCAGGCACTACTCGCGTGCGAATATTTATCGTGCGCGTGGCCGAATTGCAGCGTGGATCGTGTTATTTGGTTAGTTTGTTATCGCGGAAATCAAGTATGTATCACTTTTTATCTTCAAATAAGAAAAAAAAACTCTTTTTCAAATTTAACAAAAACTTAGGTTTTGATTATAATTTTAAAAGAGAGCCGTTCTTCGGTATCGTCTTTTCCAATGAAATTCAGAGTTGTCGTATTGACTGCGGTCTTAAGACTAACTATTCGCTTATCTTTGGTGGGTTTAAATATAGTTCTCAATTAATTTGATCATCAAAAATCCCCAATTTGATAATCTAATTAGTAATCAAAAATTAGTCGTTGAACCTTAATAAAAAAAGCTGGGGTGTGGCTGTGTCATGGATACGGCCGTGTGTTGTACGTGAATACGTTTATGTAACGGGTTTTATTTCTTGAATAAAATCTTTTTATTTATGTATTTATGACAAAAGCAAGAAAAAAGAGACGACATAGGACAGTGCCCGCGAGAGAATGAGAAAAAATAGAAGAGAGAGAATGAGAATGAGAGAAGAGATACATACAATCTTTCTGAAAACTAAAAATTCGAATCAAGGCTACTAGGCGATCAGAATCGCCTGCGATACAACAATTTCGCCACGACGCAAAATTGTGCAACAAACATTGAGCATACGGTGACACCCTACAAAGGGAGCGTGTGTGACGCTCGCATGTGTTTGTTTCGATGCGGGCGCCACACATACTGTCTCGGTGGGGTGACACCGATCGTTGACGTTTGGTTTTAATCACATGTACTGGCGAAATTTTTGTGTTGCTGGCAATTCTGCCAGTCTGGTTGTTCGAATTCGATTTTGAATTTCAAAATCGCCAAAATTTGGTATAAAATAACACCATGTTTCGGCGCTTCCCTTGACGCCGGGCGCTATGCGTCACTGTTCTCGTTTATCCTAGTGATTTCTTTGATGCTCTAGCTATCCAGTGGTATAATTTAATTTTGGATGTAATGGATAGATTCGAAGCTACAACGCCAAACTGTATCCCCCGATTTTATCATTAGGTTTTTTGGATCGCCCCCATATGGTAGCAAATTTAAAGACGTATTCACGTCAAAAACAACCGAAAGGCGTAGTCAAGGTCCGCGCCGTATATTTTCCGTGAAAAATTCGGGATAAAATTATCATAAGTGTTTCTCATTAGTATGTGCTTGAATCAATCTCTTTAATACAATGTTTGCATAGATTAGTACGCTGACAGAATAGGTAAATCACAAGTTTATTATATAACGCCGTTTTTTCATATCCTCTTCGATGCTGCCATAGCCCTGGTACTTAATCGGCACTGGGAATTTTAGGTTTGTAAAATTCGTTTTGATGTAAACTTTCTTTGATTTGCGTTTTATTCAATTCCGCGCATATTTATGTCACGTACAAAACGATATTTTTAATTTTTCTCAGTTTTCAATTTAATACCGGTTTTTACTTAATATGTTTATTGCTTTGCCTTAGGTCCTTATAGCTCTTCTATAGTTCTCTGCTAAAGCATGCTCTATCCATAGTGTCCTCGATCGTTGTTGTCGCATTATGAGCGTCGTAGTTATTAGCGAATTATGGCTGTATATTTCACCGCAAGAAAGTTTGACTAGTCTTCAGCGTAATTAATGAGCGAAAGGACATTTTCACGTCAAACAAATTATCATAAGAGTTTCGTACTAACACGTTCTTTAATTATTAATCTCTTAAATACAATCATTATATATTGTAGTAGGGTTACAGCATAGATAAATCACAAGTTTATTGTTTTGCACCGTTTTGTCATTTCTTCTACGATGCCGCCGCAGCTCTGACAATGGCTTGGCACTGGGCATTTTTGGTTTTTTAAATTTGTTTTGATGCAAGTTTTCTTCGATTTGAGTTTCTTACAATTCGGTGCATATTCACGACGCATATGAGATCTTTCACTTTTTTTCCATTTTCATACCAATTTTTATTTATATTTCGGCCAATATTTATATTGCTTCACTTTAGGTCCTGGACGCTCGTTCTAAATTCTTACCAATGACACCCAAATCAACGTGCTAGCCTAACGCGTTCTCACGCTACAGTCATAAATAACTCTACGCAACGCTAACAACAACAATCCTGCGTAGTGGCGTAACCTAGCCCGATGACGTTACTGGCAAAACAAAGGCCACACAGTAAGTACGTAAACATATTTTCCATCAACTGAGATCTCAACCGTTGTATCTTAATCGCATTATTTGTCTCGTAGTTATTAGCGATTGAAAAGTGACAGGGTTTTGTAACACAAGAATGTTAGACTGGCTACCAATATACATACTCAACGAGAAGAAAGACGTTTTTACGTCAATTTAATTCGAATTAACCCCAAAATTGACTTAAATGGGTTGGTTGCGGCATGTTGGTGTCACAAACAATGTTGGCCTTCTATGTGTGAAAACATAAACTTTAGTGTTCGGGACGTTATTCCATATGTTCGGCTACGTTCGGTTTTAAATTTTATATTTTAATGTTTATAATAAAATAAATATGTCAATTATTAAATGGAAATGTTTCTAAGAAAATAAATACAGTAGAACCTCTTTTATCCGTCAGGCACGGGACCAGAGGTGTAACGGATAATCAAAATGACGGATAATGGAAAAAGTTCTAAAAACAATGATTTGAACCTGGATTTTGAGAAAGGGGCTACATTCACAAACAAAAAACTTCTCGAAGGATGTGTTTAGTGACGAATTAATAATTTTAAACATATTTACATAACGATAAAATCACAACAAATATTCAACGCGATGGTAAAGACTCGTTTAATTTTAACACCTTGCAAAATCACTGCGCTGTGCAATTTTCTCAAAATCACTGCGGGGGTATTGTTGACTTTGACTTGCCTTACATACCAATGTATAATTTTTGTAAATTGTGAAGACATCTACGACATTTTCGGTGACGGTTAACAGAGTTGACGGATAACGGAGAGACGGATAATAGAGGTTCTACTGTAAATAGATATTATGAGAACATTGTTCAATTTGTATGATTTTTGAAAAAATTTTCCATCTCTTAAAATGAACAATAATTCAGTCTAATACATATATGTAAATAAAAAAAAATTTAAAAAAATCAGTAATGAAAAATTAGTTTGAGTGTACCCTACCCCTAAAATGAATTAAATTTCACAATTATTTACATATATTAATATACAATAATTTATAGATATATTTATGTAAGTTTCGAAATCAGAAACTTAACCACGTGATTGATTGGGGTTATAATCAAACAACGTAAGATGTAGTTGCTAAAACTATATTTGCAATTATTCACAAAATCTTACTTAATAAAACATGACAATTTATCACCTACCTAAATCAATACAATTGTCGTTAATTTATTAAAGTTATTCACAATCCAATCAATCCTATGAGTGCTCCTATGACAATGCTTACAGCTCGAAGTCATCTCATGTACTGCCTCTCCGCTGAGAAGTAAGTCATGTGTTGGTCGTATGATCGTAAGTGTTGTGCGACTGAGTTTCGGCGTTGCCAACACAAAAACTTACATCCCCCCCTTTTAAGTCAGAGGGTGAAGCCCTTTGTATAAGGTACTAGTTTACTAGCATGGAACAAGTTTGATTCATTTTTCCTAAATCTACTATCTATTAAATAAATCGTATCAGATATTTTATCTTTTATTCTGTAAGGACCTGACCTTATTGTATCTAATTTTTCTCTGTTCAGTTTATTTCCGTGTTGAGTATAAACTAAATCTCCAATTTTATAATCTATTTTAATTGCCTGTTTATCGTAACAGGTTTAATTTTGCGTGTGTATTTTTTTTGAATTATCTTACGCTATTTTTCTGTTATTTTCTAGATTGTCTATTTTATTATCCTTCAGATTATCTGGTATAAATGTATTATCTATTCCTGTTAACAGATAGTTTGGAGTGAAGCCTGTTGAGCTGTGTATGGTATTATTATATTCTTTTATACATTCCTCTGCTATTTTAGGCCATGATTTTCCTTTATTATCATAAATTTTGCATCTAATTCTATTTACCAGTGTTTGATTTGTTCTTTCATTAAGTCCATTTGAGAAAGCACAATCTACTGCGGTAAAAATTTATGATATATTTTTTTTTGTCAGTGAATTGTTTGAATTGTGCAAAGTTTATTCGCGCATATTGGTCTGTTAAAATGGTTTGAATTTTTCCGTCTTTCTCTACTCTGCTTACTAAATTAATAAAGTCTTTTGCGACTTGAGTTTTGGATGTGCTAATATAAGCAAATCTAGTGAAGTGATCTATAAGTAGATGCAGATATCTTTTTGTGCTGTTTCCTTTAAGTCCTCCAATTGTGTCCAGCGACATTATTTCAAATGGTTTTTCAGCTGGGCCTAACTGGGACAATGGAGCTTTAAAGCGTCCTATTCTCGATTTGTTCTTAATGCATGTCTCACAATTTCTACATATAATTTTAATATGTTTGTACATGTTTTTAAAATAAAATTTATCACATATGGTCATGATTAGTTGTTTTGAGCCTATGCGTCCTTGTTCTATGTGTATTTTCTTAATAATTGACACACCAAACTCTTCTGTTATCCATATTTTCTTTTTTTTATTTATCAATTTATAAATGGTTTCATTTTTAATTTCGCTTGACTTATCCATTTTAATCAATTTTTGATTTTCTATGATCTCTTCAATTTGTAAAGTGTTAGCTGTCTTTATGACAGATTCATTATCTGGGCTTTCATGTGACTCCAGTACAGGGTTTCTTGATAAACAGTCAGATTCTATATTTTCTTTCCCTGGATTGTAAACAATATCAAAGTCAAATTGAGATATGTAATTTAAAATTTCTATTAAATCTGGGTCATTACTTTTTTTTTTATATTGAAGTTCTCAAATGGCCTGTGATCTGTAAAAATAACAAACCTTTTCCCTATCAAATAATATTGCCAATAGAGGATTGCCTCTTTAATTGCTAGGCACTCTATGTATATAGCTTTTTTTGTTTTTTGTGTACTAGCCACAATTCTTTCACTATCCACATTATTTATAATTTTAATTTTATCATTCTTTGGGCTCGATATTTGTTTATCTCTTAATCTACACCTCTGTTCTGGATGAAACCTCTCTTTATAACCTAACTTTTCACAAATTGCACATGGTTTGTTTTGTTTTGATATTTTATTCTTAATAATCAAATTTCCAAAATGTTTCAATTTTGACATTAAATCTTCCATGGTTAAGATAGACTTTCTTTCTAGTCTGTTTTGTAGAAATTTAGGTAATTTAATTACTATTATATTAAATCAATTTTAGTATTAAGAGTCATGCTTTCATTAAATTCTAATAATAAATTTCTCTTTTTTAACGCATATTCCAATAGCGAACTATTCAAGTATTGATAATCGTATGCATATGCGACGTCAGTCCAGGATTGTACTGAGAAGGTTTCTATAAACGTGTTATTCCAAATTTCCCAATTATTCTTTAACGAATTTTGTTTTAAAGAAACATTAACCCAGTCTAGTGCTGATTTTTCTAAAAACAATCTTAAAGTATCAGCGTATTTGTTTTGATTTATACCTACTCGTTTACACTCTTGAACAAACATCGATAGCCACGTAGTCGCTTTGAAATTTTCACCGTTAAATTTTTCCAAGACTATATCTTTAGCTAAACTACGACTGCTTCTCTCCAGGACGCTAGTCTTAGTGATATCGGTAGACGTTGTAGTGACTTCTTCCAAATATTCCTCATTTAGCACAACATTTCCCTCTTCATCAAAGTAAATTTTTTGAAGTTCTTCCGTCAGTGTCACTAACACATTTCTAAACTTATTTCGGGTTTTCAAACTCTTAACTACATTTTTAACTACAGTTGTGTTAAAGAGTTGAGTATGGTAGGCACTGGTTCTCTTTTCTTGCGGGAATAGAAAAACTTCCTCTCGCCCCGCCAGTTGAATTGTTTTCACTTTAATCACAGTACTCTTTGAATCGGCCCCGGCTTCTGAGGTAAACTGGAACTTTGCTCTTATACTCATTGTATTGATTTGTAAGTTTCGAAATCAGAAACTTAACCACGTGATTGATTGGGGTTATAATCAAACAACGTAAGATGTAGTTGCTAAATCTATATTTACAATTATTCACAAAATCTTACTTAATAAAACATGACAATTTATCACCTACCTAAATCAATACAATTGTCGTTAATTTATTAAAGTATTCATAATCCAATCAATCCTATGAGTGCTCCTATGACAATGCTTACAGTTCGAAGTCATCTCATGTACTGCCTCCCCGCTGAGAAGTAAGTCATGTGTTGGTCGTATGATCTTAAGTGTCGTGCGACTGAGTTTTGGTGTTGCCAACACAAAAACTTACATTTATATAATTTTTTCCGAAATTTTATTTTATTTATTTTCCGAAAATTACTGAAAATTTACTACAATAATTGAATGTTAAATAGACATAGCTTATGTTGCTTTAATAAAGAGTTAATCAAAAATTATCATCTCGGGAAGGACTTCTCTTCATTAAATTTTTGGAAAAGTTGTCCGTATTCTATAAGTTAAGAGAAAAATAATAACTATAACTTTTTTCAGGACTAAGAAACCAATTTTTCGTCACCTTAAAATAAACGTCATCATTAAATCTAAGTTTATTTATATACATACAATATAATTTCTTATTTGTTAAAAATAAGAAAAATATACGAATATGAATTGCGTTAAAGTAGGTATATCTTAACGGAAAATTTTTGATTCAATCTTAACAAATATAGAATATGAAATGAATGTAAACTAAACTTACTTTGAATAATTTAACAAAATTATTTTAAATATCTTTCAAATTTTATTTGGTATTTTAATTAAATTTTAAACTATACAATTAAATTACAACTATAAACTAGGTACCTATAAACAATATAAACTATGCAATTCTCAATACGGTCAAAGACAATCATATGATGCAATTCAATTAGGTTTTTAGTTTTTCAAAGATTGATCATACAATTGAGCCCTCTATGAGCCCTCTAGAATAGTTAAGCCGTTAGAGTAAAAAACTGTTAAAAATTCAAAATTAGAATTTTGTATGGACACACCTTTCAAAACTCACGGTAGGGAAAAATAATTTATAATAGGAAGATAGAAAATATCATAATGCTGGGGGTCAGTCATATATATATATACTAAAATACTTAGTTTAGCCGCTACGAGCAAAATTTGAATTTTATCATATTTCCCAACTTTTGTCTGTACACCTTTAAGAACTCAATTTAGAGTACAAAAGTGCAGAAACGAAAGGTAAAAAATAGAAAACCGAAAGGCCCAGTAAACGTCCGCGCCGTAGATTTTCCGTGAAAACTTGGGGATAATATTATAATAAGTGTTTCTTATTAGTATGTACTTAAATCAGTGTCTCTTATACAATTGTTATATAGAGTAATACGGTGACAGAAAAGATAAATCACAAGTTTATTTTTCGCGTCTTTTTTCATTTCTTTCTTAATGCTGCCGTAGTTCTGACATTTACTCGGCACTCGACACTTTAGATTTTATTGATTTCGATTTGATGCAAGCTCTCTTTGATTTGCGTTTTATTATATTCGGCCCATATTTTCGACTCATATGAGCCGATATTTTATATATTTTTTCATTTCATATTTATACCTCAGCGAATATTTTTATTGTTTCAGTTTACGTCCTGGTACCTCTTCTCCAACTCATTACAATGAAACCCGAACGAACGTCCTACATAATTGCGTACTCACACTAATCTGATTTATAATTTTACGCAACGCTTATTAACAACAAACATGCGTAAGTGAACTAGCCCGATGACGTCAAGCGCAAAACCGATGCTGCACGATAAACACGTACAGGAATTCTCTATCCATTCTGACGTCAAAAGTTGTTATCGCATTATTGCCTCGTGGCTATTGGCGATTGAAATCTGACTGTATATTGTACCACAAGAAAGTTTGACTGGCTGTCAGTTCACATAATGAGCGAAACGACGTTTTAACGTCAAATAAATTGCAACAAATATTTCGTTCTAATATGTACCTAAATGATCAAACTATTCATTACAATGGTTATGGAGAGTAGTACGGTTAGGGAATAGACAAATCACAAGTTTGTTTTTTTTCCGCCGTTTTTTTATTTCTTCTTCGATGCTTCCGTAGCTCTAACACTTGCGCGGCACTGAGCATTTTTGGTTTTTTATATCCGTTTGTATACCGGTTTTCTCCGATTTAGGGTTTTTACAGTTCGGTGCATATTTACACCTCATATGAGACGATACCATCCATATTTTCTCGATTTTCAAATTCATACCAATTTTTACTTATATTTCGGAGAATATTTTTATTGTTTTGCTTTAGGTCCTGGTAACCCTTTTTATGCGTTTTACAATGATACCCCAATCAAGGTCCTAGTTTAACGCGTTCGCACGCTATACTCATAAATACCCTCACACAACGCTAAAAAACACCAATCACGCGTGGGCGCTTGCACTAGCCCGATGACGTCACGGGAAAAGCAAGCGCCGCACAATAAATACGTACAAATATGTTCTATACACTGTGACCTCAGCTGTTGTTATCGCGTTATTATTCTCGTAGTTCCAGCGATGGAAAAATGATGATGTTTTGTAGCACAAGAATGTTTGACTGGCTACCAATGTACGTACTCAACGAGAAGAAAGACGTTTTTACGTCAAAATGAGACTCAGTGAAACACAATAAACAAAGGTGCATTCAATAACCGAAACTGCCTACAGTAACATTATAGTGGAAATAACAAAAAACTGGTGAGTGCGGGGTACTCGCGAACGTTGATGTGAAAAATTCTTTTTGAACGAGTGTCAGTGCAGAGTTTATTTGTTGGCCACTCGCTCCAGCGGAAGCTACATAGAGAGTGTCCAGTGGACGTATGAGTCGCCAGCTGTTTAGTATTGCTTTTGTCGGTTTAAGCGACGTTACAGAATTTCGAAATTCGGGCTTGAGGAAGTTTCAGAAATATGTGCTATCATTGGGGATTGTGTCGATATGCCTAATGAGTGTCATTGTTTACAAGTGTGAGTACATGTCTGCTGAAAGCTTTTATTTGTTTCTCTTACAGAGTTGTTTAGGCACTCTCCTTCCATACGCTACGAAACAGCGTTTTCGGTATCATTTTCTGAAGCATTCTCAATTTCTTTTAGACTTGAAGCAATGGGTTTATGATAACTGAAGTAGGAAACGAACATAATGGACTCGAACGGATTGAAGTACGTTTGAAATACAGCATCGTAGTGATTTTACCTTAGTTCCATGAGGTAGTGAGTCGTGTGCGGCACTATCACCTATAACATGAAACTTTAATTTGTTTGCTTATGCATGATTATCGACAATTTGTCCTTTTATTATTTAATTCATCAAACACAATTTAATTGCAAAACCGAGTACAAGTATGTAACCGATTTCAAAGAGTAGTGAGTGAAAATCAGTTCAAAGAGTGGTCAATGAAACAGTTTGTTCTAGTACCCGGACAGTTAACGTATTTTTCGACGAATTTCCCGACAATGTCATATATAATCTCTATTTTAATTTTTAGTAACATTTATTATAACATTATTTATAGTGTGTCTTTAGCCTTCCCAACCTGAATCTGGTACACGTTTCTGTATCCTTTTTGGAACACCGATTAAAACTGCTTTCGTCGAAAAATTCTCCTGGGATCCTCTAAAAGCGATTCTTGGCTTATTTCTTTTAAGTATGCCAGCGATCTGAAAACCAGCTGCTGATGAATTGCTCCGTCATAGAAGCTCTGCCCTTGGAAGTAGGGCTTTAAGCAGGTTCTGCCTGGACCATCATTTTTTAATGGCGTTTTTCGTCGTTCTCCTTTTACAATTTTCTGGACGGTGTTTAGCATATCATCCTACTTTAACGGAAATCCGCATTTACACATATCCACACACCATCGCGATTTTTCACTTTCTTTGTCTCTCGTAAACACTGGATTAGGACATTAGGACTTCAAGCGGTCATGCAAAGTTGGCGTAGCTGCAGCTGCACGAATGCTTACTTTCTTTGCTTTTATATCTAAAACAGCTTGAAAAATCAATTTATGGTTGGAACCACCTTTAGATCGCCTGTGATTGCTTCATGGAGTCATTGGCTCCTTATCTCCATTATCCACTGATCGACCGGACATAACGCTGAACCTATATTGGTAATAATTTCACATAGAAACACTATTACCAACAATTTTGTTTATAAAAATGAATCAAAACTACAAAAAAGCTAACATTTTCAAACATCTAGAAACTAAAATTATCATAAGTCCACTGTCCGAGTACTGAAACTTAGTCAGAAATATGTTTTGGTTTCTAGATACTTCACAGAAATAATATTTTTAACCAAAATATGCATTTTTTATTTTTGTTAATAAAATATCTACTCAAGATATACTTACTGTATTCAAAAATTCACACCTAAATATCAAAATATACTCTTGAAGGTGTTCAATCATGAAGAGAGTTGTCGAATGTCACTACATTGTCACTTCGCAAAAAATCAGAACATCCATGCCCATGACTACCACCGGAAAATGCGTCGCCATTTGATTCTTATCAAATGTTGTGGCATGTTCATGAGTTTCAGTGGCAGACCAAAATTGAATGTGTCTGGCCTTGAAACTCATATCCCTTCAGTTTAGTCCAAATCAAATCCTCATATTCAGTTCTGATCAATCCGTTGCAGAGTTCAAATCGTTTGTAAGGTTTAAATCAATTATAATAGAACTAATCTCAATGTATAAAATAAAAATATTAAATTGAAAACCTGTTTTTTGATTTGTTGTTTGAAGAGCTACATAATCATTTTATGCAGAAGGTTTAACCAACTGTTATCAAATTTCCAGAAATTTTCTCAATGATTCTTTTGAGGTGGAACACGAGATAGAATATATCCTTTAACTGCCATACTTTTATACCTTAACTTGAAATTGTTCTCAGTAAGTGGCAGTAATCATCAAAGTGTCCGGAATCTGGCTCTGTCCGTACGTTAGTTCGTACGACACCAACAGTACAAGACCGAATGGCGATTATTCAATGATTTAATAAAATATTGTTAGCCAAGTATTGAAAGTAGTACTTTTTCACCCGGGTGTAAATCATCAGTCGAGCCGAGTAGGCGAGAGTGGCAAAACCTCGGGTAAAAACGTACTATTTTTTTCCCGCAGTCAACATACGTGTTTTAACCCCATGTGCGTTGAAGGTTTCATTGTCGACGTCATTGTCTAATGCGTCGACGAAATATGAAACCTTTGTAACCAAACTCCTCCTAGACCGTTTGATCAATCGATCTCAAATTTTAAATTTTAATAGTATAATCGACGGTGAGTGCTAACATCTATTGTTTGTTACTAAATTCGCGAAAAAAAATCACTAGGTTTAGGCTTCTTGGTTAACCATTTTTCCGATAAACGAACCAAAATTAGTACGAAGGTTTCTGTCATGGAAATCTAAATTTAGATTTTATGTATTAAGAACGATCACTGCGTTTTTTTCCAAGAATTCCAAAATATTCGGCAAACGAAATACAATTGAGACATTAAATCGCTGTCTTTTTAGGAATAAACGTTAGTTTACTTGTATAAATGAAGCTATGGTATTGATATTAAGTAATGGGTTTTCACGTGCTCGAACCAGAATTAGCTTTTACATGAAGACCTTAGCACAGGCCCCTGATTGTGTCAGGAGCTTTCGCCAATTCACTGTGCGGAATCGGAAATTTTGAAGAGAAAATTTATTTTGGTTTACTCAATCCGTAGCAAGTGGATTTTTACAGGTTCTTGAAAAATAGTATTTCAATTGATGAATTTCAAATCATGGGACAAGAAAGATTCCAGGAATCAGAAATTGAACAATTGTCTTCAGGTTTTTAGGGTACTTTTCCGGTAAAAATTTGAATTTTCAACGGTGTTTTGCCCGTAGTGGCTAAACGTAGCGTCCTAAGGTGTTCATAAGTTTAACCAGTCCCCATGATTGTTTCATTGCATACCTTTTTTTCATAAATCATTTTTCTCTTAATTGAGTTTTTAAAAGTATGCCTACAAATGTTTGGAAATGTGATAAAATTCAGATTTTGAATTTTCAACGGTTTTTCGCCCATAGCGGCTGAACGAAGTGTTCTACAGGGCTCGTATGAACGACCGACCCCCATTACTTTGACATTTCCTGCCTTTTTAGTACGTTTAGTACGTTCCTGCCTTTTTCGTACGTAGAATACGGAACCCTATTAATATGACTTCTTTGTCCGTCCGTCTGTCACAGAGCTGTATCTGCTGAACTATAATAGCTAGACACTTCAAATTGTCACAAAGTGTGTACTATTGTGGCTGCTATAACAACAAATCATAATATTCAATAACCGAAACTGCCTACAGTAACATTATAGTGGAAATAACAAAAAACTGGTGAGTGCGGGGTACTCGCGAACGTTGATGTGAAAAATTCTTTTTGAACGAGTGTCAGTGCAGAGTTTATTTGTTGGCCACTCGCTCCAGCGGAAGCTACATAGAGAGTGTCCAGTGGACGTATGAGTCGCCAGCTGTTTAGTATTGCTTTTGTCGGTTATAGCGACGTTACAGAATTTCGAAATTCGGGCTTGAGGAAGTTTCAGAAATATGTGCTATCATTGGGGATTGTGTCGATATACCTAATGAGTGTCATTGTTTACAAGTGTGAGTACATGTCTGCTGAAAGCTTTTATTTGTTTCTCTTACAGAGTTGTTTAGGCACTCTCCTTCCATACGCTACGAAACAGCGTTTTCGGTATCATTTTCTGAAGCATTCTCAATTTCTTTTAGACTTGAAGCAATGGGTTTATGATAACTGAAGTAGGAAACGAACATAATGGACTCGAACGGATTGAAGTACGTTTGAAATACAGCATCGTAGTGATTTTACCTTAGTTCCATGAGGTAGTGAGTCGTGTGCGGCACTATCACCTATAACATGAAACTTTAATTTGTTTGCTTATGCATGATTATCGACAATTTGTCCTTTTATTATTTAATTCATCAAACACAATTTAATTGCAAAACCGAGTACAAGTATGTAACCGATTTCAAAGAGTAGTGAGTGAAAATCAGTTCAAAGAGTGGTCAATGAAACAGTTTGTTCTAGTACCCGGACAGTTAACGTATTTTTCGACGAATTTCCCGACAATGTCATATATAATCTCTATTTTAATTTTTAGTAACATTTATTATAACATTATTTATAGTGTGTCTTTAGCCTTCCCAACCTGAATCTGGTACACGTTTCTGTATCCTTTTTGGAACACCGATTAAAACTGCTTTCGTCGAAAAATTCTCCTGGGATCCTCTAAAAGCGATTCTTGGCTTATTTCTTTTAAGTATGCCAGCGATCTGAAAACCAGCTGCTGATGAATTGCTCCGTCATAGAAGCTCTGCCCTTGGAAGTAGGGCTTTAAGCAGGTTCTGACTGGACCATCATTTTTTAATGGCGTTTTTCGTCGTTCTCCTTTTACAATTTTCTGGACGGTGTTTAGCATATCATCCTACTTTAACGGAAATCCGCATTTACACATATCCACACACCATCGCGATTTTTCACTTTCTTTGTCTCTCGTAAACACTGGATTAGGACATTAGGACTTCAAGCGGTCATGCAAAGTTGGCGTAGCTGCAGCTGCACGAATGCTTACTTTCTTTGCTTTTATATCTAAAACAGCTTGAAAAATCAATTTATGGTTGGAACCACCTTTAGATCGCCTGTGATTGCTTCATGGAGTCATTGGCTCCTTATCTCCATTATCCACTGATCGACCGGACATAACGCTGAACCTATATTGGTAATAATTTCACATAGAAACACTATTACCAACAATTTTGTTTATAAAAATGAATCAAAACTACAAAAAAGCTAACATTTTCAAACATCTAGAAACTAAAATTATCATAAGTCCACTGTCCGAGTTCTGAAACTTAGTCAGAAATATGTTTTGGTTTCTAGATACTTCACAGAAATAATATTTTTAACCAAAATATGCATTTTTTGTTTTTGTTAATAAAATATCTACTCAAGATATACTTACTGTATTCAAAAATTCACACCTAAATATCAAAATATACTCTTGAAGGTGTTCAATCATGAAGAGAGTTGTCGAATGTCACTACATTGTCACTTCGCAAAAAATCAGAACATCCATGCCCATGACTACCACCGGAAAATGCGTCGCCATTTGATTCTTATCAAATGTTGTGGCATGTTCATGAGTTTCAGTGGCAGACCAAAATTGAATGTGTCTGGCCTTGAAACTCATATCCCTTCAGTTTAGTCCAAATCAAATCCTCATATTCAGTTCTGATCAATCCGTTGCAGAGTTCAAATCGTTTGTAAGGTTTAAATCAATTATAATAGAACTAATCTCAATGTATAAAATAAAAATATTAAATTGAAAACCTGTTTTTTGATTTGTTGTTTGAAGAGCTACATAATCATTTTATGCAGAAGGTTTAACCAACTGTTATCAAATTTCCAGAAATTTTCTCAATGATTCTTTTGAGGTGGAACACGAGATAGAATATATCCTTTAACTGCCATACTTTTATACCTTAACTTGAAATTGTTCTCAGTAAGTGGCAGTAATCATCAAAGTGTCCGGAATCTGGCTCTGTCCGTACGTTAGTTCGTACGACACCAACAGTACAAGACCGAATGGCGATTATTCAATGATTTAATAAAATATTGTTAGCCAAGTATTGAAAGTAGTACTTTTTCACCCGGGTGTAAATCATCAGTCGAGCCGAGTAGGCGAGAGTGGCAAAACCTCGGGTAAAAACGTACTATTTTTTTCCCGCAGTCAACATACGTGTTTTAACCCCATGTGCGTTGAAGGTTTCATTGTCGACGTCATTGTCTAATGCGTCGACGAAATATGAAACCTTTGTAACCAAACTCCTCCTAGACCGTTTGATCAATCGATCTCAAATTTTAAATTTTAATAGTATAATCGACGGTGAGTGCTAACATCTATTGTTTGTTACTTAATTCGCGAAAAAAAATCACTAGGTTTAGGCTTCTTGGTTAACCATTTTTCCGATAAACGAACCAAAATTAGTACGAAGGTTTCTGTCATGGAAATCTAAATTTAGATTTTATGTATTAAGAACGATCACTGCGTTTTTTTCCAAGAATTCCAAAATATTCGGCAAACGAAATACAATTGAGACATTAAATCGCTGTCTTTTTAGGAATAAACGTTAGTTTACTTGTATAAATGAAGCTATGGTATTGATATTAAGTAATGGGTTTTCACGTGCTCGAACCAGAATTAGCTTTTACATGAAGACCTTAGCACAGGCCCCTGATTGTGTCAGGAGCTTTCGCCAATTCACTGTGCGGAATCGGAAATTTTGAAGAGAAAATTTATTTTGGTTTACTCAATCCGTAGCAAGTGGATTTTTACAGGTTCTTGAAAAATAGTATTTCAATTGATGAATTTCAAATCATGGGACAAGAAAGATTCCAGGAATCAGAAATTGAACAATTGTCTTCAGGTTTTTAGGGTACTTTTCCGGTAAAAATTTGAATTTTCAACGGTGTTTTGCCCGTAGCGGCTAAACGTAGCGTCCTAAGGTGTTCATAAGTTTAACCAGTGCCCATGATTGTTTCATTGCATACCTTTTTTTCATACATCATTTTTCTCTTAATTGAGTTTTTAAAAGTATGCCTACAAATGTTTGGAAATGTGATAAAATTCAGATTTTGAATTTTCAACGGTTTTTCGCCCATAGCGGCTGAACGAAGTGTTCTACAGGGCTCGTATGAACGACCGACCCCCATTACTTTGACATTTCCTGCCTTTTTAGGGTTCCGTACGTAGAATACGGAACCCTATTAATATGACTTCTTTGTCCGTCCGTCTGTCACAGAGCTGTATCTGCTGAACTATAATAGCTAGACACTTCAAATTGTCACAAAGTGTGTACTATTGTGGCTGCTATAACAACAAATCATAAAAAAAATTAAAAAAAAACAAGTCTAAAAAAAATCAACAAAAAAAAATTTCAAAAAAAATTAAAAAAAAAATTAAAAATATATAAAAAAAAAAATTTGAAACAAAATCATACACGCGCTGATACGAAAAGCGCTACCAACAACGAAGAGGAACATACGCATTACGATCTAATGCGCATATAGATCCAAAAATGAAGACGGCGATAAGGAATGCTGTTACGATGCGACAGTATTCCTTATCGCCGTTTTATATTTTTCAATGACGTTGGAATTTTCATTCATGACTCAAAATACAGTGCACGTGCACGAGCACTAGAATGATTGCTTGCTTGAATGATTAAAATTGCTTCAAACAAAGTATATATTTTTTTGTTGGAATTTAAATTTAAAAAACATGGTTCCAATAATACGCTATTTTTATTATTTTATCTATGTCAGAAAAATTTGTTTCGACAACTTTATGTTGTCTTCATCAGTGACAATTACAAAACTAAAGATAACATGGCAATGTTGCTTATAAATATAGTGAATACATAAAATTCCCAAAACAACTAGTTGACTAGTTCGAGGAGTGGTGAATCGCACCACCCATTGTTGTCGTTGAGAAGTAACTCTGGGTTTTCCCTTGATATCATTAAACTTTCGTAAACATCAAGTTTCCTCCCATCATTTACTTCTTTGATGATCCTGACGTTGTTGATACTAATTGAGTGTCCTTCCTCCACGATGTGTTTGGCCACTCTGGATCGTATGGTCCCACCTCCTGTATTTCCGTGCTTGTCTGCTTTTTCCGCCTCTTTTGTGTGTTCAGCAAATCTCGTCGTGACCAATCTTTTTGTCTGGCCAATGTACATCATGTTACATTCCGGACATGCTATTTTATATATCCCACTTTTTTCTTCCAGTTTCTTCTTATCCTTAGTTGATCCTAAAACGTTCTTCAGCTGCTGTCTACTGCTTGTGGGTATGGCCTCTATCCCTACGTTCCCTAATATTTGTCTAACTCTTTTGGTGAGTCTCCTGTTATGTGTGATTGCCACTCTCCTGTGGTCTTCCTGATGTTCCTGAGTGAGATTTTGCTGGTGGAGGGTTGTGAGTGTGTCTCTTCTTTTCATGGCTGCGATTTTCCTAATGCGGTTTTCAATCAGTTCCTCGCGGTATCCGTTCATCTTTGCTGTCTCCTTGATGTGTTCCCTCTCGTTCCTAAAATCCCTCTCTAACATTGGGACATTCAAAAGGCGGTGGATCATACTATTGAACGCTGCCATTTTGTGTTGTGCTGGGTGGCTAGAATCACTCGGGATGACCCTTTGTTTGTGTGTTGGTTTCCTGAATATTTCAAACGCCAGCTTCCCGGTTTCTCTTTTTATCATTAGGTCTAGGAAATTAGAAGAAGACCTCTTGAAAGATGGAATAATGCCAAGAATGTGGATTAGATACGTAGACGACATATTCGCCATAATCGACCGGGAGGAAGTTGAAGCAACGCTGGAGGCATTGAACAGGAGACATAAGAGCATCAAATTCACACTGGAGGTAGAAGAAGGAGGAAGAATACCTTTCCTAGACCTAATGATAAAAAGAGAAACCGGGAAGCTGGCGTTTGAAATATCCACACACACACAAAGGGTCATCCCGAGTGATTCTAACCACCCAGCACAACACAAAATGGCAGCGTTCAATAGTATGATCCACCGCCTTTTGAATGTCCCAATGTCAGAGAGGGATTTTAGGAACGAGAGGGAACACATCAAGGAGACAGCAAAGATGAACGGATACCGCGAGGAACTGATTGAAAACCGCATTAGGAATATCGCAGCCATGAAAAGAAGAGACACACTCACAACCCTCCACCAGCAAAATCTCACTCAGGAACATCAGGAAGACCACAGGAGAGTGGCAATCACACATGACAGGAGACTCACCAAAAGAGTTAAACAAATATTAGGGAACGTAGGGATAGAGGCCATACCCACAAGCAGAAGACAGCAGCTGAAGAATGTTTTAGGATCAACTAAGGATAAGAAGAAACTGGAAGAAAAAAGTGGGATATATAAAATAGCATGTCCGGAATGTGACATGATGTACATCGGCCAGACAAAAAGATTGGTCACGACGAGATTTGCTGAACACACAAAAGAGGCGGAAAAAGCAGACAAGCACGGAAATACAGGAGGTGGGACCATACGATCCAGAGTGGCCAAACACATCGTGGAGGAAGGACACTCAATTAGTATCAACAACGTCAGGATCATCAAAGAAGTAAATGATGGGAGGAAACTTGATGTTTACGAAAGTTTAATGATATCAAGGGAAAACCCAGAGTTACTTCTCAACTACAACAATGGGTGGTGCGATTCACCACTCCTCGAACTAGTCAACTAGTTGTTTTGGGAATTTTATGTATTCACTATATTTATAAGCAACATTGCCATGTTATCTTTAGTTTTGTAATTGTCACTGATGAAGACAACATATAGTTGTCGAAACAAATTTGTCTGACATAGATAAAATAATAAAAATAGCGTATTATTGGAACCATGTTTTTTAAATCTTAAATTCCAACAAAAAAATTTTTCAAACGCTATTATCAATTCCGCGAACAAAAACAAACCCAAAGTATATATGTCCAAATTATTCCGCTGCATATGCCTGACCATTTCTCAAATGAAACAATTTTGAAAGAGACTTTCAAGACAATGAATTTCAACGAGATTACTTACCAGCGTTGTTTGGTTCTTTTGTATGTCAAGGGATATTAGCAGTCTTTTGATTTTTTTGTGGGCGTGTGACCTTCCTCCTTACTTTGTTTTGGAAATATTTCCTTTATGGAAGATTTGAGCGATCTACGGTTTTTGGCACGAATTTAGAGCACGATTAAACTAGTGACGACATTTAAACCAGGGTGTTTAACCTGTAACGACGTTTCAACAAGTGTGCAATAGATTTTTTGCAAAGTACGGAACCCTTCGTGTGCGGGTCCGACTGGCACTTGCCAGTTTTATTTAATTTTCTCTACCAGTTTTTTTCAAATGTGTCCATACCAAATAGAGGAAATATGACAAACGTGAAATCAGTGAAATCTGATAGTAAAGATAAATGAAGTGAATTAATTAGTGAAAATTATTTCATAGCTTCAATAAATATACTCGTAACTATCATAAATAAACTCATAGATTCATAGATAATAAATATACCTCGACTACTCAGCTCAACTTTGTGTGCGACTTCGAGAACGCAACCTAGTAATTAAATGAATTTATTTTATACGTATTTTATTGACAACGATTTAATTATAAAAAGAAAAATAAAAAGAATGAAAAAAAATAGAAAATGAAATTAAATTTGTCAAGCTACATACTTGGTTTAGCCGAATAGCCTAGACAAACTGTAGTTAAACCGTCTAAATTTAAACCAGTTTAAGGAAACTATCTAAAGTTAATGCGGTTCAAACAAGTTAGCTTGACAGACTTTATCGGGTTTCACTGTCAAAAAACTCATACAAGATGGATCCTGAAGTTGGAAACAGGCTGGCTACAACCAACGAATCCATTAAATAAAACTGACCTTAGAAAATTCAGTTCTGAGACTGGTAATCTGGTTTAATTTTATCCAGTTACGTACATGGTACGAACTTAACCCTGAAAGACGAGATAATTCGGTTTAAGTTGTGTAATCTGTCTGCGCTATTAGGTGGTTGTAACCTGCTTAATGCCAACTACAGCACTCATGTTGTATGAGTTTCTTTTTTGACAAATGCAACGGATTTAGTCTGAGAAGTTGGTTAAACCGGATAATCTTAGCTAGTTTCACTAAACCGAATTAAATTTAGCCGATTTAACTATAGTTCTTACTACTTTCGGTAGATGTGTGGTAAAAAAGGACGATAGCGAATGATTCAACTGAAAACGTAGCGGAACTTTGCCGCTCTCATGCATAAGAGTGACAATTTGGGCTGGTTGAGCATCGTTTTCTCCAATACGTAGCGTCAATTCATTTCTGTGTAAAGAAAGCATGTAACATTGTACATTGATAGCCAATAGTTCGTTCGAACATGTAGCGTCACTCATCTCTTTTCCCTGCTTAAGAGACAGAGAGTAACAGACAACGATATGTATTCGAGACAAACGATTTGCTATCCGCGCAAATTTTCACTCTTGGCTATGAGAGGGAGAGCAGTAACGCTTCGTTTTCGAGAGAACAATTCTCTATTGTCCTTTTAGTTCTCTTAATAATACGTTCAAACTTAGGAAACGCTACTTGAAAGGACTAGTAAGAGATGAAAAAGAACAATGATCGTCGGAATTATACATGTTTTCTCGGCGGCGGTCGTATTCCCCCGAATGGGAAGTGTGACGCATGAGGCGGCGTGAGTTATCGGCTATAAAATATTTCATAGCCGGTTTAGAGCTATTTTCTATTTTTCTACACGTAGCCCGCGGTGCCCATGAATATATACCCATGAAAATATGAATATGTTGACTGCACTGAACCAAATTGTTTCACATTTCTTTGTTTTGTTGCTTTCTAAATTGAGTTTTGTATAATTTTGGCGCACACTTTGGATATAATAAAAAATAAAACAAAGTGGCTTCAGAAATTAATCATAATATTTCTGAATATAATTTTTTTTTAATTAAAAATTTTACAATTATTAGTGTGAAGTCAAGCTACTTATCTCCACATGTGTTTGTAAATTTTAGTTCACCATAACCGGCTACCAGCTAAAAAAAAGGAATTGGAATGCAGAAGAAAACAAGTCTACACGAGAAACAAATAATCAATTCCAAGATGTACTCCATTTACCGGAAGACATTACACGACACAACACAATGGTGCAACAAGAAATACGAGTCAAGAAGAATGATTTAATTGAATGATTGGAATTGAATGATTTGCAGGCGAAAACATGGTGGAACCCAGTTGAAGCGAATGGAACGCTCCAGTGCCAGTAGTCCCGAAAAAACTGGGACCTGATGTAGAGAAGCGTGGGCGAATAGTGGTTGATTACAGAAAGATAAACGAAGTAATGGAGAAAGATGGTTACATACTACCTAAGATAGACGATATACTGAAGCTGTTATAGAATTCTCATTATTTTGCTGTGCTTGTCGTCGCTAGCGGCTATCATCAGACAGCCACGAAAACAATGGACCCCGATAAAACTGCGTTTAGCTCTCCATATGGACACTACGCATTTGAAAGAATGCCGGTTGAACTAAAAGATGCTCCAACATTCCAAAGGATAATGAATCACATGCTAACCGGATTGCAAGGGTAACACGGTATCGTTTTATAGACAAAACCACCAGGAAAAGCTGAGGAGTGGCCAGTCGACCAGAAATCCCTATCCCGATGTACATTCCGAGATTTCGTTTTCTTAGTGTGTGTGTGTCCGAATTATTCGGAGTGTCACATTCATCATTCTGGTCATGGATGTTGAACGAGTACCATCTCTTGTTTTTTTAGTTTTAACCATTTTTATGAGTTTAAATCTAGCAGGGAACATTGATTATCTGCTAATGAATGCAACTACATCTTAAATTTGGATATTAGTGCACTCAACTTTCTAGTTTACGAAAATCATAAAACCCGTATTAAGAACTTCACCTCACGAGAGCCAAATAAAAATGATATCTTATAATTGTGTTTGTGAATTGTACCGAATTTTGGGTAGCTGGATTTCGCGATTTCATTCACAGATGTGAACCCTAGCCCACATGTTGAAGACCGGGACACAATAACCGAAGAACACCTTCCCAGTATACATGAATGTCAAAGTATTAACAAACCCTCAAGATATTGGCGGATTGTTAAGATACACCACTTGGGGGGCACCAAGGAGTATACAAAACCTACCAACGTTTGAAACAAGAATTTTACAGGAAAAGTTTATTAAGATATATAACTAACTATTGTATGTAAAACGTTGAAAAAAATGTTTGGTGAACAAGCAAAGTAGGGAGCATAAAGAGCCGATGTTTATAACAGACACAGCTATATTACCTTTTGGCAAAATAAATATGGATTTCGTCGGATCCTTACTAGAAACACTCAAGGGAAACAAATACATCTTAAGCTTTGAGGATCATCTTTCACAAATCTTAAGAATGCAGAAGCACAGAACAGCCACATACGCTCGTAAACGGAATTCTAAGTAGGTGTATAATACCGAATAATATCATTATGGACCAGTAATCTAATTTCACCTCTGAAATGTTCCGTCAAGTTTGTAAACTGTTCAAAATTCGAAAATTAAAGACAACTGCACGTCGTCCAGAAGCAAATGGAGTTTTAGAACGATCTCATAGACCTTTAGAATGGTATCACAGAAGTTTTGTTAATGAGAATCAGTATAATTGGGACGAACATTTACGAATGGCAATGTTCGTACGAAATAAAAGCGCCTATACAGCAACCAAATCAACCCCAATGGACTGTCTTTATGGATTTTCAGCGCCAACCAAATAATCGTAAAAGGGGAATCACAACCAACTTCAAAAGACACACCAGATTGTAGGATATAATATGTAAGCAAGTAAGTTAGTTGGGACCACGCTCAAAATGGTACACAGAGAGTAAGAGTACAAACGTTTTTTTTTCACAATTTAGTCTATTACAATGTGTTTAAGGCAGTCATTTATTTAATTAACATGGAAACTCGAACATAAACTCTGGTCTGTTGTGTGCTTCTTGCTTCTATGACTGTTTCAATGTCCTCTTTAGTTGACCGCAGTTTCTCCGTTCCATCTTCAATTCGTTTATGCGTTGGCTGGCTTCACGTCTGGCCTCCTTGGTACCTACTAGAATGAGCTCTCCTTATGCTTCTTGAAGTTTTCGGAAATAAGCCTCCGAACCTGACTTTGGTTTCTTTGATGGCTGTGCTGTGTCTTTTTTGGGTCGTTCATTCACTTAACAACATTCATTCACTTGAAAAGAACTGGGGTCTACTATGACCCTTCAGTATTTTGGTGTTGACTACGAGGTCAATTCACCTAATAAAATGTAATTTCAACCTTCAGCGCAGCTGGACAGGCGATGTCTTCCGTCTAAGTATCGGTAAATTAGCCGGAGAGGTGATGTCGTCCATCAAAGCGTCTCGAAATTAGCCAAAGAGGCGATGTTTTCCTTCGCAGTAGCTTCTAATTGGTCTGAGAGGCGACGTCTTCTTTCTAAGTAGCTTCTAGGAACCTCAAGGGCTCCTATGATTCGTGATGCGTCCCGTGGTGGATCTCAACTGCCTAAGCTCCATGTCCATTAGTGTCCTTTTGTACGCATTTTTCACGGTTAGACTGCATTTTTTCATCGTGGGATTGTCCCACGGTTGCAGCGTATTCAAGGCCATTTTGTATTCAGCGTATTCAAGGCCGTATCGTTGATTTTCTCGCGCATGTAGCCTTAGAAATCATTATGGCAACTTAGATTGTGTTTTTCCATATTTTTGACATTTCAGCACCGGTATCCCAGACGAAATCGGAGATCCTCGCTTGGAAATAAATTCTATGAATTTATTCGTGGAAATGTGTTGTTGCTAAAGCGCATGGAAACGTTGTTTCGTTGACAGGGCCATTCTTCGTATTATCTACATTCGCGGATATTATGCATTTTTCCTGATGTCGCTTGTTGCATTCCTGTGTAGGCACATTCCGCTGATCAGGCGTGCGAATATTTATCGTGCGCGTGGCCGAATTGCAGCGTGGATCGTGTTATTTGGTTAGTTTGTTATCGCGGAAATCAAGTATGTATCACTTTTTATCTTCAAATAAGAAAAAAAAACTCTTTTTCAAATTTAACAAAAACTTAGGTTTTGATTATAATTTTAAAAGAGAGCTGTTCTTCGGTATCGTCTTTTCCAATGAAATTCAGAGTTGTCGTATTGACTGCGGTCTTAAGACTAACTATTCGTTTATCTTTGGTGGGTTTAAATATAGTTCTCAATTAATTGGATCATCAAAAATCCCTAATTTGATAATCTAATTAGTAATCAAAAATTAGTCGTTGAACCTTAATAAAAAAAGCTGGGGTGTGGCTGTGTCATGGATGCGGCCGTGTGTTGTACGTGAATACGTTTATGTAACGGGTTTTATTTCTTGAATAAAATCTTGTTATTTATGTATTTATGACAAAAGCAAGGAAAAAGAGACGACATAGGACATTGCCCGCGAGAGAATGAGAAAAAATAGAAGAGAGAGAATGAGAATGAGAGAAGAGATACATACAATCTTTCTGAAAACTAAAAATTCGAATCAAGGCTACTAGGCGATCAGAATCGCCTGCGATACAACAATTTCGCCACGACGCAAAATTGTGCAACAAACATTGAGCATACGGTGACTACAAAGGGAGCGTGTGTGACGCTCGCATGTGTTTGTTTCGATGCGGGCGGCACACATACTGTCTCGGTGGGGTGACACCGATCGTTGACGTTTGGTTTTAATCACATGTACTGGCGAAATTTTTGTGTTGCTGGCAATTCTGCCAGTCTGGTTGTTCGAATTCGATTTTGAATCGCTTTTCTGGGCGCTATGCGTCACTGTTCTCGTTTATCCTAGTGATTTCTTTGATGCTCTAGCTATCCAGTGGTATAATTTAATTTTGGATGTAATGGATAGATTCGAAGCTACAACGCCAAACTGTATCCCCCGATTTTATCATTAGGTTTTTTGGATCGCCCCCATATGGTAGCAAATTTAAAGACGTATTCACGTCAAAAACAACCGAAAGGCGTAGTCAAGGTCCGCGCCGTATATTTTCCGTGAAAAATTCGGGATAAAATTATCATAAGTATTTCTCATTAGTATGTACTTGAATCAATCTCTTTAATACAATGTTTGCAAAGATTAGTACGCTGACAGAATAGGTAAATCACAAGTTTATTATATAACGCCGTTTTTTCATATCTTCTTCGATGCTGCCATAGCCCTGGTACTTAATCGGCACTGGGAATTTTAGGTTTGTAAAATTCGTTTTGATGTAAACTTTCTTTGATTAGCGTTTTATTCAATTCCGCGCATATTTATGTCACGTACAAAACGATGTTTTTAATTTTTCTCAGTTTTCAATTTAATACCGGTTTTTACTTAATATGTTTATTGCTTTGCCTTAGGTCCTTATAGCTCTTCTAAAGCTCTGCAATGGCAAACAAATCTTCGTCCTAAGGCGTTCTCACGCCTCTCTAATTTATAGTTTTACCCAACGTTAATCAACAACAATCAGGCGTAGGCGCTTACACTAGCCCGATGACTTCACGAGCGAAAAAAACGCTGATTGACACGTACAAGCATGCTCTATCCATAGTGTCCTCGATCGTTGTTATCGCATTATGAGCGTCGTAGTTATTAGCGAATTATGGCTGTATATTTTACCGCAAGAAAGTTTGACTAGTCTTCAGCGTAATTAATGAGCGAAAGGACATTTTCACGTCAAACAAATTATAATAAGAGTTTCGTACTAACATGTTCTTTAATTATTAATCTCTTAAATACAATCATTATATATTGTAGTAGGGTTACAGCATAGATAAATCACAAGTTTATTGTTTTGCACCGTTTTCTCATTTCTTCTACGATGCCGCCGCAGCTCTGACAATGGCTTGGCACTGGGCATTTTTGGTTTTTTAAATTTGTTTTGATGCAAGTTTTCTTCGATTTGAATTTTTAACAATTCGGTGCATATTCACGACTCATATGAGATCTTTCACTTTTTTTCCATTTTCATACCAATTTTTATTTATATTTCGGCCAATATTTATATTGCTTCACATTAGGTCCTGGACGCTCGTTCTAAATTCTTACCAATGACACCCAAATCAACGTGCTAGCTTAACGCGTTCTCACGCTACAGACATAAATAACTCTACGCAACGCTAACAACAACAATCCTGCGTAGTCGCGTAACCTAGCCCGATGACGTTACTGGCAAAACAAAGGCCACACAGTAAGTACGTAAAAATATTTTCCATCAACTGAGATCTCAACCGTTGTATCTTAATCGCATTATTAGTCTCGTAGTTATTAGCGATTGAAAAGTGACAGGGTTTTGTAACACAAGAATGTTAGACTGGCTACCAATGTACATACTCAACGAGAAGAAAGACGTTTTTACGTCAATTTAATTCGAATTAACCCCAAAATTGACTTAAATGGGTTGGTTGCGGCATGTTGGTGTGACAAACAACGTTGGCCTTCTATGTGTGAAAACATAAACTTTAGTGTTCGGGACGTTATTCCATATGTTCGGCTACGTTCGGTTTTAAATTTTATATTTTAATGTTTATAATAAAATAAATATGTCAATTATTAAATGGAAATGTTTCTAAATTTATACTTTCAACTGTAAGAAAATAAATACAGTAGAACCTCTTTTATCCGTCAGGCACGGGACCAGAGGTGTAACGGATAATCAAAATGACGGATAATGGAAAAAGTTCTAAAAACAATGATTTGAACCTGGATTTTGAGAAAGGGGCTACATTCACAAACAAAAAACTTCTCGAAGGATGTGTTTAGTGACGAATTAATAATTTTACACATATTTACATAACGATAAAATCACAACAAATATTCAACGCGATGGTAAAGACTCGTTTAATTTTGTCACCTTGCAAAATCACTGCGCTGTGCAATTTTCTCAAAATCACTGCGGGGGTGTTGTTGACTTTGACTTGCCTTACATACCAATGTATAATTTTTGTAAATTGTGAAGACATCTACGACATTTTCGGTGACGGTTAACAGAGTTGACGGATAACGGAGAGACGGATAATAGAGGTTCTACTGTAAATAGATATTATGAGAACATTGTTCAATTTGTATGATTTTTGAAAAAATTTTCCATCTCTTAAAATGAACAATAATTCAGTCTAATATATGTAAATAAAAAAAAATTTAAAAAAATCAGTAATGAAAAATTAGTTTGAGTGTACCCTACCCCTAAAATGAATTAAATTTCACAATTATTTACATATATTAATATACAATAATTTATAGATATATTTATGTATGTTTCGAAATCAGAATTATATTATATGTATTCTTTTATTATTATATTCTTTTATTTATTTATTATTATATTCTTTTATACATTCCTCTGCTATTTTAGGCCATGATTTTCCTTTATTATCATAAATTTTGCATCTTATTCTATTTACCAGTATTTGATTTGTTCTTTCATTAAGTCCATTTGAGAAAGCACAATCTACTGCGGTAAAAATTTATGATATATTTTTTTTTGTCAGTGAATTGTTTGAATTGTGCAAAGTTTATTCCCGCATATTGGTCTGTTAAAATGGTTTGAATTTTTCCGTCTTTCTCTACTCTGCTTACTAAATTAATAAAGTCTTTTGCGACTTGAGTTTTGGATGTGCTAATATAAGCAAATCTAGTGAAGTGATCTATAAGTAGATGCAGATATCTTTTTGTGCTGTTTCCTTTAAGTCCTCCAATTGTGTCCAGCGACATTATTTCAAATGGTTTTTCAGCTGGGCCTAACTGGGACAATGGAGCTTTAAAGCGTCCTATTCTCGATTTGTTCTTAATGCATGTCTCACAATTTCTACATATAATTTTAATATGTTTGTACATGTTTTTAAAATAAAATTTATCACATATGGTCATGATTAGTTGTTTTGAGCCTATGCGTCCTTGTTCTATGTGTATTTTCTTAATAATTGACACACCAAACTCTTCTGTTATCCATATTTTCTTTTTTTTATTTATCAATTTATAAATGGTTTCATTTTTAATTTCGCTTGACTTATCCATTTTAATCAATTTTTGATTTTCTATGATCTCTTCAATTTGTAAAGTGTTAGCTGTCTTTATGACAGATTCATTATCTGGGCTTTCATGTGACTCCAGTACAGGGTTTCTTGATAAACAGTCAGCTTCTATATTTTCTTTCCCTGGATTGTAAACAATATCAAAGTCAAATTGAGATATGTAATTTAAAATTTCTATTAAATCTGGGTCATTACTTTTTTTTTTATATTGAAGTTCTCAAATGGCCTGTGATCTGTAAAAATAACAAACCTTTTCCCTATCAAATAATATTGCCAATAGAGGATTGCCTCTTTAATTGCTAGGCACTCTATGTATATAGCTTTTTTTGTTTTTTGTGTACTTGCCATAATTCTTTCACTATCCACATTATTTATAATTTCAATTTTATCATTCTTTCTAGTCTGTTTTGTAGAAATTTAGGTAATTTAATTACTATTATATTAAATCAATTTTAGTATTAAGAGTCATGCTTTCATTAAATTCTAATAATAAATTTCTCTTTTTTAACGCATATTCCAATAGCGAACCATTCAATTATTGATAATCGTATGCATATGCGACGTCAGTCCAGGATTGTACTGAGAAGGTTTCTATAAACGTGTTATTCCAAATTTCCCAATTATTATTTAACGAATTTTGTTTTAAAGAAACATTAAACCAGTCTAGTGCTGATTTTTCTAAAAACAATCTTAAAGTATCAGCGTATTTGTTTTGATTTATACCTACTCGTTTACACTCTTGAACAAACATCGATAGCCACATAGTCGCTTTAAAATTTTCACCGTTAAATTTTTCCAAGACTATATCTTTAGCTAAACTACGACTGCTTCTCTCCAAGACGCTAGTGTTAGTGATATCGGTAGACGTTGTAGTGACTTCTTCCAAATATTCCTCATTTAGCACAACATTTCCCTCTTCATCAAATTAAATTTTTTGAAGTTCTTCCGTCAGTGTCACTAACACATTTCTAAACTTATTTCGGGTTTTCAAACTCGTAACTACATTTTTAACTACAGTTGTGTAAAAGAGTTGAGTATGGTAGGCACTGGTTCTCTTTTCTTGCGGGAATAGAAAAACTTCCTCTCGCCCCGCCAGTTGAATTGTTTTCACTTTAATCACAGTACTCTCTGAATCGGCCCCGGCTTCTGAGATAAACTGGAACTTTGCTCTTATACTCATTGTATTGATTTGTAAGTTTCGAAATCAGAAACTTAACCACGTGATTGATTGGGGTTATAATCAAACAACGTAAGATGTAGTTGCTAAATCTATATTTACAATTATTCACAAAATCTTACTTTATAAAACATGACAATTTATCACCTACCTAAATCAATACAATTGTCGTTAATTTATTAAAGTTATTCATAATCCAATCAATCCTATGAGTGCTCCTATGACAATGCTTACAGTTCGAAGTCATCTCATGTACTGCCTCTCCGCTGAGAAGTAAGTCATGTGTTGGTCGTATGATCTTAAGTGTCGTGCGACTGCGTTTTGGCGTTGCCAACACAAAAACTTACATTTATATAATTTTTTCCGAAATTTTATTTTATTTATTTTCCGAAAATTACTGAAAATTTACTACAATAATTGAATGTTAAATAGACATAGCTTATGTTGCTTTAATAAAGAGTTAATCAAAAATTATCATCTCGGGAAGGACTTCTCTTCATTAAATTTATGGAAAAGTTGTCCGTATTCTATAAGTTAAGAGAAAAATAATAACTATAACTTTTTTCAGGACTAAGAAACCAATTTTTCGTCACCTTAAAATAAACGTCTTCATTAAATCTAAGTTTATTTATATACATACAATATAATTTCTTATTTGTTGAAAATAAGAAAAATATACGAATATGAATTGCGTTAAAGTAGGTATATCTTAACGGAAAATTTTTGATTCAATCTTAACAAATATAGAATATGAAATGAATGTAAACTTAACTTACTTTGAATAATTTAACAAAATTATTTTAAATATCTTTCAAATTTTATTTGGTATTTTAATTAAATTTTAAACTATACAATTAAATTACAACTATAAACTAGGTACCTATAAACTATATAAACTATGCAATTCTTAATACGGTCAAAGACAATCATATGATGCAATTCAATTAGGTTTTTAGTTTTTCAAAGATTGATCATACAATTGAGCCCTCTATGAGCCCTCTAGAATAGTTAAGCCGTTAGAGTAAAAAACTGTTAAAAATTCAAAATTAGAATTTTGTATGGACACACCTTTCAAAACTCACGGTAGGGAAAAATAATTTATAATAGGAAGATAGAAAATATCATAATGCTGGGGGTCAGTCATATATATATATACTAAAATACTTAGTTTAGCCGCTACGAGCAAAATTTGAATTTTATCATATTTCCCAACTTTTGTCTGTACACCTTTAAGAACTCAATTTAGAGTACAAAAGTGCAGAAACGAAAGGTAAAAAATAGAAAACCGAAAGGCCCAGTCAAGGTCCGCGCCGTAGATTTTCCGTGAAAACTTGGGGATAATATTATAATAAGTGTTTCTTATTAGTATGTACTTAAATCAGTGTCTCTTATACAATTGTTATATAGAGTAATACGGTGACAGAAAAGATTATTCACATGTTTATTTTTTCGCGCCTTTTTTCATTTCTTTCTTAATGCTACCGTAGTTCTGACATTTACTCGGCACTCGACACTTTAGATTTTTTTGATTTCGATTTGATGCAAGCTCTCTTTGATTTGCGTTTTATTATATTCGGCCCATATTTTCGACTCATATGAGCCGATATTTTATATAATTTTTCATTTCATATTTATACTTCAGCGAATATTTTTATTGTTTCAGTTTACGTCCTGGTACCTCTTCTCCAACTCATTACAATGAAACCCGAACGAACGTCCTACATAATTGCGTACTCACGCTAATCTGATTATTAATTTTACGCAACGCTTATTAACAACAAACCTGCGTAAGTGAACTAGCCCGATGACGTCAAGCGCAAAACCGATGCTGCACGATAAACACGTACAGGAATTCTCTATCCATTCTGACGTCAAAAGTTGTTATCGCATTATTAGCCCTCGTAGCTATTGGCGATTGAAATCTGACTGTATATTGTACCACAAGAAAGTTTGACTGGCTGTCAGTTCACATAATGAGCGAAACGACGTTTTAACGTCAAATAAATTGCAACAAATATTTCGTTCTAATATGTACCTAAATGATCAAACTATTCATTACAATGGTTATGGAGAGTAGTACGGTTAGGGAATAGATAAATCACAAGTTTGTTTTTTTCCGCCGTTTTTTTATTTCTTCTTCGATGCTTCCGTAGCTCTAACACTTGCGCGGCACTGAGCATTTTTGGTTTTTAATATCCGTTTGTATTCCGGTTTTCTCCGATTTAGGGTTTTTACAGTTCGGTGCATATCTACACCTCATATGAGACGATACCTTCCAGATATTCTCGATTTTCAAATTCATACCAATTTTTACTTATATTTCGGAGAATATTTTTATTGTTTTGCTTTAGGTCCTGGTAGCACTTTTTATGCGTTTTACAATGATACCCTAATCAAGGTCCTAGCTTAACGCGTTCTCACGCTACACTCATAAATATCCTCACACAAAGCTAAAAAACAACAATCCCACGTGGGCGCTTACACTCGCCCGTTGACGTCACGGGAAATACGAGCACCGCACAAGTAATACGTACAAATATGTTCTATCCACTGTGTTCTCAACCGTTGTTATCGCGTTATTAGGCTCGAAGTTATTAGCGATTAAAAAATGACGGTGTTTTGTAACAGAAGAATGTTAGACTGGCACCAATGTACATACATACATACTCAACGAGAAGAAAGACGTTTTCACGTCAAATATAATGGAGGTCGTTCATAGATATGGACGATCTAGGAAACTTAGTTAAGCCGCTACAAGCAAAAAGTTGTTAAAAATTCAAAATCTAGGTTTGTTAATATTTCTTAACTTTTCTATACATTTTCAAAAACGCAATCTAGAGAAAAACTTTATATGTAAAAAAGATAGGAAATGAAAAAATAGTTGGGTTGATACATATGAACCTCCTCAGATACTAAGTTTAGGAGTTATGGGGGAAAAAACTGATAAAAATTCAAAATCTGAATTCTATTATATTTCTCAACTTTTATCTGTACATTTTCAAAAACTCAATTTAGAGCAAAATAATATATGAAAAAAGTTAGCAAATAGAAAAACAATGGGAGTCGGTCATACATATGATCCCTCTAGGACGCTTTGTTTAGCTGCTACGGGCAAAAAACCGTTGAAAATTATAATTTTTACCGGGAAAGGTCCCTAAAAAGCAAAAGAAAATTGATTAATTTATGGTTCCCGGAAACTTTAATGTCCTGTTAACTGTAATTCATAACTAAACTTACAATTTAATAAAATCCTTAAAAATTCACCTGCTACGTGTTGAATGACTTTTTGTTCATTAGAGCAAAGGGATTGTTGTTGTTGTTGGGAAACAAAATTCAATTCGAATTTTTGAAAAATTCGCTACCAGAATTTGTGTACCAACACACTGCCAACAATCCCTTTGGTACATATATAATCGGTTTTGAATTTATGTCTTAGAACATTGCGATTACCCTAAGGATAAATGAAACTTTGAAGAGAGCAAGCTCTTCAAAGTTTCACATTCCCAACAACGAGTTGGCAAAAGCTCCTGAAAAGAGGTTTCAAAATCGGGTGCCAACTCGTTGTATGGAAATGAGACATCTGCATAGTCTGTGATATAACTATAACAAAAAAACGGTTTGCTGGGTGGGCACCTCTTCTTTTTATATTTATTTTTAGAAGGTTTCGATTCTCCTACTGATTTGTCTTTTAAACGTACCTTGAGACGAAAATCTTTAAATCAACTACGTTGAAAATTAGATATTATAAACACTTTCCGTATCCCTAAAATAGCTCATTCACTTGTTTTTAGACTGGAAACAAGGTATCTACATATGCATGTGGAAATGATGCTGTTTCTATGAAATTTTACAAGGAAAATCTTCTATTTGTTGGATGTTACGACGGCTTCATTCAGGTAATAAACTAATCAACTGGTGCACAACTAGGAAGATTCCCAGGATCCTGGAAACTTTTACTTTCAATATACATCGTAGCTGACAAAGTGAGTGACAGTAACGTTTTTAATATTAAAACATCATTTTTCTTTGCAATGAACATCATTTAGAGATTCTCATATGCAAGTCATGTATATACCAAAGTATATTTTAGCTCTTGTAATGTAAATGTATTATTTGAATCAACTCCTTCAATACCACAATATTAAATCCGACCACAATGCCCCGTCAGCTACAAATTAACTCCCATGATGACATCGTTCCCATGAAAAATGCCCCTGTCTGCAAAAATACACTCACTGTCTTATCACAAGGAATGTCGCATGCCTGTGACAAACTGCACCAACAACAACAAATTTTCCTGGGAATTGTGCTTGACCTTCGGCGGAAATATTCAATTTCGTAGAAATCACTGAAAATTGAATTTCAAAAATGCATGGGAACATGCAAAATTCTAAATTCCGTTCCCATACTACTAAGCGAAGGTTACACGCGCAACGAGAACTGACTGCATGCGTGTAGCCTTGAATACGACGCACCTCTCTTACGATAGAAAATTGCAACGACGGCACTAAAATTTGGTATAAAAGAGGGGAAAAATGGAGTAATCAGGCAGTTATTGATCAGTCACCTAGAATACGACGCCTCTCGGCGATCCAGAAGAGTTTTTGAAGGAAGACATCGCTTGTCCAGCCCTAACTTGAAGGAAGACATCTCCTCTTCGCTTGCCAAAAGAGCTAACTTGAAGGAAGACATCTCCTCTTCGCTTGCCAGAAGAGCACATAGAAGGAAAACATCGTCCTCCAGCCGAAATCAACAAGAGAAGTCCATTCTCTTTGGGTGAATTGGCCTAGTAGTTACCACCAAAATACTAAAAAGTCCTAGCAGACCTCAGTTCTCTCTAAATAGGGGAGTTATGTCAAATCGGGAAACACCCGATATCAAGGAAGCACTGAAGAATCCGGCAGCTGGCCCCAGACCAATTACCATTGAGGAGTACCGTCGACGTCAAGCAGAGAGACGACCTAGGAAAGCAATACTACCACCAGCGAAGAAGCAGAAGTCAGGTTCGAAACTTATTTCAAACGAAAACTCTAAGAGGCACAGAAAGAGCTCATACTGGCGTGTACAAAGGAGGCCAAAAGGATAGCCAGCCAGAGGATCAACGAGCTGAAGATGGAACCCAGGAACTACCGACAGTTGAAGAAGATCCTCAAGCAGACAAGAATGTAAGAAGGATCCCAACAACACCCTAAATTAGAGGAAGTCTTTCCGCCGTTGTAGCAAATAAATAGCAAGAAAATAAAATATATGTATTATTAATTTTGAGTATCACTTTGGAAGTCCCAGCCAGTCCCGATTTAATGAATGATTTTATGAATGTTGTTAAGAAACCCCAGAAAACCCCAACTTTCTTTGTTTAGTTATCACAAACCTATATGAGTACATTGATAAAATTCCTGATTTATGTAAAACTATGTCATTGTATGTAGCGTTGCGAAAGAAATACTAAAATTTCAAAATATCTAGTTTCGCATTTGCCAATTCGCAAGAAGCTCGAGATAATGGAGATGATTTAGCTCTATAAATAACCAAACAAATCAAAGAGGATGATTTTGAGCAAAATGATTACACGAATTTATTAGATCGCTGTATAATCATCGTAAAATGATCATCATTGCCCTTCGTAAAATGAATTTTAACTCAATTCCATACCGGCATGCTACGAAACCCTGAGCTTATGTGTGTCCGACACGCATCTGGTTGCTTTTTTTAATTCACTAACTTAATCAAAATACAATTGGCGCAGTCGGTAGGATTGCTATACATAGATAGGCAATCCAGTGATACATCGAACTTGTGAATGTAAGTGATGAGAACCTGTAAAGTGACAAAATGTGTACTCGCATATGCAAATACTCTCTCCTTTAAATTAGAGTTTTAACTTTAGTTTTGATAAATATTATAAATAGAGCAAGGATGCCAACAATAACTATAGGGTCCATCGTCTATGATATGTTTTATCTAGATCTGGATCTAGATCTAGATTATCTAGATTTTGCTCATTTACTAACATGATGTCTTCAAAGGTGAGTTTATTTTCAAAATACGAATAGTTTTGATTTTAAGGATAATAAAATCGCTCATGGAACACAGTTTCTAGGCTTGAAAACTTATGATCTTATATCTTAAGTGTTCAGTTATTATAATGAATTAATACATTTCTATGAATAGTTACATTTCTTTCACCGCAATTTTGATACATTTTCAATTCAATCGCATTTTTTATAACAATTATTTCTTCATCAATTTCGGTAATTTCTGTTTTATTGTTTTTAACAAGAACACAATTTTGGTAGAAGATACAATGTGTACTTATTGCTAATTCGTTTAATGTTATGGAATTTTCATACTGATATGTTTCATTATTATATTAAAACACAATTTCACTTTCAGAATAGGTTTCTTTGAAAATTTTATTTGACATTGGAGTAACTATCTTTAACGGAACTGATTCGAACGTTTTAGGAACTTTGATGGCGAACATTAATAAATTATTTTCGAATTTTGCAACTCCTAATTGAATGTATTGCAGTTTATGGAAGTCTATATTTTACTCTTTAATTCCTTCGACATTTAGAAAATTGGGATGGACAATCCCATACCTAGCGGAAGCTATGTTATCGAGAATGTGTTCAGTTCCTTCTTCGAGGAGTTGAGTTTTGAAAAGTTGGTCCAAATACAAATATTCTTGCAAATTTTGCTGTTTGATACTATTTGTAGGTGCTTACCATTTAATTTTTATTATTACTGTAATAATTACTGTAAATAATTACTGTATTATTTCTAAGTAAAACTTATTTTACAGTTTTTAATTTTATTTAGATTTAAGTAGTCCTTTTTATTGAAAAGTTTTTGTAGGTTTGCTTTAGTATTCGATATATTTCCGCTATGCTATGAAATTGTTTGATTTTGATTGCCTTGAATTCGTTGTCGGCTACTATTGTTTAAGGTTTACCTACTCTACTTCAATCTGCTCAATTATGGATGTATGCGTTCGATCCGCTAAGTAATATGCAGCAATAATTTCAGAAACCGTCAGAAAGCTGCTTTTCATTGTCACGAAAGTGTCTATGTGAATGATATTGTTAATATTCGATGGAATTGGAGTATACTTAAATTTTGGTTTTATTGGCCTGCGGTCGCGTTTGACTCCTTGATAGATTTAACATTAGTTTATGACAATTTGAATGAGTTCCAACAGTTTAGGATAATGTATTTCATTCTTGATTTTATTGTATGTTTCTACTGTGCCTGAGTGAAAGCTTTCCCTCACATGGTAAAAAAGGATTTGCTTGACTGCCTCTGTTTCTGTTTTGACCTCTTGTTCCCTATATGTACATTTAATAAATTTTTCCTGGCTGTCATTAGAAAACCGTCCTCTTAATTTTTCCTGTACTACATTATATTGTTTGCCACTTTATTTTCTTTGCCTTTCAAGTATTCAATTTCAAATTGGGACTCTCCCAATTTGAGCAACCATCTTTAATGCCTTGGTGACATATATTTACCTCTATACTTCGCATATTTTATTTGTTGATGGTCTGTAAAAATGTTAAACTTCCTACCATACAGGTAAGGTCAGAAGTAATTAACGGACCAAATTATCGCTAGGAATTCCTTGTCTGTGGCAGAATAATTGCGTTCGTGATCGATGCAAAGCAAACAGGATGGCCTTCTTGCGATAACACGGCTCCCATTGCATAGTTGGATGCATCGGTTGTTAAAGTAAAGCTTTTATCCAAACTGGGGTACTTCAGAATTGGGTGACTTGTTATCAGCACTTTTAGTTTTTCGAATGCTTGAATGTAATTCGATATTTATCTTTGTGTCGTTCCTTAAATATTTTGTAATTGGTTGGACTACTTTAGCGTAGTCCTTAACAAACTTCCTATAAAACCCTGTCAATCCTGATAACCTCTTTATTTCTTTTTGAGTTTTAGGAATTTCAATAACTTCGACAACATTAATTTTTTGTGGGTAAGGTTTAAATCCGTCTTTTGTCAAAATATGCCCTAGAAATTCGGTCTCTTTTGCGCATAAAGTTACATCTGTCTACTTGGATTTTTAAATTTTTAGACCCTAAAACCTTGCATATGTCCCAGATGGCTCTAATGTGTTCCTTGAGAGTTATAGTAATCGGTATATCGTCAAGGTAGACTACGCAGGTTTTATTGATGAAATCTCTTAAGATTTCGTTCATCAATCTTTGGAATGTTCGGAATGTTCTTTGGAATGTTCATGAGATCCTTACCATTTATGGTAGAAAAATATATTGGCTTTATTTTAACACTTGTAAAACCCCCAACTTTGCTATCGACAATAGACAGTGTTGATCCCGTATCTAGAAGGGCTAAATATTGTTTGTCCTTAAAACTAAGTTCAATAATAGGTAGTTCATCCGAGGCTAGTTCATGAAAAAATTTATATTATTTGATTCGTTTACAACATTATTATCTATACTTTCGATGTCCACTTCCATCCACTTCCATTGGCTCAACACCTCTTGGTCGAGGATTATTCTGTTCGTGGCGATATTGGCCCGAATTTCCTCTAAAATTTCAAGAATTCGCTCTAAAATTCCCCAATTTCCTCTAAAGTTACCCGAATTTCCTCTAAAATTACTTGAATTTCCCTGTGGCCATCTAAATTCACCCGAATTTTTAATGTGGTAGGGATTTTTATTGAAAGATTGTCGCTATTGCCCCGAAAAATTACCATCAAAGTTCCTATTATTATTCCTAGAAAATTCTCGCGAATTATTATCTCGAGATCCATTGTGTTCATTATTAAAATTTTCATTATTTTTACTCCAGTTTCTGTTTCGGTGAAATTTTCTCATATCTCGTCCAAAATTATTTTTGTTTTTTATAAATTCTGGTCTTATACATTCATGTTCAAAACTTCTTGATCTCATAATTGCTATAATTGTTCTTAGATTTTTTTCGTTATTAATGTTATCTAGCAATACAGCCTGACACAATTCTTCAGCAGTGTTTGCTAATATACTTTCAATATTACTTTAATCTATAAAACTATCAATGGCGTAATAAATTATAAGCTCATCTGCCTTATATATATGTTTTGAATTTCAGTTGCAAGTTCACTTACATTATTGACTTTGAGGCTGTTGATAATTCTGTAAATTTCTGTGGGTTCCGTGTCAGGTTTGTACCGCAGTTTCAGCGTTCCTCCAATTGCATCCCAGTTGTCAGGTTGTAGTATGTTGATGACGACGTTCTTCGCTTCCCCTTGGATCTTCTCATAAAAGATGATTCGCACCATTAATTTTTTCAAGGATTCCTCCGTAACACTTCCTAAATAATATTCGACGTTGCTTATGAAGGAGTTGATTGTGACTTATCCATTTCCAGTGAATGTCGACATGTATCGCACTTCTTTTAAAACATTTTCGCGATGCTGTGCTGTGGATTGCTGGTTCCGCAGATTCTGGACACAAGCTGCCAGTTGCTTGATCTGCTGAGTCTTTTCTTGTAATTCAGCTATTAGTTCTGGCGACGTTGGTTCTACCATTTTATCGTTACTGACTTCCCGTCTTTATAACTCTTTCTTATGATTTTTAGTAAAAGATTCTTATTGCCACTTTCAATAGTTTCGATATAACTTTTTTTCTATAAAATTTTTTTCGGCGAGAGTTTTATTTATTTTTATTTATTTGACCTGGTAAATGTCCTTCTGTTAACGTGGCTTACTTCACAAATTTTGTCACATTACTGGTTCTTCTCACTTACACTCAGAGGTTCTATGTATCACTGGATTGCCTATCTATGGATAGCAATCCTACCGACTGCGCCAATTGTGAATTGTGTTAGTGAATTAAAAAAAGCAACCAGATGCGTGTCGGACACACATAAGCTCAGGGTTTCGTAGCATGCCGGTATGGAATTGAGTTAAAATTCATTTTACGAAGGGCAATGATGATCATTTTACGATGATTTAGGGTGTTGTTGGGATCCTTCTTACATTCTTGTCTGCTTGAGGGTCTTCTTCAACTGTCGGTAGTTCCCCCATTCCATCTTCAGCTCGTTGATCCTCTGGCTGGCTACCCTTTTGGCCTCCTTTGTACACGCTAGCATGAGCTCTTTCTGCGCCTCTTGGAGTTTTCGTTTGAAATAAGTTTCGAACCGGACTTCTGCTTCTTCGCTGGTGGTAGTATTGCTTTCCTAGGTCGTCTCTCTGCTTGACGTCGAAGGTACTCCTCAATGGTAATCGGTCTGGGGCCAGCTGCCGGATTCTTCAGTGCTTCCTTGATATCGGGTGTTTCCCGATTTGACATAACTCCCCTATTTAGAGAGAACTGAGGTCTGCTAGGACCTTTCAGTATTTTGGTGGTGACTGCTAGGTCAATTCACCCAAAGTGAATGGACTTCTCTTATTGATTTCGGCTGGAGGACGATGTCTTCCTTCTATGTGCTCTTCTGGCAAGCGAAGAGGAGATGTCTTCCTTCAAGTTAGCTCTTCTGGCAAGCGAAGAGGAGATGTCTTTCTTCAAGTTAGGGCTGGACAAGCGATGTCTTCCTTCAAGAACTCTTCTGGATCGCGGAGAGTCGTCGTATTCCAGGTGACTGATCAATAACTGCCTGATTACTTTATTTTTCCCTCTTTTATACCAAATTTTAGTGCCGTCGTTACAATTTTCTATCGTAAGAGAGGTGCGTTGTATTCGAGGCTACACGCGTGCAGTCAGTTTTCGTTGCGCGTGTAACCTTCGCTCAGCAGTATGGGAACGGAATTTAGAATTTTGCATGTTCCCATGCAATTTTGAAATTCCATTTCCAGTGGCTTCTATGAAATTGGATAATTCTGCCGAAGGTCATGCACAATTCCCAAGAAAATTTATTGTTGTTGGTGCAGCTTGTCACAGGCATGCGACATTCCTTGTGATAAGACAGTGAGTGTATGTTTGCTGGCAGGGGCATTTTTCATGGGAACGATGTCATCATGGGAGTTAATTTGTAGCTGACGGGGCATTGTGGTCGGGCGCATTCCTGTATGGCGCGATGTAATTCCTCTCTTGGCGTTATCTTCTCAGTTTTCTTTATTTTGTTGACCTGTCGTTTTTCACATGGTGATGAATCGTCGCGTGGGGTCTTTACGCCAGTTCGTTGTCGCGAGTCGCGTGCTTAACACCGTTAGTCGGTCGATGATCGATTTATTGCTTATCGGTTGGGTGATTTGTTATTGGTTTTATAAGAGGCGTTGTGCTTACAGTGTTTTAGTTAGTTCTTATTATTTGTTAAGCGTTAGGTTTCCTTTCGATTTTATGTTTTGCTTGTTATTATCGATTTTGGAAATTTGTGATTTTGAAAATATCAGTGATTTAAATGTTATTACTGGGTTTGTTTGCTGATTTTGTTGAATGTGAATTCCATGATTTTATGTTTTAATTTGAGTTATTGATTTTGTTATCGTCTTTAAATTTGTTTTAGTTTCAGTTTGATTTGTGTAAATAGATGATCGATGATGTTTTGATGTTTTTTAATAAAATGAATTTTGTTTTACATTTACTAGATTCTCTCTTTTGTTTGGATTACTGGTGTGATAATTGGTTTTTGTTTTTGATTTTTGGTGAAACAATTTTGGTTTTTTATGTTAGAAAGTGTTTGGATTTAAGTTTCAGCGAGTGTAATCGATCATTTATCGATATTTGATTGCTTCTAAATTTTATTTACTTTTGTGATTTTAATTTTTAAAAGAGTTTTGTTTTCAGGTTTCAAAGGGTTTGATCGATCAGTTATAGATTTTTGATTGGTTCTGAATTTTATTTCCTTTTGTGATTTTAATTTTTAAAAGAGTTTTGTTTTCAGGTTTCAAAGGGTTTGATCGATCAGTTATTGATTTTTGATTGGTTCTGAATTTTATTTCCGTTTGTGATTTTAATTTTGAAAAGAGTTTTGTTTTTAGGTTTCAATGAGTTCGATCGATCGATTATTGATATTTGATTGGTTTTTGATTTTGATTTTTGGTGAAACAATTTTGGTTTTTAGGTTACAAAGTGTTTGGTTTTAGGTTTCAGCGAGTGTAATCGATCATTTATCGATTTTTGATTGGTTCTAAATTTTATTTAATTTTGTGATTTTAATTTTTAAAAGAGCTTTGTTTTCAGGTTTCAAAGGGTTTGATCAATCTGTTATTGATTTTTGATTGGTTCTGAATTTTATTTCCTTTTGTGGTTTTAGTTTTTAAAAGAGTTTTGTTTTCAGGTTTCAATATCTTTGTTTTTAGGTTTCAATGAGTTCGATCGATCGATTATTGATTTTGGATTGGTTTTTAATTTTTAATACAATTTTGGTTTTTTCGGTTACAAAGTAATTTGTTTTAGGTTTCAACGAGTTCCATCTATCAATTATTGATTTTGATTTTTGGTGAAACAGTTTTTAGGTTTGATTTCCGATTACAATTTGTTTGATCGTCTGACTATTGATTTTGAACTTTTGAGTGAGTATAAATTTTGTTTTTGTTTTAGGTCATGACAGTCCTCCCTCCTTTGGAGAGGTTCCCCCTTTGTCTTTGTATTTCTCAATATCTCTTTGGTTTACGATTTTACGTGTTTGAATCGATTAACACAATTGTTTTTTTTTTTTTTCATTCTTAAGTTCACGTTCAAGTTTTCAGTTCATTTGGTTTTAATATTTCTTAGGTCCAGGCTAGTTTTCTTTTTTATAGAAGGAGTTCGATTTCGTGGTTTATCCATTGAATTAATAACATCTAAGGAATGGCCCTACCCTACCGACTGTGTCCGTGAGCGATGCATATGCCCCGAAACCTTTCCCCCCTGAACAAACCAGGCATCTGCAGAATTGGTGGTACGGCGTGTCACACTTTTCCACTGATTGGCTACACTGTGGTGTGAGTAGCTGTTTTTCATGGTATTGGTAAGAATTTTTTATTTTCTTAGTGTTGCGGTGGTACAGAGGCTATTCATATAGGCTTCGTTTGTGTAGTGGTATTTCTGTACCACCATTCACGATTTCTATTGGCCTAGGCCTCAAGTGTTTGTGAAACAAATACTTTGAATGGCTTTCTGTACCGCTTGTAAATACAGTATAAGAAATATGCAACTTACACGTGGGGCAAATGTCCATTTCAAAAGTGGATTTGGGTTTGATAAAAACACCAGTGAAGTCGGTAAAAATATTTTCAAGGGGTAAGTGTTTAATAAAAATTGAGTGTTAACTATCCGGTTCGATTTTCCAGGCTGACAATGTAAATTTGTGCATAAACATAAAGGACAAGGAAGATATTGAATGAATTTAATTATTTTGCATTTCCGTACGAAGAAAATTAGGAAAATGTGATAATGCATGCATTTGACAGTTGTTAATTTAGTTTTCGATTTCTTTGTATAAAAGTATAATTATTAAAAGAATTATAAGTAACTTGTATATTATTAATCTTAAATTGCAAATATTCCCCAGTTATATCATTAGATCTTATTTGAAAACCCCGCCGTAAGATTAAAAATTATGCCACCGTGGTTTTGTCTAGACTCTGAAATTACAAACACATGCAAGCGCACAAATACAACTAAATGAAATTTGCATATTTTGCTTCGGCGTTTCTGTTTATTTTCACTTCCTTATTTAGTTATTAATTCAATGGGTTTATCTTAAATTTTTTGTTTTTGATACTGTGAGAATTTCAGTGGGAAATTGGAATCTATATATAAATAGGCGACACGTTTTTTTGTTATCCCTTTTACAGGAAACCAGGTGGACCTACCAGGATAAAAATTATACCATTCGAAAGATTAGTTTTTCCTCTATGTGCATCACCTAATTTTTTTTCTTAAATTTAATTATAAATTAGTTTAATTTTAAATTGAAATTAAAAAATTCAATGGGATAGTATGTGTGAATTGAGCACACGTATAGCGTAGATGATGCTTTTGAGAAGAATGTGTGAGTGTGAATGTTTTACTTTTTGCCTGGAAATATGCAACCATATGTGAATTTTTGGTTTGTGTCCCCGATGCATAACAAGTACTAAATTAGTCGAAAATCAAACCAAATGGATCAATCTTCTACTGGTGACACAAACCAATAGAATTAAAATATAATTGCATTCCTCTACGAAAAAATTGAAATATAAAACATACTAATTTAACATTATCATTTGCATAGATCATACGTTCGACTGAAAAAACAACCATTTATGCCAAATACGTGCATTATTTTCACTCAAACCTTATATCTATGCCAATGATAATGTGAGGGGCAAAGGCAGCCATATCACAGACAATATTGATATGTTCATTGTTTTGCTTTTTGCCTGAAAGAAGGCAATCTTGAACTAATAAAATTGCATTCTTCCAGGCAAAAGCCGAAACAATGAACATATGGCCACAGACAATAATATGGATGCATTACCACAGACAAATTTAAGGCCATCGTTTATTTATACCATTGTTTTTTGCTAATTTGATAAAAATATATGCAAATTTTATTTTAAAAAATATAGAAAATCACAATTTTACAGTTATTTCTAGAAAACGCGAAGTTATCTTTCACGAATATTTATGGAAAGCGAACGAAAGTCTGAATTTTATCATGTTTCCCAACTTTTGTATGGACCCATTTAAAACATTATTTAGAGATATATAATATATGGCCAAAAGTTGGGAAATGCAAAAATAATAGGGGTTGGTCATACCCCCCAGAATGCTTGATTTAGCCGCTACGAGCCAAAAACTGTTTAAAATTGAAAATCTGAAATTATATCATATTTCCAAACTTTTGTCTGCTCGCCCTTAAAATCTCAATTTAGAGAAAAAAGAAAAGGTAGGAAATGAAGGTTGGTACGTTTGTACGAAAATTCCAGATATATTTTATTTACAATATATATGTATTTCCCACAACTTCATAATTTAGTTAAAAACCACATGATCCACGGTTCATGTGGTTTATTGAATCGTATCCCCGTCTGTATCAGAGATGGTAAATGCAGCAAAAGCGTTTCTAAGGACTTTTACAATACAACTTAGGGCAATGTTAGATGCGCCGTGTTAATGGTATAACAGTTGACTTTCGTGGCCACTCTGTTGACAGCCGTTATGCTGTTCCTTAAAATCCATATCTTTTAGCGAAATTTGATTGCTACTTAAATGTGGAAGTTCTTGGCACAGTTACGACTGGGCCTCATTACAGTTTGCAAGAGTTTGAGGTGGAGTTGAGGGCAAAGTTTATATAGATGAAATCAATAGCTCTTTGTCCGGTCACTATGTTGGATCTACGGAAGCTAATTGGCGCATGAATGAGTATCCAATGCATTACCAGTTACGTAATATATTATAGTTCGACTTGAATGTTACTTGCCTCACCGGCAAAATGTAGTCTTTAGGGAATGAAATGTTCAGCAAGCTCTTACAAATCACAGAAGAACAAAAGTGACCGCATTCTATGAAATCAATCGAATTAGTTCTTCCGAGTTTCTATATACAGAGACGCCGATACATTATAGTTAGATAGATAAAGAAAAGAAATCGAAAAACCTCAAAGAGGAAGTAGTAGAGCTATTGCTACATTATTTTATGTTTTATGTTGAGATGTTCCATTTGAGACTATTTTGCTTCATGTTCGAGGTCCCATCAGGATTTGGGTACTGTTGGGAACATTATTTACTGCACATTTTCAGCACATGCACGACGTGTTGCATGAAATTATGGAGAGTGGCGTGAATATTTATTAGAAGTAAAAGAGTGTTAGTCCTCTCAGCAGTTAAGAGAGTTTCAGTAAACGATTCATTCGGTACTCCAACTAAACTTTTCGGATATAAGACTATTTTACTCTGTGGAGATTTTTGACGAATATTGCCCCATACTTCTCACGGTACACGTGTACCACTTATTGAGATACCACTTATTGCCTTCCTTCATGGTCCAAAATTTCAAAATTCCACAAAATAACTTTTACTCAAACATGAAAGCTTTACCTCATGAGATTGAATTCATTGAATTTCTTAAATCTCTTGGTAATGGAACTTTACCCACATTTCCAGATTACAGCCAAGATGTTATTGAAATTCCTTCCCATTTAGTTAGCTGCAACTTCGTGATTCCAGATACTTATGGCAATGTATCTGAAACCATAAAGTCTAACGATATTCTCAATTCGGTTATATTAGCACCCAAATATGAAGCCTGTACTTTCATTGATGCAGAAATCTTTAACAGCCTGGCCGGAGAGAAACGAATATATTTGAGTTCCGATAAAATCTTGAGTGATGATTATAGAGAGCAAAATAATTTTCCAGCAGAATTTTTAAACTCAGTTGATGTAAGTTGGCTCCCGATCCCACAAATTTATTTGAAAAACCAAATTGCATACTTTTACTTATTCGTAATTCGTCATGACTTGCTTGGTCAATGGTACACCTATTCGTTTAGTTCAAATGCAAAAGAAAATTTTTTGGATTGTGAGATTTTAGCAGGAGTTTTCCGAAACACACGTATTTCGACACGTGTGACGTATTTTTGCCTTTTCCTTTTCAAGAAACTCAACTTCCCGTCATTCTGGCTTTTGCGAAAATAAATCCCAGGGGCAAACGTTTCAAAAATCAGGAATCTTACTCAAACAACCTATATTTTCTCACTGTTAATTGTATGTTGTAGCCAGTAGAGTTAGATCCTTTAACCAATTGCGTGTTTATATGTATTTCTGAAACACAAAGCCAATGTCATTTGGCAGAAGATGAAAGAATTTTTACAAAAAGTATTTTGTATGAGAAAATTTTAAGATCTTTTAATATCCGCAACCACACCCGCAAGGTTTTTGAAAATTATAGATAGGGCCTCATTCAATATAGATGTACTTTGACGAACAAAATGAGCTGAAATGATATCTACTACAGTCTGAACTAACTAACCTTTTTACTTACAATGCTACTGTATATATAGCTCCATGCGCGGGCTATTAGAATGAGCGGAGCGAAAAACGGGGGTTGGCGAGCGTAGCGAGCAGGGGGCGCCCCCCTAGTTTCCTTAATTCTGGGTATCCAGAATTTTCCTAGTTAGTCATTTACCTTGTTTTTTTTTGTTTTCAATATTTACTTCAATTATTAGATCCATAGATACCAAGTTTACATATTATTTTCATAATGATTTTTTTTTCGAACAAATCATTAGATTCATATTTATACTTTTCCAATTTTACATTTTATTTTTATTATTTTTTTATTTTGGAACTTGAGTTGGCTTAGATTTCATTTATTTATCTTATACATTTATTTTTGTGTTTAGAATTTTTGTAGACCGCTCTGGGGTGGCAACTTTGCCGGTAAATCCACAGGTGCTGGTGGTCTGGGGTGTTTGTCGGTGGTTTCGTCACGGATCCATGCCTCAGGTTCCTCTGGCGTTTCGTCCTGGGGTTCCGCAGCATACATTTGCTGGTTGAAATATTGTTCCGCGTCCCGAATCATGCGGTACCGGCTTATTTGATACTTTCCCGGCTTATTTGGAATTTCTCCTTAGGGCTGCTTTTCGGGCGATCCATAATTTGCTGGGTGGTGAGGCCCAACTATCCCTTGATGTACGTAATCCTGGGTGCGATCCTCTTCGTATTGGCGTGGCAGACTTTGTAATGAGGACTCGGCTGGGATGCCGCTTCTTTTATACACCTCTATGGCTGAGGTCATCTATTTTTTTTTTTACTTTTAGTATTTTTAATCTTTCTCTCAACAAGAGTTCTATTTATTTATGCTCCTTGCTATTATTAAGAAAATTATTGAAAAACTTGATTAACTGAAAACTTGCTATTTGGGCAATTGATTTTGCTAAGGTATATAGATATACTAGGGTTTGATTACTTCTATTATCTCAATTACATAGTGAATTCAATATGAGGGTCATTTAACCATTACATTGATTGACTGTCTCCGATTGATATGGTTGGTCGGTATCAATAATGATCATAACGTCGGACATTGATCACCAATATCGATAATAACATAAAAACTTTAATCAATTGAAAATAGCTTTTTGGGGCAATTGATTTGTTGAGATATATTGATTTGATTACTTCTATGAACTAATTCTATCGTTTTATTTAATATGGCGGTAATTAAAGTATTTCATTGATTGAATTGATCGGTATTGATTGTTATTGAAAATTATTGATCTATTTTCGTGATTGCTTATTATTGATTGGACACATAAAAGATTTTTTTTTTTCTTGATAATTATTGATCTATTTTCGTGATTGCTTATTTAAATTTATTGATTGGACACATTATAGAAAATTGGTTAAAGCGACCTTCAAGGGAACGACCGGTTTGGTCGTTGTAACCGGTGTCGTTGTAACCGATGACTGTATATATATGTTTTTTGTTTTTTTTTTTGATAATTATTGATCTATTTTCTTGATTGCTTATTACAATTTATTGATAATTTTTTTTTTTTAACATTTACATATAGCTTTAATATTTTACATATAGCTTATTACATTTGATGTCAGTAGCATAATACCATTAAGTTATGAATACGTATAATCTATATATAAATAGGCGACACGTTTTTTTGTTATCCCTTTTACAGGGAACCAGGTGAACTTACCAGGATAAAAATTATACCATTCGAAAGATTAGATTTTCCTCTATGTGCATCACCTAATTTTTTTTCTTAAATTTAATTATAAATTAGTTTAATTTTAAATTGAAATTAAAAAATTCAATGGGATAGTATGTGTGAATTGAGCACACGTATAGCGTAGATGATGCTTTAGGGAAGAATGTATGTGTGGTATTGGTTTGCTTTTTACCTGAAAATATGCAACCATATGATGATTTTCTGTTTGTGTCCCTAATAAATGGCAAGTACTAAATTAGTCGAAAATCGAACTAAAAAGATCAGTCATAAATTGGGGACACAAACCAAAACGATCAGCATATGGCTGCATATTAGTTATCTCACATTATGATTGCCATAGATGATACGTTTGAGTGAATAACATACCGTTTCTGCCAAATGGTTGTATTCCTTTAAATCAAACCTGTAATCTATGTCATATTTGGTTTGTTGTGGTTTGTGTACCCAATAAATGTTTGATTTTTAGGAAAACCAGCACGTGCACGTAGTGGGAACGCACACCAAAACAATCAAGCATGATTGCATTGTTCTAGGAAAGACGAAAATAATCAAGCATTTGCCGTTAATCGGGGCAATTCTGTGCGCACTTAACAGATTCCGTTAATTTGACAGCCCATGTATTTTGTTGTTGAAGTTTGTAAAGTTTGATTGCGGTTTACGGTCAAAATTGGTATTCTGGGTGCCAAAAGTTAACAGATTTTTGTTAAAAATCGTTTACCGTAACATGCCCGAAATTGTTAAACTTAATCGTAACAGGTTTTCTGCTAAGAAAGTTGACAGATTTGGAACAAAACCGGTTTCGTAACAGATTTGCGAGTAAATTTTGGCCAGAATACCAAGTTAACGAATTCTGTTAGAAACCAAATCTATTAACATTTTTAATAGAAATCTGTTAACTTAACGAAAGCCAGAATCACCCCGAATATTGCGTATCTCACAATCTTATTACCACTACAATTCACACTACAGTTTTTACGTATATCAGTCTGAGAATAAATAAAGATCTCGAAAAAAAAGATCTAGATCAAAATACAAATCAATTTTCCTACCCAATCGAACATGATGTTTTGATCTAGATCAACAAAATTGATTTAGAAATTGTTTAAAGTTTGTGTCCAATCGAAAACCACATGAAATAACATTGCCTGGAAGAACATTTCCGGTGCCTGGAAGAATGCAATCATATGCTCATAATTTCGGTGTGTGTCTGCAATAAATGAAACCTCAGACAACTGATATAACTTTGGATTCCTCCATACACAAACCAAAATTATGCACAAATCGCATCATTGGCTATTGATATCGCCACAGATCTTACATTATCATTGCCATAGATGATAGGTTTGATTGAAGAATCTATCTTTTATGCAAAATAGGTGATTTTTTTTCAATCAAACTATCAGGTATTGCAATGATAATGTGGGATAGGTCATATTTATCGCAAATGCAGCCATATTTTGATTGGCTTTGTTTTTGTCTGCAAGAATGCAGTCATATGGTCAGAAACGTTGTAATGTGGTGTAATCGTTCTGGTTTGTGTCTTCAATAAATGGCACGGGCTAAGTATGTCGAAAATCGAAACATATGGAATGGATGAATCATGTTTCACATAGAAAAATAAAATAAATTGTTATTGAAATAAAAATTATTTCAATTTCATGAATACTAATTAGTAATTACTAATCACAAAAGTTGTTGTCTGCAAGAATGCAGTCATTTGGTCAGACACGGTGTAATGTGGTGTAATCGTTCTCGTTTGTGTCTTCAATAAATGGCACGGGCTAAGTTTTCTCGAAAATCGAAACATATGGAATGGATCAATCATGCTGCACATAAAAACGAAAATTAAATTGCTATTGGAATTAAAAAATTATTTCAATTTCATGAATACTAATTACTACTAACCACTACTAATTACTAGACACAAATTAAATTTAGAACACTGAGGATATGGCAACTCCTTACAATCTTCAAAGATCCGTTATTTCTCACAAATCTGTCATCCAAAGCTTGAAGTATTGTCAATGCTAACTAACCGTTGGTTTTACCAAATTCATTTAAAAATTTATATAAAAGACTATATACTAAATAAACTGTCGATTTATTGACAAAATCATTAAGGAAATTGTGTTCATAATAATAATCATAAATTAAATATATATTGTGAGTACATTTGAAAAAGAATATTGTGAGTGAATTTTGGTTGAGTGGATTTTCGTGAGTGCAGTTTTTATTTCAATTTATAATTGTTGCATATTAGATTTTCTTCTAATTATTTCCTTATTCATTTGTTTATTTATATTATTCATTTGTTTATTTATGTTTGTTGTTTTAAAATGCCGCGTCGCCAATCGTTAACAGGTAATAGTGGACGTAGACAAAGGCGTAGAATCTCGGTAGGGACAGACAAAGTTATAACTAATAATTTAATTGATGAAAACCGTTTAGTTGAATTGCAAGAATCTTATAAGTGTGCACTAAATATGCCCCCATGTAACTTTAATTCGTTCAACCTAGGAAATATGACCTTTCGTTGCTCTTTTTGTTCAGCTAGGCATTTTCAATTAGAAATTACAGGTCGGGAAAATGATACATTTTCTCTATGTTGTCACAAGGGAAATGTAATGTTGCCGGCATTGACGCCCAATAACTTCTTTCTCAAATTGTTGAAAGATGTAAATTCAACTAATGTTACCAACAAAAAACGTGCACAGAACTATCTAGCAAATATTCGTTCTTATAACGCTTCATTTGCTATGGTGAGCTCAGAAGCTCAGTGAGATGAAAATGTTTTAAACGGGATCTATCACTTCAAAATACATAACGTATTTTATCACCGAATTGGTGCTTTTCGAAATTTGCCTAATCGTGTACCATGCTATGCGCAACTATACTTTTATGATGTTGAGACTGCTCTTCAGTACAGAATGAGTGACAGAAGTAATGTTAGATGTGGTTTGGGAATTATGCGTTCTTTAGCAGAGGAGTTATATCGGGTCAATCCTTTTATCCGCTCATTCAAAACAATGTCTGAGTATTGTCAGCAACCTGAAAACAGTGCTGCTGAAGTAAGTATGGTAATTAGAGTCAATCAGGATTTAGATATGCGGCGTTATAATGATGCAATCCAAACGGATGTTGCAACCATTTTTAAAAGCGTTGACGGCGAACCCCCTTTTGAACGAAATATGATTAATTTTTCCAAAACTTCAAATTCTGTTCACAGTGTTTCGGTACTTGATTCTTCGTTAGATCCATTAGCTTATCCCTTATTATTTCCCAATGGTGATACTGGATGGCACGTGAATATGAAACATTCAACAAGGTCTACTTATGCTTCTACTGGCCCCCGAAATAAGATTACAATGCTGCAATATGCATCATTTCGTCTGGCTTTTCGAGATGAATTCAGTATTCTTCATTCTTCACAGAAATTGTTTTTACAGTGGATTGTAGACATTTATGTCCGTATAGAAGGAAGCCGTTTGCACTTTATTCGACAAAATCAAGCCACTCTTCGAGCTGATGTATATAATAACTTAACAGATTTTTTACAGCAGCATCCAAATGATTCTGTTAATTCGGTAGGTCGTAGAATAGTTTTACCATCTTCTTTTATTGGTTCGCCAAGAAATATGTACCAAAATTATTTAGATGCTATGGCAATAGTTCAGCATGATGGAAAACCTTCACTTTTTATCACAATGACATGCAACCCCAGGCCAGAAATTATTAATAACATTTCGCCTGGTGATAGTCCGAATTTTCAACCTCACATTGTCGTCCGTGTGTTTCGTTCAAAGTTGAAAAAATTGATTGAATGTCTAGAAAAATCTAAAATTTTCGGAAAAGTTAAGGTTAATTTCAAAAGCGTGGTTTGCCACACGCTCATATCCTACTTACTTTAGATTCTACTGACAGAATAAATGACATCGATAAATTTGTTTGTGCGGAAATTCCAAATATTTCAGTTAACCCTAAACTCCATGATTTAGTCAAAAAACATATGATTCACGGTCCATGTGGTTTATTAAATCCTAACTTCGTTTGTATGAGAGATGGTAAATGCAGCAAAAGCTTTCCTAAAGTCTTTTCCAATACAACTCAGGCTAACGTAAATGGCTATCCAGTTTATATGCGTCGTAATAATGGTAGAACAGTCGACGTTCGTGGCCAATCTGTTGATAATCGTTATGTTGTCCCTTACAATCCATATCTTCTAGCAAAATTTGATTGCCACCTAAATGTTGAAGTTTGTAGCACAGTTAAGAGTATAAAATATATATACAAATATGTTTATAAGGGTTACGACTGTGCCTCATTACAGTTCGGTAGGGTTAGTGATGGAGTTCAGGGCGAAGTTCATATAGATGAAATCGATAGCTTTTTGTCCGGTCGCTATGTTGGATCTACGGAAGCTAACTGGCGCATAAATGAGTACCCAATGCATTACCAGTCACATAATATAGTTCGACTTGAATGTCACTTGCCTCAACGGCAAAATGAAGTTTTTAGGGAAGGAAATGTTCAGCAAGCTCTTCAAAGTCATAGAAGAACAAAATTAACTGCTTTCTTTGAAATCAATCAAATTGATTCCTCCAATCTTCTATATACAGAGATGCCGATAAATTATGTTTGGGTAGATAAAGAAAAGAAATGGAAAAAACGTCTAAGAGGGGGTGGTAGAACTATTGCTAGATTATTTTATGTTTCTCCAAAAGATGTTGAACTGTTTCATTTGAGATTACTTTTGCTTCATGTTCGAGGTGCCATTTGTTTTCAGGATTTGCGTACTGTTGGTAACATTGTTTACCCCACATTTTTAGCTGCTGCACATGCACGAAGTATCGCATCAAACGATCGGGAGTGGCGTGAATGTTTATTAGAAGCAAAAGAATCTAAGTCCCCTCAGCAGTTAAGAGAGTTATTTGCCATTATTTGTGGTATGGACGTTCCTGCCAATGCTTTAGATTTGTGGAATGAATTCAAAATTTTCATGTGTGAAGAATTTTTAAGAAATTTTTCAGAAAACGATTCATAAAACCGTGCTTAATTAGTTATAGAGGAAATTTTATTCAGTCATAATTTGTCATGTGAACAGCTAGGCCTTCCAATTCCTCAATCTTTATCAGGTATTATAACAAATGTCAATGTAGATCCAGAAAGAGAACAAGCACAATGCCGAACAGCGTTCCGCTATTGATTTAGTTTTGCAGGAAATTTTAAATAGTAATACTGGTTGCAATATTTTTTGTCTTCGCAAATTGATTTCTTTTAACCTACAGTGTATTGCATGCGCTTTCAGTGGTATTGCATCCACTCTTTTAATTCAAGGTCGAACTCTTCACAATGTTTTCAAATTACCTATACCCATTTTAGAGAATTCCGTATCAAGCCTCTCTGTAAACAGTGCCCAAGCACAGTTTATAAAGTCTGCATCTATTATTATCATAGATGAAATCTCAATGTGCCCACTTAATGCTCTCAAATTAATTGACCGTTTTTTAAACGATTTATGCGGAACTCCAACTAAACTTTTCGGAGGTAAGACTATTTTACTATGTGGAGATTTTCGACAAACTTTGCCAGTTGTACCTCACGGTACACCTGTATCACTTATTGAGAACTTATGGCAATGTATCTGAAATCATTCAGTCTAACGATATACTCAATTCGGTTACATTAGCACCCAAATACCAAGACTGCACTTTCATCAATGCAGAAATTCTTAATAGTCTGCCCGGAGAGGAACGAATATATTTGAGTTCCGATAAAATCATGAGTGATGATTATAGAGAGCAAAATAATTTTCCAGTCGAATTTTTAAACTCAGTTGATGTGAGTGGGCTTCCCCCCCCCACAAATTAATTTTAAAACTAAATTGCATACTTTTACTCATTCGTAATTTAAATACAGGACATGGCTTGGTCAATGGCACACGTATGCGTTTAGTTCAAATGTACAATAATTGTTTAGATTGTGAGATTTTAAAAGGAGTTGCTCGAAACACACGTATTTTGATACCACGGACACACCTTAATTATTCAGGTACACTTCTGCCTTTTTCCTTTCAAAGAACTCAATTTCCCGTCATTTTGGCTTTTGCGATGACAATCAATAAATCTCAGGGACAAACATTTCAAAAAGTAGGAATCCTACTCAGACAACCTGTCTTTTCTCATGGACAATTGTATGTTGCAGCCAGTAGAGTTAGATCGTTTGAGGGATTGCGTTTCTATATTTCTGAAACACCAGAGCAAGGTCATTTGGCAGGAAATAATCGAATTTTTACAAAAAATATTGTTCATAAGGAAATTTTAAGATCTTTTTAAATCCGCATCCGCTAGGTCTTTTATAGCTATAGGTGGGGCCTCATTCAATAAAGGTGTACCTTGACGTGGTGAATGAGCTTAAACGATTGCTATTGCAGTCTGAACTAAATCACCTTTTTGCTTACAACGCTACTAAATATGGAGTGCCGTGCGCGAGCTATTATAGTGAGCGTAGCGAGCTACGGGGGTTGGCGAGCGTAGCGAGCATGGGACGCCCCCTAGTTAATTATAATTACAGCTTACATCTAATTATTATCGATATTATTGGGTATTACTGATTAACTTGCTACTCGGTTAATTTTAAGGACCGTTTTCTTTTATTGGTACATATATTTGTTTTTTTGCTTCTTATTATTATTATTATTTGTTTTATTTTTTTTGTCGTTTTAGATCCTACCAATTGTCCTTTTGTTCCATTAAATCTTTTTTACGCATCATTGTTTTGGTCGGAAGGCTTTACTAGGAGTTATATATCTCTTTGGTTTATGTTTGTCGTACTTTAACTACGTCCTTCCTTTTTCCTATTAATTCGTGTCTCCGTGGAATTGTTACAGGGATGGGTACAGGATATTTCTCATTGTTCCTCTTTCGGCTGGTATTGGTCCATTGCGCACCTGACGGTGGCGGTCTTTGTATCGCTGGTACACCTTGAGTAGTATAGTTTCTATAACTACTAGTAGCAAGCATCCTGTTAATGCGGTTGTTGTATGTACTTGTGTATGTACTTGTCTCCTTTGTGCCTCCTTTGCCACTTCTGTTTCTAATGCTTCTAAGGACTCACTATCTTTTTGTAATTGATCGTTGTATATGATTCGTTGCAGTATCTCTAGCTTTCAAGTAATATTTGTTCTAAGTTTTCTGGACTGATAGCGTTCAAAATTAATTTGAGGTCCAATGTGGTCTCCTGGTTGTTGTATTTGTACACTGTGTAATTCATTGGTCTTGTAAGGTAGTATATAGCGTGCACGTGGTACATACATTTCATTTTTAGGTTTATTATTCCTAGTCCATGAAGTATTTTAGTGTGTTCGATAGTATCACACTGGGATATAATTGTTGTGTTCTGGTGCAACCAGTATAACCAGACATTTTCCTGGTGCATTGGGACGATCAGGTTTTTAGGTTTTTTAAGTATGCGTACTGGGCAACTGGGAGTTTTTCCCATTTGTCCTTGGAATAAGTTTTCGAGACAGGGGGCTCTTGTGGGACTTAGTGTTATGGGTTGGTTCCTGTTGCAGATGACATACGTGTCGTTAATTGGGGTGCATTGGGATCGATAGTCGGATTTCGTTCATCTCGAAATTTAGTTGTGACCGACTGGTATTGAGGAAGTATGAGGCCTGTGGGTCATATATGTAGTATTCCTTTCGTTTCGAGGGTATTGGCAGTATATATAATTGGTTTATGGTGTATTGCTGGTTATCTGTTAATGGTATTCGTATTTGGACCAGTAATCCATGTTCGTGATTTTCACAATCCACTTTTTTTATTTTTTGTAGAGTTGGGAAATCCAACAGGGTCTCTTTTCCATAGTGGGTTTTGGTTACCTTGAAGTATAATTCTCGTATTTGGTGCGTTGGTAGTAGGAGTAGGCTTAATGCCCGTCGATTGACCGCTTCCCTCAATATCAAGGTATCTGTAATTTCCAAGTATATATGCTGCAATTCCTTTAGAATTATGACCATAATTTCATTAATATCTGCTCGAAAATGTATTTGTTGGTATAGTTCGGTATATTGCTGGTAGTCTTCCTGTCTTCTTTCCTGAATTTCATTTATTTTTTTTACAAGTTGGTTATACCTTCGGGTCATTTCTATGTTGGTTTAATTCATAGTTTTGATGGAGCTATGCATTATCGTTACTTGTTGTTTGGCTAGTTCAAAACTTTGTTGGTTTTCGGCTGCCAGTTCGTCCAACTTTTGGGGATTTTATCCGAATCTTCATCATCCATGGTGCCAAATAACGTCTTCATTATTCTTCCACCCAAGTTAATCAGACCTCTCTTGGTTCTACGGTGGATGCTGGTGGTCAGTTCAATTTTGTCAATTAACTCATAGATTTTTGCTGTCCCTATTTGGAGGGTGTGGTTCCAGTGGGGGCATATTTCGTTCTTTAAGGCTCCGATAGTCCCTTCGCATACTCTATTGATGGCTTGCTTGCTTTTTTCTATGTATATTAGGTGTAGGTCCCAGTCTGGTTTCTTTATTCTGGTTATTATGGTCCAATGGTCATGATATATTTGGGCAATCCCTATAGGTTCGAACACTATTCCCAAGGATTCAATCGGTGTATCTGTTGCATTCGCGATGGTTATTATCTATATATAAATAGGCGACAAGTTTTTTTGTTATCCCTTTTACAGAAAACCAGGTGGACTTACCAGCATAAAAATTATACCATTCGGAAGATTAGTTTTTCCTCTATGTGCATCACCTAATTGTTTTTCTCAAATTTAATTATAAATAAGTTTAATTTTAAATTGAAATTAAAAAATTCAGTGGGATAGTGTGTGTGAATTGAGCACACGTATGGCGTAAATGATGCTTTTGGGAAGAATGTGTGCGTGTGAATGTTTTACTTTTTGCCTGGAAATATGCAACCATATGTGACTTTTTGGTTTGTGTCCCCGATACATAACAAGTACTAAAATTGTCGAAAATCAAACCAAATGGATCAATCTTCTACAGGTGACACAAACCAAAAGAATTAAAATATAATTGCATTCCTCTACGAAAAAATTAAAATATAGAACATACTTATTTAACATTATCATTTGCATAGATCATACGTTCGACTGAATAAACAACCATTTATGCCAAATACGTGCATTCTTTTCACTCAAACCTAATATCTATGCCAATGATAATGTGAGGGGCAAATGCAGCCATATCACAGACAATATTCACATGTTCATTCTTTTGTTTTTTGCCTGAAAGAAGGCAATCTTTGGCGTATAAATTTGCATTCTTCCAGACAAAAGCCAAAACAATGATCATATGGCCACAGACAATAATATGGATGCACTACCACAGACAAATTTAAAGCCATCGTTTACTTATACCATTGTTTTTTGCTAATTTGATAAAAATATATGCAAATTTTATTTTAAAAAATATGGAAAATCACAATTTTACAGTTATTTCTAGAAAACGCGAGGTTAACTTTCACGAATATTTATGGAAACCGAGCGAAAGTCTGAATTTTATCATGTTTCCCTACTTTTGTATGGGACATTTCAAACATAATTTAGAGAAATATGATATATGGCCAAAAGTTGGGAAATGAAAAAATAATAGGGGTTGATCATACCCCCTAGAATGCTTTATTTGGCCGCTACGAGCAAAAAACTGTTTAAAAGTGAAAATCTTAAATTATATCATATTTCCAAACTATTGTCTGCTCACCTTTAAAACCTCAATTTAGAGAAAAAAGAAACGGTTGGAAATTAAAGTTGGTTCGTTTGTACGGAAATTCCAGATATATTTTATTTACAATATATATGTATTTCCCACAACTTCATAATTTAGTTGAAAACCATATGATCCACGATCCATGTGGTTTGTTGAATCGTATCCCCGTCTGTATGAAGGATGGTAAATGCAGCAAAAGCTTTTCTAAGGACTTTTACAATACAACTCTAGCCAATGTTAGATGCGTCGTGTTAATGGTATAACAGACGACTTTCGTGGCCACTCTGTTGACAACCGTTATGCTGTTCCTTAAAATCCATATCTTTTAGCGAAATTTTATTGCTACTTAAATGTGGAAGTTCTTGGCACAGTTAAGAGCCTAAAATATGTGCACAAATATGTTAATAAGGGATACGACTGTGCCTCATTACAGTTTGTAAGAGTTTGAGGTGGAGTTGAGGGCAAAGTTTATATAGATGAAATCAATAGCTTTTTGTCCGGTCACTATGTTGGATCTACGGAAGATAGTTGGCACATAAATGAGTATCCAATGCATTACCAGTCACGTAATAAATATTATAGTTCGACTTGAATGTCACTTGCCTCATCGGCCAAATGCAGTCTTTAGGGAAGGAAATGTTCAGCAAGCTCTTAAAAGTCACAGAAGAACAAAATTGACTGCATTCTATGAAATCAATCGAATTAGTTCGTCCGTGTTTCTATATACAGAGACGCCGATGCATTATATTTAGGTAGATAAAGAAAAGAAATCGAAAAACCTCGAAGAGGAAGTAGTAGAGATTTTGCTCGATTATTTTATGTTTTATGTTGAGTTGTTCCATTTGAGACTATTTTAGCTTCATCTTCGAGGTCCCATCAGGATTTGGGTATTGTTGGGAACATTATTTACTGCACATTTTCAGCACATGCACGAAGTATCGCATGAATTGATGGAGAGTGGCGTGAATATTTATTAGAAGTAAAAGAGTGTGAGTCCTCTCAGCAGTTAAGAGAGTTAGTTGCCATATCCTATTTGTGGTATGAACTTTCCTACAAATGCTTCAGATTTCTGGAATGAATTCAAAATTTTCATGTGTGAAGAATTTTTAAGAAACTCTTCAGAAAATGATTCATAGAACCGTGCTTTATTAGCTATTGAGGAAATTTTGTTCAGTAAACGATTCCTCCTGTACTTCAACTAAACTTTTCGGAGGTAAGACTTTTTTACTCTGTGGAGATTTTTGACGAATATTGCCAGCTATATCTCACGGTACATGTGTACCACTTATTGAGAATTGCCTTAGTTCATGGTCCGAATTTTCAAAATCCACAAAATAACTTTTACCCAAAATATGAGAGCTTCACCTCATGAGATTGAATTCGTTGAATTTCTTAAATCTCTTTGTAATGGAACTTTACCCACATTTCCAGATTACAGCCAAGATGTTATTGAAATTCCTTCCCATTTAGTTAGCTGCAACTTCGTGATTCCAGATACTTATGGCAATGTATCTGAAACCATAAAGTCTAACGATATTCTCAATTCGGTTATATTAGCACCCAAATATGAAGCCTGTACTTTCATTGATGGAGAAATCTTTAACAGCCTGGCCGGAGAGAAACGAATATATTTGAGCTCCGATAAAATCTTGAGTGATGATTATAGAGAGCAAAATAATTTTCCAGTAGAATTTTTAAACTCAGTTGATGTAAGTTGGCTCCCGATCCCACAAATTTATTTTAAAAACCAAATTGCATACTTTTACTTATTCGTAATTTGTGTACAGGACATGACTTGCTTGGTCAATGGTACACCTATTCGCTTAGTTCAAATACAAAAGAAAATTTTTTGGATTGTGAGATTTTAGCAGGAGTTTTCCGAAACACACGTATTTCGACACGTGTGACGTATTTTTGCCTTTTTCTTTTCAAGAAACTCAACTTCCCGTCATTCTGGCTTTTGCGATGACAATAAATAAATCCCAGGGGCAAACGTTTCAGAAATCAGGAATCTTACTCAAACAACCTGTATTTTCTCACCGTTAATTGTATGTTGTAGCCAGTAGAGTTAGATCGTTTAACCGATTGCGTGTTTATATGTATTTCTGAAACACAAAGCCAAGGTCATTTGGCAGAAGATGAAAGAATTTTTACAAAAAGTATTTTGTATGAGAAAATTTTAAGATCTTTTGACATCCGCAAACGCACCCGCAAGGTTTTCGATAATTATAGATAGGGCCTCATTCAATATAGATGTACTTTGACGTGCAAAATTAGCTGAAATGATTGCTACTACAGTCTGAACTAAATAACCTTTTTACTTACAATGCTACTGTATATATAGCTCCATGCGCGAGCTATTAGGGGGCGCCCCTAGTGTTTATAATTAGGGCGACAATTAGTCTAGAAAGAAGAGGATTGGGCTTGTTAATTAAACAGTTTTAATCTGTTGTTATGAACACGACGTTTCTTGTTGCCTATTTGTATCGCCGTGTTAACTGGGCTATTGATTTTGATCACTTTGAACGGTCCCGACCAAATTTGTGCTAATTTATTTTTTCTCGCGGCATTCTTTAATACAACTTTGTCCGCAACGTATATCCGTATGGGATTGGTATTCCGATCATAATATTCTTTAGAGTGCACTTTACTTTTCTCTAAGTTTTGCTTTGCAATTTGGTATGTTTTTTGTAATTTATTCCGCAATTTCTGGTAATAATTTTCGTGGTCATATACTGCTTGCGGTTCTTTTTTTAAATTGTTTGGCAATGGGGCTGAGAATCCGAAAAGGCAATCGATTGGTGTTAACTTGGTCATAGAGTCTATACTGTTGTTGCGTACAAACATTGCTGTCCTCAGATGTTCGTCCCAATCGTTTTGACTCTCGTCAACCAAACTCCTTAGATAGTCCACTGGGGGCCGGTGTGATCTTTCTCAAGCTCCATTGGATTGTGGGTGATACGCGGTGGTTTCTACTTTCCGTATTTTAAATAGTTTGCACAATTGTTTGAACATGTCGGACGTGAAGTTTGTTCCCTGATCTGTTATTAGTTTTTTAGGGATTCGATATCCACAATGGCTTGAGCTACTGTTGTTGATTCGATATTTGTTAGGGGGACTACATTCATGAACCTGATTAAATCGTCCTCGAAGCTAAGAATATATTTATTACCCTCTTCCGTTTCTGGCAGAGGACCAACGATGTCCATGTATACCTTGTCAAACGGTGACTGGCTGTGTCTGTTATTATCATTGGCTCCTTGTGCTCTCTGGATCTTTTGTTCATTTGGCATTTCCTTCATTGTTTTATTTAGTTTGCTTTGTCTTTTTTCATACCTTTCCAGAAGAATTCCCGCCTTAATCGTCGGTATGTTTTAAATACTCCTTGGTGTCCTCCTAATGGTGCATCGTGACAATCTGCTAAAATCGTTTTGATGTCCTGAGGGTTTATTAATACTCTTATATTGTCATTCATTATCCTTTCCGTATCATCATTTTGTTCAGTTTCTTACCTTGGTTCATTGGTACTCTCCTCTGGTGCATTGGGTTCCTTTTGATCTGTTGCGGCTTCGTTTGCTTCTAGTTGCTTTGCTTGCCTACGTGTTATAGCCAATACTTCGTATGGCATCCTGTTTAGGGCATCTGCGTTGTTATTTTTTCTACCTTATTTGTATTCGATATTGGAGGTATAATCTGACAAGTTATGCCTCAGTCTTAATTTTCGACTAGTGGGATCCTTTATCCTTATGGTGCCTTTTAGCGGTTTATGGTCGGTATATACTGTAAATGGTCTTCGATATAAAAAGCTTCTATAATTATTTACTGCCCTATAGTATGGGCCATAAATTCTCTTTCAATGGTGGAGTAGTTTCTTTCAGTCGGTTTCAAGGTACTGGCGTATGTATTTGGCTTTTCGTCCTTCTCTGGTCCCTGTGCGAGTACCGTTCCTTATGCTTCTCCGCTAGCGTCTGTGTATAATTTAAAGCGTTCATCGAAATTGGGATATCTTAGTACCGGAGGTGTTGTTAGTTTCTCCTTTAGTGTATTAAACGCTTCTATACATCTTTCGTCCCATTCAAATTATACGTCCTTTTTTAACAAATTATTAATTGGTGCCGCTATTTATGAAAATCCTTCTATGAATTTCCGGTAGTAATTGGCTAAACCCAGAAATGATTGCACCTGTCTTACAGTTTTGGGGGCTGGGAAGTTTTTTACGGATTCTAGTAAAGCGGAGTCTGCAGCTACGCCATCTGTACTGCATTTATGACCAAAGTAGACTATTTCTTTCATTGGGAAATTGCATTTTTCATGGTTCAATTTTAGCCTATGCTCTCTCAGTCTCTGTAGTATATCCTATAGTTCGCTTTGATAATCACTTAGGTTTTTTCTATAAGTGACTATATCGTCGAGCTATACAAAGCAATGCAGTCCTTGGAGTCCCGTTAATACGTAGTTCTTGAGTCGTTGGAATGTTGCAGCGGCGCCTTTTATTTCAAAAGGCATTCTCTTGAAGGCATAGTGCCAATATGGCGTGATGAATGCGGTTTTGTCTCCATCTTCTGCTTCCATCGCTATCTGGTGGTAGCCGCTGGCGAAGTCTAGTACAGAGAAATAACGTGAATTTCCTAACTGGTCTAGTATATCTTCTATCCTTGGCAGTGGGTATGCATCTCCCTCTGTTACTTCATTGAGTTTTCTGTAGTCGACTACTATTCGCCATCGCTTCTGGCCATCAGGTCCTGGTTTCTTTGGGACTACTATCAATGGTGCATTCCATTGGCTCCAACTGGGTTCTACTATGTCTTCACTCAAGAGTCTGTCTATTTCTTCAGTAACTTTTTGCTTTTGGGTTTCAAGGATCCTATTTATTTTGCATTTTATGGGTACCTGGTCCTCTTTTGTTCTTATCTCATGTTGAACGCTGGTTGTGTGTCCCAATTTTTCTCCTGGTAAGCGAAAAATATCTTGAAATTCATTTATAACCTCATCTATTGATTGTTGTTCCTCCGTATTCCAATTTGAATCTATGTTTATTATCTTCATGATTTCCTTTAGTTCTAACTCCTTTATTTACTGTGTCAACTTCTCTATCCTCTTTGGCTATCCCATAATTCATTTGTATTTGTTCTATGCTCTTGTCAATCTTTGAATCTGTTTCATGATTCCTTTCAATTTTTATTCTTAAATCATCTATTTATTATTACTTCATGGTTATTTACGTTTAATATACTAAAGTTTATTCTCCCGTTTATTGGTACCACTAACGCGTTGCTGATGTATGTTCCCGAAGTTATTTCTTCTTCTTTGATTATTTGTTCCCTTGGACATGTGAGGACATTTCCGCAAATTTTACTGTTCTTGGCGGCATCAGGATTGTTTTTCGTTCTGATAATGTGACATATTGCTTATTGTAGGGTTGAGAGGGGTCCTCTTTTTCACTATTGGACATTCCTATTTCTGGGGTTATCCATCATGTTTGACTTGTGAGTCAGAGGTTCCAAATTGATCACCATATTTGCGAGTATGGTGTTTGCAAGTTGGTCCATTTTTGTCGGACTGGATAGTAAGAATTTCTTCTTCCTCTTGTTATCCGGGATTAAAGAGAAGCGTCAGATCCTGTAGTACATCTTCATTGTCTGTTAACGTTAGCGAGACTGCTTTGTGTCCTGGGTGACATTCGAATTTCAGAGGTAATTTACACTTCGGAGCATGCGAGCTTCGATTATTTGTGTGTCCTTCGCGGATGTCACTTTGAGTTTCTTTCTTGTCTCTCGCGTCAGTTTCGACAATTTTTTCAAGTAATGGATCCTCCTCATACGGGATTGTGTTTATTTCCTTTTCATCAATGTTAGGAAATACCAATTTCCTCGTTGGTCCTTCCACATTGCAATATTTATTTACAAAATCATTACCAATTATGGCAGTTATATTTGTGGTATTTATTGTCTCTACTATATGAAATTTGCAGGGATAAATGCGGGGTGTTTGTAGTTCCCCTGTTATCGTTCCATTGGATATTACTTCTCCCGAAATAGTATTGAGCGTTATTTTCTCATCTCTGTTTATTTCTTTTATACTCTTAGATTTTGTCTCACTTTCTTTTATTAAACTTTTTTCTGAGCCTGTATCTATTATGAATTTTGGTTTTTGTGTCTCATCAATATTTAACGGGAGTGTTACTATTGGAATAGCTCGCATTTTGTCGCACTTATCACTACTGGCATTTACTGACGACTCGTGCACCCATCGGTCGTCTCTGTGGGGTTTTCCGCAGTACTCATCCTTTCTTCAGTTTGTAGTCCGTACCATCTCTCTCGTAGGAAACATCTGTCTTCCGTGTGAGTATCGTCCAGGCAGAAGTTGCACTTACTAGTTTCTCCGCTTCTAGTTGTTTGATCTCCGCTGCTGTTGTTGGTATTGAGTTTGTTTGTTCCTTTGGTTTGTTTGCCATCTATTTCGTGGGTTATTATATTGGTTAGCTTGTTGGTAGTTATTATGATATACATTTGGTGCTGGGTTCGTGAATGGAGTTTGATTATTTGAGGTATTAGGTACGATTCCCCCTTGCTGCATACATTGCTCTGTCTGTTCTAGTCTCAATATCTTATTTTTGATTCCTTCCAATGTGTTATCGGCACCTTGAAGTAAGTAAAATTTATAGTTTGAGTTAATAATGCCCATTTTGAAACAGTGAAGTCAAACTTCCTCCATTTCGGTCTTCAATCCATCTCCCCCATTTGTATATTGCACATCTGCTGCGTTCTTGCAGCTGTTAATCAACTCGTTTACCCTGTTGAAGTATCCCAATAACGTTTCTATAGGTACATACAATTGTTGTACATTTCTTAATTGGGTATTTAATGTTAGCTAGGAAGTAGTTTGTGTTAAATTCGATCATAGGGTAGTGAATATGTCTTCCAGAGTGTCATTTTGTCCTGCTTGTACGACTTCTAAGGCTCGACCTCTTAATCTTGTTGGCAAAGGCCTTACAAATGTGGCCTTGTCTTGTGCTTCTGAGAGTGTTTCGTAACCCAGACGCGCACAATTAATAAATTCGTTGGTCTCACTCTGTTTTCGAGGGTTGCGTTCCCCAGTTGGAATAGGGACATTGTTATACAGAACGTTATTTACTAGTGCTATATTTGCAATCTTTTTGGTTTTAACCTCGTATGTATCCTGATAATTTGAGGCATTCCCGTTTGTTAATGTGTTTTTTAGGACTCTTGGTGTTGGCGTTGGTTTGATCTTGTCACCTTTGTTAATTAATATACCAGGATCAGAGTATGTTCTTATATATTGTCTCCCGTTCCTGAGTTCTACTATATCTTGCCCTAGTTCTTCTGTTGAATTTGTGTTGTTCCCTTTTTGCATAGAAATTTCTTTGCTGCTTGATTCTTCAAAAACTTCGTCGTCTAAATGTTATTGTTGGTTGTTTAATGGATCAGCGACAATTTCTTCATTATCTGCTTCAAAAATTGGTTCTGGATTATCCAGTGTAAATGAGTTCATTCGTATCAGTTTTTATTTTATTTTACAGTTATTGATTTTTGATTGGTTCTGAATTTTATTTCCTTTTGTGGTTTTAATTTTTAAAAGAGTTTTGTTTTCAGGTTTCATAGGGTTTGATCGAACAGTTATTGATTTTTGATTGGTTCTGAATTTTATTTCCTTTTGTGATGTTAATTTTTAAAAGAGGTTTGTTTTTAGGTTTCAATATGTTTGTTTTTAGGTTTCAGTGAGTTCGGTCGATCGATTATTAATTTTTGATTGGTTTTTGATTTTGATTTTTGGTGAAACAATTTTGGTTTTTTATGTTACAAAGTGTTTAGGTTTTAGGTTTCAATGAGTTCGATCGATCGATTATTGATTTTGATTTTGATTTTTGGTGAAACAATTTTCAGGTTTGATTTCCGATTACAATTTGTTTGATCGACTGACTATTGATTTTGAACTTTTGAGTGAGTATAAATTTTGTTTTTGTTTTAGGTAATGACAAGAGTAATATACCCCATCTTCACATGTAAAATTTCCAAACACATTATCAAGATGTGTTCCTCCTCGTGTTGTAACACAAGATTGCAGTCATTACGTGTGTCTTATATTCTGCATAAATGTATTAATATTATTAACACTAAGAAAATTTTCATTGAAATCTCCGAAAACTAATGTGGGACAAACATTGTCATGAACTGTGTATTTGCTTATAAACTCCCTCAGGGTTTTATCGGAGCGCCTAAGAAGATCTATATAATGCGAATAATCTCGTATTGTTATATTCAAGAGAAACTACTTCAACGTGGCCCGAAATGCTGCTTGACTTCTGGAAGTAGCTTCTTGGAGATGAGATTACTATGCCCTGTTTTACCTATGCTGAAGCTCCAAAACCAGGATTTGAAGAAGCTTGATTTGGCCCGTTCGTTCTTATTACTTCTATAAAACCAGCTAATGAGACAGAGTCCGCTATGCAGCTCCATGTTTCTGATGCAAAATAAATATCTGAAGATAACACTTGCGGATCGCTGTCCGGTAAGTGTTTTTTCAAAGACTGGACGTTATGGAACAAAATTTAAGTGCAGTCGCGGGATTCTCTCAGGAATCGGTATATTGGAACCATTAGATTTTGTCGCAATTTTGCCATTTCTTTCACTATAGGATCTTGATTATTAGGTGAACGAGGTGGTTTAAATGAATCTGTCACTATAAACAGGCCTTGCGCTGTGGTTGCACGAGAACAAGCTACGTACATCATTGACCTTTGAATTGTTGGTTTTAAATGCACAACTACTCGCTCTAACGTTATCCCTTGACTTTTATGAATCGTTATCGCTTCTGCTGGTACAATTAGATACTGACTTCTGCGAACCTGTAAATTTGGTTCTTTATACCTTTTTATTGTGTATGTACCTGGATCTAGTGGAGTCCAATTCTGATCTTACCTACTTTTGTAACGGTTGAGTGTACTTGAAGTCTTAATTCTTTTTGTTTTTCCTATTATTTTATCATCAAAACACAAGTAAATACGCAACGGCCGTTTTTCACCTGATCTCATATTGATGGCGAATTTAATTGCTGTTAGTTTGCCAGTAGAATCGTTAGTTAGGCCATCAGCTGTATCTTTGTTGACTGTAACCATGTATTTTGCACCTATCTTCAATAATAAATTATTAGGAAGTCCATAGGTTTGCTGAGTTGATAGTTTAGAAACAGTTTCTAAGGCTTTTTGTTTCATTGTGGCATTCGGCTCACCACAAACAGTGTCTATTGCCTTCGAAATTGCTCCATCGGTAGTCATAGCCGACAGAACTCGGTTATTATGATCGTTTACCTCTCTATTACTAACATATAAATTGACAGCTGCTCGTGCATCTTCAGGTAATGTAGACCTAGTGAAACAACGACGGTAAAATACTTCCAGCTTGTGAAACTGGTAGTCCTATAGCGCTGTGCACTGTTTGACCACTAATACCAAACGCAGCTTTGCGAGTAAATGCTGTAAGAGGAATTTTTAATACATCTGGATTCGTGCCAGTTTCTCTATTGAATTGAAGTGTTAAAGACTGGTACAATGCTTTTATTAAAACACTTTTGCCAACTCCAGCCCCACCACTAATGAATAAATGAATAGGCGAATATGACTTTGACATTTTTTCGAGGACGTGTAACAATATGCCTCTTTGATCAACATTAAGTGTTCTACATAAAACTCACATCTCATTTTCAGCTATTTGCAGAGGTTTGGCTATAAAGGTTGAACGATCACCACATAATTGTGGTCCAGGATGGCCACATGGTATAACATCTTCGGCAACATCTCCAATTAGGGTTTAAAATTCAAACTTCGCGAATGGTTCTACACTGATTGCTCTCTCATTAACTTCCTCGCCCTCTTTGATGAGCTCTGCATTTCTTATAGCCAACAACAAATTTTCTAGTTGCTCTGGTCCTCCAAATTTATTATTATTATTATTATTATTTAACTTTTGGTCAGGGCCTTTGCAGAAAACCCTTGGGCACTGCGACCTGAAGATCTTTTGTACCATCCTCTATGTTATTTATTGCGTTACGTCAGGGGCTATTTCCAACCCTTTGAAGTACGCGATTCATGATCTAGGATCACGGTTCTTAAGATCCTCGTAACTTGGTGCTTCTTTGCGGAGTGATCTTGATCTTTCTTTTGATAGCATTTCACATTCTATCAGAAGATGATGTACAGATTCTTTGCCCTTGTTGCAGAATCTGCAGGAATCATTGTCCACCTTGCCCATCTTTTTAAGATGATCGTTGACATGATGGTGACCTGTGGTGATTCCTACCAACTGTCTAAGGTCATCTCTGCTGAAACGAAGAAGTTTGTTCTCCTCATAGTACTGCCAGTCAAGCAGGTGCTTGGCCTGCGTGGCCTGTTGAGCGTTATGACAGCATGTGGATTTCAGCTTTTTTTTTTTAAGCAACGTACCAGGGTGCACAGCTCAGGGTCACTGAGTTTTCACCATTGTATCCCTATCCCTCCGGCTTTTACTCACAGGTGTACGCCATCCCCAGTGCCTTGCAGAACGCAAGCAGGTTGTTCACGTTCACCTCTTTGAATAGCTCTGAATCGAGGATCTCTCTGCCCAACCATTCTTGACGACAGTTCATCAAGATCGGACATTTGCAGAGGAAGTGTCTAGGTGTTTCTTCCTCCTCACCACACCATCTGCACAGGTTGTCATGGCCCTTTGTCTTATGGGTATAACAGCGTAGGCCACAGTGCCCTGTTAAAATTCCCAGGACATCGCGTGCTCTGCGTCTATAAAGTTTGGTGATTGCTTTCGCCCAGCCGGTAAAATGGTTTCCCAGCAGCTCTTTCGACCACCTGTATCCAGAGAATTTCTCCCAAGTCTCCCACCTTTCTCTGTCGATGGTTTGTGAAATGATGTTGCAATCTTCCTGGTATGGGACTCCCACCTCCATTTCCGGTTGTTCATCCAACTCGGCTCCCCTTTTCGCGAGTTTGTCCGCTCTTTCATTACCTATGTAGCCTGAGTGACCGGGTATCCAGGTAATGATGGCTTTGTTCTTTCGGGCTAGTTCATTAAGAGTTTCTTTTGCCTCCTTAACTAGCCTGGTGCCGGGGTTTTCCAACGCCTTTATGCAGGCCTGACTTTCGGTACAGATGCGTATGCATCATCCCCCAACATCCCCTCGTACCAGTACTCCAGCACATTTTACCACCGCAGCAATCTCTGCTTGGAAAACAGTGTTGTATTTCCTCAGACTAAACGAGCCACCGTCCACTCGCCTGGGTCCAGCTTTTCCAAATCCAGTGCTCAGGTCATTTTTGGAGCCCTCTGTAAACCAGATGTCTCCATGCCCGAGGCCTTGTTTGCTCACCCAGTCCTCCCTGTTCGGTATTAGCGTTTTATAGCGCTGCCCAAATACCTGGATCCTGTTTATTCTATCCTGTGGTGCGTCAAAAACCGCCCCCATCAGCATAGTTTTCCGGATGGACGCATGTCCGATTCTATTTCCCACACATTCGTTGCCGCATATCAGTCTGTAAGCAGACCTGGCCGCCGCTAGCCTAACGTCTAGGTCAATGCTATTGACGTCCAGTATCATCCTGATGGCAGCTGTGGGTGTGCTTCTTTTCAGCCCGAAGATTCCCCTCAAGGTGACTGCGTGTATATGGTCCAGACCGCGCCTCGAGGTGGCCTTCTCGGTTGCTTTCCACCATACTAGGGCAGCATAAGTAAGTTAAGGTTTCAGTATTGCTTCATAAATCCAAAGAGCTTTAAGAGGTTCAAGCCCCCAACCTGTCCCAATCGCCGACCTACACTGCATAAAGATGTTGAGGACCTTCTTACATTGCGTTTCCACATGCTGTCCCCATGTTAGCTTCTTATCTAGATAAACACCTAGATATTTGACACCCTCAGTATATGGTATGATTTTCCCATGCATTGAGACTTCCCTCGCAATCTTGCTCTTGTACTTCCTGGTGAAAGCAATAATCTCAGTTTTGCCGGGGTTGACACCCAAAGATCTTGCTTTGCACCAGCTACTCACCCTTGCCAGGGCATTCTGCATGAGGTCTGGTAGAACCTCCTCATACTTACCCTTGATAAGTATGGCAAAATCGCCCGCATAGGCGATAGTGAAGATTTTCTCCTTGTTCAGGGTAGTTAATAGCCCATTTGCAACAAGGTTCCACAGTAGGGGTGAGAGGATCCCGCCCTGCGGACAACCTTCACTAACTTTTCCCTTAAAGGTCTTACCGTTCCATTCGCTATAGATGTCTCTGTCACTCAGTACCCCCGTTATCCATCTACTGATGGTATTCGGTACTCCCCGATCCGACAGAGCATCGTCAATGGCTCTCCTAGTGGTGCTGTTGAACGCACCTTCTATGTCAACAAAGGCAGCTAGGACGGTGTCCCTTTTATCTATAGCTTCCTCAATAAAGCTCACCACTTGGTGTAGAGCTGTCTCTGTGGATTTCCCCACAGTGTACGCGTGCTGCCCATGGTGTAGTGGGTTCATTGTCAGTATATTGTGCCTGATATAATAGTCCACTACTCTCTCTAAGGTCTTCAGAAAGAAAGATGTCAGACTGATAGGTCTGAAATCCTTTACCGTGGGGTAACTTCTTCTCCCAGGTTTCGGTATGAATGAAACCCGTGTTCTTTCCCAACTACTTGGAACATGCCCTATGGCGATGGATCCTCGGAAAATGCCCGTTATCGTCCCAAGAAGGTATTCCCTTCCCTCCTGTAGCATCTTGGGAAAGACGCCATCAGGACCTGGTGCTTTAAACGGTTCAAACGAGTCGATCGCCCATCTTACTATTTCCGGGGTGACGACTTGAGTCGCTATTTCCCAGTCAACTCTTCTTCCCTTCCTTTTCCTTCCCTGTATAGACTCCACGTTCTCCCTTTCCTTGGCAAAGTCCGGGAAACTAGCCTTCAGAAGAAGTTCCAACGTCTTTTCCTCTGTTTCCGTAAAGGTTCCAGATCTGTCCTTCAAACATTGTAATCTGGTGCCGTTTTCTCTGATCAGGATTCTGGCTAGCCTCGCCACATCTGTCAAGCTCTCACCGCTTGAACAAAATTCCTGCTATTTGTCTACTTTCGCCTTCGGAATAGCCCCTTTGAAGTTTCTCATTGCATCCTTGTACACCTTCAAGCTTTCTGGGTTATTTCTCTTCTTAGCCCGATTGCAAGCACTCCGAACTTTCACCCTGAGCCCCTCCAGTGTCCTATTCCACCAGGGTGCATTGTTGGGTTTGGTTCCGAGTTTGTGGACAGTTATCTTCGTAGGCTCTGATCATGGCTATTTGTAGCTGCTCAAGAGTCCAGTCTAGGCCATGTTCAGAGCAATACTTTCCCTTGAAGCGGATCAAGCATTCCGCAAGATCACTCCTATACGCTCCCCAATTCGTGTCCTTGGGTATCCTCCTAGGTTCCATCCTCGGTTCCTTGAATTCTATCCCGAAGATGATAATCCTGTGATCAGACATGAATGGTTTGCTGTCCACTCTCCACCCTCTTATGTTATCTCTCATGCCCATAGTGACTAGGGTAAGATCTAGAACCTCCCTTCTACTAGCTGTAATGAAGGTGGGTTCGTCCCCCCTGTTCGCTATGTCCATACGTGTACTTGTGATGCACTCCACCAACGCAGCGCCCCTCTCATTTATATCGGTACTGCCCCATGCCTCATGATGTGCATTGGCGTCACAGCCCAATATCAGGTCCATGTTGCTGCGTTTGCTGTATTCAATCACTCTCTTCACCTCCCCTGCGTTTGGGGAGATAGGCTGATGAGATAATCACAGCTCTCATACGCCCTTCATTGTGCTCAACTTCCATCTTAATGGTTGTACAGTCTCTAGAGCTTAGTTCCTGCAACAACAGTCCACTAATCCTCCCTCACCTCACTCGATCCTACGAATAGTTGCCCGCTCACACCTAATCCCCTAATACGACCCTTGTGTAACCAAGGTTCTTGAATTAGTGCTACGTGTGTATGCATCCTTGCCAGTCGCCTTGCTAGAACGGCAGAGGTGCTTTGCAATGATGCAAGTTAATCTAGGAGAAAAGCATCAGCGAGGGAGCCATTTTTAGTGCTCACCCGCGTTCTGCGTGTTCCCGCCAGCCTTCACCTCAACCTTGGCGGTACCCCGATCAAGCAGCTTAAGAACTGTTTGACCGACACCCACTTTCAGCTTTCAGTTTAGGCTCTTGAGTGTAGCGACCGATGGTTCATCTAGGCCAAGAATTAGACACCCTTCATTCAAAACCATTCAGGTGTTCATTCAAAACCGCCCATTTGGTCGTATCCACCCCCTTGTTCTGCATGCGGACCAACTTCAAGAAGTCCGCAGCTTTCTCTACTCCCGTCGGAAGATGCACCACCACCTTCCTGGTCCTCATCTCCTCCGGTGCTACCACCCGAACTGCTTGGTCACCCTGCCCAAGCTTTAGGTTCCTCGCCTTACCTTCCAGCCATTCCCCGGACTCTTTATCCTCACAGATAAAGACAACGGTGCCTTTTCTGGGGAAATATTCCAGAAATCGGGGGACAAAAGCCCCCTCCTCGATCGCAATGTCCTCGTCCACGACGGCCTTTTTGATCGCCTTGAAAACCGCGTTCGGCATTTCCCCTCCCAAGTATTCCCCACAAGTGAGGAATACCCTCGGCGTGTTGGAAGCCACCGCCGCGTAACTCGCATCCAATTTCGGTCTTTTCAGCAGTTTAGTGTCCTGCTTAATGACCGCGTGCTCTGGGCTTGCGGAAGCATTCCTCTTCCCGGCCTGACTTCCTTGAGCAGAGGTTGAGAGGGTGATGTCGGTTTTAGCCCGTCTCTCGGCCCTCCGCCTCTGCTTTCTGGCTTCGCCAAACTTGGGAAGCGGTCTACCTTCCTCAAGCGCTTTTTCCTTAAGGAGTTTCCTCCTTTGTGCCCCGCTCATGCCCCGGTGCGAGCCCGGTGCATTGTTGGTTTGCATGGGTTCTAGCCCACGATTGCTGGCGTTAGAGGTTCAAGGGATCGGTTCAGAGCCCGACATTCCTGGTGCCTCTGTTGCTTGTGCCGAAGAGGTCCCCTGGGTCGGTTCAGAGCCCGAAATTCCTAGTACCTCCGTTGTTTGCGTGTGTTTTGTTTTGCTTAATGCCTCATTCATGTTTGGTTCCACGAGTTGTGCGGATAAAAAGATCCACTCGCCATTGGGCGCGACTAGCGAGTAAGGCTTGGCTACGACGGGATTTAGCCTGGTGTCCTGAAGGGAACCGTTAATGACACAGCACCTTCTGTGCCACGCATCTTTCAGCACGGTATCTCACACCTTAGATTGGGCGGACCACTTCTTAGATCCATGAGATTTGGCTGCTCTCGTGTAAGGGAGAGCTCGTTTATAGAGATCCCTACACTCGCGAGACAGCCCCCATGGGTAAGCTTCCACACCAACGACAAGGTCATGTAGTCCCAAGTGGAAGTGGATTTCAGCTTGTATTCCCATGTTTCTCTTTTCACTTTGATATGCTTTTTTGAGCCCTTTTTAGCCAACATATTGGCTTTTTCATTGCCTGGTATGTCTAGGTACCCTGGGATCCAGAAGAGGCAAAGCTTGTTATCTCTTCCAAGTTGTTCCAGGCATTCGTGGTATTCCTTGACCAGTTTGGACTTCTTTGTCACGTTTGCTTTTATCACGGCTTTGCTGTCACTGGCTATGAATATCCTTGGCCCCTTGTATTTTCTCCCGAGAATACTTTGAGCGCAAACCATTATTGCCATTACTTCGGTTTGGAAGACGGTGCATCTGCGTGCCAGTGGCCTAGCGATCCTTGTGGAGGGTCCCCAGATCCCCAGGCCCGATCCGCCGTCCCTCGCCGAGCCATCTGTATACCAGGCTAGCGCACCCTTCTCCCTCTCAATGGGTAGAGGGGATTTAGGCCATTCGTTTTTATCCGGCACTTTTGTTGAGTAGTTACCTCCGAAGGTCACCTTGTAGAAGGTCAGATGTAGTAATTGGCTCAGGATACTGAGATGTCCTGACCTCCCTGTGTCATTACAACGTGTTTATGGGTTCTCAGGGCTTCAGTTAATGCCATTCGCCTTACATGCAGGTGTAGAGGCGTTAGATTCAGAATGACATCTAGAGCTGCCGTAGGCGTAGTCCGCATTGCTCCCGTGATCCCCATGCAGACTATCCTTTGGATTTTCGTGAGTACTTTTTGAGTTGTACTCTGTTCCGTTTTCTTCCGCCAAATAGAAGAGGCATAAGTGATTGCCGGTCTAACGATTGCGGTATATGACCAGTAAGTCATGTAGGTTTCAGTCCCCATGTCTTTCCTAGCAGTTGCCTACATATGTGAAAACTGATCAAGGCTTTGTCCCTTATGTGGCTAAGATGCCTATTCCAATTCAGCTTCTGATCCATGTAAACGCCCAAATATTTTACCTCATTGGAAATGTGCAAATGTTCATCCCCCATGGATATTGGTTTCCCACTTTCCATGTTTCTCTTTTTGGAGAATGGAACAGTAACAGTTTTTTGCGGGTTGACTCCCAAACCTTTGCTATTGCACCACCTGATGACCTGCCCGAGAGCTGTTTCCATTAGCTCCTTTAGGGTGCCTACCAGAGATTAGTATAACTATGGTGTCATAAGCTAGCCCATCCCCTTAGTTTGCGCAGGAGTTCATCCACCACAATAGACCATAAGGAGAGGGATAGTACCACTCCTTGGGGGCAGCCCCTTCCCGCTATTACAGTTCTAGATGCTCCTCCTACTTCCGCTGTTATTTCCCTGCACTTGAGCATGGATTTTATCCAGCCAATAGTAGTGGGATCTATATCTTTCTGTTTTGATGCCTCATCAATGGCCTCAAAAGAGGTGTCGGTGAAAGCCCCTTGAATATCCATAAACGCACAGAGTGCAATCTCTTTGTATTCCAGAGCCTTTTCTATTCTGCTCGTGAGGTCATTTAGGGCGTCAATTGTCGATATGCCTTTTCGGTAGGCATATTGGCTTTTGTGTAGAGGGTTCATTTTAAGGCTCCCCTCTCTTAGGTGGAGATCAAGTATCTTTTGCATGCTCTTGGGGAAGAATGATGAAAGACTAATGGGTCTGTAAGACTTTGGCTTCTCGCTGGGTTTCCCCGCCTTTGGAATAAAGACCACATTGGTCTTCATCCATGAGACTGGAATCCACCTCAGTGCATGGCTAGCCCTAAAAATCTCCACTACTTGGTGTCCTATATGATCTTAACATTTTTGGATCATTATAGGCATAATTCCATCCCCACCTGGGGCCTTGTATGGTTGGAAGCTTTTTATCGCCCACCTTACCTTGCCCCTTGTGAAGATTTGCTTGGAGAGCTTGATTGCTCTTGTGATACCTTCGTATCGCGGGTATTCCCCGTGGTTGTTTGGTAGGACTCCTCTGGAAAATACGCCGAAGCGCAGACGAGTTGTTTTTCACGCGCTCCTTCCTTCAAGTTCACCAGCATTGCTACTACATCCCTTTTAACGAATTGTGTTACAGGGATGAATCTCACATTGTTTCCTAGGATTATTACCGCTCTGGGCCTTTCCCCATTGGCACAGTGTGTGATCTTCCCCGTACTACTAGGTGTGCCTCTAATGCGTCCCTTGTAGTAGTTTGGCTCTTGCAGCAGTCCGATGTCGACTCTATCTTTCATCATTACCGCTCCAAGAACGCTCATAGCCGTCTTTTATCTGTGAAGATTGATTTGGGCAAATTTAATCCCCTTTATCATCTTCTTTCCTTTTCCGTTCTTCGTCGGATCCATCTGGGTGTGGGAGTTTCTGGGCCAATCTCAGGCCCTTGAATCGGCCTCTTCCCCAAATGGAATAATTTTTACCTTTCTTGAGGAATTGGCTGTGATACCTTCTGGGTTTCCACGTCAGTCTCCATAGCCTCTTCCCCACCGGAATTGTTTTCTGGTTTATCGACTGATTTTTCGATTGCAGGCGCTGCTTGATCCACCTTGACCACCAGAGGATTTTTCTTTAAGTCCAGCTTCATTTCGCCAAACTTGAAGCAGAAGTAGAGGTTGTTCTTTCTCACAGTAGCCTCCGAAGTGGGGTCTATCGAGAAGGTGAGTAAGACTGCCGTCTTTTCCTCCGTCCTTCTCAGAACCCTCCAGCTCTCAGTGTTGAGGTCATTTTGGGAACGTACGTATTCCAATATGTCCTCATTTGTTCCTTGATAGCTATCTTTGAAGTAGCCTGTTGCGATCACTGGGCGTGGCAGTTCCTTTTCTCCCAGTGTCGTCAGCCTCGCTCCTTTCCAGGGCTTTAGATCAACCCCCTTCGTTTTTTTTCGAAGGCAAGTCGATATACTATTCTTGTTGTAAATTATACGGATTAATCGAATTCTCAATAATCAAACTGGATTGCACGGATCAAAATTGATTTTTTATTTTTCTCAGGAAACTCCTATCGACAAGTGCAACGTCAAGTACAAAACTGAACTACTACTAATTACAGTTAGTTACTTCGTATTTAAATTTAAAAGTGTTGCCACTCTTATTTTACGTGAATAGTACGATAAGAGAAGGCGGGAATTTTAAATTTATCTCAACATTCCCTCCAAATTCTAGCCTTCTCTTTTCTTATTATAATGATATACAATATTAATGAATTATTGTTTACTTAATACTAGGCCTATTTTATCTCTAAGATATTGAAATTTGACACGAGGAAGAGCTTTTGTCAACATGTCAGCACATTGTTCGTTTGTAGATAGGTATTTTACATCTACTTCTTTTTCTTGAAACTTTTCTTTAATGAACTTATATCGTACATCAATGTGCTTACATCTTTTATGAAAATCTATATTTTTGATCATTGATATTGCGCTTTGATTATCCACATACAAACAAATATTATTCTGATTGTATATATCAATATCTGTGAGTAGTCTTTTTATCCATAAGGCTTCTTTTGTGGCAGCACATGCAGTCATGTATTCTGCTTCTGTAGTAGATAGAGCAATACTTTGCTGTCGTTGACTTCCCCATGTAATAGCTGCACCATATTTTATAAAGACATATCCAGTCGTAGACCGTCTTGTATCTTTATCAGTGGCATAATCCGAGTCAATATAACCTTCTACTATATTGTTTTCCATTGTAGAATAAAGTATCCCATATTCTTTGGTTTCTTTTAAATACCTCAGTATCCTTTTTATAGCAGTCCAGTGTGTATCATCATAGCAGTCCAGAAATCGACTTATTAGGCTTACTCCAAACATGATATCTGGTCTGCTCACAATTGCAAGGTGCATAAGAGAGCCTACTGCTTCTCTGTATGGTATTTTCTCTTCAGGCGCTGACGTAGACTTTTCAAATGTAATATGAGAATCTACTGGAGTACTCATTCCATTAGCATCATTCATGTTAAACTTTATAAGTAGCTTTTCAATGTACTTTTGCTGGTTAATAAATATTGTGTTATTTGTTCTTTCTATTTGTAAACCGACAAAATTTTTTGGCTCTATTGATTTTATTTCAAAGTTTTCTCTGAGATCATTTAATACTTTATTAACAACAGTTTCTTCTTTAGATATTATCAGCCCATCATCTACATAAAGTAAGAGGTACACTTTGGTTCTATCTGTATAACTTGTATAGACACATTGATCGGAGTGGCTATTTGTAAAACCAAATTTTTTTAGTACTGATTTAAATTTGTTATTCCAACAACGTGGAGCTTGCTTGAGGCCATATAGAGATTTTTTTAGTTTACATACATAGTTCGGTGGGGCATCTATTCCTTCAGGTGGGGTCATATATATATCTTCTGAGATGTCCCCATAGAGAAAGGCGGTTTTTACATCAAATTGAATCATATTTAGGTTATGTTGACATACTTCTGAAAGTAATATTCGAACAGAGTCATACCTTACTGTTGGAGAAAATGTGTCCTTATAGTCGATGCCGTAGTTTTGTGAATACCCTTTGGCACAAAGTCTTGATTTGTAGATCAGTCCTGATGGCTCGTCTTTCAAGCGGAAGACCCATTTACACCCAATTGTTTTAGTTCCTGGAGGTTGTCTAACTAATGTCCATGTCTCATTTTGCTCGTGTGCCTTTAATTCATCCTTTATTGACTGTTTCCATTCATCTATGTTTTGTGATGATACAGCTTCACCGTATGTCTTCGGTACGTCTTGGTCACCTTTGAATTTACTTTCACAGAGGTAAGCATTGTTTTGTTGTAACTTCTTTGATCTGGTTATAATTTGACTAGGTTGTCCTAAATAAATTTTTCTTTCGGGAACATACAGAGAATTTTTATCAAGAGAGTTTTCATCAGATTGAAAGGTTTCATCATCATCCATCATTGTAGTAGTGTCATTTGGTTGCATCATTTCATCAGTTCTATCCTTCGTTTGATTATTATCAAATGAACTTTCATTTGTCTTTTTACTAGTTATTGAAAACTCTTTATCACTTGTTGTGTTGGTGTTTTCGATTGTAGTTAGAGGCATCACTATGTGGTTTTGTTTGATTGAATTTTCCAAAAATATAACGTCTCTACTTATTATTACTTCGTGTGTTTTTGGGTTTATCAACTTGTAACCTTTTGTAGTATCGCAATAGCCAGTAAATGTCATTTTTCTTGCCTTGGGATCCAATTTCTGTAACTTTTCTTTCGGTACTATAACCATTGCTTGACATCCAAAAATTTTTAAGTGGCTCACATCTGGTTTCCTTCCAGTCCATTTTTCTTCAGGTGTACTATATGAGAGTGCACGTGTCGGACATCTATGAGTGATACAGGCAGCTGTAGCTACTGCTTCTGCCCAGTACTGTTTTTGTAAATCAGAATTGATTAGCATGCACCGTGCTCTTTCCATTAGTGTGCGATTCATTCGCTCGGCCATACCATTTTGTTGAGGAGTATATGTATTCGATGAATGATTCCCGATTTTTTTAGGTAATTTGAGAACTCGTTGCTCAAGTACTCTCTTCCATTATCAGTACGTAATTTTTTTATTTTTAAATTAAGCTGGTTTTCTACTAATGCTTTATATTCCTTGAATTTAGAGAAAGCATCTGATTTGTTATTTAAAAAATATACAAATACCTTCCTCGTATAATCGTCAGTGAATGTGAGAAAGTACCTAGCTCCTCCTATTGATTTTACTTCCAGTGGTCCACATATGTCAGAATGTATAAGTCCTAAGGGTTCTCCTGCTCGCGAACCTTCAGCTGGGAACGGCATTCTAGACTGTTTTCCCTTTTGACAGTATTCGCAAATTATTTTATCGTTGTTTTTAACTAATTTCACGCCATTGGTACTGTTTGGTAGTTTATTTAAATCATTAAAATTCAAATGTGCCATTCTTTGATGCCATAATAAGTGCTCTGTTTCATTTTGCTTACAATTGTATGCTTGAATCGTGTTGATATTCAGCCGGTACATATTGCAGATGAGACTTGCAGCTGCTATTTCAGAATTCCTGTGGTTGAATATTTTACAGCCATGATCGGTGAACTGTATGGTGCATCCATTCTTTATTATTTGGCTAACTGACAGTAGATTAGTTACTAATTCTGGTACATGTAGTACATTTTTTACTTGAATAGTTTGAATTTGACCATTTTTCGTCACAACTTTTAGATCTACCTTTCCACAACTCTTAACTGCTTTTTTCATTTTTCTTAGATCTGCAATTTTTACTTATGTGTCCGTAACGGTTGCAGTTAAAACATCTCGGCCCTTTTCGCTGACTTTGTTGAAGGTTATTTGACTTATTGAACTTGTTATTCTTGGTGTAAAGTGCGGTAGTGTCTGTATCAGTTGTTTTTATTTCTTGTATCAACTTTGTTTTTATCATATCGGCACTAATTTTTACCCCAGAACTTTCTATGCCCATAATCATCGGTTTGTATGTCTCCGGCAGCCCAGCAAGCATCAATGTTCCAAGCCACTCGTCATCCACTTTAAAGTTAATGTTTCTGAGCTTATGAGCTGATGACATTATCTTATTCACGTAAGCTTCCACACTTTCACTTGTTTCTAGTGTTGTATTTATTAAGTCTTTTAATAGTCCCACTTTTCTAGTTAATCCGCTGTCCTCAAATGCCATAGTGAGATTATCCCATACTTGTTTTGCACTTGCTGCATCTTGAATATGTACATACAAAACTGGATCTACTAATAATATCAACTTTGACTTAGCTTTCACATCGCTTTTCATTTTGTTAGCATCACTTGCATCTGGTTCCGTTAGTACACACGTGTATAAATCCTCATGTTGCAAGTATGCCTTAACAGCAAAACTCCAGCCCGTCCAGTTGTCTCTACCCGTGAGTTTCGGGATTGACATTATTGTATTGTTCATTTTTAATTTTATGATAATTGGTCTTCACGTGGTAAAAATTGGAAATTCGCGAAAAAATATATTTCACCAGAAAACGTTTTTTTTTTTTTTACACGTGTTATTTCGACTTTTTTCGGCAGATTAAGGGTGAACTGGGCCCATAACCTGTTGTAAATTATACGGATTAATCGAGTTCTCAATAATTAAACTGGATTGCACGGATCAAAATTGATTTTTTATTTTTCTCAGGAAACTCCTATCGACAAGTGCAACTTCAAGTACAAAACTGAACTACTACTAATTACAGTTAGTTACTTCGTATTTAAATTTAAGAGTGTTGCCACTCTTATTTTACGTGAATAGTACGATAAGAGAAGGCGGGAATTTTAAATTTATCTCAACAATTTTTGACTGCTATCATTTGCTGTTTCTTTAGAGCAGTAAAGAGGTAGTCCGGTCGAAAAGCTCGACGATTCTGTCTGGATATTTCAGATTTGATTACTTCAAAACGCCTCTAGTCAACTTTTAGATCTCTTTTAACGCCGCAATGAACTTTAATTAATGCTAACTCTTCTAAATGGTCACCTGCAACTAATGCATTGCAAGTACATTCGTGGCTACTTTCAGGTTCGTCACCTGCCCAAGATTCGTTTAGTTATATACCTTTTTTCCTAAAAAACTCACACTGCACCAAATTGAGCTTGAGTATTATGCTCTTGCTCAGCTTTCTGGTTTTAGGGTATTTTCGCTCGCTTTCGATGGTCAGATTGAGTTATTGGACATTTCATATATCTGTTCACGTACTTTACTGTTAAACAAATTTGTATTTCATAATATTTCTCAAATACACTATGAAAAACCATGTTTATTCTGCTGTCGCTAAATCAAATTACAGAACCATAATAGCGTGCATTCGTAAATGTTATGACATACTCATTTAGTAAAAAAATCGTAAGATATAATATCAATTTCCTTGGAAGTGTTTTCATGGTCTATATTCCAATTGCTTCCTAAATATTCATCAGAATTTTTCACCCTTCACGTTTTTTGAAGTGAAAACTTCTTAAGCACCCTTGTGATTCAAATCTCGATGAAAAGAGAAGGAATATACATATAATTAATTGAACAAACTAAAGTTAAAATTTCCAAATCGAATATAAGCAACCAGGCTAGCAGAATCACCAGCAACACGAAAATTAATGTACACGAGATTGTGCAACCAACGGTCATAAGCGGATACTCTTCAAAGTGAGCGTTGTGACGCGCGCATGCGTTTGCTTAGATGAGAAACAAACGAATGCGGGCGCCACTAATGCTCTCTTGGTGGAGTGACACCGATTGTTGACGTTGAACAATCTCGTGTACTGACGAAATTTTCGAGTTCCTGGTGATTCTGCCAGCCTGGTTGCAGAGTACGGAGTAACGAATACGGACGCAGATACATGCTCGGAATGATTCGTTATTTTTATTCGATAATTTTTGTGCAAACTATGGTAATTTTTGTGTAAAATATTTGATTGCGGAGTAAAGCAATGTTATTTCTCATAGTAAATGAATAGAAATGATAGGTTCTATAGATATTTAATTGAAAATCTTTATCTCCTCTTTGGGGAAGATCATCAACTGTGTGGCGCCAAAATGACGGAACCAAAAGATATCAGGAGTATGTACATCCAAAGAAAATAAAAAAATACTACGAAAACATGCACTTTTGAGCTAGAAGATCATTAAATTTAGGAAATATTTGAAAAACAAAATTCGCAAATTTTAACCCCAAATTCATTTTTATGGACATTTTTTATAGCACATTTTCGCTGAATTAATTTAGACGGATTTACGGCAAGAAAATTACACAAAATCAATAAATGGAGGTAAAAAGCATGATACACATGAATATAAAACGTGTTTAAAGTGTTTAATTTATTATAGTAACTACGTCTAGGCTTATTTATTTAGTATTATATAAAATACTATAACACAACATATAATACAACTTTTTAACATTTATTAATTCGAAAAATATAAACCGATTTGTAGGGATGGCATGGCATCGCTAAAATCGGCAATCATCATCCCGAACACTGGCACACCCAATTTGGAAATTATTAATATTGCATGAAAATAGTGCCACTGCACCGTTATTTGAGCAATCAAGTAAGTATATCTTGTGTTTTGTTATTTTTAAGTAATTTTGTGAATATTGAGTGTTGTGTTTTTTAAATGTTGCTTAGAATAAATATATTGTATCTTACTTGTATCTAAATATTCATATAGACTGATTAACTATCATCTAATAAATACAAATCTCTAAAGTAAAAAAGTTTTTGTTTTGGCGCCAACTGCATTGCAATTTTCATTTTTAAGAAATTTAATACTTTTAGGACAACAAATCTTCGTCTGGAATTGGAATTAAAAAAGGAATTTTGGTGTGTAATTTCTATAGTATTTTTTATATGTTTTGACAAATGTTAACAATTTTAGGCAAGAAAACAATTACATCAGAAGATATCAACCAAAGGAAATTTCGGTGAGTGGTATTTCAAATGTATTGTTCTATGTTTTGACAAATACTCATTATTTTAGGCAACAATTACATCAGAAAACATTAACCAAAGGAAAATTTGGTGAGTATAATTTAAAATATATTTTTCTCACACCCCGATCGAAAACTCCGCTTTACACCTCGTTATCGAGGTCCAAAGTAGTGGATTTTTCCATCGGGCAAAATGATTATTTTCAACGCGTGAATGTGGAAATAGTAAATTCACTCGCGAAGAGAGCAGAGAGCATTTCCATCCGTGTTTACCTCCCTCGCCTCCTCGGCTCGTGGGGCAATTTACACTGCATGGAAGTGCTCTCAGCTCTCTTCAGCGAGTGAATATACTATTTTCACACATTCACCCGTCGAAAACACTCACGTTGGCCGATGAAAAAACACACTACTGCGATCCTCGATAACGAGCCAAAAAGTGGAATTATCGACAGGTGTGTGTGTGAAAAATTTGTATGTTCACCTCAGGAGAACAAATACAACATTTCACTCGACTGTTCGCCTCCCTCGCCTACGGCTCGTGAGTCAATTTACACTCGATAGAAATGTTGTATTTTTCTCCCATGGTGAACAATATACTATTTTGCATAGTAATATATTGAAATATTTATACTTTAAATTTAATCAAAATATAGTACTAAGACTGCAATGTTTACTTATTTCGGGGAGAGTAAAATTTATCGGATGTTTTATTAATAATTATTTTATGACATATTTGGATTCATTACACATACATTATAGGATGCACACTATTCTGTGCATTTTGTAGTGAGGAAGTTTTTTGTGAAATAATTTGGTATCAAAATTTTGCTTTAATTCAAATTTCTTAGGTTCTTTGTTTAAAAATGTGTTTGATTCTAATGTATACTTCTAATACTAATGCTTGAAATTGAAAAAAAGCTTATTAACAAAAACTCCGTTTAACTGTACCCTCAAGCTGATTTTTTTAGCAGAAATAAATTTTTTCAACCTTTTGTTTTTCAGTTTCTTTTCAGATTAGCATCTCAACAAATTATGTCATCAAAACATTTACATCCATTTCTTCATCCTTTGCTGGTCGACATTGACATCTATTCAATGCAAAATGTTTTTGACAAAAATGAAGTGGCAGTCAAGTTTTTAGAGGAATTGAGGCTTATTCCTTCGAAAAAGTCAAGACCACCTCAATGCTGTTCTTTAGACATGCGAGTGGAGCTAAGAAAAAGTTACAAATTAGGATGGTTTTGGCGGTGCTCATCTAATGGGACAAAAAAAAGTGGTGCCAAAGCATGTAGGAAGATTATCAATCCAACAAAAGGAACCTTTTTTGACGGCGCTTTCATGCAACTGGAGATGTGTGAAATTGTCGGAATAATCGCATGCTTCATTTTTAAGCAAAATGTGTTACAAACACATAACTTCATTCAAGGCTGGAGACGACGTCGATATACAAATTCAAATAAAAAATTGATTAATTCAACTATTGTTGAATATTTAAAACATTTACGAGCGGTAGTCCAGGTATTGACATCTAACGAGGATATTAAATTAGGTGGTCAAAATAAGACCATTCAATTAGATGAAACCTTTCTGACCAAAAGAAAATATAATCGTGGAAGGATTACTGGCCAGATGAAAACAACGATACTAGGGATTCACAGCAAAGAAGATAAGGAAACTCTCTTCTTTCAAGTGGACTCCAAGAAAAAATCAAGCATTTGGCCATTAGTATCAAAATATACCGACATAGATACATCAGTGGTATGCACCGATAGTGAAAAACAATACAACAATATTGAAAAAATGTTCTCAGAACATACTGTCTATTTGCAGACGAATCATTCTATAGGACAGTATGTTGACCAATCAGATTCACGAAATACCATAAACCACCCGGAAAACCAAAATCGGTTGTTAAAAAATGCGATCAAGTGCGGCAAGTCTCCAGAATTGATTGATGAGTACATCTCTCATCACTTTTATAGACATTATTGTTTTGGAAAAAGAGTACCCAAAAGATGAGCCATCTCAATTAATGAGGTTTTTTGGAATTATAAGAAAAGTTTATCCACCATTTGTTGACGGCAAAAGGGAGGAAGCCTTAATACATCGTTTGGAAGAAAAACCTAGTGTGAGCTCGGAAGGCTTAGACGAAATTTTGCCACCTTCCAAAAAACGGAAAAAAGTTTTATAAAATTAAAAATTTTATTATAATTATTCCCGTTTCAGGTAAAGTCAAGGTTTCGAGTATTAAATTTTTCACCACCATTTTGCCGGTAATTCTTGTTTTTAACCACAATAGGAAACTTCTGAAAATGTCACGAATATATACTTTACTGGTTTATTCTTCTGCTTTTTCGTTTCAGTTCACCTTGTCATAACTTCACTGGATTTCTGGATTTGAGAGGAGGATGTGAAAATTTTAATTGTTGGCTAGGTAAAAAATGTTAAATCAAACTCTTTTCTACATAAAAGTTTCGGATTTGATTTATTTTGTTGGAATTATCTGGGATCATCATCACCATCATGAGAGTGTAGGCACACCATTAGAATACAGTTAGGTAATGGAAGTGGAAACCATGAAAACCAATGATGAAATTTAGGACACCAAAGAATTATCAGCAACATCTTTCACTAAACGTAAATCCTTTAGGTAATATTATAACGTATTAAAAATAATTATTTGAATTCAAATAAAACCCCTGTTTCAGATTTTCAGGATGTACTACGCTCCCTTTGTAAAGATGTTATATCTATTACTACTGAGGAGGGAGGAGCGTTAATTTAAGTCCATAAATAAAATACTAAGAGCTGTATATTAACCTTTTATTTAATGCACTTATTGCTCTGAATTCGCATCTTATTGCTATGCATCATTTATTACTGAAAGCGTTATAATGAACTATGTAACATATGTAGAAACAAAACACGAAACAGAAATATAAATATTCTAGTTATAGTTACTAGAAAACTTCTTAAAACTGTATGTAGTGTTGTATTTTCATCCTTTTTTAAAGTAAATTTATCTAGGAACGTATTTTATAAGATAAGTATTCTGAAAATTATATCTTAGAAGGTGTTTCAGTAAATATTTTAAGGAAAAACTTCAATATAATTTGGTATCTAGGTTTTCGATTAAAGTGGAATTTGAACTATAAACATATTGAAATGTGCTGATGGATTTATTGTATTATATTTGGAATTTATGAATAAATCTATTATTCAAGATTAATAAATAAAAAGTTTCCAAAAGTGTGCAATAATTTTTGGAGAAGTTCATAATTTATTGAAGTGGTCGATCGAACAAATCCCATATCAATCTGAAAGCGGCTCGTGAAAAATTTAGTAGAAGATTAAAATACATAAAAACAGAAATAAAAATATTCTAGTTATGGTTTAGCTATTTACTTTAATTATGGTTTGAATTTCGATACAATTTGTTTTGAGCATAACAGGGATTCACCAGGCAATTTACGATTCATGTTCCGTTCGATGTAAACTATTCTTGCGACATCTCGTGATTAAAACAATTAATAATTCAAAGTCGAAGCAGTATTAGGGAACTATTGTTTAATTGAGAAAGAGCATTACTAATGTTTTTACTGTACCGACCGACTGTCAAAATTCCAGCTGTTTTGGGAGAAGTATTTTGGTTGCAATTTCAAGAAGTGTTTAAAAGTATTTCAAAATTTTTGCAGAGTCTACATTTTCAATATTATTTTGTCATTTTGTCATATTTTGTCAATATATGCTGGTTGTCATATATTCTCATAGGACGTATATGGTATATTATCCCAAAACAAGAAACATCATGAAAATGACAAGAACATCACAGTGGATATATTTCATCTATCCAATGGGTACTTTTAGTACTTTTATGTGCAATTCACTCACCTCAGGTAGGAAGACTTTTCTGCCACGTACGACATTCTTGCTTCATATGTCTTTTCTTGCAGATTGAATTCGATGGGATAAAACTCGTAATATGTACGGAAGACGTGGATGTTTCCCTAAGAACAATATTCAGCAAAGCTAAATCAATTTTCAATTTTTCGATCGATGAGAGGATACATCATTTGTGTACTTAACAAAAAGACATTGGGTTGAAGAAAAAATGTATCCATATTTAATACTACTTGGTCAAAGCATAGGATCGTTGATTGTAGAATTGGAAGCTATTCTCAAACACCCACCCGATATTTGTGTGGATACAATCAGCTACGCGTTTACTTTTCTCTATTTAAATTTTTAGGAGAATGTAAATTTGGTTTTTATGTCCACTATTCAACAATTAGTACGGTTATTTTGCGCTGTGTGCAGTGCAGGGTGTATGACCACAGGAACAGCAGTTGTGTTATTAGAAACCCTTAAACTTGTTAACTACAGAATGTGTTCTAAGGTTTGTAATGCTCCCGAACAGCAATGTAGAAAATGCTGCAGAATTTAAAGTTAGTGCATGCCATGGCAGGAGGTTTGCTTATGATCACCAATGGATGGTCCTCTGCTGGATACAATTGACACTTCATAAGGGAATCCAATTGGTTTTTTGGCTGTAGAATATGTGATACGAAATGCTGCAAGGTAATATAGATATCTGAAAAAATTATTCAATCTCATATTAATGTTCTTACAGAGCTTCAATAGATCGGTTTTCATACACAGAATTCCAGATAAATTTCCTTCACACAGTCAGTCCTCTTCTTGTTTGTAGATTAAGTATATATATCCAAAAATGATTTTAAAAGACTAATTAGTTCGCCAAATATAAAGACGGCTTTTAGATAAGTTTGATATAAAAGTATTATTTAAGTGGGCTGTACACAATTACACCTGTTATAATTAAAATAATATTAGTCTTTGACTTGATTTTTATCTAGAAATAAGGAATCTTTTCATGTTATTGTCATTTTTCTACTAATGAAGTCCGCAACACTAGGCAAGATGTTATATTTTCATTTGTTTTTTCCAATATTTTTGTTCTTGGATTGCTTGACAAGTCAGTCTTGGGAATAAGTCAAATGTTTTCAAAACACTAAATTTTCCGATTCTGCCCAAGATGTACCAATCAGCATGATTTTATCATCTCTGTTTGCTTTCTTTCATTGGTTGGGATATTGTATCACACAGGGATGGAGCAACCCGAATTTTTGGACATCTTCTATGAAAAGAAAAGCGAAAGCGCTCCTCGGTCACTTCTTTGAATAAAGCGGATGCAGAAAAAATTATAACGAACGAAATATCAAAAAATGTATACATTCTCGTTTTATTTTACATTGAGTAACCAAAGTCTATGATTAAATATAAGGATAATTTCCAAAATGAGGAGGAAAATGTGTTTTCCTGCAACATTTTGCCCCATATTCAAAACATTTAATTCTTTCAGTTACAATTCACAAAATTGCTAAATAGTCATAAAATAAAATCATCGTATATATTTGTTTATAGATACTATAATAATTACTAAAATTGACTTATTTTATAAATAACATATTTAAGATGCACGGCCACCTTACAAATGTACTCAAATTACAGTTCAGTGTATCGAGCTGTCACTTGTCCCATAAAAGTAACCATAATTTACCACACAATTGATGATCGTGCCTCTCTTTGTGCTGTGCTTCGTAGCGGATTCTCAAAAATTAAACAAATAAATAAATTTGTAATTTATTCATTCACGAGGTACTAAATCTGATCAGTTAAAAAATTTTTGTATTGTCTCACATCGAAAAAAGTAAAGAAAACATGAAAAATGTGGTAAGAAAACTTTAAAACATTAGCAATGAACCAATTTTACAATAAATAAACTATATAATTACCCCACTCATTCTCTCGCAGTTTAGTTTCCCTGAAGGTTTCACTTCTATCGCGTATGAAGTGCACACATGTTTCTCTTTTATGGTTACATATGCTATTTAAAGTTACGTGTACAATTAGTACATCTTTTAGAATCTACTAAGTATGATTCATATGAATAAATTATGCCTCCATATAATTTTCCAAGACTTATGCAATTTTATATTATTGAGTTAAAATAAATTTTCGGAACCGCTTATATAAGTTAGTTGGTAGCTTAAAACTTCGAATATCTAATTAACGGTAAGACTCTTATTGTTCAAACCGTTTCATAGTTCTGTTTTTTCTGTTCTGTTTTTATATAGTTCTACTACCTTAAATTTTCTCAAATTTTTCTCGCCCGTTCTTCAAAAGTTAAAGGGGGGGGGGGGGGGGGGGGAGGTACACACTTTTGACGTCTTTAGAAGCGTATATTTCACGTACGACTAGCTTGAACGCAAATAGGTTTTGACAACACCATTGTCATTTTTGAAGACCTATCCAAAAATACCCCACACGGATATGTGCAATGAAAAAAAAGATACGTGTATGGAATGCCACCCTTAATAAAACTTGTTTCGTTACTTTCACTACTGCATTTTCTAGTGGTTCAGAGGAAACACCTTACTTCTAAGTTTCATTTATATAGTTTCAATAGTTTCCGAATCAAATGTCTGTGAACTACGGACAGCAGGACACACAGACGGACGAACATGACGAAACTATAAGGGTTCCGTTTTTTCTACGTAACCCTTAAAACAAACTTTTTAAATTTCGAACCACAACTTTTATTGACTAACAACTCACTACAAACTTCTCTAAGAGACTGACTTAAAATTATATTTTTCCAAAATTTATAAAATGGTTAAATGACGAATCGACACTTTTTCATGAGAGCGGATGTCGATTTGCCATTTTAGCTCCAACTGTTTCTATGGTGCTATTTGATGAGTATTGATTTCAATAACTCATCAATTTCATTGACCTGCTCGGTGCATGAACCTTCTTGACCATTTTCAAGGGCATGCACCGTGAGTTCTTCTGTGGCTACATATGTACTCGGATATGTAACTCGTGCGTAACGGCCTTTCGCTTGGGAAATTTGCGGACGATGGTGATGGATCAGTTACTGTTTTTGGTGCGGAAGCTGGGTGATTTTGGGTGGCTCCGATAGCTTCGGAGGATTCACTGTAACTTCCTGTGGTTGACGGTATAAGGATATCCTGCGGTATAATACATTCATTGTTGACGTAATTGGAGGTATTACGAAGCCTTAGTTGATTTGCGGATGAGCGAATGGTTCGCTTTGTGCCGAGAAGCTCCACGAGGTGGATTACTTTTCCGATGCGCTTCCTTTTATTCCTTTCTCCCAACATGGTTCATTACGGCGATATACTCTTGCGTATACCTTGTCTCCGACCAGGAACTCTTGCAATCGCGCCCAGTCATGCCGGTTGTACTCTTGTTCCTGGATTAGATTCCGTTCAGATTTCCGTTGTGGGATAGCTTTCACTCAGCCGAGCTGAGTCCGAATTGGTCGACCTAGGAATAGTTCAGTCGGCGACTTCATTCCTTCGGCATTGCATTTCGATGTCGATCTTTATACATGGGGGTATTTCAAGAATTTTTCTTTGCTCTTTCTCTCCCTCTCTACATTTTTAAGTGCCCGTTTCATGCTTTCTACAAACCTTTCTGCTCGCCCGTTCAACATTGGGTGAAAAAGGGGTGTGGTAATGTGCGATATTCCACGAGACTCGGAAAAGTCCTTTAAAACTGCACTTGTAATCTGTGTTCCATTGTCTGTTCCTAGCCTTTCGGGGTTTGCCTGGTTCGAAAAGATCTCATTTAATTTTTCACAACAGGTTGTCGAAAAGATGTTTATGCATTCCTGCACTTCCGAGAACATTGAGTAGGAGTCGACACTTATGATGTACCAATTCCCGTTTATTGGACCTGCGATATCGGCATGTACTCGTTCCATGGGTCGAGTACTTCTTGGCCATGACTGCAGTAATTTTCTGACTGGTAGTTTTGCATTTTTAGCTCACGAATAACACGAGCGCACGATGTTGGTGATATCGTCAACAATTTTAGGCCAACAATCATATGCTTTAGCCAACATTTTCATTGCCTCTGTACCTACATGCGCTTTGCGTAAAATGCGTAATATCCGTTTGCGATACTGCTTCTGTATTGCTATACGTTCTCCGAACATGATACAGCCATTTACTTGATAATGATTTTCTTCTGGCATGAAATTTATAGACTTCTGAGTCCTCTTGAGCTTGTTGTTTGGCGTTCGGCCAGTCTATCTGAATATACCGAGTAACGCTTCGAAGAGTTTTGTCACTTCTTGTAGCCCTTTCGATCATTTTCCTGGCTAACTGGTAGAGCTTCGATGGTTTCCTCGATTTGTTCATTGAGTTCGTCAATTAATTTTATAAAGTTTTTGAATTTGTTCATTAATATTATTAGCAAGTGAATCAGTTGAAATATATAGTAATTATAGAAATTTTTTTGTTGTTAATATTATGTTTTTATTCAATTAAAACAACCCAATTAAACCCGTGTTGCTTGCATCAGCATAAACCTTAATTGGATATGCGCGGTTGTAATATGTGCGAAGCAGATCAGAGGTCAGCATCTGTTTGAACTTGTCAAAAGAACTTTGACATTCCTCCGACCATTTCCATTCTACATCTGTCTCTAGTAGTCAATGCGGAGGAGCTTTCAAATGTTATAGCTCCTATTAAGAAGCGCAATTGATTAACATCTTGGGGAATAGGCAACTCTTAGATCCGAGGGATCCGCTTTGTTACCATCGGCGTTTATAGTTACTCCCAAATACAATATTTTATTTGATTCGCCATCAAATCACATTTTCCTGCTTTTATACGTAGCCTGTATTTAACTAATCGTTCAAATATGCGTACCAAGTTTCGAATGTTTACCCGGCCTCCGGATCATGTCGGATAATTTTCATACAATTTGCGAGGCTGTGCATGCGCTGTTCCGAATGGCTCTGAGGCGCTGTGCTTAACCGGTCTGCAATTTCCTTGAGAGTCACCGCATGTTGCGCTTGCATTTCGGCCATTTTTCCGTGCAAATTTCACTGTTCTTCCAATATCCTCGTCGCCACTGTTACAATTTCGGTATAATATATATATTTAATGCATATGTACAACTCGTCGTTCATACAACTTGATTCGACTTCACATGTTCAACTACTACTAAACTTAACCTAACTCTCGATCGCATGCTCGCGCCGTTGGCCGCGATCGTTTATTACAAAACAATTAGTGGGACAGTTCTGTCATTACCAACTGTCTCCGTCTCTGTTTTAATTGTACTTCATTGTCAAAATATTTCACGCCGGATAGTGTGCTCGATCGATCCAGAGTATAATTTACATGAAAATTGTTAGTTGAAGTTGAAAAAACTTTGAATTGTAATATATATAATATTAAAACTTTATCAATCAAGTAATATGTTGCAGTATATTAGGTGAATTTTGCCTTAAATGTTTTATTATGCAGAATGAAGTGTTGTGTCGCAAGTTGCAAAAATAAATGCTTAAAACCTGGCCAAGAAATTTCATTTCATAGGACAGTTTAGTGTCAAAATTTTGCTTAATATTGCAAAAATAGATTTTATGTAATTTGAAATTATTATCAGTTAAGATATACTGCAATATTTATAAAAAGTGCAAAATGTTAAAACTTTGGACGATCATACTGTTGTTTATACTTTATGCGATTAGAACCTCTTCTTGGTTCAGAGACGCCGTAAGAGAAATGTTTTGTTTTTTCAAGAGGCAACTTTTTACTTTCATCATATTTTTCCAATTTTGTCATTTATATGGTAATCACTAAGTATATGGTATAAGGTAATCTATGGTCACTATATATATGGTAATTTATTTATAATTGTAATTATTTAAAAAAAAAAAATTCACATCATTGAGCCTATTTGTTGAAAAGTTTTCCCACGGACCCGGTTCTGAGGAAGCAATAGAGAGACAAAATAAATCGTCCTGATCGTGTGGAGCCCAAAAATACTGTGGTGTGCTCAAAACCTTATTAATCATTCAGAACAATTTTAACACCAAATGCTGTAACTGTTGTAAGTATTTGAGATACATTCCAATTTCAATATTTTGAATAAATTTATTCACGTTTATTGACAGAAAGAATGTAATTCTGAACAGTACCCAATGGCTGATGTTTCATCAGAAGGAAAGGAAAGAGTATGTAATTAAAAGCTGATGAAAATGTGAAAGTGATACAATTAATTGAAAATGTATATAATGTAAAATATGTTATATATATGAAGTTATTCACTTGGTTTCCCTTTTCTGGGACTGCAATATGAATGATGGTCCCGTTTTTCCAGCTGATGAAACTGTGATACAATAAATTCCAAATGTATTTAATGTAAAATATGACATATATATGAAATATTAACTTAATTTTTTTTTTAGGACTCCTACATTAATAATATTGATTTGCAAGCTGATGAAACTGTGATATATTTAACTCAAAATGTATATGATGTAAAATAAGAAATATATAAGAAGAACATATAAAAATAAATTTTCAGTTTATTATAAAAAACATCATTATATACGTTTTCTTATAAATTTTAGAAACAACGCTTCTTAAAATAAAAGAACTCAAAAATAATATATTTCCTTAAATTTCAATTTCCTTCCTTTGCCTGTTGAACGCAGACTCCTTTGTCCGTGCTTTGATGGAACTAGCTAGGGTGTATCACCACTAACTAATCCTTTCAGCCTCCTTTTCAAAGATGAATGTTGAAGGCTAAATCAAGGTGTTGCCCCAAGACTTATTGTAATGTGTGCAAGGGACTTAGGGTCCGTCCATTAATTACGTTACACCAAATTCCGATATTTTTGAACCCCCCCTCTGCCATAGTAACGGAGTGTCACAATGACCTAGACCCCCACCCCCTAGGTTACGTAGCGTTACGTGGTCTCTTCCCCCCTGGAAAAAAATTACTTATTTTTTATATTATTATAATTATTATTTATAATGTTTTGAATGTTTTTTAACCAAATTTATAGTAATGCCTATTATTGTATCAATAATATGTCAATTTTTCTTAATAGTGCAAACTTTCAAATTTCGTCAAAAATTCTCAAATTGCTTCTTCCCAGGGACTAGTTATCCATTCTCCAATGTCCGTTACCACTGGACATTGGTAGATATTTTCTGGCAAGTCACTGGATGGTGGATGTGAACATTCTTATGTGATTTCCTCCACATCTACCCATTCCGGGCTCTCACTGTCTTCATTGTAGGGTAGAATACACAGAGCTTCAGCCTGTCTGTAGCAGATGATTTGCAAAGGACGAATTCTGAAACATGACTCGGGTTCTGCTCTTTTTTAGACCACTCTTTTATGGGCGAAAGTCCCTGTTTTCGAGGGAAAGTACAAACCGCGTATAGCACAACACCGTGAGGTGAATTGATCTTGAACTGACGAACAGTAGAAATCGTAGGGGATCTGCAATTAGAAAAGTATGATGGAAACATTATATCATTGGATTCCAGTGTCTATTTAGGTCTTTCCTCAGGTCATTTTTAACGTGCTTTTGGTATTACTTCTAGTCTCTTGCCTGTTTGAATCGACAATCTTTAAGAGTTATGTTAAAGGAGAGCCGAACGAACAGTGGCATGAATATCTGTGTTATCTGCAATGTCATCTTGGCAGAGACCTAGATCCGAGTTTTGTTTCAACTTGAGTGGCGGCGGGAAAAATCCATTTCGCAAAACCTTTCTCAAATCACTTCTGTGTGCACCAGAACAATCCAACCAACTGCATTTTGAAATTTGAAGAAAGTATTGTGACGAACTAACGTGAGCTGCAAACCAAATTTCATCTAGAGGGGTGTCTTCCTCGATTTTGTTGTCCCGTGGTTTAACGTAAAAGGATTGCACTGGGAACTTGTCAATCACCAAGTCGTTCCATATTTTACAAAGTGTTTCGCCGGCATGTTCAAAGTTCTTTTTTTCCAATTCTGGAGACCCCCCATCAGCAGCGGTCCGGGCCCTGGTACAAGAGGCCGAAGTTAGAGGATGGCACATGGTGATGGGATGTGACGCAAATGGTCATCACGTCCAATGGGGAAGCAGTGACATCAACAGAAGGGGTGAGTCAATTTAAGAGTTTATAATTTCTACCAACCTAACAATTTGTAATCGGGGTGACACACCCACTTTTACTAACAAAATTAGGGAGGAGGTAATAGACCTTACATTGGCCACTAACACTATTAACGTAAACGTAGAAAACTGGAGAGTTTCTCCCGAGCACTCCTTTTCGGATCATGGGAGAATTCTCTTCGACATTAACCGGAAGGTTCAGGAAGGAAAACCCTACAGGAATCCAAGGAACACGGACTGGAATAGATTTTCCACCGAAGCGGAGAAGGCAATGAAAACAAAGAGCACACAGTGCTTCGGTACCTATCTCCACACGGTGGCGGACCTGGAAAAGTCCGTAAAACAACTTTGCCTTCCAGAAAACCTGTCCAATAAGCAGAGCTCGAAGGGAAACCAATAAGTGGTGGAACAAAGAGCTCAAGCAACAGAGGGACGCTACTAGAAGGCTTTATAACAAGGCAAAGAAAAGTAAAGAAGAGGAGGACTGGGCTAATTACAAGCGCAGTTTTAATGAGTATAAGAATGAGATAAGAAAGGCAAAATGGGACTCCTTGGTTGACTTAATTAACTCTATAGAGGACGTGAACGAGGCCTCAAGGTTCAGGAAAATTCTTTCCAAAGACGCTATAGTCACGGGAAACCTGAAGAGGCCAAATGGTTCGTGGACGGAGTCGAGCAAGGAGACACTAGAACTGCTGATGGAGACTCACTTCCCGGGCTGCCTGACAACATGGGGCGAAGAAGAGAGCCCAACGATCAGGATTAGTCCAAAGGAGGTAACTATAAGAGACGCCATCACCAAGGAAAAGGTAATATGGGCGGTGAAAACATTCGAGCCATACAAATCTGCGGGGCCGGATGGAATCACACCAGCCATGCTGCAAAATTCGATAGGCAGCATAGCGGAGGTACTGACGAGCATCTTTCAGGGCTGTTTATCATTAGGATACATCCCTGAAACATGGAGAGAGGTAAGGGTTGCCTTCATACCCAAGTCGGGGAAGTCAAGCAACACTACACCAAAGGACTTTAGGCCAATAAGCCTCTCGTCGTTCCTATTAAAGACAATGGAGAGGCTTTTGGACCTTAACATTAAGCAGAAGACCAAAATAGAGGAGGAGTGTATAGCACAGCACGCCTACCTCAAAGGTAAATCGGTGGAAAGTGCGCTGCATGAAGTGGTTGGAACGATTGAAAAATCCCTCCAGCAAAAGGAATATGCCCTAGGGGCGTTTCTAGACGTAGAGGGAGCGTTCAACAACGTAAAGACCAATGCAATAAAGGAGGCATTAATGGAGCTGAAAGTGGAGCCCACCATCACGTACTGGATAATAAATATGCTAAAAAGCAGAATTATCAGTACAGAGACGGGGGAACACAAGATCAGAAGACTGGCGACCAGGGGTACACCACAAGGAGGGGTGATATCCCCACTCTTGTGGTTGATCGTAATCAACTCGATCCTAAAAGATCTCAGGGGAAGGAGAGTTAGGGTCACCGCCTATGCAGATGACGTAGTTATATTGACAACAGGCAAAGACCTACAAACGATCTGCGACACCATGGGTGAAGCTTTAAGAGAAACGAGCAACTGGGCGGAGAGAAATGGCCTAGGGATAAACCCGGAAAAGACGGAGCTAGTTCTCTTCACCAGAAGGTATAAGATACCAAAGGTTAGACTACCAAAGGTGAAAGGACGGGTACTAGACCTCTCTAGAGAGGCGAAGTACTTGGGAGTCATCCTGGACTCTAAACTCACTTGGAGGAGTAACGTGGAGGAAAGGATGAAAAAAGGAATAAACGTTTTCTACACATGTCGGAAAATGTTTGGTAGGAACTGGGGTCTGCAACCAAGGATCATACACTGGATCTACACAACGATTGTCAGACCCATTGTCACATATGGAGCCCTTGTGTGGTGGAAAGCCATGGACAAGGAGACAAACAAACAGATGCTGGGAAAGGTGCAGCGACTAGCAGTGATAGGTATAACGGGAGCGATCAAGAGCACACCTCGGGCGGCGCTGGAGGCAATCTTAAATTTGCAACCGTTAGACCTATTTGTAAAGGGCCTGGCAGCCAAAACAGCCTTACGGTTGAGAGAAACGAAACTGTGGAGGCACACAGGCAAGGGGCATGCTAGTGTGCTGGAAGAGATAGTAAAAATGGGAGGCACCGTGGAAACCGGAGTGCTACGACAGCGCACAGACTTTATAGTGGCAAAGCAATGGTTTGGGGAGGAGCTGGAGATCAGAATCCCAAGCAGAGAGGAATGGGAAAGTGGTTCCATTTTTGAAAAAGACGAGATAAGCGTCTTCACAGACGGCTCAGTAACGAAAACGGGGACTGGAGTCGGATTATTCTCGGAGATACTAGAGGTCAAGGAGTCACACAGACTCAACAAAGGCTGTAGTATATTGCAGGCGGAAATTAACGCGATAAAGAGAGCAGCAAGACTAAAGCAGCTGACCGACGAAGAAATTCAGAAGGTCACAATCTACTGCGACAGCCAGGCTGCTCTTAGAACACTGGAATCTAAGACAATCAAGTCAAAGGCGGTGATGAGTTGCCGAGAAGCACTATCCTGGATCCGAGACAAAGTCAGCCTCTGTTGGGTGCCCGCACACAGCGATGTGGAAGGGAATCTACAGGCGGATAAACTGGCAAGGATCGGAACCGAAATTCATAGTGCTGAAGAATCCAACTCTACAAAGCCACCGATGAGGTTGTTGAAAGATACCATCGACAGAGTAATTCGGGAACAACATGGCAATAGATGGAGCAGCAGAGATGACTGCTTCAGCTCAAGACATTTGTGGCCCAGAATTGAGGAAACAAGAACGGCGGGCTTGTTAAGAGCAAAAAAGGCCTCAGTCCGGACCATCACAATGGTCATTACAGGACACTGTCCCGTCGGGAGAAACCTCCAAAGGTGGGGGCTCGCAAGCGAGAGTCTCTGTAAGGAGTGTGACGAGGAAGACGAGACAGTGGAACATCTTTTGTGCTCCTGCCCAGCATTGGCCGATAGTCGGAGGCAAATACTGGGGAGCGAATCCTTCACAGGGTTGGAGGAAATAGGGGTCATGGATGTTCAAATATTGAGGAACTTCGCCAGTGGAAATGCCTCAGGACAGAGGAAAAAAGGATCAAGAAATAGGAGAGGGGGGGATAGCGAAATATAAGGGGTATCACAATGGGCCATCTGGCCACCGAGTGGGAGTGGATCGCACAATCGGTGTGAACACTCCACCCTGCTAACCTAACCAGTTTTGACGTGTCTTTTCCCCTCGGTAGTGTTTGACCGATGGGGCAATAATCTGGTGTAGGTGGCACTTCAGCTTATCGAATATCCCACAGACACTGATTGAGAACTGAGTTCGGTTAGGGTTCGACAAGACCGGAGAATTTCTGACCTACGACGACCAATAGCCCCACAGCCAAAACTGGCTATTTTTGATATTGTTCCAAGCAGTTCTGGCTGGTCTTCTTCCAAAAATGGCCTGCGAGGATCGTTTTCGGTGCGAGTGTTTTGGCAAGATTTGGGTGGTCAACAATGGCTTGTGTGATTTTTTGTTTTGTGGCAAAACGAAATTTGCGTTGCCGAGTTGGAGCCAGTTCCAAGGAATTCAAATGTTGTTTTTCACTGCGTAACTCTTCTCCAATTTTTGTTTTGATTTTCTTTTGATCGAGTGTAGCAAAATTGGTCCTGTCAATGGAAACAAGAGCTGTCAACTGCTCTTCCAAAAACCAAATTTTTTCCTTGGTGTTTTCTTCAGCAGGTCTGCTGGATTCTTTAATATTTGCATTCACATCAGAAACTGGCTTACTCTTTCTTGTCAAATCCTCAGAACTGCAGTCAATCTCGGATTCTAGTTTTGTTTCTGTTACCCCTGGTGTTGACTGAGTCAGTTTTTCAGCTTTCAGTTTATCACTGGCCTGGTATGAGATTTTAATCAGAATTTCGGCTTCAAGGCGGTCAGTAAAGGCAATTGTAAAATTGATACTCATTTCTCTGCAGCTTTTGTTTCTAATTTGCGGATTTCGACGTCAGTTTGAGCACAAAGGCCAGCTTTATTTTTCCCACAAGCAGCTTTAATACGATTCCATATCTCGTTGGTCTTTTTTTGAATCACAGATTTTGTGCTGCTTGATTTATAGGCTTTTTGCGCTGCCTCAAACAGCATTTTATATAAATCTCCGTTTCCATTCTTAGTCGTCATGTTTTTGCAGGAATAAAAAATACAATGATCAATGAAAAAAATTTCGCCAGAAAAATGAACGCTGACACAGCCCTCTTTACCGATACTTCTTTATCGACTGAAGGAAGGGTGCGTTTCCGGCGCGCAAAATTCGATAAAAAAATCGCACGTAATTTTTTTCGTTACGTAACATTGATCCGAGCCCACCCCCCTCCCTCCCCCTGTCACAACCCGTAACGTTTCGACTGACCCCCCACCCTCCCCCCATGACGTAACGTAATTAATAGACGCTTTCTTAGACCGATACACAAGAAGAAGAGGACAAGTAAAAGGTTCGAGGTTTGATTGATAACTGATTGTTTATTCAAACTTTACCTAGTTTTATACAAAGAAAATGCTTGCCTAGGAAAATTATCGCTTGGAAATTAAATCATTCCCAAAGGTATGAGGTAACTTGAGTATCTGTTTCATTGTCGAAATCGTTGAATTTTCAATTATATGGAAATTGAATCAGCTATTTTGACAATGAGTAAAACAAGTGCATGTTCGATAAGGACAACGGCATTCCCGGTGGATCAAGTGAGTATTAAGGGAGTCAAATGATTTGCTGACGGGGCTTTAAGAGCAATGGGCAGCCATCCGATCAAGGTTAATTTGGCTGCGTTCATGAACATCCTCCCCGACGTTGAATGGAAGACATTCAACAAACGTTCACAGTGAAGGCTTCGTTGGAAGCTTCGTTGTCCTGACTCTCAGGAGCATCCTCGGCGGTTGCACATGATGGTGGTTGTGACGTTCTGGATGCGCGATAAATCCTTGTTGCCATCCGATTACCCCAACGATAGTTATGATTACGAAGGACAGGGTTCCATAGGCCCATAAGTTTGATGATGGTTAGAGAGTCTCTGTATTAAGGCTGCGATTTGGCTGTCCATTTCTGAAAGGTTGCGCTTGGCTGTTTCTAATTCCTGATATTGATAACGCAATACTGATGTCATGTTGAGCGGGTCAGTGATGTTAGTCAAGTTAAAGGCAGGAACGTAGGAAGCGTGCCTCACTGTGGAGTAGCTTTGATGCCCGCGAATCGTGATGAGAGGCTGCTCAATAACGCAATCACTGTCAATTGTCAACTTGCCCGTCTGTTAGAGAGTCAGCTGTGACATGTCATCTCCGCAAACAATGTTGATTGTGGTTTTGTCTTGCAAGGAGAAGACCAACTGGTGTCGGGTGTGCAGTTGAGTCCAACTAGAGCGTGCGTCTACTCTCATAAACTGGCAATCAGGATGTGGAGTTAATTGATTCAGGAGGCTGATTTCACAGGCAGAGATGGATGATCCAATTTTGTACAACGGGTGATGTTGGCTGCATAAGTGCCTCCCATTCATCGTAGTGAAGATGCGGAGTTGAGATTCCGTTAACGAATTATAGTGGTCCCGATGTAAGTTAACCATCAAGTAGGAAAAAGATGGTCTAATAGCCAAGAAACTATCGTTCATCTTGACTGGAACTGGAACCAATCGAGAGACGTCGAGTCTTCAACCGAGATTAAGGACACTCTGAGCTTGAAAATGAAATGCTTGTCCGTCATTCAAGTGTAATTAGATTGTAAGAATGGAGTACATCATCCTGATTGAGTGGTAGTTTTAAATTTGAAGGTAGATTAGCCCGAATGGTATGTAGAACGGTTCTTAGCTGCTCTGGCGATAAAAGATGTCTGCTGACTCTTCCTCGATGTATATTGACTAAGGCGTCCAAAATCAGGTCTTGAGCCCTTTGGAAGTTAGTGGTGAGCAGAGTGGCTTGTAGCGACAATAGAATAAAAGACCGAGATCGAGCTTTTTGGTGTGCGTCGTTATGTATTGCGTTTATCTGTCTGGATAAATCACTTAAGTGAGACTCAACTCACTGAAACTCCATGTCGATAGCCTGGTGATCCCTTTTCATAATATTGACCCTAGCGTCTAGAATAGAGGTTTGGCTACGCAACAGATTTGGTTACGCAACAGATTTGCTTATTGTCCTTCGTTGTTCTTTATAGAGTCAATGGTCATGAACATTTCTTCAGCATATTTAGAATCGAGGACACCAAATATGAAGTTTGCTGCGTTTCCAACGATGTTGAGCAGTCCTCGTCCTGCTCGACCTGATGGAGGACTTCTTAAAAGTTGATCTGCTTGGCTATTTTGTGATGAGATTCCGGATTGGGCATGGTAGACCATAAATTGCGCAAAGACACACTTAACGTTTGTAGTAATTCAAACTCCCTCCAAAATGACTGCATGTCATAATATGTTATGATGTTCCATTCACTGGTAAGGATGTTAGTTCTGCCTAAGTTTTCGAGGTAGACACCTGGGTTTGTCGTGAAGTGAATTATCTTTGCTCGAGATGCCGTGGCTAGAGAAAGGATGAGACATACCAGCAACACGGTAAAAAGAGCGGAGCGAGCGTGTTTGGGGCCATGGTCCACTGATGGTTGATGCATTTTTTTCTTTTTCGCTTGCTCCAAAGTTGGTTCCATTTCACTAAGGTCTTCAGTCTCGATAGGAAGTGGTGCTAATCGGTGTATTGGCCGACGTAAAATGTTGTTTGCAGTTTGAACGTCTGCAACTCTGACGAGCCCGTCTACGCCCTTAACAACGTTGGTTACGCGTCACTTCCGGCAATGTCCTCGTCGTGATATGAAACGACGCAAAGCTCCAAGAAAGCCGTCCGTTGATAGATCGCTAACCAATTCCAAATGCACAGCCTTCGTAGCGAAGCAGCAAAAGACAGCGATGTAAGCCTTTTGTTGCTGTTTGCCACGGATCTTGTAGTGGACGAAAACTGGGCCGCAAAAATCGACTCCGGAGTTGATGAATGGTCGTGCAGGTTGAACACGGTCCGGTGGCAAATTTCCCATTAGTTGTGTCAATAGTTTGGGTTTGGCCTTGGCACAACGAACGCAGTGTTGCACGACGGTGCGAGCTAAGTTCTTGCCGCCGAGTGGCCAGAACTGTTGTCGTGCGATGGCGAGTAGAGCCTGGGAACCCGCATGCATATTTTCGATGTGTTGTGCATTAAGTAGTATCTAGGTGATCGGATTTGAATTTGGAAGCAGAGCAGGGTGCTTGGCTCGATAGTCAAGATTCGATGAGTCAAGGCGTCCACCTACCCTTAGGACTCCATTGTGGTCCAAAGAAAGGGGTCAAAGTGCTGATTGAGCTGCCCTTGGAAGTTTCACCATATTTCATTATGTGCTTGAGATCGTCACTGAACCCTCGCTGCTGTACAAGTTTTATTTTATTAGAGTTTGTGCGTTATCTAGCTTTGTTACTGATGGAACGAGTGAATTGCCTTTGCTGGAACAGTGTTTCGTGGCTTTGGTGAAGCGAAGAACATATCAATGATGTGCTGAAGACGTCTGAAGAAGTTCTGATGATTCATGTCGACTAGGAAGTCGTTCCCCTTTGTGGCTCCGAGACATGTAGATTGGATCTTAGTCCGTTGCTCTAAAGTGCAATCGGCTGGTTTTGGAATGAGATTGGGCCATGCGTCTTGTCTACCATGAAGGAACATTGGACCGTAGAACCACAGAGTGTTGTTGGCCAATTTTTCAGGGGGGACGCCTCTTGATAAAAAGTCCGCCGAATTATCCAAAGATGGAACCTGTCTCCATTGTCCAGGGATGCTTGTACCTTGTATGGCCGAGATGCGATTGGCAACGAAGGTGTGGAAGTTTGATGACTTGGCCTTGATCAAACCGACGACTATTGGTGAATCAGTCCAAAGGAAGATTTGATTATTTTTCAACTGTAGATCGTTTTTGATGCGTTGTTTGAGTTGGGTTGTCAGTTTAGCAGCGCATAACTCGAGCCGAGATAATGTGATTTGCTTAATCGGTGCAACCTTAGACTTGGTACATAGCAATCGTACGATGACAACGTTGCCTTGACCTATGGAACAGATATAAGCGGCAGCACCATATGCCTTCTCTGAGGCGTCAGTGAAGATATGCAACTGTATCTGGGATGTAACCTTGTGAGCAAAAACATGTCTGGGGAACGTTATGTGATTTAGCGCATTAAAGCCACTTCTTAAGTGGCAAATCTTCCACTTGGTGTATAATTCTTGAGGAAGTGCAGCATCCCAATCGAGTTTAACTCCCACAATTTCTGCAAAAATAGTTTAGCTGTTATGACCACTGGCGCCAGTATGCCTAGTGGGTCGAAGATGTGTGCAATGTCCGATGATGCAGTTCACTTCGTGACCCTTGGGCTGGAATCAAGGTGCTCCGAATGGTGAAAGAATCGGATTTGGGTTGCCAGGTTAACCCCATCGTTTTGATGCTGTCATCAGGCAGGTAACTGAGGTCTAGCTCAATTGCCTGATCTTCTGCTGGTATTTCCTTGAGTAGGTGCGGATGATTTGCGCGTGTGGATAAGGCGTGTGTGAGGTACCACCTAATTTGTTGATGAGGATGTGGAGCAACAAAGGATCCCAGTTTTTGATGTCGATTTTGAGATTCGCCAGACATAGCAAGCACTCCCGAGTTGTGTCATGAAGCGATTTGATGGCCATAGCTGATTCGGTGTGGATGACAGGTTGATTTAACAGTTTGTTAATGAGGGCTGCTACCAATAGACTGTCGTTGTCATATATGTCCTTGAGCAGGTTCCAAGCAGACAGATAGTTCGCGTCGGAGATTGTTAGGTGGCTAATACATCGCTCTGCTCCACCAGTTAAACTCGTCTTGAGGTACCACATTTTCTGCGCAATGATTTTGTTCGTGAACCACTTGCAAGAACAGGTCGTGGAACTGCTTCCAGCAAAGAAAATTGCCTTCAAATTTTGGCAATATGATGCTTGGCAGCTTAACCTGGGGTGAAACGACACTTGTGACTGGATGTGTGGACGGTGTAGAAAGTTGTTGTAAGTCTATTATTGCAGACTCTACTTCATCGGACAGCAAAAGATACGCATCTTGATCAAATCCAGCTGCAATTGGGTCGTCTGTCATTCTCCAGATGGTATCATGCAGGGCCTCCAGGTATGCCCAAAGGCGTTCAATGGAACGGTACTTTACTTCGTACACGGCTGCGTTTTGTTGAAGGAGAATGTTTTGGACTGAGTCCAATGCGCGCCTTAACGAGACGAATGCAGCGTTCAATCTCCGTAGCGTGACCTGAAGTGGAGAACTTCCGGCGATAAATGGCTTGGTATCTTCCGGTTTGTGACTGCTTGATGCGTGCTCCATGGATTGAGTGCTTGTTTGACTGCTTAAGCGCTGTTTGACGTCCTCGATCAACCACTTGTATAGGTCCTCTATATTGGCAGAGTATTGTTTCTGGAAATATGGATGACTGGTTTCGAGATCATATTTAGCCCGATTACCCTTATCCGCAGATTGGAACGTCTACCAGAGTTCCGTTATGGCCTTGGACTTGTTGACGAGGTATTCGTTGTCTTTGCGTGTCGGAGAATCCTTCTTGTAGTTCCTTATATGCCTCTCGATTTCTTCTCCTATCTCGTTCTGTTGTTTTGCGAGTTCTTCTAAGGAAGTCATTCTTCTAGAGATACGCTTTACGAAGCAAGGGCGTTGAAATCAGTGAACATCTTCATAATGGCTTAGTAAGGAATACAGGAGCGATAAGATGTTAACTATCCTGATGGATTAATATGTGTTCGCGTTTTGAACGAATTGCCACGACGATAAATGATTAAAAATTCGAGTAAACATAGCTGGTTTGGAGTTCGCTTGACGTGAATCAGGTCTGGGTCACAGATGTTGAGCGCAGACTCCTTTGTCCGTGGTTTGATGGAACTAGCTAGGGTGTATCACCACTAACTAATCCTTTCAGACTCCTTTTCAAAGATGAATGTTGGAGGCTAAATCGAGGTGTTGCACCAAGACTTATTGTAATGTGTTCAAGGGTCTTAGACCGATATACAAGAAGAAGAGGATAAGTAAAAGGTTCGAGGTTTGATTGATAATTGATTGTTTATTCAAGTTTTGCCTTGTTTTATACAAAGAAAATGCTTGCCTAGGAAAATTATCACTTAGAAACTAGATCATTCCCAAAGGTATGAGGCAACTTGAGTATCTGTTTCATTGTCGAAATAGTTGAATTTTCAATTATATGGAAATTGAATCAGCTATTTTGACAATGAGTAAAACACGTGCATGTTTGATAAGAACAACGGCATTCCTGGTGGATCAGGTGAGTATTAACGGAGTCAAATGATTTGCTGACGGGGCTTTAAGAGCAATGGACAGCCATCCGGTCAAGGTTAGTTTGGAAGCGTTCATGAACAATGCCAAAACCGCAACTACTTCCCCATACCAAGACAAAAATACCAGAACCACTCTTATCAGATTTGGCTTCCACTTCGATGCCGAATAGCGTTTCTTTATAGTGCTACATATTCATTGAAAGTGTGATATACCTTGTCACATATTTGTAACATAATGTAACATATTTGGTGAAACACTCACACGCTCAATTGCGCGTTTGGCAGATTTTGTATTTTTAAGAAGAAACACCTTTATTTTGTATCACAACTTTATTTTTTAAGACAAGAAGACAAGATGGCTGACCAGAACGAGAATATAGAATGACACAGACTCGGAGTCAATAATGACAGGAACCGAATCATAAGACTCCGAGTCAATAGCCATAAGAACAGATATAACATTTCCTCCCTCCTTTGTATAAAAAAGAGCATTACGTAGGCGTAAAGGAATGTGGAGATCGGCGATGTCGTGTTGGTCTTCGTAGAGGTGGATTCTGCTCACTGTTTCTATTTCCACCGGGTGAGTAAGGCGGCGGTGGCCAAACTGGCGGTGTTGGATCTTGCTGTACTAGAGGGCACAGATGCTCCTGGACTTCCCCAGGTGCCGGATGATGATTGTTCTCGTAATAATGAAGTTTTCGTTCAATCCTCGTTGGCTCCCTTATTTCAGCTGTGTCTTGTTTGATGTACGCATTTGGGTTAGGCGGCTGAAAGTTGCTCAATTGGTCAATGTGTCGTTTAACAGTTTTTCCATCGTAATCGATTTCATAGTGTAAATCGCCAGTTCTTGAAGAGATTACCCCTGATATCCATTTATCCATACGCGAGTTATTTGAAAGAAAGTAGACAAGTTGTCCTGGATGAAATTCCCGAAAGTTTCGGGTGAACTCTGAATGACATCTCTCCGTCATTCGGCTTTGTATATTTTCAGGACGTACTATACCCAATCTTGTTCGGATGCTTCGCCCCAAGAACAGTTGAGCAGGTGATTCTCCTGTAGGAGAATGAGGAGCTTTTCTGTACTGTCTCAGAAACTCATTAATGTCCCGGTGTAATGTAGTCTTGGTAGTTTGCATTTTAGCAAGTCAATCCTTCACTGTACCCACGTACCTTTCTGCCTGGCCATTGGTTGCCGGGTTATATGGGGCTGTCAACTTATGGTATACAGTACCTTGCATCTTTAGAAACGTACTGAACTCTTCAGAAACAAATTGTTTGCCGTTATCTGAAACCACCGTGATCGGGGATCCATAAGCAGCAAAAACTTCAGCTAACATGGACACTGTTGCAGTACTTGTCGTTGTGTTGGGGATCTTGACTTCCACCCATTTACTGTAAGCATCTACCACAATAAGAAGCATGGTATCTGCAACAGGGCCCGCATAATCTATATATATGCGATCCCATGGCCCTTTGGGATACTCCCAATGATGAGTTTTGAATTTGGCTGGCGCATGAGCATGTTTAGCGCATTTGATGCATGTCTTGGCAATGTGCTCGATGTCTGCGTCGATACCCGGCCAATAAACAAATGATCGCGCAATGCCTTTCATCTTTGTCATCCCAACGTGTGCTGCGTGTAAGTCCTTGAGTATAGCTGGTTGCAAAAAGGTAGGAATTACCACTCTTTGTTCAAAAAATAAGCATCCAGAAGCTAAAGCGTAATTTTTTTCTGGCGCTTTATAGCCATTGCGTTTTAAGTCTTGACCATCCTGTAGGATTTGCACTATTTTTCCTAGATTTTGATCTTTTCTCGTTTCCAAAGCGATTTTTCCTGCGTGAATTGGAAGTTGATCAACCTGTCGAAGGACGAACATGTCCATTTCATCTAAATCCTTGCTTTCTTCCTCTTCTTGAGATGTAATTTTGCGTATACTTTCCGGTTCCTTCAGTGGTACTCTGGAACAGTATTCTGCATTTGCGTTAGCTTTAGTTGGTTTAAATTCGACTGTGTAATTGAAATGGGCTAGATAATCCGCGTAATTAGCCATTCTGCTTATACATAAGACCGGAAGACATTTTTCTGGATGACGAATTTGTGTGAGTGGTCGGTGGTCTGTTATAAGAGTAATATGCCGTTTTTCTAACTAGTAGAAGAATTTTTGACAAGCCCAGACAATTGCTAATGCTTCTTTATCAATTTGTGGATATTTTTGTTCCGTGGAACTCATTGTTCGGCTGGCATATGCGATTGGCCGTTCTGTTCCATCCGGAAGTCGATGCGATAATACTGCGCCCAACCCTACCTTGCTAGCATCTGTAGCTAAGATTAGTTGTAAAGATGGATCATATGGCATCAATACTTGAGGTGATATTAGAATGTTTTCTAAATCATCATATGCTCTTTCAGCATTATTGGTCCATTTAAAAGATTCTTGTAACAGCATGTCTCGAAGAGGACGGGCTCTTGTAGCCAAATCTGGTATGAATGCATTGTAGTACGTTGCTTTTCCTATGAACAATTCCAAATCCTCGGCTGTAGTCGGCTGCGGTGCATCTCGTATTGTCTCTATATGTTTGTCGTATTTGTGAACTCCTAGTGCGTCAATTCGATGACCCAAAAACTCAAATGCAGAAGCTGCAAAAGTACATTTGGAACGATTAAGGTGGATGCCATGTTCTTTGAGTCTGATCAACGTAATATCTAGCGTTTGTAGTAAGTTATCGAAGGAGTCCGAAAAACTAGTAGGTCGCCGAAGAAATTAAGCACTGATGGTATATCTCTTATCACGAATTCAATTCTGCCTTGCCAAATCGCAGGTATATTGGCTGCCCCATAAACTGCCTGGTTTGGTCGGATTAGTCCATGTGTAGGAGTATTCAGGGTTAGTGCCTCACTAAATTCATCAACCACCAAATGTGTATATGCAACCGTGATATCTAAGTGACAAAATATTTTTGCTCCTCTCATTTTGTTAAAAATATGTTCTTGTTTAGGGATCGGGTGCTCGTCTACGATTATCCCAGGATTTAATGTAGGTTTGTAATTACCTGTTATACGAATTTTGCCGTTTTTCTTAGTTAAAGGATGGGTAGTAGATGCCCATTCGGAATGATCGATTTGTCTGTAATGACCAGCTTCTATTTTTATCATCAATTTATTTAGCGTATGTATCTGGAAGAGCGTACGGTATTTTCCGTGCCCGTGCAAAGATGGGTTTCACTATGGGTTTCAAATGCATTTTCACTGGAGGACCTGTTAATTTACCCGCGGTTGAGCTAAAAATGTCGTCATGTTTCTTGAGAAGCGTTTGCAGGCGGTTAATCTGTTCTGTTGTGAGTTTGGGAGATACTGCGGTAAGATTGTGCACATCGAGTGGTGTGAATATCTCAGTTAGATTGACCTCGGCAATGAATTGAGCGAGCCATTCTCGACCGAAAAGCGAATCATAATCACCTTCGATTACGTACAAGTTAAGCCGACGTGTGGTTTTCCCTACCGTAACATTCACCGGTATACGCCCGATGCATTTAAGGTGGTTATGTGTATAGCTATCGAATTGTCTGTCTGTTGTTTTTAAATGGGCATTCGGTTTTAATTTTCGTAATTTGTTACTGCTGATAATACCGCATGAAGCTCCAGTCTCTAGCTCCATATCAAGATTTACACCGTCAATTTCAACTTTTAGCATTTTACGATCAATTGGTGCGGTTGTGCGAATTTCCACGATTGGATTCAGTCGAATCATAGAATCAGTCTCTTGTGACGGCTCTACTGTATTTTGAATTTGATGTGTTTGATTTGTCCTTTCTTTGGTTTTACATACCTTAGCAAAATGTCCCGTCTTTTTACAGAAGTTGCATTTACTCTTTAAAAATGGGCATTGCGCGCGAAAATGTGACCCTGCGCACCCATAGCAGAAAAGATTGCGTTTCTCATCCAAAACGCCGTGCTGTGCTGCTTCGTTATCTGTAGTCCTATAGGATGTTGAAGTGGGTGTCCTTGTTTTGGCTTAAATAGGCTTGATGATTTGTTTGTACTGCTGTGTCGTCGATAACAGCGTGTGTGTTGTTTCTGCTGATTGTACTTTAACCTCTTCAGCTGTTTGATGCGTCGACTTAAGAGTGTGCGCGATGTTATATGCGTCCGTAAATGTGGACGGTTTCTTTGCGATAATTTTATCACACGTATTTCGATCAAAAAGTTCATGCAGTAGTTGCTCAGAACCCATATGAACTCGAGCGTAATTAGCATGTTGGTCGTCCGGAATTTTGCTTAGGTTGAGGGCCCACAGAAAACGTTTGAAATAATCATCGACTGTTGTGCCGTAGACTAGAATGAAATGTTTGAAATGAAAATGCGGGTGACTTAGACGACGCAGCAGATCCTTGTTGGCCTTCCGGAGGCTTGATAGCCGCAGAACTTATTGCATTTTTTATCGCTTATGTACAGGCTTTGACAAACTCTTGCATATCTTGCGATAACGCCATTTTGTTTGAAAAGCCGCTTCTTTCCACTGAATGTTTTGAATTGTTTCCCTACTCGCACTCGTACCTGTTAAACGCCTTACGTGGATTTGTTTATTCCACTTCTGACACCAATTTTTGTATTTTTAAGAAGAAACACCTTTATTTTGTATCACAACTTTATTTTTTAAGACAAGAAAACAAGATGGCTGACCAGAACGAGAATATAGAATGACACAGATTCGGAGTCAATAATGACAGGAACCGAATCATAAGACTCCGAGTCAATAACCATAAGAACAGATATAAGAGTAGATAAGTATTTGGATTTGCAAACTGCGCGTTAGTCACACATTACTGTTCGGCCAGGCAACGTCATAGTGAATTTTACTTATAAAATTATATATTAAAACGTTATGGGTTGAACTTTTATTGAATTCTAATAATAATATTTCAGTTGTAAGAAACAAAGAACATTTAGTTATACATGTAGTACCGGACCTTATGTAATATTAGTTTGTAAGCTAGTTTAAGAATATGTGACCACCACTGAATTATTATTCACTTTGTTGCTTTAAAGTGTTTTTTAAATAGGCTTTGACATGTAAAAAAGAATGAAAAGGAAGCCTTGACGGGTGGAAAAGGTTTTCTTGCGAGAGAGACACGCAAAGAAAGTTAGTCCTTAAGAAAAGTTCAGCAGCAGCAATGTGTTTAAAAACTCGGTCCGCGACTATGAATTTATTTGATTTTATCTTAAATCAATCATCTTATTTTAAAAAATTTAATTATAACGTTTAATCGGTTCTTATTATTATCCCAAATAAAATTTTGGGGGCTCAACCGGGATTGAAATACAATTGTTTAACCGCGATTCGTTATTAAGTGAAAATAAGTACGGATGCAAATTGAGATAAAATTACGTTGACGAAGACAATCGATTATTAAATTCATTAGTGACCAGTGGTAGCAATATAAAGTCCACAGAGTTTAAAAAAGGAAACAGGTGATCAAGTGTTTCGAAAGTTAAACTTGTGAAATTAAGAGCACCATGGCCGATCAAGTGAAAATCATTAGTCCAGCCGGTTTTGACAATAAAAGTGTAATAAAGTATATAATAGAAGGGATTCCGGATAATCCTTGTAATAAGTCAATACTTCATGGTGCTAGCAATATAAATGAGCTCAGAGAAAAATTTGAACAATATGAAAATATGAAAAGTGAAACAAAAAACGAAACGAGTGATCGAAGTAACAAAAGACATTCGAGTAAAGAAATTAAAAACAATAAATCGGAAGGTGCGAGAGTGAAGAGGTGCAGGAATTGTGGGATGAAAGGCTACATTAGCTTCGAGTGCCCTGACAAGGAGAAGGGTGCCAAATGTTTCAAATGTAACGGGTACGGCCACATCGCTGCCTGATGCTCTGGAGCTACATCAAGGACTATGACGAAGGAAGCAAACAGTATTTCTCAGCCGACAAGGAAACAATATCTGAAGGACGTGGTTTTAGAGGACAATAGAGTCATAGCATTAATTGACACAGGAAGGGATCTTACTCTTATAAGCTCAGATGAGTATATAAAATTAGGTTCACCTAAGTTGTTAAAATCTAGTATTAAGTTTGATGGTATTGGGTCTTCTAACCTCGAAACGTTAGGCGAATTTATCACAGATTTAAAAATTGATAATGATTGTTTTGCTCTTAAAGTACATCTTGTATCTAGTAAAATTCTTAAGTGGGGCTTGCTCATAGGTGCTGATTTGTTAGATACGGTTGAATTAAACATAAAAGCGCGCATTGTTTAAATTAAGAAAATCGAAATGAGCCAGTCGCGGGATCTCGAAGAAATGCACGACATCTCTCAAATTTCTCTTGTAAACTGCGCCGAAGAAATCGATTTATCAAATACCAATAATGTTACTTATCGCGAAAAAATGAAGAACTTATTACCCATTACAAGCCAGAAAGAATCAAAGACGTAGGTGTAAAAATTAAAATTGTTTAAATAGATGATGTCCCCGTATACTCTCGACCTCGACGTCTACCCCCTAATGAAAAAAAGGAAGTTGAAAAAATAATTAATGAATGGCTTGCAGAAAACATAGTACAACCATCAAACTCTGAATATGCAAGCCCGATTGTCCTTGTGAAAAATAAAAACGGTACAACCCGCGTTTGTGTAGATTTTAGACAACTTAATAAGAAAATGATAAAAAATCGCTACCCTCTTCCATTTATAGAGGATCAGCTAGATGCACTTCAAGGTGCAAAAATATTTAGCACATTAGACTTGAAGAATGGATTTTTTCATGTAGCTATGGACGAAGATAGTCGTCAATACACATCTTTTATTACCCGGACCGGTCAATATGAATTTTCACGTGTCCCTTTTGGTCTCTGCAATTCTCCTTCGGTTTTTCAGAAGTTTATCATTGCAGTTTCTAGAGATTTAATTTCAAAGAAAATAATTTTGACGTACATGGGCGATTTAGTAGTTTAAGCTGTCAATTACGAGGAAGCCATAGAAAAGCTTCAAGAAGTATTTATTGTCGCAAGCCAACATAACCTCAATAAAAATAGGAATAAATGTCAATTCCTTCAAGAAAGAATAGAGTATCTCGGTCATATTGTTGAAAATGGTACAGTAAAGCCGTCTGAACATAAAACAAAAGCCGTCACAAATTTTCCCAAGTTAAAAAATGTTAAAGATGTACAGAGTTTCCTTGGACTGACTGGTTACTTTCGAAAATTTATACCCTCCTATTCCTTTGTTGCACGTCCGTTGACGAATTTATTGAAAGCAAATGTAAAGTTTGAGTTTGGAATAAATGAAATAGAAGCATTTAATCGCTTGAAGTCTGCATTGTGTAGCAAGCCTGTATTGGAATTGTACCATCCGGGTAGACAGACTGAATCACATACCGATGCCTCAAGTTTAGGATATGGTGCATTTCTAATGCAAAAGGATCCCAAAGCAATAAGTTCCACCCCGTGTATTTTTCCAGTGGTAAAACAACGGCCGCTGAAGACAAAAAACACAAGCTACGAATTAGAAGTACTGGCAATAATAATAGCATTAAGAAAATTTCGGGTATATTTGATTGTCACAGATTGTCAGGTTTTTACATAACGATAAATAAAAAAGATCTTTGTGTTCGGGTGGCTAGATGGGCCTTGTTGCTTGAAGAATTTAATTACCAAATAGTCCACAGACCAGGTAAACAGATGATCCATGTAGATGCTCTAAGTAGGAACCCTCTTCCGTGTGTATTTAGTATAAAAGAATGCGAAGAATCAATAATTATGAAGCTTAAAAGTGTGCAGCGTGAGGATGAGCAATTAGAAAAGATATTTAAAAATTTGCAAAACAATAAGTATAATGATTATGAAGTTCGAAGCGATTCATTGTACAAGATTTACAATGATGAACCTTGAATAGTCGTACCTAAGCAAATGCAAATCCAGATAGTGAGACGCGCACATGAGCGTGGTCATTTTGGTATAATTAAAACAGAAGCATTAGTACGTAAGGATTTTTGGTTTAAGGGAATGCGTGAGGTAGTAGAGCAAATAGTAAATAATTGTATAGACTGTATATTAGCTGAAAGAAAGTATGGTAAACAAGAAGGTCTGTTAAACGCAATTAATAAAGGAAGCGTTCCACTAGACACCTATCATGTGGATCATCTGGGCCCATCAACAAAAAAATCGTATAAGTATTGTATTTGGTGTAGTAGATGCATTTTCAAAATTTGTATGGTTGTATGCAACACGTTCGACCGATACCGCAGATGTGCTGGACCGACTCAAAAATCAAGCAACAATATTCGGGAAGCCGCGACGAATCATAAGTGATCGAGGAACCGCGTTCACCTCAAATGCGTTTATCGAGTATTGTCGTGATGAAGAGATCGAAGACATTCATATAACAACAGGAGTTCCACGAAGTAACGGTCAAGTAGAGCGGGTTAATATAACTGTAGCAATTTAATCATCACAAATGAGAGGTTGCTACGAACCTCAAAGATTTCATTCGCAAATTAAATCACAATTTAAATAAATTTATTTATTAATTATAATATTTAATTTTAACGATCTCAACTTAATTGTAATTCAACTTATTATTATTTTTTAAAGAAACTAAATTTAATGTTAATTCTCAATCTGTCTGTCACTAACTGACTAACCAAAATTCAAATTTCAATACTTAAATTTTGTAAGCCAACTCGATTTAAATTTGGGGAAAAATTAACTTACTAGATTTAAATCTAAAAAAGTTTTTACAGTAAAACTACTGTTTAATTCTTTCACCACATTACTCCCCTTCCAGTGTTTTACACGATATTAGCCTTGTCTATCTTGGGATCATTTTTCGTACATTAAAAGTTACAACTATTGATTGAAATATTAATATTTTTATTATTAAATTATTATGTGATAATACTTCAATTTATTATGAGCATTATTATTGTAATTGTTATTATTATTATTATTTTAATTTAATTATTATATTATAAATCTTACTTTTTTAAAAAACTTGTTAAACTTTTTTGTGTTAAATTGTTTCTTAATTTCTTTATTATCCAAAGTTGTTTCATATACACCATCGATGCAAATATATGCAGGTTTTAACCTATCTATTGATATTTTAATTATTTTTCCTCTAACATTTATATCAAAAGTCTTTTGTTCTCGTTTAATAACCTCAAAAGGACCGTAATATAGCATTTGCAACGAGCTTTTCTTTCCTTCTTGACGGATAAAAACATTCTTGCAAGTTGATAGGTCTTTCAACACAGAGGGTTTTTTATTGGAGTGTCCTTTGACAGTTGCAGGGCGAAGATTTTGAAAATGATGTCTTAACTCGCCAATGAAATTCGATACATTGTCATTATCTTCAGAATTATGTAAAAGAAATTCACTTGGTAAACGAATTGGTTCGCCATATAATAATTCTGCAGATAATGTCTCTAAATCTTCTTTCCATGCTGCTCTCATACCAAGTAAAATTGTCGGTAAAATATCTGTCCATCTATCATTTTGATGACATCTTATGGCTTCTTTCAGTTAACTGTGAAATCTTTCAATTATTCCGTTTGACTGAGGATGGAAAGATGTTGTCCGAAAGTGAGCTGTACCTGTCAATCGATTCAAAGATTGAAACAAGTGTGACTCAAATTGACGTCCTTGATCTGTAGTCACCGTAGATGGAGTTCCGAACCTGCAAATCCATCCATTGTAGAAGTTCCTTGCAACTGTATCTGCATCTTGGTCTTGAAGTGGGAAAACCTCTGGCCAACGTGAAAATCTGTCGATGCAAGTGAGACAGTATCTGAAATTTTCACAAGGTGGCAAAACAATAATGTCAATATGAACGTGTTGAAATCTTGATGTTGGTGGAATAAACGTTCCTAATTTAGCCGAAACATGTCTCGTTACTTTTGATCTTTGGCATTGTAAACACTCTTGTGCCCATTTTCTTGAGTCAGATTTGATCGAAGCCCAAACATAACGTTCAGTTCTGAGTTTGACAGTATTTCGAATTCCAGGATGAGCTAACTGATGGACGGAATTAAAGATCATTTTCGAAAATGTTTAGGAATAAAAGGTCTGGCTCTTGAAGTTGAGATCACAGTAAATCTGTTCAGATGTTCCAGGTATCAACAATTTCTTTATTTGGAGAAGAATCTGTTGAATTATGATTGAGAAGATTTTGAAGTTCTTCATCACCTTACTGAGCATTTGCTAATGCTGAATAATTTATTGGTTCATTGATAGCTTCAATCCTTGACATAGTATCAGCAACTAAATTATCCTTTCCAGAAATATGTCTGACGTCTGTTGAAAATTGACTAATTTAGTCTAACTGTCTTGTTTGCCTAGGTGATGCTTTATCCAATTACTGCTGGAAAGCAAATGTAATTGGCTTATGGTCAGTAAATATGATAAAGTCTCTACCTTCAAGCATATGTCTAAAATGCTTTATTGATTTGAAGATAGCTAAAAGTTCTCTATCAAATGTACTATATTTTATTTCTTGCTCACTTAGCTTTTTTGAGAAAAAACCTAATGGTTCCCAAATACCTTTCACAAATTGTTGGAGAACTGCTCCAATTGCAAAATCTGATGCCTCACAGATTAAAGTTCTAGGGGCTTCGTTCGATGGATGAGCAAGCATTGTTGCTTCAGCTAAACATATTTTAATTTTTTCAAAATCAGCTTCTGTTGAATTATTCCAATTAATTTTCGCCTTCCCGTTCAGATTACCAGTTAATAAATTGTTTAAGGAAGCTTGTTGTTTTGCAATTCCAGGCATGCATGGTCTATAAAAATTGACCATACCAAGAAAGCGTCTCAATTCCTTAGCTGTTGATGGACGAGGATAATCCGAAATTATCTTTACTTTTTCAGGCATTGGTTTGATACCTTCTCTTGAAACTAGGTAACCAAGAAAAGATAACTCTTCAACCCCAAATAAACATTTAGCCACATTGATTACTAAGCCATATTGGTTAAATCTGTTGAAGATTGTTCGTAAATGTTTAAAGTGTTCATCTTTATTTAATGATGCAACAAGAATATCGTCTTGATAAGCGAAACAAAAATCAAGACCACGAAGTATTTCATCAATAAAATGTTGAAAAGTTGGGGCTGCATTACGAAGTCCGAAACTCATGACCGGAAATTCGAATAAGCCGAAAGGAGTTGTGATTGCCGTTTTACAGATGTCTTCTTAAGAAACAGGAATTTGATTATAAGCCTTAACTAAATCAATTTTTGAAAAGATAATTTTGTTTCTGAGATTATGAGCAAAATCATGGATGTGCCTCACAGGATATCTGTCAGGAATTGCTCTTGCATTTAAGGCTCTATAGTCCCCACAAGGCCTCCATTCATTATTTTTCTTAGGAACAATATGTAATGGAGAAGCCTAACAAGAAGAGGAAGGTCTCGCAATTCCTAGTTGTAACATTGCTTCAAATTCCTTTTTGGCAATTATCAATTTTTCTGGAGCTAAACGTCTTGGTTTACAGGTTATTGGTTGTCCAGATGTTGTGCGGATGTAATGTTTGATTTTATGTTTTACCATTTGATTTCGACTGTCAGGACGAGTAATATCAGGATATTGTTTTAAAAGTTCCAGAAAAGGAGATAGGTTGTCATTTGAAATAATTTTAATATTTGATAAGCTAATGACCATAACCTTTCCTTTAGTTGTCAAACCAGTTTCTGAATCTATTAATCTTTTATGCTTAAGATCAATAAGCAAACCAAAATGAGCAATGAAATCTGCTCCAATTATTGGCTGTGCTACATCTGATGAATGAATCATCTGATGCTACACCATGAATTTCCAAGGAAAATTTCTCTTTAAACCAAAATTTAAAGTTATTACTGTTGGACCATAAGTTCCTATAATACCTCCATTTGCAGCAGTTAAATCAAACGAAGTACGTTTGAGTGGTCCTCTCATTAACTTTCGGGGAAAAACACTCAAATCTGCACCAGAATCTATTAAATATTGCTTTTTTGAATTAAAATCTATGACAAATAAGCGGCGTGTTGTTGAAATGTTGTCGGTTGCCGCCATAGTCGACAACTTCTTTAGTTTTTATTCGTTTTGTTATGGTTCCAATTCTCAATGTTAACCAGTTCAATGTTGAAAGCAGGCTTGACACAAGTTTTAAGTTGGCTTAATATTTATTATTGTGCTTATTCTAATTACACTTCTCTTTTACGTTTACATTCATTTTCCTTTAGCTTAATACAAATCCAACGTCCAAGCGACAAATCTACTAATTACCTTCCTAAGATTTTATATAAATCAAACGCTAATGTTACCAATCTACTAGTTATCTTCCTAATATTTGTTGTAAATCAAACGTCCATGCAACCAATCTACTTATACCTTTTCATTTCACTATTTAGCCGGATTCAAATTTACTTTACGTTCTTATCTGATTTCGTGTTTCTAAATTTTGTGTTTTTAATCCTACTTTTATTTAGTTTTCATTCCATTTATTCCATTAAATTTAATCTAGTTTACAATTGCTTTCTTAATTCTATTTTTATTTCTTTTGCTGCGGCGGTACTTCAACCGCTCGTTATGGAGCCGCTGGATCTACTTGCTGATCCGCAGGCGCTCCTCTTTCCCAACTGCCAGCAGCAGACGGCGACGAACCTCCTCTATGGCCCGCCTGAAGTTGGCCTCCACTCCAGTCCTATATATCACGGGACGCTCTGCTTCTACGACCGGTGGCGCGACGACTTGCCGCTTGCCCCGATTCCTGGCTCGGTACTCCTCCAGGGTAATCGGCCTCGGTCCGGCACTGCAATCACGCAACGCCTCCTCTAAACTCGTTCGCGACGTCCCCGACACCCGAAGTAGCCACTTTAATGACGCCGTACTTGAAACTAGGTTGATGGGTTCTGGTGACCACTTTCAACACGAAGTTCCTTACTGCACCGATAGGTTTCGAGAACCTTGTTCGGTTTTGCAGCTTCGAGCTCGAGTTTGATGGGTTACTGTGACCACTTTCAAGCTCGAGCTCCCAACGCAGAAAACCGATAGGTTTCTAGAACCTTGTTCGGTTTGACAAATTCGAACTTGAGTTTGATGGGTTACTATGACCACTTTCAAACTCAAGCTCCCAGCGAACCGATAGGCTTCTAGAACCTTGTTCGGTTTGGATCACTTACTTCTCCTTGTATGTCTACTCCCGTGAATGGTCTGCCTGACTTTTAAGGTTTTTGAAGTTGATCCAACTACTGGTGATATCCCCAATTTTTCTCCGCTTTTTATTCCAAGCAACCGGGATTTTTGACCGTTGGAGCGAGGTTGCCGTCAATTACGAAACGCACTTAACTTCTGCATGGCGCCATCTACCGGTGACGGGCGGAGGTTTTTAGAACAACGTAAGTTGATGGAGTTGTTTACGTTTCCCCATGTAAACAACTCCATCAACAACTCAACTCCAACAACTCGTTTTGACGTTTCAGTCTAGGTTAAGAACGTGTTGTGATGTCGCGTGTTTTATGTTCGGTAGTGAATTTCATGTTGTTTACATAAGTTTCCGGGATCCAATGCTCAAGTAAGTGTTATGAAATAGTAGATTTGTTTACATTTTACATATTTGTAGGTTTATTTACGTTGTTCTGCCGTGTTGTGTTTACGCTTGATGGTAAGTATAGTGCATGTTTAACTTTTGGTGTTTTATGCTTTTTAGGCAGTTTTCTATGCTTTATGCGTTATGTTTTATTCCCTATGAAATACTCCGTGTGCACTATCTGTGTGGGATATGTTGCTCGCTGTGTGGACTATGTTGTGTAAACATAAACACCGACATCGACTTCTCGCGTGACATGTTCGAGTGAGTATGTTAAATTTCTGGTGCATTATGTTTTTTAGGTTCATATGTGTTGCGGGTATGGTTAGTGACTCGCATAGTTTATTTGTTATGTTCTAACCTCCCTTCTTTTTAGGTGACGCGACGCATCACAACAGGTTGTTTTAATTCATTAATCGAATTAGTTTGTTCTTGTTAGGTTGTTTCCAAAATGGAATCAGCTAATTCTGCCAATTTATCTAACGGAAGATCTTTGTGAGCTGCTAAAATTGCCTGAGTAAGAGATGGAAGTCTTGCCATCCAAATAGTTCCAACAACTTCTTCACTAACTACTGTTCCTCCTAAGTTCTTTAATCTTCTAAGGAACTGAGATGGTTTAAGATCTCCCATAATTTCAACTTCTAATAATTTTCTGGTTTAAGATGTTTGAGAAGTTCCAATTCTCTTTATAATTTCTTCTTTTAATTTAGAATAGGGGTTTTCGGTAGGTGGATTCATCACTAAGTCCCTTATTTCTGCTCCATTTTGAATCCCTAAGTGAGCAATGGAATGAGCAAATTTTGTTTGTTCAGTTGTAATATTTGCTGCTTCAAATGCTCTATCAGCAAAAGCAAACCAGAGTTCAGGATCATAAGGGACGAAAGTTGGGAGATGTAACCCAACTCTATCAATTTCTCTCCTATTGTTTATTCCATTGTCTCCACTTTCTTCGTTACCAGGCATGATTAAATTAGCGAAAGGACAACAGACAAAGGATAGATATAAAATATTTTGATAAAAGAAGTCAGTCACTGCCTTGAAAATTTAATTATTTTTTAACTTTTTAATTAATAGTTATTATTATCAAACAAAAAGTTAGATTATTCAGTCGTCATGATTATAAATTATTTATTTTAAGATTATTAATTTATTATTAATTCACTAGTTATTATTTTATTATTTTCGGGGTTTTATTTTTAGAAATCACTTTTTATTATTAAATTTTAATATTATTTACTTAAATCAAAATATTATTATAACATATGTGGTTATATAATTTATTAAATTATAGATTGGAACTTAGTGGAACTTAAAATGTACTCACTGCGATAAGGTCAAATTTTGAATCTTCTTTCTTCTTTTCTTCTTTTTTCTTACTTGAATTTTGAATCTTCTTGAATCTTGTTTTACCTCCTTGCTTGATTTTAATTCTGTTCTTGAAAACGGGGTCACCAATTTTGTAGCAATTTAATCATCACAAATGAGAGGTTGCTACGAACCTCAAAGATTATATTCGTATATTAATTCACAATTTAAATAAATTTATTTATTAATTATAATATTCAATTTTAACAATCTCATCTTAATTGTAATTCAAATTATTATTATTTTTTAAAGAAACTAAATTTAATGTTAATTCTCAATCTGTCTGTCACTAACTGACTAACCAAAATTCAAATTTCAAAACTTAAATTTTATAAGCCAACTCGATTTAAATTTGGGGAAAAATTAACTTACTAGATTTAAATCTAAAAAAGTTTTTACAGTAAAACTACTGCATAATTCTTTCACCACAGAACCATTATACCTCTGTTAACAAAACTGACTGCACCAAAGCCAGCAGAGTGGTTCACAAGTTCCTGAATGCGACGCCTCATCGCAGTACGGGTAAGTCACCGTTCAGTTTATTGCTTGGTGCCCAGATGAGACTGAAGGAAGATCCATAAATACGCGCAATGACAGAAGCAGAATGGATAAAGATGTTTGAAGAACAGCGAGACGAGATGAGATTCCAAGCTAAAGAGAATATAGAGAAAATACAAACAGAAAACCGACAAACGTACAATGAGAAGCGCAAAGAAGCTAGAAAATATGCTGAGGATGACCTGGTAGCCATAAAGCGAACACAGATGGGTCCTGGGTTAGAAGTACAGCCAAAGTACTTTGACAGGTACCTAGTTAGTAAAATTGGCGACCACGGGGGACCACACCAAACATCAACATCGGCCGACCACATGAAGCCATGGACAAGAAGTTTCGAACAATGCTCGATAATATGCACGAGGTGGAATGTCTACCACACCGAAGAGTCAGACTTCGATGAGTAGCATCTGGGGTCAGATGCAAACCAGGATGGCCGAATTTAGTATCGGAACTTATGTAATATTAGTTTGTAAGCTAGGTTAAGAATATGTGATCGCCACCGAATTATTATTCACTTTGTTGCTTCAAAGTGTTTTTAAAAATAGGCTTTGACATGCAAAAAGAAGGCTTCCTTGACGGCTGGAAAAAGTTTTCTGGCGACAGAGACACGCAAAGAAAGTTAGTCTTTAAGAAAAGTTCAGCAGCAGCAAGGTGTTTAAGAATTCGGTCCGCGACTATAAATTTGTTTAATTTTATCTTAAATCAATCATCTTATTTTAATAAATTTAATTATAACGTTTAATCGGAATACATTATTCGCTACATTTGGTGATCCCAACGCTCGAAAACGTTTACTTCTGAACAACAACGCCCTGAAACACCCAGCAACAAATACTCTGCAACACACCGGCATCGAGCCTTACAGCGGGTAGCAAAACTAAACAACAACAACATCGCGGAATTCATCGTTCGGATTTTACAGTAAACACGCGAAACTGTGAATTATTTTCTCACGACGATTTGCAATTTCTAGAACATACCGATTTTTTTTTTTAATTTTACTGGACTCGTTTGTGAGTGGGAGAATCGTATTTGGTGATTTGAATTTGTCAGTGTTAGAGTAATAATAAACATATCTACGGGTGACGATGAATTTCTTGACGCTAAAAGGTCATCATGTGGAAATTTCCGAGCTCCTCCGTTTAGCCCCAACCGACCAGCGCAATGGTCCATTCAAGTCGAATCTCTTTTTAAGAAAAAAAAGCTGGGGTGTGGCTGTGTCATGGATTCGGCCGTGTGTTGTACGAGAATACGTTTATGTAACGGGTCTTATTTCTTGAATAAAATCTCTTCATTTATGTATTTAGGACAAAAGCAAGGAAAAAGAGACGACATAGGACATAGCCCGCGAGAGAATGAGAAAGAAGAGAATAGAGGGAATGAGAATGAGAGAAGAGATACATACAATCTTTCTGAAAACTAAAAATTCGAATCAAGGCTACTAGGCGATCAGCATCGCCAGCGATACATTAATTTCGCCACGACGCAAAATTGTGCAACAAACATTGAGCATACGGTGACACCCTACAAAGGCAGCGTGTGTGACGCTCGCATGTGTTTGTATCGATGCGGGCGCCACACATACTGTCTCGGTGGGGTGACACCGATCGTTGACGTTTGGTTTTAATCACATGTACTGGCGAAATTTTTGTGTTGCTGGCAATTCTGCCAGTCTGGTTGTTCGAATTCGATTTTGAATTTCAAAATCGGCAAAATTTGGTACAAAATAACCCCATGTTTCGGAGGTTCCCCCGACGCCGCGCGCTATGCGTCACTGTTCTCGTTTATCCTTGTGATTTCTTTGATCCTTTAGCTATCCAGTGGTATAATTTAATTTTGGATGGAATGGATAGATTCGAAGCTACAACGCCAAACTGTATCCCCTGATCTTATAATTAGGTTTTTTGGATTGCCCCCATATGGTAGCAAATTTAAAGACGTATTCACGTCAACACCATATTAACAGAGTGAGACTCATTTCATCACACGATGCCACTCATAGACACAAAATATGCTAATGAACTCGAATATATGTATAATAACAAATGTACCAGACACAATCAGACTCTAAGAATTTAAAGTATTCGCAGACTGCACGTTTTTCTGAATCAAAGGAAGCAAAATTGAAATAACTTTTAGATAGTGAACAAATAGGAGAGAGAAAGCCGTCACAATTTTTGCGACACTTTAGAGCCCTCGTACCTGGCATCGACGAAGACGTTTTAAAGTCAAGATGGATGTCTAGCTTCCCGGATCAGATCAAAGCACTTCTAAACGTCCAAACCAACGAAAGTCTAGTCCTGTCCGAAGTCCGCTGCGAAAAAGCGGACAAATTGCATGAAGTTTTCGACCTCACGCCAAGATTGACTTCAGCTGTCGCAGCTACTCCTCCGAATAAACCATTTGTGGGGTTTGGAATACAAATGTCCGAATTGAAAGTTTGTCGAGAATTCTGTGAGGTTTTGGGTAGTTTCCCGAGTAAGGAGTTTATTAAGGGAGTAGCTTATCGTCACTACATAGATATTGGTCAAATTGTTAAGGAGTGACACGAAACATTGTAGAAAGGTTTGAGAAATATAATTAAGCAAAAGAAATTTTATTAATTAAATTTTTAGTAACAAATAGTAGAAATCATATAAACATTGTACAAAGAGTTAAGATTTATACCTTATACATAGATGGTGGTCAATTTGTTAAGGAATCATACGAAACATTGTAGTAAACGTTTGAGAAATATAATTAAGTAACAGAAATTGTATTAAATAAATTGTTTGTAACAAATAGTAGAAATCATATGAACATTGTACAAAGAGTTGAGATTTATGCCTTATACATAGATAGTGGTCAAATTGTTAAGGAATCAAACGAAGCATTGTTGTGATGTGTCGCGTCACCTAAGAAGAAGGGAGGTTAGAACATAACAAATAAACTATGCGAGTCACTAACCATACCCGCAACACATATGAACCTAAAAAACATAATGCACCAGAAATTTAACATACACACTCGAACATGTCACGCGAGAAGTCGATGTCGGTGTTTATGTTTACACAACATAGTCCAAACAGCGAGCAACATAGTCCACACAGATAGTGCACACGGAGTATTTCATGGGGAATAAAACATAAAGCATAAAGCATAGAAAACTGCCTAAAAAGCATAAAACACCAAAAGTTAAACATCCACAACACGGTGGAACAACGTAAATAAACCTACGAATATGTAAAATGTAAACAAACCTACTATTTCATAACACTTACGTGAGCATTGGATCCCGGAAACCTATGTCAACAACATGAAATTCATTACCGAACATAAAACACGCGACATCACAACACGTTCTTAACCTAGACTGAAACGTCAAAACGAAACATGGGGAAACGTAAACAACTCCATCAACTTACGTTGTTCTAAAAACCTCCGCCCGTCACCGGTAGATGGCGCCATGCAGAAGTAAAGTGCGTTTCGTAATTGACGGCAACCTCGCTCCAACGGTCAAAAATCCCGGTTGCTTGGAATAAAAAGCGGAGAAAAATTGGGGATATCACCAGTAGTTGGGATCAACTTCAATACCTTAAAAGTCAGGCAGACCATTCAAGGGAGTAGACATACAAGGAGAAGTAAGTAATCCAAACCGAACAAGGTTCTAGTAGCCTATCGGTTTTCTGGGAGCTTGAGTTTGAAAGTGGTCATAGTAACCCTTCAAACTCAAGTTCGAATTTGTCAAACCGAACAAGGTTCTAGAAACCTATCGGTTCTCTGCGTTGGGAGCTCGAGCCTGAAAGTGGGCACAGTAACCCATCAAACTCGAGCTCGAAGCTGCAAAACCGAACAAGGTTCTCGAAACCTATCGGTGCAGTAAGGAACTTCGTGTTGAAAGTGGTCACCAGAACCCATCAAGCTAGTTCCAAGTACGGCGCCATTAAAGTGGCTACTTCATAGTGTCGGGGACGTCGCGAACAAGTTTAGAGGAGGCGTTGCGAGATTCCAGGGCCGGACCGAGGCCGATTACCCTGGAGGAATACCGAGCCAGGAATCGGGGCAAGCAGCAAGTCGCCGCGCCACCGGTCGTAGAACCAAAGCGTCCCGTGAAATATAGGACTGGAGTGGAGGCCAACTTCAGGCGGGCCATAGAGGAGGTTCGTCGTCGTCTGCTGCTGGCAGTAGGAAAAGAGGAGCGCCTGCGGATCAGCAAGGAGATCCAGCGGCTCCATAACGAGCGGTTGAAGTACCGCCGCAGCAAAAGAAGTAATAGTAGAATTAAGAAAGGAATTGTATACTAGATTAAATGGAATGGAATAAATGGAATGAAAACTGAATAAAATTAGGATTTAAAACACAAAATTTAGAAACATGAAATCAGACAAGAAAGTAAAGTAAATTTGAATCTGGCTAAGTAGTGAAATGAAAAGGTAATAAGTAGATTGGTCGCATGGACGTTTGATTTATAACAAATATGAGGAAGATAACTAGTAGATTGGTAACATTAGCGTTTGATTTATATAAAATCTTAGGAAGGTAATTAGTAGATTTGTCGCTTGGACGTTGGATTTGTATACAGCTTAAGGAAAATGAATGAAAATGTAAAAGAGAATTGTAATTAGATTATGCACAATAATAAATATTAAGCCAACTTAAAACTTGTGTCAAGCCTGCTTCCAACATTGAACTGGTTAACATTGAGAATTGGAACCATAACAAAACGAACAAATATACATAACAGCATTGAAGAAAAAGTTTTTAAGTAAAAGAGAATTATAATTAAGTAAAAGAAGTTGTTAGTAACAAATAGTAGAAATCTCATGAAAATTGTACAAAGAGTTGAGATTAATACTTCATTACTTAGATATTGGTCAATTGGTTAAGGAGTCATTCGAAGCATTGTAGAAAAGGTTTGAGAACAGTGATTAAGACTGTGTGCTAATCGACGGCATAACCTTTCGAACGACATTTTGAATTCAAGTTCGAACTTTTTTGACGTTTGGAATGCCTAAGTGTGCTAATCCACTTTGGAAAGCCATTTTGTTTGACAATCCACAGACTTTGGAAATTAGTTTAAAACTATTAATTGTTAGTGATAAATACATGATTTTGACTTTATTTTGAATACTTGGGTAAAGTAAGTGCCATAAAAGTGTTCTTATATGATATAATATGAATATTTTTAGAGATGAATTTTCAAGAGCAAAAAAAGCTGTTATTATTGTTGCTGTTGTCTGCCGAACAACTCAAGACCAGGCTAGACATTGACACGCGGGAGCTGCGGACAATAATTTCCAAGAGAAAATTTATTCGCCGATCGGTGATTTACAAAAACTAACAATTTTGAATTACATTGATCAAATTTACTTCTTTTAGTGTCGACCATACTGTAGGATACCAAGTGAAACCAGCTTATTGACACGTCTGCTTCAATTGGATGACGACGTAATGAAAGTTCATTTGAGGATTAGAGGTTCAACTTTCAATCAGAAGATCGAGCTTCTTTTTTTTGTATTGGTTGGCTACAGGTACATCGTATCGCGTTGTGGGATATGCGTTCAATGTGTCGCGGTATACCATGAAGCAGATTGTCCATGAGAAGCTGGACAAATTCACGCAAATTGCTAGTAATGCAATCAAGTACCCGGCTCCGCAAGATTACCAAGCTTATGGAGAAGGATTTTGTCAACGAGGTGGTAACAGTGCTTTCGAAAACGCACTTGGGGCAATTGATGGAAGGCACATTTCAATTAAATGTCCTGTATCGTTGCATGACCAGTGCATAAACAGGAAGCTGCGATACTCTACACAGCTGCAAGCTGTTTCTGACCAAAGAGGGAAATTTTTAAGCATTTTTACTGGTTATGCTGGATCAGTTCATGACCAGAGAGTGCTTAAAAATAGCCCACTGTTCTGTAATGCCACGTTCCCTCCACATGAATACTTCCGGCTTGGCGACAGCGGATATCAGTGCATTACCCAGCATATTTCTATAGTAGCTTGACGCCAAACAAAGAAAATATAATCTTCTTCACAGCAAAGCACGATCTATTGTCGAATGTTCATTCGGGTATTTGAAAACCCGATGGAGATGTGTCTTCAACAAAAATCTCGAGTTGATACCCAACTGTATCAAAACAATAGTTGCGTGTTGTGTGATGCACAATTTATGTCTCCAAGAGAACGCTCTTGAACACCTATCTGAAAATTTTATTGAAGAGGACATTAGAAGGGAACAAAGCTCCACAGAAATGGACACACAAGATAGCAAGTAACATACAAAATCATTTAGATAATTTTATTATTTGAATTCAGTTTTTTTAATTCTATATCTAATTCTATATCTAACTTCTTATAACTACAATTATAAAAAAATTTATACATGTTACCTACAATAAATTATATATAATACCTGAAAAAAACACAATTAGCCTTGTTTTTCATTCCTACTGTTATTTTATGTCACATGAAGTACCTCTATTCAGAGTCGGTGGACGAGTCGAGACTTATGCTGACGTTGAAATGTTGCCTCATACGGCATGGATGCTCGTTGTTAGGCGATCCCTTTTTCTCCTGCTTCTATCATTCCGTTTAATCATGGCCAGGATTCCCTCGTCTACCTCATCTCTCCTTCGTTTCCTGGTTGGGGTGCCTGCTGACGAAGAAATTATAGGCGGGGATGAAACCCTGCTTGATGTTGATGGAGATGTAGAAGCAGGGTTTAATGATTGGTGTTCACTAAATGAGAAATTATGAACAAAAGGAAATTGTAGGAGATATAAATATGGAAAGTGTAAGCTTATGAAACGGGTAACAGGCTAGAATTGAAAGCAAAATTTAAGGATGGACAGCAAAAAAAATGGAAAATGTAAAGATATAGGAAAAAATATGAAACTTGAAATTAGAAAGCGATGAGTAATGGATACTTCCCAGGAAATGTTCAATTTGAATCTAATGTTTGAAATAGATATCTAGCAAAGTTGTTATGTATTTTTTTCTGGTTTGGAAAAATGTGGGTAACCAAGGGGATAAAAACTCAAAGTTTCTCCATTCACTTTTATACATTTATTCGTTTCTTAACTCTTATACATTTATTACTTTGCTTGTTTTCTGCCTGACGCTCTCTTCTGCATCGCCTTCTGTTGTCGGTAAACCTTCCTTTCCTTCTTGAGCCGGTCTATCCTGATACTAGCTGCAACGCGCGCTTCTTTGTCCTGTGTTAGGACCCAGACTCGGATGGCTTCCCTAATGTCGCGTCGGAACCGAGCGTCTACTCCGGTTTTCTCCTTTTTCACGGCCTGCTGAGGACTTCTGTTGGGTTCCTTCGCCGGTACTGCTCTATAGATATGGGGCGTGGTCCAGCCCGAGGGTCCTCTAGTGCCTCGTTTAGTTCAATTTTATTCATTAAAACCCGGGTTTATCAGTTTTTATTATTTATTTCTGGATTATCCATTTTTATTCGTCTATTAATTGTTGTTATTATTGTTTCTTTTTTTTTCTTTTATACTTATTAGTGGTGATTATTCAATTCGAATATTATAATCACTTGTTTACATTTATTAGTTATTATTATTTATGTTGTTTATTTATATTAGCTAGTTTTTATTAATTGCCTTTATATTTTTTCCGAATTAGTATTGCTTGTTTCGGTACTTTTTAGGACGTAATGTTACATAATCGCCCAACCAAAGTGCCGGTTTGGATTTTGGGCACTGTATCCTGTTGTCGGAATTTGTCCTCCAGCCAAGGAGCCGGTTTGTCGCCTCTACCTGTCTCCGCGGGGCTAGCCTCTGCACTCGCCAGGTAGTGTCTTCGTCCTCGTCTAGTTGTTTCTCTCTCTGGGTCGCGTCTTCTTCAGTGTCCTCAAGCGTCTTCGATAGAATGCAGACGTCTTTTCCGGGATGTCGTCTCAGGGGTCTTCACTTCACAGGAGTCTTCTAGCGTCTTTCTCGGTCCTCAATCGTTTTCTATAGATTGCAGGCGTCATCTTCGGGATGTCTCTTCAGAGGTTTTCACTTCTCAGGAGTCTTCTAGCTTCGTCCTCGGTCTTCAATCGTCTTCGATAGATTGCAGGCGTCTTCTTAGAGATGTCTTTCAGGGGTCTTCACTTCTCAGGAGTCTTCTAGCGTCTTCCTCGGTCTTCAATCGTCTTCAATAGATTGCAGGCGTCTTCTTCGGGATGTCTCTTCAGGGGTCTTCACTCCTCGGGAGTCTTCTAGCGTAGCGTCTTCACTGAGGCGGGATCATCAACTGCCTCCCTGTTGTTTTTTCGGGCTATTTTATTCAGTTTTTGTGCTGAGGCTAGCAATGCCCCACCAATGTTGATGAAACATGTTGTTGGTCCCCAATCTGCTTTGCCTGCGCATTCCTCAGGCTGTCCCGTCGGTTCGATTGTTGACCTGTTCAAATATCTTACCCATTCTGCGATTCCTATTCCTCGATTCTGATCGTTGACCTGCAATTTACCTGTTCATGTTCCCATCCGATCATTCACCTGTTCATGTTCCCTTCCGATCATTCACCAACAAAATGTTTCTATTTGCAGTGGAAGGTGTCGTGTTTTTGCAGTGCATTCGGCCATTCAGACCTTGTGATACAGGTCCGGGTTGTTTCCCTTGGCGGCTTGTTTATTAATTTATTTTCGGGGTTCGGGAGCTATTGGGGTGTGGTTAACCCCATTTATAAGTGGTCGGGGACCATTGGGAATTCTTGGTGTGGTTTTCGTTTGGACATTTGCGAGTGTTCGCAGACAAGGGGTATTTCTTGTTTCACAACAAAGTGGCAGGAATCCTCAAATGTAGCATTCAACATGAGAAAAACAATCAGGAGGGATACATTACTTTATGTTGGTTCGCAATACTTTAAAAGAATTTCTACCTTCGGTTTACTGGCCACTACTAGAACCTGGATGATTAATTCCACACTCAGATGAGAAAGTTGTTGGAAAAATAACATACTTTATATTTTAAAAGCAGATTCGTCCACATTTTCCTTAACCTTACGGGGTATGCTTTCACTCCAGCTTCCGCGGCAACTTTCCTGCAAGAACAACAAATTTAAATAAATTATATATGTTCTATAGTAGCCAAGGATTCTATTACAGATCCGGATCATGTTAATAAAAAACACAGTGAGATGATCGCGAGAAAATTTAAAGAATGATTTTGATTTAGATCACATGTGAAAAAGCACTACTATTTTTATAATGGAAGTCAAATTTATGTAGAGAGCTAACAAATCTAAAAAATAATAATAAAAGTAAATGAAAGCAGATTATTTACCTCCAGTACCACCTCCAGGCTTCCTTCAAGTTGAACCTCTTACTTGTGAAGAGGCTATCGAGGGATATCCTCGCACTGACTAATTTCATAGTGTCCTCGGTTGTTACTAAAACAGGAATATGTAAATAAACTTATATTTTAAAGACTAAATTAAAATACTTACGTCATTTGTTGTGCTTCTGTAAAGTATCCATTTTGTTTTGTGCACTAGAACGAAAATGTCAATATAAAGTTGGCATTTTCGGAGACAAGAACCTTTCGAAAATGTGACTTTGATACAATGCCAGTCAAAATGACAGTTGTATGAAAGTGCCAATTAAATCATATCCTGCGACTTGTCTAGAATTGAATTGTTAGAGAATTGAACTCTAATATCAGTTGTGAACTGAACAATGAAATCTAGGCGTCTAAATTGCCAGGATGAAGCTCGTTCAGTTCGCTGCTGAAAAGCATGAAGCAAGGGTTTGTGATCTGTATGGTTCACGACATGCCTACTTTCAAAATGTGTCGCAATTCATAAATTGCGTGAAGTTGACGGTCATAAGTAGAGAGAGGAAGCTAACGGTTGCCAAGTGTCGTCAACTCGTTGTTGTAGAATTGCTCCGATAGCGAAACTAAAGGCGTTAGAGAAAATTGTTCACTGTGCATTGATGTCAGGCTGGGCTGAAAATGTTGCGTCGGCTACTGCTTGCTTGGCGTCGTTAAAAGCCTATGGAGTCTCAGTTGCAGGATGTGTGCCCTTGACGTTTGGTCCTTCCAGATCTTTGTTCAGTGGAACAGGAACATCGGCAACATTTTTGACGAATTTCCTGTAGAAATTGATCGTTCCCCTTGACGCATATAAATCCTTTATAGTGTTTGGGAAGCCAATTTTAAAAATTTCGTTTACTCTGTCTGGAAGAAGTTTATTACCCATTTTTTCGATCATGTGAGCGAGGTATTTGACCGATGATGCACCAAAAATAGACTTGGTTGAGTTAATGACTAATGATTTTGTAGTCTCTTGAATATTGGGGTCTATTCTGACGAAATTTGTAATATAGCAGATTTTTCTGCTACGGACGATAGCAGATTTGGCTTGTAGCAGAGATTCGATAAGTTGGTATTCTGGCTACCAACTTTTTTCGAATCTGCTACGAATTCAACTTCGCAAATTACTTTATGCCAAATCTGCTATCTTTGATGGCTGAAAGTGTAAACAAACACTTAAAATGTAATAAACTATAAGTTTAAATACCTTTTTCGCGTGAAAAATGTGTTAATTAGTGAAATATTTGTTAAATTCGTAAATTAAGAGACAGATGACTATTTCTGGATGAAGATAAATTCTATTCCAAGGAGTATCTCTGAACCAGAATCCGCTTGCATCCACTTCGTGACGAACACTATGTCCATAATATGATACGATTTTTGTTCCAAAGTTATTTATTTCCAAATACCAACAACTATTTTTGAGAAATATTTAGTATTAGTATAGTATTTTTAACAAATTTATCCGTATTTCTTTGGCAAGAATTAGAATAGCCCCAAAAAAAGATAAAATATTGAAAATGAATGAATTGTAAACATAAAAGTAAAATAAACAAATTTTGTTAACATATTCTAATTTTTCGTCTTTCTAATGGAATATAAGTGGAGCAATTATGATTTTTTCAATTTTTTGTCTGCAAAAATAGTAGAAGTCTTGAAACATGGCAACAAATGTAAAGAAAATTTCTTAAAATCTGCAAATTTAATAAAATACATTAAATTTTATCATTTAAGTATGAATTTATTTACTTTTCTATAGCGGATAGCAGAAAACTTTATCATAAAGTCAGCTAAATCTGAGCCAGCTATGATAACAAAATTAAACAGATTAGCAAAATTATAGCAGATTTTTTGCTATTTTTACACCCCGAATACAAATTTAAGCCAGATTCGTTAAGTTACGAAAGGCAACAACAATGCTGTGGGAAATAGCAGATTGTCAAAATAGCAAAATCTGCTATGAACGGCCAGAGAATACCCCATTATTTCAAGATGTCTTAAATGTTCTTCCTGATGTTGTGAGACGCCACACCACCTAAAAGCAAAAGTGGTTAAAACATCATAATAATACAAACACGAATCACCTACCATACCCACAACACTATAATCACAACCAAGCATAACCATAGCGGAGGGGAGTGTGCCGGAGTGTGTCAACATAAAAGAATCTAAAAATAAATAAAAGAAATTGGACATATCACTATACTCACCATCACGCATAATTATAACTCGAAACAAAACTATAACATACGTCAACCTAAAAATAAATAAAATAAATAAACAAACCATTGGATAATACTTTTTTTTTCTTTGTGAAACAATGTGCCAGGGTGCGCAGCTCAGGGACACTGAGTTTTCACCATTGCATCCCTATATCCCCGGCTTTTACTCAGAGGTGTACGCCATCCCCAGTGGCTTGCAGAACGCAAGCAGGTTGTTCACGTTCACCTCTTTGAATAGCTCTGAATCGAGGATCTCTCTGCCCAACCATTCTTGACGACAGTTCATCAGGATCGGACATTTGCAGAGGAAGTGTCTAGGTGTTTCTTCCTCCTCACCACACCATCTGCACAGGTTGTCATGGCCCTTTGTCTTATGGGTATAACAGCGTAGGCCACAGTGCCCTGTTAAAATTCCCAGGACATCGCGTGCTCTTCGTCTATCAAGTTTGGTGATCGCTTTCGCCCAGCCGGTAAAATAGTTTCCCAGCAGCTCTTTCGACCACCTGTATCCAGATGATTTCTCCCAAGTCTCCCACCTTTCTCTGTCGATGGTTTGTGAAATGATGTTGCAACCTTCCTGGTATGGGACTCCCACCTCCATTTCCGGTTGTTCATCCAACTCCGCTCCCCTTTTCGCGAGTTTGTCCGCTCTTTCATTACCCCTGTAGCCTGAGTGACCGGGTATCCAGGTAATGATGACTTTGTTCTTTCGGGCTAGATCATTAAGAGTTTCTTTTGCCTCCTTAACTAGCCTGGACTTGGTGCCGGGGTTTTCCAACGCCTTTATGCAGGCCTGACTTTCGGTACAGATGCGTATGCATCTTCCCCCAACATCCCCTCGTACCAGTACTCCAGCACATTTTACCACCGCAGCAATCTCTGCTTGGAAAACAGTGTTGTATTTCCTCAGACTAAACGAGCCATCGTCCACTCGCCTGGGTCCAGCTTTTCCAAATCCAGTGCTCAGGTCATTTTTGGAGCCATCTGTAAACCAGATGTCTCCATGCCCGAGGCCTTGTTTGCTCACCCAGTCCTCCCTGTTCGGTATTAGCGTTTTAAGGCGCTGCCCAAATACCTGGATCCTGTTTATTCTATCCTGTGGTACGTCAAAAACCGCCCCCCTCAGCATAGTTTTCCGGATGGACGCATGTCCGATTCCATTTCCCACCAATTCGTTGCCGCATATCAGTCTGTAAGCAGACCTGGCCGTCGCTAGCTTAACGTCTAGCTCAATGCTATTGACGTCCAGTATCATCCTGATGGCAGCTGTGGGTGTGCTTCTTTTCAGCCCGAAGATTCCCCTCAAGGTGACTGCCTGTATATGGTCCAGACTGCGCCTCGAGGTGGCCTTCTCGGTTGCTTTCCACCATACTAGTGCAGCATAAGTAAGTTAAGGTTTCAGTATTGCTTCATAAATCCAAAGAGCTTTCAGGGGTTCAAGCCCCCAACCTGTCCCAATCGCCGACCTACACTGCATAAAGATGTTGAGGACCTTCTTACATTGCGTTTCCACATGCTGTCCCCATGTTAGCTTCTTATTTAGATAAACAGCTAGATATTTGACACCCTCAGTATATGGTATGATTTTCCCACGCATTGAGACTTCCCTCGCAATCTTGCTCTTGTACTTCCTGGTGAAAGCAATAATCTCAGTTTTGCCGGGGTTGACACCCAAAGATCTTGAATCGTACCAGCTACTCACCCTTGCCAGGGCATTCGGCATGAGGTCTGGTAGAAATTCCTCATACTTACCCTTGATAAGTATGGCAAAATCGTCCGCATAGGCGATAGTGAAGATTTTCTCCTTGTTCAGGGTAGTTAATAGCCCATTTGCAACAAGGTTCCACAGTAGGGGTGAGAGGACCCCACCCTGCGGACAACCTTCACTGACTTTTCCCTTAACTGTTTTACCGTTCCATTCGCTATAGATGTCTCTGTCACTCAGTACCCCCGTTATCCATCTACTGATGGTATTCGGTACTCCCCGATCCGACAGAGCATCGTCAATGGCTCTCCTAGTGGTGCTGTTGAACGCACCTTCTATGTCAACAAAGGCAGCTAGGACGGTGTCCCTTGTATCTATAGCTTCCTCAATAAAGCTCACCACTTGGTGTAGAGCTGTCTCTGTGGATTTCCCCATAGTGTACGCGTGCTGCCCATGGTGTAGTGGGTTCATTGTCAGTATATTGTGCCTGATATAATAGTCCACTACTCTCTCTAAGGTCTTCAGAAAGAAAGATGGGTAACTTCTTCTCCCAGGTTTCGGTATGAATGAAACCCGTGTTCTTTCCCAACTACTTGGAACATGCCCTATGGCGATGCATTCCCTTCCCTCCTGTAGCATCTTGGGAAAGACGCCATCAGGACCTGGTGCTTTAAACGGTTCAAACGAGTCGATCGCCCATCTTACTATTTCCGGGATGACGACTTGAGTCGCTATCTCCTAGTCAACTCTTCTTCCCGTCCTTTTCCTTCCCTGTATAGACTCCCGGTTCTCCCTTTCCTTGGCAAAGTCCGGGAAACTAGCCTTCAGAAGAAGCTCCAACGTCTCTTCCTCTGTTTCCGTAAAGGTTCCAGATCTGTCCTTCAAACATTGTAATCTGGTGCCGTTTTCTCTGGTCAGGATTCTGGCAAGCCTCGCCACATCTGTCACACCCGTGCATCTCCCTCACTCGATCCTACGAATAGTTGCCCGCTCACACCTAATCCCCTAATACGACCCTTGTGTAACCAAGGTTCTTGAATTAGTACTACGTGTGTATGCATCCTTGCCAGTCGCCTTGCTAGAACGGCAGAGGCGCTTTTGCAATGATGCAAGTTAATCTGGGAGAAAAGCATCAGCGAGGGAGCCATTTTTAGTGCTCACCCGCGTTCTGCGTGTTCCCGCCAGCCTTCACCTCAGCCTTAGCGGTACCCCGATCAAGCAGCTTAAAAACTGTTTGACCGACGCCCACTTTCAGCTTACAGTTTAGGCTCTTGACCGATGGTTCATCTAGGCCAAGAATTAGACATCCTTCAGGTGTTTCATTCAAAACCGCCCATTTGGTCGTATCCACCCCCTTGTTCTGCATGCGGACCAACTTCAAGAAGTCCGCAGCTTTCTCTACTCCCGTCGGAAGATGCACCACCACCTTCCTGGTCCTCATCTCCTCCGGTGGTATCACCCGAACTGCTTGGTCCCCTTGCCCAAGCTTCAGGTTCCCCGCCTTACCTTCCAGCCATTCCCCGGACTCTTTATCCTCACAGATAAAGACAACGGTGCCTTTTCTGTCGAAGGATTCCAGAAATCGGGGGACAAAAGCCCTCTCCTCGATCGCAATGACCTCGTCCACGACGGCCTTTTTGATCGCCTTGCAAACCGCGGTCGGCATTTCCCCTCCCAAGTATTCCCCACAACTGAGAAATACCCTCGGCGCGTTGGAAGCCACCGCCGCGTAACTCGCATCCAATTTCGTTCTTTTCAGCAGTTCAGCAGTTCGCCCTGACTTCCTTGAGCAGAGGTTGAGAGGGTGATGTCGGTTCTAGCCCGTCTCTCGTCCCTCCTCCTCTGCTTTCTGGCTTCGCCAAACTTGGAAAGCGTTCTGTCTTCCTCAAGCGCTTTTTCCTTAAGGAGTTTCCTCCTTTGTGCCCCGCTCATGCCCCGGTGCGAGCCCGGTGCATTGTTGGTTTGCATGGGTTCTAGCCCACGATTGCTGGCGTTAGAGGTCCCAGGGATCGGTTCAGAGCCCGACATTCCTGGTGCCTCCGTTGCTTGTGCCGAAGAGGTCCCCTGGGTCGGTTCAGAGCCCGAAATTCCTAGTACCTGCGTTGTTTGCGTGTGTTTTGTTTTGTTTAATGCCTCATTCATGTTTGGTCCCACGAGTAGTGCGGATAAAAAGGTCCACTCGCCATTGGGCGCAACTAGTGAGTAAGGCTTGGCTACGACGGGATTTAGCCTGGTGTCCCGAAGGGAACGGTTAATGACACAGCGCCCCCTGCGCCACAAATCTTTCAGCACGGCATCTCACACCTTAGATTGGGCGGACCACTTCTTAGTTCCATGAGATTTGGCTGCTCTCGTGTATGGGAGAGCTCGTTTATAGAGATCCCTACACTCGCGAGACAGCCCCCATGGGTAAGCTTCCACACCAACGACAAGGTCATGTCGTCCCTAGTGGAAGGATAATACTTACTTGAACATCAAATGTATGCCATTCGCATAAAATTAACGTGGAAACATAAAACACACAACACCACAACACTATCCTAACCTCTACTGAATGTTAGAACGAAACACATGTCAAAACAAATTACACGATCAAATCCTAACAAATGAAAGAACAAACGCAGTTCTAGAAAACTCCACCAGTCGTGAACACATGACAATGTCATTATTACGGACAATGTTCGTGGTATCCAAATATAAAAAGCCGGCGAAAACAAAGGAAAGCGATCAGTTGTCAAAGCTTACCTGACTGGGAGAATATCCGAGAAAGGACAAGTGAGTACAACTAGCGCCGAAAGAGGTTCGTGAAGCCCATCGGTTAAAAGGAATTGGGGTTGAAAGAGGTTGGAAAAACCCATCAACCCAGGTTCAAAAACGTCCGCCGAAAAAGGTTCCAGAAACATGTCGCTCTTTTGAACGTCGAAAACGAAAGTGGTTGTATAAACCCATCGTTTGACGTCCGAACAAAGCCAACCGAACACGGTTTCTAGAACCAATCGGTTTTTGGGGAACCCCACGTTGAAAGTGGTCGATAAGACCCATCAACTAGGTCCCTAGTATGTCTTAATACTAATTTTGTCCCTCTTCAGGGCCTTAAACTACTAAACGATCGCTGGCAGAGGCTTTACGTGACGCAGGAGCTGGTCCTAGGCCCATCACGTTGGAGGAATACCACGCTAGGAACAGAGCCGGAAGGGAGACTGCGAAGACAACCCCTCAGCGCGTGGTTCATCCTCCACAATACCGCTGTTATGAAAATTAATTTTCATAACAACGAATTAAAACTAAAACTCCGAAGCACCATAACCACCCTGTGACTTCGGCGCTTGGCATAACGGGATCACGAAAAATGCATGCAAAATAATTTTCATTGTTGCATATCCCGTTCTGCACTCCCTATTGATTCCCTGGGAATCAACGAACCATCTGTTGTTCCCAGGGATATCCGCCCCCAAAATGCACAAACGATCAAATCAACTCTTGAACGTTAAAAATTGAATTGATCTTTTGTGCATTGCAGCCGGGCTCAATTGATTCCGAGGGAATCAGTTGAGTTGGACAATGGACATCTCCCAGTCCATGAAAGATCAATAGAATCGAAAGGATAAGAATTGGTCTTTCATGGATTGGAGTTCCGCTGTCCGGCCATTATCCCAATGCAGATATAAACTGCGGGATTTTGGTTTGGCAGGCAGACGGTTTTGAGAAGGAGTTCGCGCTGCTGCATTAAAAATTATTCAGAAATGTAAATTTGAACTAAAGAATAAAATAGTGAAATTAAAATTTGAACTAAAATTGAACTTTACTTAAAATAAGAATGTGAATGTGAATTAGATAAGAATGTGAAACCTAAATCTGAATCAAATTAAACTTAATTTAAAACAATGTTTGAAACAAAAATTGCATATGATATTGTTATTTACTATGGATAGAACTTAACTTAGAATAAAATAGCGAAATGTAAATTTGAACTAAAGAATAAAATAGTGAAATTAAAATTTGAACTAAAATTGAACTTTACTTAAAATAAGAATGTGAATGTGAATTAAATAAGAATGTGAAACCTAAATCTGAATCAAATTAAACTTAATTTAAAACAATGTTTGAAACAAAAATTGCATATGATATTGTTATTTACTATGGATAGAACTTAACTTAGAATAAAATAGCGAAATGTAAATTTGAACTAAAGAATAAAATAGTGAAATTAAAATTTGAACTAAAATTGAACTTTACTTAAAATAAGAATGTGAAACCTAAATCTGAATCAAATTAAACTTAATTTAAAACAATGTACGAAACAAAAATTGCATATGATATTGTTATTTACTATGGATAGAACTTAACTTAGAATAAAATAGCGAAATGTAAATTTGAACTAAAGAATAAAATAGTGAAATTAAAATTTGAACTAAAATTGAACTTCACTTAAAATAAGAATGTGAAACCTAAATCTGAATCAAATTAAACTTAATTTAAAACAATGTACGAAACAAAAATTGCATATGATATTGTTATTTACTATGAATAGAACTTAACTTAGAATAAAATAGCGAAATGTAAATTTGAACTAAAGAATAAAATAGTGAAATTAAAATTTGAACTAAAATTGAACTTTACTCAAAATAAGAATGTGAAACCTAAATCTGAATCAAATTAAACTTAATTTAAAACAATGTACGAAACAAAAATTGCATATGATATTGTTATTTACTATGGATAAAACATAACTTAGAATAAAATAACGAAATGTAAATTTGAACTAAAGAATGAAATAGTGAAATTAAAATTTTAACTAAAGGTGAACTTAACTTAAAATAAAAATGTAAATTAATATATAAGGAATAAATAAAATTATTGTAAACGTGTCAATTTATTAAAGTAAATGCATGAGGGTCGAGTGATCTTGCCCATAAGCACTCCTCGATCCATTGTTATGAACCCAATAGTGGTTATTATCATAACACCGCACCGGAAGAGAAGCCCACTTCGGCCGGGCGATCGAAGAGGTCCGTCGACGCCTACTATTGAGATTAGTGATTAGAGATTAGTAAGGAATTGCAGAAATTACGCAATGAGCGACTGAAGTATCGGCGTGAAAAGCAGAAAAGTAAAAATAGAGAAAAAAAATAAAGAAAGAAAAAAAAAATTACAAAAGAAAGAAAATAAGGATAAGATAGAAAGCCACACACAGGAATTGAAATTGAAAGTTCGAATTTGAGAATTGATTCATGTCAAGATTTGGTGAAAAGTTAGTTTATACGTTAAGGCTAGGTTAAAAATAGGAGATTGGTTGATATAACGAAGTTGAATTCTACATTCACTCGAAGATAAACATTTGGCTTATATTAGTTATTGATAAATATTTGGTTTATATAGCGAAATTGGAAAAGATCACTATGAAGATTGTATATTCACTCGAGAATGGTTATATGATTTATATAGCGTATTGATAAACATTTGGTTTATATGAGTTATCGATAAATACTTGCTTTATATAACGAAATTGGAAAAGCTGACTATGAAGATTGTATATTCACTCGAGCACGGTTATTTGATTTATGTAGCAAACATTTGGTTTGTATGAGTTATTGATAAATACTTGGTTTATATAACGAAATTGGAAAAGATCACTATGAAGATTGTATATTCACTCGAGAATGGTTATTTGATTTAAATAACGTATTGATGAACATTTGGTTTGTATAAATTATTGATAGATACTTGGCTTATATAGAAGATCGCAATAAGGATTGTACTAGAGTTAAGATTGAAATAAAGATTGTATTACTGAAACCACATTTAAAGCCTACCTTCAACACAGAACTAACAACTTGTTGTTAAACTGAATTATATAAACCCGAAAAATAATATATAACAAACTGGAAAAATAACATATAACACTGATCTGTTGACGCGACGAGGAGGTCGTCAATGTACGCAAACATGAAATGAAGGTCACTGGTTACTTCATCAATATAACATTGAAACGTCTACGCGGCGTTGCATAAACCGAAAGTCATGAACGGAAATTCAAAGAGGCCAAAACGAGTGTTTATGGCTCCTTTTTCTATGCCCTATGGAGCTACTGGGATCTGATTGAATGCTCGAACCTAATCAATAGTGGAGAAAATTGTCTTTCCGTTTAGGTTTGCTGAGAAATCTTCTAGGTTTCGTCCAAGATGACCAGGAGTCGGCCTGGCGTTAAGTAGGCGGTAATCTCCACACGGGTGCTATCCACTATCTTTCTTCGAAACGAAATGCAGTTGTGATGGCCATGCTGCACTAGAAGGTCGTGCTTGGCCCAGTCGGATCACTTTTACAGTGATTTATTTTTACTTTTATTTTTCAGCTATTTTTAACTTATCTGGTGCAAGTTTCCTCGATTTACAGGCAACGCGTGGACCTGATGTTGTCTTGATGTGTTGCATAGTTGAATGCTACTTCATTCTGTGGATGTCAAGGAAACGACAAAGAAGATCGTGTTTTATCGGAGATTGATTTAGGCGCATTTTTGACACCGTCAAGTAAACAGACGACGGGTGACCTACTCGTTTGTTTGAGACACCATTTCTACAACTATAATCCTACTGACACATCACGACATGGGAGACGTTCTATTTTCTGTTTCAGGAACCTAAGCAGTTGCTCCCACGTGCTGGTCACAGACGACATGGTAAAACAGTCCTTCTCTTCACTTTATGAGGATCCCTACCGTGCCGTCTCGCGCCACGACAAATATTTCGTAGTGGATTACTAGCGCGCACCGACTTCAATCTCCATTGACTGACTAAAGCCTGTTTACACAGTAACAGATTACAACCAAGGACCTTTTCCTCCACAGTACGGCGTAAAAATTTATCGACTTTTCGAAATTTTTGTACAAAATTTATAACTTTCAAATTTTTTTATTTTTTTTCAAATTTTTACCTTATGTACATGTTCTAATGCGTTGAAAATGAAACCGGTTTGGAGTGACTCCGCCCCTTTACGGGTGTACTTTATTTATCAGCGTCTATTATTTGGCGTCAGTCCTCAGTCCTCAGTCCACCATGTACCGGTCAACACATCATATACCAACTAGATATATAATTACATTTGCAAGAGAATTGAAAAATTAAAATACGTAAATTATTGTTATTAGCTACTAAATAAACTTTTATTAATTTAACAACAGGTGAGGGGGTGTCCACTAATTACGTGAGACGATTTTAGCGATTTTCCAAGCCAATGCGAATTTTAAGCGTAACGTTAATCTGTGCCTGATTCCGTTCAATTATTTCAAAAAAGAAAAAGGATTGACCCCCTCCTCTCCCACACCACCTCACGAGAGATTTTACAAAATGCGAATTTTAAGCGTAACGTTAATATGTGCCTGATTCCGTTCAATTATTTAAAAAAAGAAAAAAGTGTCGGACACGCATGCTCTCAGGGTTCCGTGGAATGCTGATGTGGTATTGAGTTTGTTTGAAACTTCAACCTGGCAATCCTAATGATCATGGTCATCCCATTAATCCTTGACCATGATCGATTGCCATGAACGATGTCGAATCGGTTGGTGTTGAAATTACCATGAAGAACGTGTCTCGAAATTATTTAGTATATAAATGAATAAATGGAATTTGTAAGGAAAGGAAATAAAACTATTAGTATATTTATACACATTTTTTTAAAGAAAACTTATAAACTAATAATCTTATAAACATTTTTGGTCCTTCGAGCCGGATAAACCAGCGTTTTGTGGATATATATATTAATTGATTTTGTGAGTTTCTAAGTAACTGGATTGTGATTAATATTTAATTCGGGAAAAGCGTTGTAATAACTAAGCAATCCAATGCATCATCAATCAAGATTAATGAACCAAATATGAAGATGTGATTTTTAGAAAACAATTGAAAGCACATTTTGAACTGTTATTTGCTTTTTTTAAATATACATGAAATTTCAATACATACACAAGGTAACGGAAAAGTAATGTAACAATCTCATATGAAAAAATCTTCTCCTATCGCTTGAGTGGCAATGCAAAAGTTCGTAAACCACGTGGTTGCTTTTCATAAGTAATCAAGGAATTTCAAGTTTGAAATTAAAATTTTGTGAAATTGCTCTATTCGGATTTTTATTTTTACATTAAATAAACTTCTCTGAAATCATTTTCATTTCAACTTTACATTTAATAAACATTTGTGAACTCGTGTTGGTAACTACATCCTCATGGAGAATGTATCAAACCCTACGTCTAAGTCTGACACGTCAGAAATTCAACCGTTAGCCACTTCATTAACATTGGAAATTCCATCAACCTACCACACACCATCAACAGCCTCACCAACTGGACATCAAGACGTTGAGGCACCCTGCAATAAACAGGGCAGTCGATCACATTCTTCATCTCCTTCAGTTCTTCCAACAGAACTGACACTCAAGGTGCAATGTCAATCAAGGCGCATTACACAAATAAAAAATTTTCTAGACTCAATAAAGAATAAAGGTGCTACATTATCTGTAGAGGAAGCCAATGTTATTGATGACCAAGTCGACACACATCATAAGGCATTCATTAAACAACACTCATACCTGGAAATATCCTGGCCAGGTCCACACAAAACTCATTCTTATTGTAGTGACGATATGTTTACCAAAGAAACTCTCTTATATGGCGAATGTAAAATATTGTTTGCTAAACTTAGTAACACTCATAGAAGGCTTCAAGGAAACCAACCAGTTAACCCATTTTCTAACTTCTCAGCACTTTCAAATCTTCCTAGGATTTCACTACCAACATTCTGCGGATATTTTGCATCATCGGTTATGTTAGAAATGCAGCTGTTGGTTTACCTTCTTGGTCAGGGTTCTACGATCGAAGATATTTGAAGCTCAAGAAAGTTCACATAATAGAACTAAAAGATTCGGTTGTAACATTCACGAAACTTTCTATACAACTTGTGAATGTCACGGAACCATTCAAAAAACTTTACTTGTGAACGCCACGGGTCTTTCTGTTCATTTATTTATTTGTCAAACGAAACCTTCTAGGTATTTATTGTAAAATAAAAACTATGTAACCATCACAGAAACTTTCTTTGTTGTTGTTGTTGGGATTTTTGATGAGGGTTTTTTCTCTTTAGTAATCGAATATCGACCCGTTTAATTCGTTTTACATAATGTCTTGTTACAATTGAATATTTATTTTTTTAACAAATTCTAAATTTTCTTGGTTAACACGAAATTTCTCTTTTATTCTTCAACTAATTCTCTCTCAAAGTTCATTTCTCATTACAAAAATTTCTTTCTTATTATTTAACTAATTCTCTCTCAAAATACAAAATCTCTCTTTTATTCTTCAACTAATTTTCTCTCAAAGTTCATTTCTCATTACAAAAATTTCTTTCTTATTTCTTAACTAAATCTCTCTCAAAATACGAAATCTCTCTTTTATTCTTCAACTAATTTACTCTCAAAGTTCATTTCTCATTACAACAATTTCTTTCTTATTTCTTAACTAAATCTCTCTCAAAATACAAAATCTCTCTGTTATTCTTCAACTAATTTTCTCTCAAAGTTCATTTCTCATTATAAAAATTTCTTTCTTAACTTAACTAGGCGGCTGGTGGGGATAAGGCCGATTATCGTCAGTCATCGCGTGGCCGTCAACCGGTAAAGGTGTGCTTTGGAGTGATTTCTACAAAATTTCAAATTGTGTACTAATTTTATTGTTTTTAATTATCGTGTGCGTCTTTGGGTCCTTAACATTCCTTCCTCCTGAACGGTGACTTCGAGTGAGTACTACTTTGATTGTTTTGATTGTTGTGTACGTTTTTGTGTCCTCAACATTCCTTCCTCCTGAACGGTGACTTCGAGTGACTACTACTTGTTTTGATAGTTGTGTGTGTTTTTTGTGTCCTTAACATTCCTTCCTCCAGAACGGTGACTTCGAGTGACTACTACTTGTTTTGATTGTTGTGTGTGTTTTGTGTCCTTAACATTCCTTCCTCCTGAACGGTGACTTCGATTGACTACTACTTGTTTTGATTGTTGTGTGTGTTTTTTGTGTCCTTAACATTCCTTCCTCCTGGACGGTGACTTCGAGTGACTACTACTTGTTTTGATTGTTGTGTGTGTTTTTTGTGTCCTTGACATTCCTTCCTCCAGAACGGTGACTTCGAGTGACTACTACTTGTTTTGATTGTTGTGTGTGTTTTTTGTGTCCTTAACATTGTGCTCATCACGAAACTTTCTAGGTAGTTATCGTGAAATAACTACTATGTGACGAACACAGGCAACTTTTATGAAACTTTTGTGCGCTTGTGATCCTCACAAAACTTTCTTTGTATTTATTGTGAAATAAATACGATGTGACGATCACAAACATTTGTTTTAAAGAACTTGGTTCCAGTTGAAACCAATACTCACATTTTGGATGAAATGTACTCAATGAAAACTGTTTTTGAATGAAAGATCAACTTGAAAAGCAACTAATTTGACACTTAAATTTCACAAGAATGACGCGAACTGAATGAAAGTCAGGACGACACTGACTCAACAAGCCAATTTTCGCGTGAGGTGAAACTCATGCATGACGCGTTCGCCTGCCTACTGAGTCCACGGATTTGACTGCCTACTAAGTCTATGGATGATGAATTTTCCCTTGTTCAAGGAAAGCATCCAGCAGGCCGAGACACACCACTATCATGCATAAGTTACCAAATTGGAAAGAAAAAGCCATTTGAATTCTAATTGTTTATTTAACACGTTATGTTTAAAGAAACGTTTCAATCAGTGGTAATGAAGAACCCCCAGCTCGACAACATTTCTAAGCTTCACTACTTAATAGAGTACGCCCGTGGACGGGCTCATGATGCAATTGTAACACTGCCATTATCCGATGAGGGCTTTCTTGTAGCTTGAGAAACTCTAAAACAACGATTTGAAAACAAACGACGACTAGTGAATGCCCCACTAGACCAGATCTTCAGCAAGTTCGCCGAAGTCAAGCGGGAATCATCCCGGGCAGCACAACTCACCGCACTTATAACCACAATCACAAATGCAGTGAAATCTTTAGAGCTCCTGGGACAATCGACAGAAAATCGGGATTACTTTTAAGTGTACCACATTACTCGTCATCTCGACAAGGACACGAAAGAAAAGTGGGAAACAAAATTAGGTGACAATCAGGAGCTACCCACCTTTCTGGAGTTCCTTGACTTCTTATCATCACGAATTAGAACCCTTGAAAACATCGAATTACTGGCGAAATATCCCATTTCAAGTACCCGACAACATCAACGTGTCACCTCTAAGGCCAGTCATGTGTCACATCAGTCTCATGCTCGCTATGTATGCGACTACTGCTCTCTGGATCATTTTATAGCTCATTGTGTCAAATTGGAAACCATTCCATCAGAAGTACGACTAAAAATATTGTTGTGAGACGCCGCACCATCTAAAAAGAAAAGGGGTTAAAACAGCATAATAATGCAAATATGAAGCACCTACCATACCCATAACACCGGATAACCTAAAAAACAAAGTACACAAAAAACACATATAATCATAATCACCATTTCATTCACCAAGAGAAGAGATGTTTATGTTCACGCTGACAATGTTAATGCGCAACAGTTCAGCATATGAACATAGCAAAGCATAATGTCACATGTCACCATGGTCACCATCAAACAGTCACCGAAGTGGTTCAAAACAAAACATACCTAGAAGAAATCAAACATCAAACATCAGCTGGTCCCATAAAACTTACCTGAGCATCGTCGTCCACATAAATCTACATAGAAACACATAAACGTACATAAAACAAACATAAACAACTGCACACTGTCACTCGCCAAAACCGACTGTCACTTGTCAAAACCAACCACATGAGGAAAAGTGAGTTCTAAAAAACTCAACTAGTCACTACATGATGGAGCCACCGTACAATAAGAGGAATTTAGCAACACATGACAACATCGCAATAACGGACGAAATTCCCGGTTTCAAAATATAAAAAGCCGGTGAAAGCTAGGGAAAGCATCAGTTGTCAAAGCTCGACCTGAGGAGAATATCCAAGGAAGGAAAAGTGAGTGCAACTAGCGCCGAAAGCGGTTTGTAAGCCCATCGGTAACCAGAAATTGTGGTTGAAAGAGGTTGAAAAACCCATCATCCCAATTTCAAATTTCTCTACCGAACACGGTTCCAGCAACCTATCGGTCTTTTGGGGGCGCCTAGGCGAAAGTGGTTGTATAAACCCATCGTTTAACGTCCGAACCAACCAACCGAACACGGTTCCTGGAACCTATCGGTTTCTGGGGAATCCCCAAGTAGAAAGTGCTTGATAAAACCCATCAACTAGATTCCAAATCAACCAAACTAATGAGGTGGTCCATTCGTAGTGCCAGCATCACCCAAAAAGACGTTGACGGAGGCTCTGCGTGACTCGGGGGCCGGTCCTAGGCCCATTACTCTGGAGGAGTACCGCGCCCGGAACGCAGCCAGACGGGAGACCACGCAGCCATCCCCCCTGCCCAACGTCCGTGTCCCGAAACGCCGTACAGGGAAGGAAGCTAACTTCCGCCGGGCTATAGAGGAGGTCCGGCGTCGCCTGTTGTTGGCCGTAGGTCAGGAGCAACGTCTGAAAATCAGCCGGGAGTTGCAGAAGCTGCACAACGAGCGGCTCAAGTATCGGAAAGAAAAGAGAGGTGAAAAAAATAAAGGAAAAAAAAAAAAAAGAAAAAAAACCAAAAAAAAAAAAGAAAAAAAAACCAAAAAAAAAAGAAAAAAAGAGGTACATAAAAAAAAAAACAAATATATATATATATATCAGAAAAAGAAATATAAATAGGAAAAGAAATTAAAAATATTCAAGGACAAAATATTTAGCTAGTAAAAATTAGTCATAACAAAATGATGAAACAAACGAAAAACACAGTATATGGCCCAGTCAACCCCGAAATCGTCTCTGAAATCATCTATAACTAGATTTTCGAGGTTTCTAGAATACTTCTCAATTGATAATCCGGAACCGGAATTCTCTACAAGCACTGAGGAAACCCACACAGGTGAAGAATCTAACGAAAAGAAGGACATCGAGGAAGGAACAAATAACAAAACTTACGTATTGATGTCAAGCAACCAGGAAAGTTATCAGGTAACAGAACCGGGAATAGAAAATCAGATAGAAGGAAATATAGAAACAGAAGATATACAACAAACACCAGAAGAGCCAGAAACAGACATAGTGCAGCTGAGACACGGGAGAAGGCATTGTAAGACGAACTCGGACCAAGGAAAAGACGACCACGCCAGCAACACACAGGGGCCAGTAGCAAACACACGAACAGAAGTCGAGAAAAAAGAAATTGGGGAAACAAAAGAAATAGAAATCAAGAAAATGGCAAACATAACGTTAGTAAACAACGTGTTACACAACAACGTACCGATACTAATGGGAGAAGACAGCCCCCGAAAACAAAACGAGGTATATGAATTCATTAGCTGCGCTCGCCTGGGATACGAGACACTGTCCGAAGTACAAGATAAGGCGCTCTTTATAAAACTATTGCCAACACGGTTAAGAGGAAAAGCCCTAGAAGCTGTACAAGCTAGAGTTAACGAAACACTTGAGGATATATTCAACACCCTTAAATCAAACTTAATACAGAACACCTCCTACATAACACTGAACACGCAATTAAGAAACGTGCAGCAATTACCCATGGAAATATTGATGGGCTATTTCAATAGGGTTAAAACATTAATAAATGCTTGCAAGAACGCAGCAGAACAACAGTACGCCAACGGTGGTGAAGGACTAAAAATCGAAATCGAGGAAGTAGGTCTGCATTGCTTCAAGCTAGGGATAACAAACGCTAACTATAAATTTTACCTGCTCCAAGACTGCGACAACAACTTGGAAGCGTTGGGAAGAAAAATAGCAAGGCTTGAACAGACTGAACAATGTATGCAGCAAGGCACTGCAAATCAGCAGATGACAAGTCAGCAACCAGCAATCCCGGGGTTACACACGATGAGCCAGCCCGAAAGTCGGTTTCAAAATCAAACAACAAGGGAACCCCGAGCCTTCGGACAAAACCAGCAACAACCACAATACCCATCGGCGAGAAACTACAATGGATACAATAGTTACCACTCGATGCCAAGAAATGCCGTGGAAAACAACACCAATACACCTCGAGAAAGAAAGGATAAACGGCAGATAAGATGTCATTTCTGCGGAACACCAGGACACGTGATAGCCGAGTGTCGTACAAAGCAGATGACACCATTCTGCACGATGTGTAAAACCTACGGACACTCAACACAAAATTGCAACAACCAGAGGCAGCGTAACCATACGTATGCAGCTACTAATGACCATAGGAACCGACAGGTAAACCACACCACCGCAGCACCCCCAACAGAAGTATGTAACTTTTGCATGGAAAATGGACACACCGAAAACAGGTGCTTCCTAAAAGAAAGATGGGAACGACTGCAATTGGAAAAACAAGCGAAGACCTCATTTTCGGAAAACTGCGAAGTGACAATCGATCACACCGCGAGTCGTCACTAAATAAGAGAAAAAGGTGTGAAGGAAAACCAAACATACCGATGGTAAACTTATCCCTGGACATCCTAGAAAACAAAATCAGTACATTTATAGTTGACACGGGGGCAGAGATCAGTCTAATAAAAGAAGAAGAAATTAATAATCATAAGCGGGAGCTCATAAATAGGGAAGAAGTGATAACGCTTAATACGATTTCCGGGGAGGTATCATCGAAAGGCACCATTACAGGGCACGTAAAACTGGACCAAGTTTATCCGTGTAAATTTCACCTGATAAAATCCCTGACTCACACTAACGTAGTGGGTATACTGGGCAACGATTTCCTGTCCAGAAACTGTAATATCGAAGGACCTGCCAAAAGATTAACATTCCCATCCGAGGATGGCAAAAATAAAACAGTGATAAACTTTGTGGAGGATCAGGAACAGCGGGGAACTCGACAGCGTTTTGTTGACGGCATAGCTACAGATAGACCAGAGACGGGAGCAGTCACCCGAAAAATTCATAGCGAAACTGCTATGGGGGATGACAGTACCGTGGATCCAGATAGCTACTACGAAAGACAAACAATAGCTACCCTACCAAGTCGTCAACGTTTTGGCGATGATATAGTTCCAGACAGGCCAGAAACGGGGACAGTCATCCGAAAATCTCTTAGCGAAAATGCTATGGGGGATGACAACACTGCCAGTAGACACCATGATAAGCACTCACAGGAGAGTGAGTGGATGAACACGCTGACAGAAGAACTACCGGAAGGTTTAACAAAACTCTTCGAAACGGGTACATACACGAAAAACCAGGAAACAGTGTGTACCGGGAGGAGCGAACCTAAATCTGACCAGGATCATGCTAAGGAACCCCACCCAAACGAAGAAGTCAAAACCACCAAACCCAGAGATATTATAATACCAGCTAGGTCCTTAACATTCGTTAGTCTGGAAGCCAATACCACGGGCCCCCACCTCACAGCAGGAAAGGAAATACTGCTATGGGGGATGACAGTACCGTGGATCCAGATAGCTACTACGAAAGACAAACAATAGCTACCCTACCAAGTCGTCAACGTTTTGGCGATGATATAGTTCCAGACAGGCCAGAAACGGGGACAGTCATCCGAAAATCTCTTAGCGAAAATGCTATGGGGGATGACAACACTGCCAGTAGACACCATGATAAGCACTCACAGGAGAGTGAGTGGATGAACACGCTGACAGAAGAACTACCGGAAGGTTTAACAAAACTCTTCGAAACGGGTACATACACGAAAAACCAGGAAACAGTGTGTACCGGGAGGAGCGAACCTAAATCTGACCAGGATCATGCTAAGGAACCCCACCCAAACGAAGAAGTCAAAACCACCAAACCCAGAGATATTATAATACCAGCTAGGTCCTTAACATTCGTTAGTCTGGAAGCCAATACCACGGGCCCCCACCTCACAGCAGGAAAGGAAATATCACCAGGGGTGTATCTAAGTAACGCACTGGTGCAACCTAACAACGGGAAAATAACGCTCAGTGTAATAAACGTGAATAACTATAAGGCAAATATCCGAAATCTAACAATACAAATGACAAGATACCAAGAAGAAACGGCAGGTGTAGAGAATACAGAACCAATAAATAAGAAAAGCATACATTGTAACATAATAAAAACGGAACAAGCAAAAAGAGAGATACAAGTAAGGAAGCTGATAAGTGTAGAATCAGAATTAAATTCGGAGGAAAAGAGAGAAATGAACAAAATTATTAAGGACTTTCACGACGTATTCCACTTACCGGGAGAAAAATTGGGCCACACAACCACTACCCAGCATGAAATAAGAATACAACCAGGGCAACACCCGATAAAATGTAAGATGTACCGGCTACCGGAAACACAAAAAGCGGTAATAAATGAGGAAATAGATAGATTACTAGACGAAGATATATTCGAACCAAGCTGGAGTGAATGGAACGCACCACTACTAGTAGTTCCAAAGAAACCAGGGCCTGATGGGCAGAAACGATGGCGAATCGTAGTCGATTACAGAAAATTGAACAATGTCACTGAAGGAGACGCGTACCCACTACCCAGAATTGAAGATATCCTGGACCAATTGGGAAATTCTCGGTACTTCTCAGTACTTGACCTCGCCAGCGGATATCACCAAATTGCAATGAAACCAGAAGATCGGGACAAAACTGCGTTCAGCACCCCTTACGGACACTAAAAGGAGCACCAGCAACGTTCCAGCGTCTCATGAACCACGTATTAACTGGGTTACAAGGTCTGCAGTGCTTCGTATACCTGGATGATATAGTTGTATACGGCAGGAATTTAACTGATCATCAAACAAAACTACGGGCGATACTACAACGATTGAGAGCGCATAACCTGAAGTTAAACGCAGAGAAATGCAATTTTCTTAAAAAGGAAATTATATACCTTGGGCATAAATGCACGACGGAAGGAGTGAAACCAGATCCGAGTTTGGTGGACAGCGTGAGAAACTTCCCTACCCCCAAAACAATCCGACAAGTGCAGTCCTTCTTGGGACTAGCAAATTATTATCGAAAGTTTATATCGGATTTCTCTAAGATAGCAGCACCAATAAATAACCTCCTGAAGAAGGATGTAAAATTTAAATGGGACGAAAATTGCACCAAAGCATTCAACACTATTAAAGATAAGTTAATCAGTCCACCGGTACTAAGATACCCAAACTTCAAAGAGCCGTTCACACTTCACACCGACGCCAGTGGAGGAGCTCTCGGGGCAGTGCTAGCACAAGGAAGAGAAACCCATAGCCTACGCTAGTCGCACATTGAATGCCGCAGAGAAGAATTATTCGACCATAGAAAGAGAACTTTTAGCAATCGTATGGGCAGTGAAGAACTTCAGATGTTACTTATACGGCAGACCATTCAAAGTATTCACCGATCACAAACCCCTGAAAGGAGCGATTAGGATTAAAGATCCGACAAGCCGAATACTTCGGTTGTGGCACAAGCTTTCCGACTACACCTTTGAAATCGAGTACAAGGAAGGCAGGAAAAACGGCAACGCGGACGCTCTGAGCAGAATTCCATACGAGGTGATGGTGACCACACGAAAATAGGCAAGAGAGCAACAAGAACAAACCTCAGAAACCGGGGAAGAGATTGCCCCAGCAAAAGAGCCCACGGAACAAAATCCACTGGAGGAACCATCCGTACAAGAAAAACCACAAATAAAAATCCTGACAGACCCTCAGGACATCGAGACGATACTACGCGACTGTCATGACGCCCCTCTAGGAGGACACCAAGGAGTTCTTAAAACATATCACCGCTTAAAGAAAGAGTTCTACTGGAAGGGAATGATGAGGGATATTAAAAAATATATACGAAAATGCAGAAAATGTCAAATAAATAAGTTAAGTAGAGAACACAGAGAGCCGATGATCATAACAGACACCGCCAAACAACCGTTCGACAAGGTTTATATGGACATTGTGGGTCCACTTCCAGAAACACCACGCGGGAACAAGTATATCCTAAGTTTCGAAGACGATTTGACTCGCTTCATGGACGTAATACCACTCCAAAATATGGAGGTGAAAACTGTGGCACAGGCTTTCGTGGAGGAAATAATAAGTCGTTACAGAATACCAACAAAATTAATTACCGACCAAGGAGCCAACTTCACTTCCGAAATGTTCAGAGAAGTGTGCAAGTTATTTAAGATACGGAAAATTGAAACGACACCATACCATCCTCAATCCAACGGAGCATTGGAGAGATCACATAGGCCTCTATTCGAATATCTAAGGAATTTTGTAGACGACAACCAAACAAACTGGGATGAGCATCTGCGAGCAGCAATGTTCGTCCGGAACAATAGTATGCACACAACCACAAAATTAACGCCTATGGATTGCTTATACGGCTTCTCCGCCCCCCTTCCCAACAATTTGAAGAAAGCTCCCCTACCAGTATACGATCACGAGAACTATTTCCTACAACTAAGAAACAAGCTCCAGCGAGCATATGAAACCGCGCGAAGGAATTTGGAAGAGAGTAAGATCCAGTCCAAAGAATACTACGATCAAAAGACAAATCCAATTAAAATCCATGTTGGAGATCAAGTGCTTCTCAGAAATAAGGCCCGACGAAACAAACTGATTCAACATTGGACAGGGCCCTACCGAGTCACAGCAATAAATAACCCCGTCAACACAACAATTTTAATAAGAAATAAGAAACGTCGCGTACATAACAACCGTTTGAAATTATTTAATTAAGATCAGAACACCCACTCACACACACTATAGACCGAACATCATTAATAACTACAATATTCCTAATTACCAGTTTTACAATGGACCAGAACAGTACACCCGTTGAAATCGATGACCTAGGATTGACCAAGGCCGAGTGGGACGACATCCTACGGGAAGCAGACCGGCTATACCAACAAATCCAACTTAATATCACCCTGCAGGAAACAGACCAGATATTCCAGCAACTGCAATTGAAGCCTGAAACCGAAGATCAGTCAGCCATGTACGGGGATAAATACTGTCAACCCCAGAAGGGAACGAAAAACACCCGTAGACGAAACCCAAGGCGGAAAAACAAAAACCACTAAGTTGAGGCGAAACAAAATAGATGTAAATTGCAAAATGAAATAAAGAGAAACCAATGAATACAAGAGTTACAGAACTAGGAATTTAAGATTAAACTACCCTAAGTATAAAAATAACACTTTTACTTGAATCGCGTGAACCCTCTAACCGCCTCACATTCAGAATTACAAACGCAGACTAATCAGGTTGAACCACTCTTACCACAAAAACCGCCACATTTCACACTACAAACTAGTACTAGTTCGTGTACCCCAGGAAACGCCACCCACCCGGGGGGGACTTCTAAAAGGGGGAAAAATGTTGTGAGACGCCGCACCATCTAAAAAGAAAAGGGGTTAAAACAGCATAATAATGCAAATATGAAGCACCTACCATACCCATAACACCGGATAACCTAAAAAACAAAGTACACAAAAAACACATATAATCATAATCACCATTTCATTCACCAAGAGAAGTGATGTTTATGTTCACGCTGACAATGTTAATGCGCAACAGTTCAGCATATGAACATAGCAAAGCATAATGTCACATGTCACCATGGTCACCATCAAACAGTCACCGAAGTGGTTCAAAACAAAACATACCTAGAAGAAATCAAACATCAGCTAGTCCCATAAAACTTACCTGAGCATCGTCGCCACATAAATCTACATAGAAACACATAAACGTACATAAAACAAACATAAACAACTGCACACTGTCACTCGCCAAAACCGACTGTCACTTGTCAAAACCAACCACATGAGGAAAAGTGAGTTCTAAAAAACTCAACTAGTCAGTACATGATGGAGCCACCGTACAATAAGAGGAATTTAGCAACACATGACAACATCGCAATAACGGACGAAATTCCTCGACCTGAAGTGAAAGCTCGACCTGAGGAGAATATCCAAGGAAGGAAAAGTGAGTGCAACTAGCGCCGAAAGCGGTTTGTAAGCCCATCGGTAACCAGAAATTGTGGTTGAAAGAGGTTGAAAAACCCATCATCCCAATTTCAAATTTCTCTACCGAACACGGTTCCAGCAACCTATCGGTCTTTTTGGGGCGCCTAGGCGAAAGTGGTTGTATAAACCATCGTTTAACGTCCGAACCAACCAATCGAACACGGTTCCTGGAACCTATCGGTTTCTGGGGAATCCCCAAGTTGAAAGTGGTTGATAAAACCCATCAACTAGATTCCAAATCAACCAAACTAATGAGTTGGTCCATTCGTAGTGCCAGCATCACCCAAAAAGACGTTGACGGAGGCTCTGCGTGACTCGGGGGCTGGTCCTAGGCCCATTACTCTGGAGGAGTACCGCGCCCGGAACGCAGCCAGACGGAAGACCACGCAGCCATCCCCCCTGCCCAACGTCCGTGTCCCGAAACGCCGTACAGGGAAGGAAGCTAACTTCCGCCGGGCTATAGAGGAGGTCCGGCGTCGCCTCTTGTTGGCCGTAGGTCAGGAACAACGTCTGCAAATCAGCCGGGAGTTGCAGAAGCTGCACAACGAGCGGCTTAGGTATCGGAAAGAAAAGAGAGGTGAAAAAAATAAAGGAAAGAAAAATAAATAGAAAAGAGAAAAAAAAAAGAAAAACAATAATAAGAGAAAAGAAGAGAGTTAGAAAAAAAAGAGATAGATAAAAAGGAACGAACAGATAGAGATACCCTGGAGAATGCGAATTCGAATTCGCCCAACAGTCGGCAATTTTGGCTAAGTACAGCTGTAAGAATTACCCCGTAAAATAGATTTAAAGTCATGAGCGTACAGAGATTTTGAAATAAAGTTTAAGGAGCTATCACGAATTTGGTTTATATAGAGATCGTGTAAATTTGGATTGTATAGAGATTTTGAAATAAGGTTTAAGGAGCTATCACGAATTTGGTTTATATAGAGATCTTGTAAATTTGGATTGTATAGAGATTTTGAAATAAGGTTTAAGGAGCTATCACGAATTTGGTTTATATAGAGATCTTTTAAATTTGGATTGTATAGAGATTTTGAAATAAGGTTTAAGGAGCTATCACGAATTTGGTTTATATAGAGATCTTGTAAATTTGGATTGTATAGAGATTTTGAAATAAGGTTTAAGGAGCTATAGTTTAAAATAACTTGGAGTATGCTAGAATTTGTAATAAATTGGTATATGTAAGGAACTAGAATAAGGACTTTGATTTATCAAATGAGTTGTCAACCTTCAACATTTAACTGTAGTGAGTTCAAGAACTTGTTGTTAAAGTGAAATTTAACAACTGAGAAATTAAACCACAACAATATGTCCCTGAATTGCATGGGACGCCACAACACTCCTGCATGCAGAAGCAATTATTCATGCAAAAAATGCCCTAATAGGCATCACACTCTTCATCATGACGCCATCAATGACAGTTCATCAGCAAGACATCAAAACAATGCCACTTGCTTGGATCTCGGTGCAGTCTCGACACTTCAAAAAACACTCAACAATATACTAGACAATCATGTTCCTGATCGTGAGTTTGCATCGACCAAAAGTCTGACAATTCATCATCAAGAAACTCAACACTCCAAACCACACAATTTGCCTACACATCAATCCACACTACTAGCTACACCACTCATTCCTGTGATTTCCGCAAAAGGGACACACCAAGCTAGAGCATTAATTGACCCTGGCTCAGAATTAACTTTTGACGTGAAAACGTCTTTCTTCTCGTTGAGTATGTACAAAGCATTATTTGCATAAAGCATTATTTATCATTGTAGCGTGAGAACGCGTGTACCCAGCACGTTGATTTGTACGTTATTGTAAAGGATTTTAAAAGAACTACAAGGACCTTAAGTGAAACAATAAAAATATTGGCCGAAATATAAATGAAAATTGGTTGAATTTGAAAATGGAAAAAAGTGAAAGATATCGTTTCATACGAGTCGTAAATATGCACCGAATTGTAAAAATATCAAATCGGGGAAAACTCGCATCAAAACGAATTGAAAAAATCAAAAATGCCCTGTGCCGAGCCATTGTCAGAGCTGCGGCGCCGTCGAAGAAGAAACGAAACGGCGCAAAACAATAAACTTGTGATTTATTAATTCTGTAACCATACTACTATGTATATTGAGTGTATTTAAGAGATTAATAATTAAGGAACATATTAGTACGAAACACTTATCATAATTTTTTTGACGTGAAAACGTCTTTTCAAACGTTAAATACGCTGATAGCCAAACAAACTCTCTTGCGGTAAAATATACAGTCAGAATTCAATCGGTGATAACTACGACGCTCATAATGCGATAAAAACGATCGAGGACTCTATGTATAGAGCATGCTTGTACGTATTTATCGTGTAGCGTATGTTTTACCCAAGTCATCGGGCTAGTGTTAGCACCTACGCGTGATTGTTGTTGATTAACGTTTAATCGGTATTGAATTGAAAACTGAGAAAAATTAAATATATCGTTTTGTACGTGTCATAAATATCCGCGGAATTGGATACAACGCAAATCAGAAAAAGCTTGCATCAAAACGAATCTTACAAACCTAAAATTCTCAGTGCCTGTCAAGTGTTAGGGCTACGGCAGCATCGAAGAAGAAACGAAAGAACGGCGTGAAATAATAAGCTTGTGATTTGTCTCTTCTGTCACAGTACTACTCTATACCACCATTGTATTAATGAGATTGATTTAAGTTCATACTGATGAGAAACACTTATTATAATTTTATCACAGAAGGGTTTTATTTTTTGTGCCTGTTCGACTCTTTAAGTGCCTGTTTTAAATTGCTCTGTTGTTTTTTCCTATAATTTGTCGATAAATGTCTGCAAATCTATAATTGAAGTGGTCAAGCTATGAACTGCTACTGAATAGTGCGGCCAGTTGAACGTTTTTTAGTCAAACACACAAGTTTATAAAACTTTTATTTTTGAAAAGTGCTGCCAGACAGAAAGCCCGTCATTTTCCTATAAATCCGTGGTCAAAGGTTTTAACGTTTATTAGCTTTTCGACTAACACATTAATGATGGAGAATAAATGTAATGCCTGCGACAAGATATTTGCTACATCATCAAGACCCCAAACTTGTGAACGCTGCTCTAAGAAATTTCATTGCACCTGTTGCAAGTTCGTTAGTGGTCGAGACAAAGAGGAAATTATAAGAGTATGTTCTTCGTGTATAGCGGATGCGAACCACTTATCAGCACACAGCAGGTCAGGCTCGGTAAGCTCTGGTGGTTCGACATCACGTCCAGCAACACCGGAATCTTCACGACCTCCAACTCCTTTGAATCCTCCGCTCAACAACGGCCTAATAACTTCACTCATGTCTAAGATTGATAAACTGGACAAGCTTGATGGCATTGAGTCAAAGGTTGACGGCATAGCTACAACGGTCAATTCCATCGGCAGCCGTTTAACAATAATCGAACAACAGTTAGAAGAAATTTATTCTCGCATGCGGAATACAGATACCCGTGTAGAGGCAGTTGAGTCTGATGTGTGTAAAGTTAGGGATGATTTCAAGGCGCACACTGAGAAAACAGCAAAACAGCTAGAGGACATAGTGACCAAGCAGGCTAATTTCGAATATCGTCTTAATGAGGAGGCAACTCACCTACCTTGCAGTGATGAACAGGGAAAGGAACGTCTCCATGCTCTGGAGCGTTAAAATAAAATTCTTGAGTCCGAAGTCCAGCACATGAAGGTGAAGCAACTATGACTGGCTCATGCTCCTGAAATCGTTATAGGTGGCGTCCCGCTTGTTGGAGTTACCGACATAAAATTTGCTGCTCTGTCAGTACTCAAAACCTTAGACCCCGACTTCAATGAAGGTGAAATCGAAGGCGTTGCAGTTCTGAAGAAAAAAGAGAAATCACAGGCTGACCTTCCTTATACTTCCTCTGCTACAACTTCACCCAGACCAACTGAAAACTCCCTTTCACATGATGAGCGGCGCGGTTCGTTAGTGGTTACACTAAGGAATGCTACAGTAGCAAAGAGAATTATCTCGGCGAAAATCAAGTGGAAAAAGCTGACGACTGCACAACTCCTTCCGGACCTCGTGCAAAAGGCAGGCATGACATCTCCAGAGCACCCATCCGCCTTAAACATAAACGAGTTTGTACCAAGGGATCTGTATAATCTCAGACGGATTGTGTATAAGAAGGTGAAGGACAAGAATCTGAATTTTCTTACTTTTAAGCGAGACGGCTGCATCTATGTGAGGAATAACAGAGAAGGTTCGGCTGTTCCTATACATACTATGGCGGATTTCAACAATTTTTTAGATAAACTCCAAATATCCAAGGAGCCGGATCGATGTCCACAGGGCAGCCACCGTCACGGGCAAAATTCTTAAACATTGGACAAAAAACCGGTCTCAGAGTATGTCACTTCAGTGCCAACTCCTTGAGGGCGCGCATCGAAACCTTACGTTATTTTACGTCTAAAAATCCCTTTTTTCACCTTATTGCCATCTCTGAGACTAAGCTTGGCCCGATTGTGCCTGATTCCATCGTTGCGTTGAAAGGATACAACTTAGTTCGACAGGACCGAAAATTAAATGGAGGTGGAGTTGCACTCTTCGTTCACAACACTCTTTCGGTATCACGACTCTGCTCGTCATCAGGCAAGCGGCCTGGGAAACCTGGTCTGCCGGAATATCTATTTTGTGAAGTGACGCCAAGGGATCTTCCACCTATCTTTGCTGGGGTTGTATATCGTCCACCACATGCACCTTTCCTCGCTGGGGAAAATAATAATTTCATCCCTGACTTGGTTAGTTCGATGCACAATTATAGCACTAAGATCATTATGGGGGAATTCAATGCTGACCAATTGTCACCATCTGCAGATGTCACCTATATCAGAAATTTTATTTATGAAAACTCCTTGACTTCAATACCCTACGGAGCAATTTACCATAGGGACGACTCTGATACCGCCTTAGATTTGTGTATTGTGGATTCTGAAGATATAGTACTGCAATTCTCAAAAACGGAGGTTGCTTGCGATTGGTTACCTCTTAATAATGAGACATCTCTACATGATCGTGTTCACTGTCTCACCAGTAACATACAAGCGGCAATGTCAAAGTCTATCCCTATTAAAACAGTTCGCCAGTCGGGAAAATCTTGTCACCTGTAGGTACTTACTTAAAAATATACTTTGTTTTAACTACTTGTTACTACTTGTAACAAGTAGTTAATTTTAGATCTAAGTAGCTAATTTTAGATCTAAGTAGCTTTTTTATTTTTACTTTATAAAATGTTAATTTAGTTAGTTTAGTTTAGTTTTGTGACAATTTGGAGAGCTCTTTTTGAATAGAGCTCCGGTTTTAGTTAAATAATATAATTATTGTTAATTTAAAATATTATATAATAAATAAAATATTAATAGTTATATGAATATAAGTTTTATTTATTCATATAACTATATTGGTGACCCCGACTGGAGAAACTTCTCTAAATAAATTTAAAAATAAATAATTAATTATAAAAACAAAAGAAATAAGTCCAAAACTAAATAAATAGAAAAACTAATAAATGGAAAATGAAATAAAATATAAAAATACAAAACTTTTGTGAATGTGAATATAATTTAAAGAAATAAAAAAAATAATTAAATAATAATTAAAATCATATTTTATTTTGTGAATTTATAAATATACAGTTTAAATATAATTTAAATAAAATAACGTGACAGAAATGACATGAATTGAAATTAATTTAATTTCATAAAATTAATATGAATTGAAATGTGAAGACAAATGAATTTAAATTTAAAAATTGATAATGAGTGAAAATAAAATAAAATATTATAAATAAATTAATAAACAAATACTTTATGAAAATATTATATATAAATATATTAATAACCAAAAGAAATTATAAAATAATAAATAATTACAATAACAAGATAAATTAAAATAACTATTTATGAGTGAAAATAAGTGTAATAAATAAAAATAACTTTATATGTGATCCGATTGAACAAAATAAGTGAAATAAATTAAAATAACTATTTATTGGTGAGAAAATGAATAAATGAAAATAAAAATAAATTTTAAAAATAAATTTAAATTTTTAAATAAAATAAACAATTACATTGCAATTTTTTAAATAAAACAAACAATTAAATTTAGATATAATAAATATAATAAATAAATATATAAACAATAATAATAATATAAAAAATTTTATAAATAAATAATAATGAATAAATTAGAGTGAAGAACGTTTGTTTTCAAGATTCAAGATTTATACATCAAGATTCAAGACGTACACATCAAATCAACAATTATTACAAGCCATCTACTACCTTTCAAGTCATCCTTGATCAAGATCATAAAAGAAGAACTTTAATACAATTTATTGTTATCTGACTTTATGTAAGGTTGGTACCTACAATTCGGTAAAACAACGTAACAATACATTACGAAATATATACAAAGATTCGGTTTCATCTGTTTTCTCCATTATGAATGATCATGAAAATAGTAATGCCTCAGGGAATGGAGGTGTTTTGCCTTCAACTAGTAATTTTGAGTCACAGGTCAATAGTGCTACAGTACATAAACTGCCTGGTTTCTGGTCATCTATGCCGAAAGCCTGGTTTTTGCAGGCAGAAAATATATTTCAAATTAATAGGATGAGTAGCGATCTTAGTAAATTTCAGCACGTTGTTGCAATGTTACCACAGGATGTTATTGGTTGTGTTATGGCTCTAATTAGAAACCCTCCTCTTGACAACAAATATGAAAAATTAAAAGATGCTCTTATCTCTAGACTCACAATTAGTGAGGAAAAGAGATTAGAGCAGTTATTATTACCATCAGAGATTGGGGATCGGAAACCGTCCTCGTTTTATAGGGACATGGAAACTTCAATGGGTTCTTCAAATTTTGTTAACCCTAGTCTTCTTAAAAAACTTTGGTTAAGGAAATTGCCTGAAGCAGTTAAAATTGCAGTTACCGCTTCAAGTAGGGAAGATATAAGTGAACTTATAAAGATTGCAGATGATGTTTGGGAAGTTATACAACCACGAGAGATCAATGCGGTTAATACTTCTCGGTCTCCCCAATCATTTCAAATGGAAATAGCCAATGCCATTTCCGCTCTTTCTCTTGATGTAAATAACATAAAGAAAGAGGTTTCCAGTTTACGTGAAAGTTTTCAAACTCTTTATAATGACCCTCGTGAACGATATCGCCACCGCTCAAATTCAAGGACGAGGTCTTCAACACCAAAACGAGATTCAAATGGTATGTGCTGGTATCATACAAACTTCGGTGATAAACCCACTAAATGTATATTTCCTTGTAATTATAAAGAAAAGCAAAATAATTTAAACAATTAAGGACTAACATTAAAGCGACGGATGCTAGTTCCATTTCAACACGTCGCCTCATTGTTTCGGACCCATTAACAAAATTTCATTTTCTTATTGATACTGGGGCAGATATTTCTGTTTTGCCGCGTCGTTTTTTTCCAGACACCAAAAGTCCATCAGCAATAAATCTTACTGCAGCTAATGGAACCCCTATTAAAGTTTTTGGTAATAAGCTGCTAACGGTATCTCTTAACTTACGTAGAGATTTTCCTTTTCTTTTTACAATTGCTGCAGTAGACAAACCAGTATTATTGGGGCAGATTTTCTTGCGAAATTTGGGATACTAGTTGATCTTCGTAATAAACGACTAATTGATACGAAAACGCAGTTAAAAGTTTCTGGGATATGCTCTTCAGCTGTTACACCTTCAACAAAAATTTCTATGTTAAACAATAAATTTTCACAACTTTTAAAAAAATTTCCAGAGATAACTTCGAATTCAAATTTTACTGCTGAAATTAAACATTCGATTCAGCACCATATTTTTACTTCTGGACCTCTTCCTTTTTCTTCTCCTCGACGTTTAGATGTGACCAAAAGCAAAATTGCTTATGAAGAATTTGCTACTTTATGTAAACTTGGTATTTGTAGACCATCAAAATCTCCGGCGTCCTCGCCTCTTCATTTGGTTCCTAAACCAAATGGAGATTGGAGACCTTGTGGAGATTTCCGTCGTCTTAATAACATCACTATCCCGGACAGATACCCTTTACCTCATATTCAAAATTTCAATTTGAATTTAAATGGTAGCAAAATTTTTTCAAAAATAGACCTTTGTCGGGCATATAATCAAATTCCTGTTGCTGAAGAGGATATCCACAAGACAGCCATAACAACCCCCTTTGGAATGTTTGAGTTTCTTCGAATGCCTTTTGGTTTACGGAACGCGGCTCAAACATTTCAAAGATTTATGAACGAAGTTTTGGGTGATTTTGATTTCGTTTTCGTATATATTGATGATATCCTTGTAAGTAGTGAAAATGAGGATGACCATTTTTCACACCTAGAACAAGTTTTTACTCGTTTAAAAGATTTTGGTTTAAACATTAAAGTTGAGAAATGCGTATTTGGAGTTTCTGAATTAAATTTTTTGGGTCATAATATTTCGGAAAAAGGAATTCTTCCTTCCAAGGAAAGGATTGATGTTATTACTAATTTTCCAGAACCCAAAGATTTGAAAAGTCTTCAACGTTTCATCGGTATGATAAATTTTTACCATCGTTTTATCCCAAATCTAGCTGAATTTTTGATTCCTCTACATTGTCTGGTTGTTAGCTCAGTTAAAAAGCCTAAAAATTTTGTTTGGACTGATTCTCATACCAATGCGTTTAATAGAGTGAAACAAATGTTAGCCGAAGCTGTTTGTTTGGTGCATCCCATTCCTGAAGGTGACTATAGTCTCACAACGGATGCATCAAATACAGCAATTGGAGCAGTTCTCCACCAGTTCGTTGATGGAACTTATAAACCTTTAGCCTTCTTTTCAAAAAAGTTAAATGAAGGACAACAAAAATATTCGGCTTTTGATAGAGAACTTTTAGCTGTTTATGAATCTATTAAACACTTCAGACATTGGTTAGAGGGTAGGAAATTTGTTGTTTTTACTGACCACAAACCTTTAACGACAGCTTTATGGACAAAGACTGATCGTTGTGCTCGACAAGCGAGACATTTAAGTTTTATATCGCAATTCACAAATGATATTGTACATATAAAAGGTAAATCGAATGTGGTTGCTGATACGTTATCTAGAGTGGATGATCTTAAACTTGAATCTTTTGATACCGCTGAAGCTTTTCCACTAAATATTCAGAATTTCGCTGAACATCAGAAAGAGGATCAGGAAATTCAGAATTTAATTAAAAATGATAAAGAACAAAGATTCCAGCTTATTACGTATCCTTTTTCAAAAATCAAAATCTGGTGCAACAATTACAACAATACCATGCGCCCCCTAGTTCCTGAGGTCTGTAGAAAATCTGTTTGTGAGAAACAACATTCACTTTCTCATCCAGGCGTTCGGGCAACTAGAAAAATTAATAACTGATAAATTTTTCTGGCCTCATATGAATCGAGATATTGGACAATGGACTAAATCTTGTCAGATTTGTCAGCGAAACAAAATTACAAGGCATTCAAAATCAGAAATAGGTTCTTTCCCACTTCCTATGACCCGTTTCCAGCACATGCATTTGGATATCGTTGGTCCTTTACCAATTTCTAGTGGTTACTCATATATATTAACATTAATTGATCGTTACTCACGATGGCCAGAAGCTATTCTCATGAAAGAGGTTTCAGCTGAAGCAATAGCAAAAGCGTTTGTGACACATCATGTTGCAAGATTTGGAATTCCACTCACCATTACTACTGACAGAGGAACTCCTTTTGAGTCAAAATTTTTTAACACATTAATTTCATTATTAGGAACACATAGGATCCGTACAACTGCATATCATCCTCAGAGCAATGGCATGGTGGAACGTTTCCATCGCCAATTAAAAGCTGTGCTTAAATCTTCTAATTTTGTGAATAATTGGGCGGAAAGGCTACCTTTGATATTGCTTGGTTTTCGCACAGCTTTTAAAGCTGATTTGGGATGCTCTGCGGCTGAGGTAGTTTACGGGCAAACCCTCAGAATTCCTGGGGATTTTTCTATGAATAAAGAATTAGAAGTTCCTCTTTCAGTAACTTTGGATAATTTGAGAAAATCCATTTCTTTGTTGAGACCTACTTCTGTTTCTCATAAATCATCAAACACTCCTTTCGTTTTTAAGGATTTGAAACACTGTACTCATGTTTTCGTAAGAGTTGATCGTAAAATACCTTCATTAACTCCTCCATATGAGGGACCATACAAGGTACTTGATCGGACAGAAAAGGTTTTTAAAATTCAAATTAATAATAAAATCAAAACCGTGTCTGTAGATCGAATTAAACCGGCGTACATTGAGAGAACAGATGAAGGATTTTTATCAAAACACAAAAAACACGTTTCAGTTGTTTTACCTTAACTCCGTTTTTGAAAAGGGGATTATTGTAGGTACTTACTTAAAAATATACTTTGTTTTAACTACTTGTTACTACTTGTAACAAGTAGTTAATTTTAGATCTAAGTAGCTAATTTTAGATCTAAGTAGCTTTTTTATTTTTACTTTATAAAATGTTAATTTAGTTAGTTTAGTTTAGTTTTGTGACAATTTGGAGAGCTCTTTTTGAATAGAGCTCCGGTTTTACTTAAATAATATAATTATTGTTAATTTAAAATATTATATAATAAATAAAATATTAATAGTTATATGAATATAAGTTTTATTTATTCATATAACTATATCACCCCTGGTTCACGAAGGAACATGTAACTCTCAATGCGGACAGAGATAGGAGTTACAGGAGATATAAACGACTTAGAGAGGATCTACTGCGCTATCGATCAGCACGCGATAAAGCACTCCAGGCGTCTGAGACATCAAGGGTGTTGTATTTTTATGAAATGCTGAAGGATATTCGCGACCCTCAACAAATTTGGAAGAAGTAGAAAAATTTGCGTATATGCAGCGACAAAAAAGACCTACCCTCTATTTCTTCATCTGAAGAACTAAACCAGCATTTTAGCAGTGTGTCATTCGATGTGGAGGCCGAATCGGTACAGGACTTCGTAGACGAAATTAATTGCGACCAGGAGCAATATCCATTTTTTTTATTTTCTGAGGTCACTCTCCTCGAAGTGTCATCCGCCATCGAACATTTCTCGTCCGAAGCGAGGGGAAATGGTGGTATACCTAAAAGCATCATAAGGGCAGCATTTCCAGTCATTGGTTGCCATATTGTGAGTATTTTCAACTCTTCAATACGCGAGTCTATTTTCCCATCATTATGGAAGAAGTCTCTAGTATTGGCTCTCAACAAGGTAGCCTCACCACGCACCATGATGTCCTTTAAGCTGTTTGTCCAAAATTTTTGAGGGACTTTTATATCAGCAGTTAAATACTTATCTCGAGACGAGGATCCAAATCAAACAGGCTATAGAACTGGGCATAGCACGCAGACTACCCTGTTGAAGCTGACGGATGATATAAGATATGGAATGGGTCGAAAACAGGTCACATTGCTTGTGCTTTTCGATTTCAGCAAAGCGTTCGACTCGGTATGCCATGTGACGGTGCTAAGGAAGATTAAAAAGATCCGTTTAGCAGCATCAGCAGTTAAGTAGATAGCTTCATATCTGTCAGGTCGTGAGCAGGCTGTACTTGGCACCGATGGGGGTTTTTCATCCTTTACCTAATTAAATAAGGGAGTTTCACAAGGCTCTGTTCTTCTCGATATATGTTGCTGATATTGCTCATGGTTATAACTCGTGTGTCCACCATCTAATATATACAGACGACCTGCAGCTGTATGTCACTTTTCCGCTCGATGAGCTGCCACTTTATGTAGACATGATGAATGTACATGCTAGGATTATTGAAAACTGGGCGGGCCGTAACCATCTTAAGCTTAACATATCTAAGACAAAAGCAATAGTGTCCGGCTCTCATTACTACATCAATGAGCTGTCGAAAATGGACACATATGGGATAGTCTTAGGTCAAACGCTCATAAAGTTCGAGTCCTCAGTGCGAAGTCTTGGTGTTGTGCTTGATGCGAAATTTAATTGGAAAGAGCAAGTGGGAAATATGCGACGCAGGGCGTATGCATTGCTATACCGCCTAAACTTCTTCAGGAAGAGCACCAATCTCTTTCTTCGCAAACACCTGATTGAAACACTGCTTTTTCCAATACTAGATTACTGCTCTTTGGTCTGGTGCGATCTCTCGCAAGAACTTGAAAATAAGCTCCAAGTTGTGATGGATTCTGGCATCAGATATATTTATGGGATCAGAAAACGGTATCATATTACGGCATACCGATCCTCTCTCGGCTGGCTAACCACAAAGGGGAGACATGATTACTTCAGAGCTTCGCTATTATACCGCATCTTCTCGACCCGATCCCGAATATCTGTACAACCGCTACATCAATAACGAAAGCAACAGACCCGTGAGAGGTGACAGAGCACCACTGTGTATACCATCCTTCAGACAAGCTGTCCTACAAAGATCCTTCTTTGTCACATCCTCCTTTCTGTGGAACTCAATACCGCTTACAATAAGAGACAGTGACACGCTTAGAGGTTTCAAAAAACGAATGTACGAACATCTTCTCATGTTAGAATCGGGCCAACCTTCAATGTCGTAGCGGCCGGGGAGTGGACCTCTTTTGCTGCTGTTTCTTATTAGGAATCATTTGTGCTGCTGGAAGGCTAGTGCATGAAGGGTTTCTTTCACTTATTGCGCTTTTATTTGCATTTTATTTGCTTTTTATTTATTTATATTCTTGAATTTTTTTTTTTTTTTAATTTTTGAATATTGTTATGTTTCACTTTCACAACATTTCGCTTTTTAAGATTTTTAAGATTTTTAAGATTTGTTGGACATAGGCACATTTGTATCATATACATAGCTTACGCATTCTGTTTATTTTTTCTTTAAGAAGTTTTTGTATTCTTTTTTACTTCAACTAGTATAACTAGTATAACTTTATAAATTTGTACAATTTGTACATAAAATAAATGTCTATCTATCTATCTATCTATCTCAGACTGTGGAAAAGTTTCTTAGGGGCTAGTGCAGAAATCAAACGCCTCGTCACTCAAAATACTCAAGAACATCAGGTCCTCACCAAACTCATGACAGATCAAGGTGTCTATTGGCAATTTAATCCACCTGCAGCTCCTCACATGGGCGGAAAGTGGAATCAGTTGTGAAATCAATCAAACATCATCTCAAACGGACAGTCAAAGACATCACAATGACTTTCGAAGAACTCACAACACTCATCATTCAAATTGAAGCACTGCTCAAATCACGCCCACTCGAACCACTTAGTAATGATCCTGATGATCCGATAGCTCTCACTCCAGGATATTTTCTCAAAGAACGCAACAATTCTGGGCTTGGAGGTCTCAGTCGTACGTTCAGCAACAACACTTTATTTCAAAGTGGTTGCACAAACGAAATGACATAAAGGTTGTTTCCCTGGTCCTCGTTACAGACGAAAGGTTTCCTCCAGCTAAATGGCCATTAGCTAGAGTGTTAACCTTACACCCAGGACCAGATGGACTTTCAGGAGTAGCGACAATCAAAACAGCAACTACGATACTCACTAGACCTATCACCAAGCTCGCAATCCTGCCGATCATTACCACTGATGACACCACTCTACAATCCAAAAACTCAACTCAACCAGCTTACACTCTTGGCACAACAGCATAACAAAGCGAAAGGAAAGAAGATCATCAACGCTGTTTCTGAGAGCGGGCGGAATGTTTAAGACTCCACCCTGGCAATCCTAATGATCATGGTCATCCCGTAAATCCTTGATCATGATCGATTGCCATGAACGAAGTCGAGTCGGTTCGTGTTGGAATTACCACGAGGATCGTGTGTCGAAGTTATTTGGTATATAAATTAATAAATGGATTTGTAAGAATTATTTCCTTTTCTATAACTATAAGTATATTTATACACATTTTTTGAAAGAAAACTTATAAACTTATAAATCTTAATGTTAGAAAAGCGGGGATCCTTGAAAAAGGATCATCTGAAAAATTATAACCGTCGTTCCGTCCTGATTTTCGATTGAATCAGAACGTCTAGGGGCTTAGCGTAACATTGACTGCACGTCGATGAATACAAAGAACCGTGCAAGTCAATGATGGCAGAATCCTTGCACGTCGATAAAGAAAGAGAACCGTGCAAGTCAATGAGAAAAAGAACCCTTGCACGAGAGGTACCGTGCAAGTCAATAATCGAGAATCCTTGCCCGTCGATAAAGCGGGGCACCAGGCAAGTCTTTAAATCTTTCTGTATCCTTGCACGTCGTGAAGGCGGGAAACCGTGCAAGTCTATTGGTATAGTCCTCTTAAGGTGGTGCCTCTAGTAGTTTGGTGGTGTCTTTTTGTAGTGCCTCTGGTGGTTTGCTTTAGTATTGAGGAACTGCACTTTTCACTTTTTATTAAGAATTCACTATGTTCACTATGTTTCTAAAAAGAAACTAATTTTACTCTTGGTTCTTTCTTTTAGTCACATCTGGCTGAAAACCTTCTGAAGGTTTGAAAATTATGAGTAGCAGCCAGTTTGACTCATGATCCCTAGGAAACCTATCCTTTTCTGAATGCACAAGCTCCAGTCCAAATTGGAAGGGGGCAACATTGTATGTCGCCAGATAAGAATTTTCATGCGAATTCTTATGAGAAAAGAGAGAATTCTTACAGAAAGTACTTGAAACAATTGTAAGGTTTTGTTTACTTTCATTTAACATTTCCCCCCGGCCTTCGCAGGGTCAGCCCGCGAAATATTATCATTTGTTGATGACAAAGGTAGTAAACTTACTTTAACAACTGGGCGAACAACAATCCCTGTGCTCGTTTTAAGAGTGACAACCCGTACAACACTGTCTGGACCGGTTGCGCCTTGATCACACGTCCCAACGGCCATTTAGATGGAGGATATCGTTCGTCAACGATAAACACCAGGTCACCTTCCGTGATAGGAGTAACTGGCCTATTCCATTTGTAGACTGACTGAAAGCGTTGTAAATATCCCCTTGACCATTTTCTCCAAAAACATTGTACAATTTGGCTGAGATGTTGCCATCTGGTGAGTTTGGTGAACTGGATATTTTCCAGGTTTGGTTCTGGAATAAGTGTGAGTGATTGACCAATAAGGAAATGACCTGGAGTAAGTACATCCAAGTCGTCTGGATCATTAGTCAACGAACATAGCGGTCTGGAGTTAAGTATGGCTTCGATTTGACCTAATATTGTGGCCATTTCTTCATAAGTCAGCCTGTTTTCCCCGACAATTCGCTTAAGGTGATACTTCATGGATTTCACACCAGCTTCCCATTTTCCGCCAAAGTGGGGTGAAGCTGGTGGGTTGAAATTCCGTTTTGTGCCATCATTTGCTATTAGTGATGCAATTTTACTTGTTGATAAAGAGCATTGTTGAAAAAGCTGTCGAATTTCCCGATTAGCTCCTTTAAAATTAGTTCCGCAGTCACTACTCAAGGTGGCGCAAATGCCACGACGAGATGTAAAGCGTTTGTAAGCGGCTATAAACCCGTCGGTGGTATAATCGGTAACAAGCTCAAGATGAATCGCTGAGGTAGCCTGGCATACAAACAATGCAACCCAGGACTTATAAGTCTTGGAAGCACGCCCTCTCCAAATTTTAATAATGAATGGGCCGGCGTAATCAACGCCAGAATGAAGGAAGGCTCTTGCAGAATTAACTCTGGACGGTGGAAGTTGCCCCATAATATGTTTTGCCCGTAACTGACGAAATCGTGCACACGTAACGCATTTCAGAATAAAGCTTCGAACTGGAGAGCGACCACCTAGGATCCAACAAGTATTTCGGATGTAGTTTAAAGTATCCTGAGTTGATCCATGAAGAGTTTTATAGTGAGCATCTTGAATAATAAGTTTAGTTAATTCAGAATGTTTTGGAAGAATATATGGTTGTTTCGCATTAGCACTTAACGATGAGTTTTTCAAACGACCTCCTACCCTTAGTAAATTATTGTCGTCGATAAATGCTAGAAGTCGAAAGAGTGCGCTAGAACGTGGTAGTTCATTTTTTCCATGAAGGGATGCAATTTCCATCTTGAAATTCTCATTTTGTGTTAAGCGAATCCAACGGAGGAGAGCTTCATTCAATTCACCGGGAGTTAAAGAGACTGGTGCTAAGTCGCAAATTTCGGAAGATACTTCTTTCCGCATGCGATTTAATGCTCTTCGAAGAATGGCAGTTATTCGTAGGAGGCGAGTCAATGATGAATATCGCGAAATTAGCTCCCATTTTGAGCTTGAAACTGCTGTGTGAAAAGTTACAGCACTGGAGATTGCTCGTTGTTCTAGATCTTGCGGATTCTGTGGCTGGTGAGGTAAAACACTTGGCCAGTTTTCATTATTTCTTATTAACCATGCAGGACCTGACCACCATATAAGATGATTACGCAAGTTCATTGCCGCTATACCTCTGGGTGCGCAGTCAGCAGGGTTTTCCTTTCCAGAGACGTGTCGCCATGTAGCTAATGGAAGAGTTTCTTGTATATAGCACACTCGATTGTGAATGAAATCTTTCCATTTGGAGGGATGGTTGTTAATCCAGGTGTACACTATAGAGGAATCAGTCCATAGATAGCACCTGGCTGCTTCAAAGCTCAACGACGTGCGACAATGGTGAACAAGCTTAGTCAACATGACGGCTGCTGATAGTTCTAGCCGGGGAATCGTTATTCGCTTTAGAGACGCAACATTAGTTTTGGAGCATAATAATGCCGCATGTACTTGATCCTTAAATTTTTTTTTAATGTAAACGACTGCGGCCATTGCTAATTGCGACGCGTCGCTGAAACCATGAAATTCAATTGTACCAGAAGAATTGAATCCACTCCATCGGGGAATTTCAATAGTTTCTAAACCATTGAGTAGTTGCTGAAGGCTAGCTCATCATCCCAATTGAGCTTAACTGCCCATAACTCCTGCATAAAAATCTTTAATTGAATAAAAACTGGTGATAACAATCCTATGGGGTCAAACAATTGGGCGATTTTGGATAAAACTGTGCGTTTTGTAACTCTAACTGTTGAAGAACTTGAGAATTTAAAATGCAATGAGTCAGTAGATGGATTCCAGAATAAGCCAAGCGCACGAACTTCGTTATCTTTTAGCTGAATTGACTGGACTGTCAACTGGTCAGCCAATGGAATTTTGGCTAGGACATCAGAACGATTACTTATCCATTTTTTCAAAGTAAATCCTCCTGCCAGGCATAGTTGACGAATTTGATCGGCCTGTTTCTGGGCTTCTGTGATGGTGTCAGCTCCGCCGAAAATGTCGTCGACATATCTTCCTTTTGTGAGTGGTTTAATAGCGTTTGGAAAGTTATGCCCTTCATCGTGTAGTAACTGAAGAATTGTCCTTAATGCTAAAAAAGGCGAACAAGCAAGACCATAAGTTACGGTTATGAGGAAAAAGGATACAATCTTGTCATCATCATTCCAAAGAATCATTTGGTATTTCCAATCGTCAGGATGAATTTTGATCTGACGATACATTCGTTCCATATCTGTTGAAAATACGTATTTATAAAATTTAAAGTGCATTAATACGTCGAAAATATTCGTTTGAAGTTTAGCCCCAGTACATAGAATTTCATTAAGGGGAGGTCCCCCAGTGGTTCGACATGACCCATTAAAAACCACTCTGAGTTTTGTGGTCAAGCTGGAATCTCGAATCACACCGTGATGAGGAAGATAGAAGCCATGAAAATTATCACCTTTGATTTCTGTGACCTTGACCATATGTTGCAAACTGTGGTATTCTGACAGAAATAAACTATAAGCTTTAAAAAATTCCGGATTTGACTGAAATTTGCGTTGAAGCAGATGTAGCATGCGAAGAGCTGATCCTTTTGAATCACCTAATTGCGTTGGAGATGCTTTGAACGGAAGTCTTACTATGTATCGTCCATCAGAGTCTCTAGTATGAGTTGAAACATAATGATCCTCACACTGTTGATCTTCTGCCGACAACGTACTTTTGGATGATGCTCGAATTTCTTCTTGATGCCAGAATTTTTCTAGAAGTTTATTAAGCTTCCAATCAACCGAACATTGATAACTGTGAGCTTTATTCGTTGAGGTGGAATTTAGAGATCCAGACACAATCCATCCTAATTTGGTTTGCTGAGTGACAAGTGTTCGGGAAGAGTGTTTGATGATTGACTCTTGAGCTCTCCATAAAAATCTACTCCAATGATGTAATCAATATTGGCCGGAGTTGTGAAGTCTGGATCTGCTAATGTCAATGCTTGAAGACGAGACCAAGATACTTGTGGGATCGGTACCGTCGGAATTTTTGAAGTTAATTGCGGGAAAATGTAAGTAGTGATGGTGAATTGTGTCGCAGTTGAAAAATGGGGGTAGATAGTAAGTTTGACTTGACCTTTAGTTTTCCCAGCAGACTTGGTGCCAAGTCCTAAAATTGAGATAGCTGACGAGGATTTTCTTCGAAGTCCTAGACATTGAGCTAGATTTTCAGTTATCAAGGAAACTTCGGAACCTTGATCTAGTAGTCCACGAGCAAGAAGAATATCACCTCGTTCATTTACCACTTTTACTTTAGCAGTCGCGAGCAGCACAATTGGTTTTGAATTTGATTGTGCATGAATGCTCTGTTTAGCTGTGTCTTCATTTGATGTTTGTTTAGCCGGTTGAAGTCTTTCTGATCTATGAAGTGTAGTATGATGGCGTTAGCCACACTTAACGCATCTTCTGGACGATCGACAATTCGACAATTCAGCGGGGAGTTTTTTCACCGAATGTAAGGATTTAAAAGCGGCTCTAATCAACAGCCGTTGATTTTCATAGAAAGACACAACGGCTTGCCATGCTTTTGCAAAGTTTGCTGCTGTGAGATTGGTATTGCGAAGAAGATGTGATGCTGGACCAACGAGGCTAATTTTGAGGTACTGCAATTTCTCAACGGGAGAAAGAGACTCATTGGTATAAATCATGGATACAAATAAGTCCCTGAAAGAGAGCCAGTCTGAAAGATTCCCATCGTACTTGGGAAGCTCAAGCCGTGGTGCTCGTGTGAGATGGTGGGATGCTTGTATACCAGTTGACACAACTTGGCATGGAGATGTAGTTGTCACGTTAGTGGGTAAAAACGAATTACGATGGTCAGATTGAGCAAAAGTTGATGGTTCTTGACTAGAAGATGATAAATTGTAATTCGACTCGAGTGTGGTGGTGACGATGAGGTTGAAGATAGTAGTAGCGCTTTTATTTTTTCGTTGGTATCCAGATAGCAGTCGTATGTGGAAAAATAATGTTTTTCAACAAAATAAGGGTGTCGCATTATTTCTCTCTGATCTCCTTCTTCCAGCTTAGTGATGGCCAAATTGATGGCTTTATCGTTGAGATGAAACTGTAGCCATTGTTCTTCCAGGGCTTCGATTCGATGATTTAATTTTGATCTTGTAAGGATTAGAAGTCCGCCATTAATAAGACTTGGATAGGCTCTGGAAATTAATTCTGAGTGCGTCTTTTGCTGACGTATCCGAAAGTAGACGTGTTCAGCCCTCATGTTCTTGAAACCTACGAATTTATGAAGGAGTTTGAATATATGTTTCTTGCAAAAATCCGGCTCAAAGGACCAAAATGTTAGAAAAGCAGGGATCCTTGAGAAAGGATCATCTGAAAAATTATAACCGTCGTTCCGTCCTGATTTTCGATTGAATCAGAACGTCTAGGGGTTTAGCGTAACATTGACTGCACGTCGATGAATACAGGGAACCGTGCAAGTCAATGATGGCAGAATCCTTGCACGTCGATAAAGAAAGAGAACCGTGCAAGTCAATGAGAAAAAGAACACTTGCACGTCGGTTAAGGAGAGGTACCGTGCAAGTCAATAATCGAGAATCCTTGCCCGTCGATAAAGCGGGGAACCGGGCAAGTCTTTAAATCTTTCTGTATCCTTGCACGTCCCGAAGGCGGGAAACCGTGCAAGTCTATTGGTATACTACCTCTTAAGGTGGTGCCTCTAGTAGTTTGGTGGTGTCTTTTTGTAGTGCCTCTGGTGGTTTGCTCTAGTATTGAGGAACTGCACTTTTCACTTTTTATTAAGAATTCACTATGTTCACTATGTTTCTAAAAAGAAACTAATTTTACTCTTGGCTCTTTCTTTTAGTCACATCTGGCTGAAAACGTTCTGAAGGTTTGAAAATTATGAGTAGCAGCCAGTTTGGCTCATGATCCCTAGGAAACCTACCTTTTTCTGAATGCACAAGCTCCAGTGTAAAATGGAAGGGGGCAACAACTGTATGCCAGATAAGAATTTTCATGCGAATTCGTATGAGAAAAGAGCGGAAAATTTCTTATGGGACTTTACAGAAACTATTTGAAACAATGGTAAGGTTTTGTTTACTTTCATTTAACACTTATAACTAGAGTTTAAATTAAAAATTTCCTGGTAACATAAAACTTCGAATATCTTTTTAACGGTTTACTGTTTTCATATAGTTTTACTACCTTAATTTCTTCAGATTTCTCCGCTCCGTCGTTCAAAGCCCCCCGGTGTCCACACTTTTGACGACCTTAGAAGCGCATATCTCACGAACTATTAGCGTAAATGAAAAAAGTTTCAAGTTATATCTCTTTCATTTTAAAGATCTATCCAAAAATACCCCACACGCGTATGTGCAATGAAAAAAAATTGTGTCGCTCCAATACATGTATGGAGAGCGACCCTTAATAAAACTTTTTTCGGTACTTTTACTACTGCATTGTCATTGTCACTGCGCTTCACAGGCGACAGCACACTTCTAAATTTCGTCCATATATTCCCAATAGTCTCCGAATAAAATGGCTGTGACATACGGACAGCCATTCGGCTATGGAACCCTCAAAACATAGCTTGCATAATAATTTTTATTTAAGGCTAGGTAAAGACTGTTTCTTGAGGAAAAAAATTACGTGATATTTGAGACACCGCCCCTCTCCCCCACGTGAGATTCGATGAGATATGGCTCGACCCCCTCACCCCCCTTAAAACAAATTAAATTTATTTCAATTATGGTGGTGGAAGTCCAAGTGTTCGCATGCGTTCCATCTCCTTCATTGTATTTTCATTGCACGGTGTCTTGTCAGTAAGTTTTGAGCAATTGCGCTCCTCTATTTTTAAGCCCTTCAATAATCTGACACGACTTAATGCGACATATGCCTGTCCTTTCGCAAATAGTGCAGATCCGAGGCATACAACAGCATAATCCATTGTACATCCTTGCATTTTATGGACTGTGCAGGCCCAACAGAGTATTAGTGGGAACTGTGTTCGCTCGATTGTTACATAGTTTCGGTGTGCCTAATTGTTACATAGTTTCGACCGTAATGATTTCGGCTTGACAAAATGAATTCCATCTCTGCCAAAATTGATACGATAAGATGGAACGTCTGTATCATACACCTAATCGCGACGGAATAAGGGCCCATTGCACCATTCACAAGTCCTCGCTCTACTGTAATATATGAGCGAAGCATCACTCACGCTCCGTTGAATATTTCCAACTCCTTTTGTAAGTCTCCGGTCTGGTTGATATCCCCTGACACAATGTTATTCATGTTAACGTTGTCGGTGTTACTTCTGCATTCACTAGCACATCATGAGAACGAATTCTGAAAATTCTTACTCCTTGGGCTCGATATTGTTCAAGGACGGCAGTGTTGTGTGCATCAACTTGTGCATGAGTCGAATATATGCGAATTGCTCTATCCAAATCAAATTCTCCAGATGCCTCTGTCAACACTTTTTGAGCACACATCAATAGAGCAAAATGTGGGGTCTTCAACTCACCAACGGGTAGCGCATCCAAAAGGTCGACGAATGCTGTGTCCGCATGTTGTCGCATGGTACCCGTTAACTCGACAACAATAAGAAGTCTCCACAAATGAGTTGCCGGAATGAATATTGCAGGCTGGTGGAATGCTTGGGCTCCTCGGATAGGTGGGAACTGAAACAAATCTCCAACAACCATAATGTTGATGTCACCGAACGGTTCATCTTCATGCTTTTTCAGTTGTCACAATCTAGAATCGATCATGCACAACATTTCGTATGGAACCATGGAAATCTCATCGATGAACAGGAATTCGACGTCTTTCCACTGATTTCACATGACTTTCAAATAGTTACCTGTAAGAGGTGCCAAATTTCCTGCAATTTTCACATCTTTCTGAACTGGTAATTTAAATAATGTGTGTGGCGTTGTTCAATCAACAAGTCGTGCAGCTAGGCCGATCAATGCGCCAACTTTAACTGCTTTCTTACCATAGCAGCGATTGACCTGTTCTGTAAGTGCATTGAATGTGAATGTTTTGGCAACTCCTGCAACTCGGACTTCCTCAGTCTCGGACTTCGTTTAATTTGTTCCTAGACACTGCGAGTAATGGAGTTGAACAGTTCTCACTGTCGTAAATTCATTGCTCCACACACATTCTGGAACTTTTTATTTGTCATCGTCTGGTCAGTAACTTCATTTTCATGTTCTGCCTCAACTATTTCTTCTGATTGAATGCAGTTTCAAGTTGTCTGCCTCTCGCACGATGCATTTCGAGTAATGATTCTTAGGGTTCCGTAGAAGAAACGGAACCCTTATAGTTTCGTCATGTCCGTCTGTCTGTATGTCACAGCCATTTTATTCGGAAACTATTGAAACTTTATAAATGGAATTTAGTAGTAAGGTGTCTCCTGTGAACCACTAGAAAATGCAGTAGTGAAAGTAAAGAAAAAAGTTTTATTAAGAATGCCACTCCATACATGTGTCTGAGGGACAAGATTTCTTTAAGCTAATCGTTCGCGAAACATACGCTTCTAAAGACGTCAAAAGTGTGTCCCGCCCCTCTAAATTTTGAACGACGGGCCAGAAAAATCTGAAAAAATTTAAGGTAGTAGAACTATATAAAAACAGTAAACGATTTTTGGTTTTGATTTTTGGTTTTTATGCGGCATTATGCTTATGCGTGTCCGACACGCACTTGGTTTTTGTTTTTTGCCACAATTGATCTTTCCGAGCAAGAAAAGTCTTGCGTACATTGTTATGCTCATCAATAAATTCGTTTTCCGAGTAAAATGATAAATATTGTACGAGTAAGCTATAGAAATAATTTTCCGGATCCGTCTGCATTTGAAAGAATGGCACGCGTACAACAGCTTGAACATGGTTGCTCTTCTTTTTCTGCATCAATGCTTTCTTCACTATTTGCCGCTTTCTTTGCATAAAACGGCTCAAAATTCATCGCAAAGTCAAATAAGCACATATTTAGGAAATTATTACCCTGCTCTTCTTGTCTTGGACGATTTGCGTATCGTTCAAATATGTTTGAGCAAAGTCCAACTGCTGTATTGTCGTCAAATTTCAGCACTCGATATCTTAGATCGGGCTTTCTTGTATTTAAGAATACCGACTTTCTTGAATATGAATGAAGTGGCAGGTGGCAGAATCGCTCTTTCAAAATACGCATATATGATTTGAAGATCTTTCTTGCAATGTTAGCTTCTCCGCGATGAATTTGACGAATGGCTTGAGCTTCACCTTTGCTTACATCTGTTAGTTCCGTCTTTGAAATGTACTTGGTGGTGTAGTGGCCAATAAATACACGGAAATAAGTATCATGGGGGTATGACACACCCTGCCACACTCTCGCCGGGTTAAATTCATCATTAACATCTGGCTGCTCGTGATCAATTGGTGCCATTACAGATGTTTGCACAGGAACGAATTGCTTTGCATGTACAGGCTCTGGTTGCAGTTTATTTCCTTCATCTACCTGAATTGATGGATGCACCTCCAAATATTGCTGCATTGGTAGAACTCAACATTGATGACATTTATTGAAAATTGTGAACCGGCATTAGAATGCACAGCTCGGCGGATAAGACGAAGGAATTCGTCAATAGTATCGCATTCGATGGCACATGCGTTTCCATTTTGTGCTCCACTCTTCCCCTTTGGACCACAGGAATGGGAATCAGTGAAATAAAACTTGCTATTATAATACATGAGACCATATGCACTGCCAGCAACAATCAAAATTCCAACATTGTGTTCGGCGAACAGTAAGTTTATCGAAGCACGAATATTTAGGAAACTAATTCCATCATTTTCCCTGTCGCATAAACTGTCATTGAAGGCGCCATCTATATCGTCATATTCAATGACAAAGGCATGTCTTACAACATCAAGATTTCTGATCTCCAAATAGCCATGATTATCAATTGGGAAGGCACCGGGTTGTTTTCTCGTTTCCCAATCAATGCATTCGCAAAATCTATCACCTTCTATCATATTTCCATTTAAAAAATTTGTATACCGTTGGATCTGTGATAGGATGGCAGCACGAATTAAATTTGCCACGACCATGGTAAAAGATTGGTGTCCAGCATGTCCAGATCGAAAGATTTTTTCATTTGCTTGGTTCCAGGAAGCACGGACGATTCGCGATAAATCACTAATTCGCATGTAGGTACTGCGAGTAGAACCATCGGTATCTCGGTTATCAGGTTCTCTTCATCGTTGCTGCTGAGCTGGAATAACTCGGATGATATCTTGCGTATTTAATCGCGCAAATCAATTAACTCTTACATCCTTGTAGATTGGGTTATTTGCAGTAAGCCAATCAAGTGCCTTGTAGACACGGCCCGGTGAAATGTTATAATCTCTGGATACATTCAATTTCTCCAGAGTTTCAGTCACTACATCAATTCCTACATCCATGTTCGATCGAGGAAGCTTTTCGGATAGCATTTCGCTGAATTCAAACATGTTCGGAGCAAATAATGTTGCATGTCCTTTGAAACCGCATTGACCAAATCTTCCTTGAAATTTGATCACTTTGAAAAACGGATTGATGCGCTGAAGCTAAAGTCGTTCTGATTCGGAAAGTGCCGCAATTTCACCGGGAATATCACCCTGAAGCAAGTTATTTCAATACACCTTGAATGGAGCATGATATTTTGAGCTCTTTAAGTGCGTATTACATCAATGGCAAACACGCAAATCATTTTTAGAGGCAAATTGCGGTCGCAAGTATGGCTTTGGCGAAATTAAATGATATTTCACTACCTTATTAAGGTAGCATTTTTTCTGGCAGATACCACAGCACTTTTCGCAAAGAGTATTTATGCTTAAGTAAAAATCGGCCTCATCAGCTACTTTTTGAGGGTAGTGTAATGTATAGTCAGTAAGTGAAAGGTCGAGGCGAGGCACAAGCCGTCAAGTTCGCCGTTTTTGTATTTGAGAGTTTATGTGTTTTCTAAGGCAAGGCAGGGTTCCGTCAAAATCGCCGTTTCTGAATAAAACCCTTTTACTTCTGATTCCAAAAAGATAGTGATCTATTTCATCGAATTTTCGTCATTTTTATACAAAAATATTGCAACTTAAGCAATATAATTTTCTTAAATTAATACATAAATTATTTTCCAAAAACAAACAAAACATCAAGTTTTGAATAGTAACCTCAGCATAATTTCACGAGCATACAATTTAATTTCTAAAAAATAAAAGTCAAATTGCAAATTTGAATGCACTTTTACACTCAAGCAAAAAATGAAAATTAAAATTGATCAGGAATGAAAGATCATCAATTTGATAGTTCATTCAAGTTCAATGAAGGACCTGGCTGGTTTTCATGAGGATCAAGGTTTACTGACCTCTACAATAGGCCTCACGTTGACGTCGTAGTCCTGCTTCACGTTCCTGACTTGTCTCTCTAGCTCTTAATTCAGATTTTCTCAATCGATCTGCCTCCAGTCTAGAGACATGCGCCTTCGTAGTCTCAATCGCTTTTGCTTGTGCATGACGAAGTGCGTCAGTAGCAAGACGGAAGATATGCTCAGTGGCCGTTTTACTTGCTCTTGCTTGAGTGTAACGAAGTGCGTCACTAGCAAGGCGTGTCAAATACGCAACATACACAGACATACATTACCATACACACATTACATATTGTTACTGCCGAAACCCCCTGAATGTATTGAACTTGGCAAGCCATGAAGCAGATTTTATCTATGTGTGTACAGGCCCTCGCCTCTCGATATTCCGCGTAGTGAAGTACAAGAAATTCATCGGGTTTGTTACTTTGTCCGCGAATTTAACGAAATTATGATGTTCAACATGTTTAAATTTATAATGAGTGTTATTATTAAAATATTTTTAATTAATATAAAACAAATTCTAAATCCGAAAATGCGCCAAACGCGCATAAAATCGAATTTTATCGGCGGTATGAATTTTGACGTTTGTTGTTTTGTAGGTAAACAAAAGTAAATAATCATTAAACTCAGTGTTTGTGATTATTATTAACATAATAGTGAATAATAAAATAATAAATTATTGTTATGTTTTAAAATAATAATTTGTTGTGATGTAATTCATTTTCCTATATAAATTAATGTCGTTCCACTTTTTTGTATGTAAACGGATATTAATACATATTTCTATATAAATATAATAATTTTTGTATATAATAAAATTCATAAAATGAATAAAAAAGTGAATAATAAATTTTTATTATAAAATATTTGCGTTTTTCAAAATTCCCGCGATGTAAATTTCATTTTTCTTACGAAATTTCATATTCTTCTATGTGGCAGCCAGCCTGCATATTGTAAGGGTGTGCTAGTAAAAAAGTCTGGCTCATAACTTGTAATACTAATACATCCAGGGGGTTTTACTTATTATTGAATAAAGTCAGTCTATATTCTGATATCAACGTAGCCACAATTCGTTCATTGCCCATGCATTGTAGCTAACATGACATCGTGTCAGAATTGGGATAAACGTACAAAACGGCCAAGAAAAAGTGAAAAATATTTAACCTAAAAACAAAAATCAAGTTACTCGAAACATTTCGGAGAAAAGTAAAAAAAAAACCAAAAGGCGTAGTCAAGGTCCGCGCTGTAAATTTCCCGTGAAAACTTCGGGATAAAATTATAATAAGTGTTTCTCATTAGTAAGTACTTAAATCAATCTCTTTAATACAATGGTTGTATAGAGTAGTACGGTGACAGAATAGATAAATCACAAGTTTATTATATAGCGACGTTTTTTCACTTCCTCTTCGATGCTGCCGTAGCTCTTGATCAGCACTGGGAATTTAAGGTTTGTAAAATTCGTTTTGATGCAAGCTTTCTGATTTGCGTTTTCCTCCGACGTTTTTTCACTTCCTCTTCGATGCTGCCGTAGCCCTGTCTCTTGATCAGCACTGGGAATTTTAGGTTTGAAAAATTCGTTTTGATGCAAGCTTTCTGATTTGCGTTTTATTCAATTCCGCGCATATTTATGACACGTACAAAACGATATTTTTAATTTTTCTCAGTTTTCCATTTAATACCGATTTTACTTATATTTCGGCATATATGTTTATTGGCAAATATGCTTTAGGCAAATATGTTTTAGGTCCAAATAGCTCTTTTCAAGTTCTCTGCAATGGCAACCAAATCTACGTCCTAACGCGTTCTCACACTACACTAATTTATAGTTTTTTATTTATAGCACGATAAACATGTACAAGCAAGCTATATCCATAGTATCCTCGATCGTTGTTATCGCAGTATGAGCGTCGAAGTTATTAACGATTGAATTCTGACTGTATATTTTATCGCAAGAAAGTTTATTTCGCTATCAGCGTAATTAACGTGCGAAAAGACGTTTTCACGTCAAAAAAATTATAACAAGTGTATCGTACTAATATGTTCTTTAAGTATCAATCTCTTAAATACAATCATTATATATAGTAGTAGGGTTACAGAATAGATAAATCACAAGTTTATTGTTTCCTTTTATCGTTTCCGGACGTTTTTACATTTCCTTTTCGATGCCGTCGTAGCTCTGACAAAGGCTCGGCACTGGGCATTTTGGGTTTTTTAAATTTGTTTTGATGCGAGTTTTCCCCGATTTGAGTTTTTAATAATTCGGTGCATATTTACGACTCATATAAGACGATATTTTTCACTTTTTTTCTATTTTCAAATTCATACCAATTTTTATTTATATTTCGGCCAATATTTTTATTGTTTCACTTCAGGTCCTGGCAGATCGTTCTAAATCCTTTCCAATGACACCCAAATCAACGTTCTAGCTGAATGGGCTCTCACGCTACAGTCATAAATATTTTTACGCACTGCTAAAAACAACAATCACGCGTAGCCGCTTAACCTAGTACGATGACATTACTGGTAAAACAAACGCCACACAATAAATACGTACAAGTATGTTCCATCCAGTGTGATCTCAATTGTTATTATCGCATTATTAGTTTCGTAACACAAGAATGTTAGACTGGCTACGAATGTACATAATCAACGAGAAGAAAGACATTTTCACGTCAAAAATAAGTCGCCGGTTAATATAAACCACCCGAGATATAAATAACGATTATTCTTAGCCTCTTTGATGCTTTAGATGCCTCCCTAGCCACCGGGCGCGTCCACAGATTGCGGAAAGTGGAAATCCAGGAGAACCTCTTGGATCGTCAAGGAATAGGCCGAAGAGTAAAGTTATCTGAACTCGGAAAGCTAAATATTTGGCCGCGGAAAATGGGCGGACCCCTTTTTAACATGGAGAAGTTGAGCTTTAACTTAATTACCCTCAGTCGTCAAATCCACCCACCTCTGCAGAGGTCGCCGTGCCCAAATCGGATTCCGGGGGGGCACACTCGAACCTACGACAGCAACGAAGGCGAAGGTCAACGTTGTGGTGAATTCTACAAGTGTGAGACAAGGCACAGGTAGATCGGTCAACAGCTCTACAGACCTGGAGTTAAACTCCCAAGCTGACGACGGCATGGTCCGAAGGTGGAGCGAACGGTAAGAGCGCCAAGCTACAAAGGTCTAACGCTGTTTCCTCATTTTCCTCAGGAAAATCCCCACAGCTTACTTCTCAGAAGAAAGCTTAAAGAGACCGATCCAACGAAGAGCAGGAGAAAATGGCGAAGAAGCCAAAAACCTCGTCGATAGATCACGCACGTGCAGCCAGGTGATCCGGAGAATCGTTTCCCAAATTACCCCTGACTTCCTCTGAGACGCCAGTAAAGTTGTCATGCAAAACAAAATTTCCACCCTGAAAAAGTATTGGGAACCCTTTGAGCAGACTCACTTCCAAATTTTAGCTGACTTAAACGATGACGAGGAAGAAAACCCGTATTTCAATAACAATATCTTCGAGGACATCCAAGTCCAATATGACAATACTTTTGATCTCCTGCAAGACAGATACCCTTTTCAAGAACCTAATATTCAGGACCCATTAAATGCTACATTGGGTTATATTCTAGACCATGCTTCCCTAACGACCGAGTTCTCCCTTGCCAATTCACAACAACTGTTGCCAGAATTTTCTGGAAATACCCGGGACCTTCACCTATTCCTTACCCGTACACATTATATTTTTTCCACTCTGTCAACGGGGACAGACCATCAAAGTCTTATGGGTCTTCTCAAAAGTAAGTTCACGTCGTACAGAAATATAATCCCACAGACGATTGGACTGTCCACAGACGATTGGACCCGACTATCCAGATTTCTAAGCGGAAAACTGGCGAAGGTGTTAAGGAATTCTTCAATCGCTTGACCACCACCTTTACTCTGTTAAACGAAGCAACACGAAAATATAAAAGCGACAATGTCCTGTTGACATCCCTCATTAAAGAAAACGAGGCACAGGCCGTCAGGACCCTCGAAGACGGGCTGTTAAGTGGCCAACTGCAAATTTTTGCTAAAGTCTTTTCCGAAAAGAATCTCGACCCAATGTTCGATTATGTATTATAACACGCGATGCGACTTAATCCAATCAATACCCCGAGACAGGACCAAACGAAACCCAGAGTAGACCTAGCACAGCAAGACTCTTCAAGGAAAACAACCTGTTTCAGATGCGGCCAGCCAGGTCACATAGCCCCACAATGCCATTTACCGCCCCACTCCGTACAACGTCAGGAAGGCTCCAACCCATCTGCAATAAGCCACCTCTCGTCCGGGAACATAGCCCTTGAAAACTCCATCCCGAAACAGGTACCGAAAACCTACAACTATTGCCATAACAGAGGTCATGCCATTGATGAATGTCGGAAAATGGAAGCCAACAACCGAAAAAAGAGGCCACCATATAACCCACAATCGCGTTACTCATAACCCCTGACTCCTCTGCCCCCACAGAATCCTCCTTACACGCCATCTAACTCTTTTACGCATTCCAATACCCCGGAAAACTCCAAGATGCGGGGAATTTCGTCGGCAATCCCCCGCAGATTGTCATTCAGGCCGACGTACGCACATGGGAATCGGACCCAACCTTCCAACACTCAAAGATAAAACTCCCCATAATCGTACGACCTTCATCCATAACCCTCACCTTAGCCTCTAAAGTGTCCGTCTGTCCATATGATAGATACCGGAGCGGAGATCGCTTAGTTCGAAGTCAGTCCCTAAAACCTGGTAGCAGGTATTACACGGATATTATTTGTCATATCAATACGGTATTTTCCCAATCTACGTCCACAGAGGGTCTCATAATAAGCGAGCTACACCACGAAGGGGCAGATTTCAAAATCGAACATCCATTTCAAATTATGAGCGATGCTTCGGCAATGGCATATGAAGGTTTATTAGGGCACGACTTTTAAACCAGATATAGGGCACAAATTGATTATGGGGCTCGGATACTAACATTCGAGGTCAGTCGCAGCTCGATTCCGTACACCTTGGAGCAATACCTCAGTGATTTCTTTCAGTTCCACCGAAAGACTATAAATTCGTCTTTTACGCGTCCTGCGCAAGACGTTTAACTGCAACCAAAATGTTTTTATTCAATAGGCTCTCGTTCTGGGCAGGACGCTAAACTGCAACCAATAATATCCTTTTCCACTTTATCTCCGACAGTCTCCCTCTCATTTTCATCAGCCACATCATCGGCATCATCAACATCACCATCGACTGTTACACGTCCTGGACAAGACGTTAAACTGCACCCAATAATATCTCCTTCCTCATCAGGTACAGCAACAATATCTCCTTCCTCGTTACTTAAGCCAATAATATCCCCTGTCTCATCAGATACATTAGAAATATCTCCTTCCTCCTTAGTTAATAGTCCTGGACAAGACGTTAAACGGCACCAAATAATAACTCCTTCCTCGTCAATATCTCCTTCTACATCTTCTTCCTTGTCAGTCACGGGTCCTTGGCAAGACATTAAACTGCAACCAGTAACATCTTCTCCAAAGGGCATTCATCCTGGGCAGGACGGTAAACTGCAACCACATTCCAACCCAAGTACCTCAAGCAATGCGATCATCCCAGCTCGAGCAGAAACAATTCATCTAATACCCACTACGGATTCCACAGAAACGGTAATCTTGAGTAAGGAAATAATTCCCGGTGTGTTTATAGGCAACTCTATTGCTATACCTGAAAATGTAATGGTAAAGGTCTTAATCCTCAATACTACAGAGGAAGACGTTAGTTTACCCTTCCATGATCTGGACTTAGAATACCTGGATGCGAAGAATTTCGACATGATAACTCCAAAGTTCGACCAGGAACCAATTGAGGGCAGAATAAAAAATCACCAGAACCTCGTAAAATTGGATCATTGCAATGAAGTAGAGGAGACATCAATTCGAGACATCTGTAGAACCTGCAATGATATATTCTATCTAGAGCGAGACACATTGTCCAGCACCGACGCGACTCCCCATAAAATTGAGGTAGAAGCAAATCATCCCCCTATACACACTAAACCGTACAGATTACCGGAGGCAAATCGTACGGATGTTGATAACCAAGTCCAGGAGATATTAAAATCAGGCATCGTCAGACCATCCTATACTCCCTGGAACTCTCCCCTACTCCTCGTTCCGAAAAAACCCGATGAACAAGGGAATAAGAGACGGCAATTAGTGGTAGATTTCCGGCGTCTTAATGAGATAACGGTAGGAGACGCGTTCCCTCTACCAAATATAACAGACATATTGGATCAACTTGGGAAATATAATTATCGACGCTCGACTTGGCCAGTGGATTCCATCAGATAAGAATGGACGGCAGGGATCGGGAAAAAACAGCCTTCAGTACGCCTTATGACCATTACGAATACAACCGAATGCCATTCGGTCTGAAAGGAGCTTCCGCTACATTCCAAAGAACCATGAATAATATCTTGTCTGGATTACAAGGAATTCATTGCTTCATTTACATGGACGACATAATCATTCATGGCTACAATCTATCTCAACACAACAATAGGCTCATTGCTGTATTCCAACGTTTACGCGACTTCAAACTAAAGTTGCAGGCAGAAAAATGACATTTTCTTCGGAAAGAAATCATGTATCTGGGACACTTAATCACCGAAAACCAGACCCAGGGAAAATAATAGCAGTAAAAACATATCCGAGAACTTAAAAGGTAAAGGATATCAGAGCTTTTCTCGGATTTATCGGGTATTACCGCCGATTTATCCCAAATTTCTCTAAGATCGCCAAGCCCTTGACCAACCTTTTAAAGATGGTCGTACCCTTTAAATTGGATGCCCTTTGTGACAAAGCCTTTACGAACTTAAAGCAACGGTCAATAACCTCTCCCATCCTGGCATATCCCAACTTTTCGCGACAATTTTACGTCACGGCCGATGCCAGTGACATAACTCTAGGAGCTGTCCTCTCGCAGCAGGGCGAAGATGGAGACCACCCCATTGCATACGCGAGTGGTACTCTAAACGGTGCCAAAACAAAATACTCGACAATAGACAAAGAATTACTTGCAATCGTGTACGCCGTGGAACAATTTCGTCCATACGTATATGGAAGAAAGTTCTCTATTATCACTGACCAAAAGCCTCTAGTTTGGCTCATGAATCTAAAGGACCACTCGTCAAGATTGATGAGATGGAGAATCCGTTTAGAAGAGTACGATTACACGATAACCCACAAGGCCGGGAAACTTAATACAAACGCCGATGCCTTAAGTAGAGTAACCGTGGACGTACAAGACAACTCTCCTGAGACTGATAAATCGGAAAAACGAACTGACCCTTAAAACACCACCTCCCTATACACGATAACAAGAAGCCAAGCCAAGGTCACTGATAACCTGGACCAGGATGCACAAAAGAAGGCCAGAACCAATAATGACAACTACTTATCATCATCCCTTATTGAAACTGACGACTCTTTATTACTGTCTAAATCTGTCCGTGCCAAATTCTTTATTTTGCCCACAAGGGACACTAATCTTGAACGGCGATTAGCCGCCATGCTAAGTATCGATTTGAGCGAAATCGATTTCTCCCTCGAACCTAAAATATTCTCTTTCAAAGAATCCGATTTCATTGTCAAAATATTAATACTTCCCTTTCGTACCCCTCAGGATGAGGACAACCTTAACACTACCTTCTCCAACTTCGTATCCCTGGCCGTAGAAAGGAACCTGAAGACCATACACATAAGTACTCCGAGACTGGAACTGCAGACCCTAATGACACTTAAGGACAGAATCCGTCACGCAATTAAAATCGACACAATACTCCATGTCGAAACAATTAGATACTGCTTAACCCTAAAGAAAGGGAGCAAGTAATAAAAGATTTCCATTTGCTACCCACGGGGGGCCACCAAGGTGTATCTCGGACCTAGAAGAGGATCAAGAAACAGTTTTATTGGGATGCAATGACCCAAGCTGTTGTAACATTTATCGGAAACTGTAAACAGTGCCAGATAAATAAAGTATCGCGAAATCCTAGGATCCCTATGAAAATAACTTCAATGAAATCCAAGCCTTTCGAAAGAGTTTATTTAGATGTTGTGGGGCCACTACCCGTTTCGTACCTAGGAAATACATACCTCCTAACTTTCCAGGATGATTTAACAAAATTTTGGGAGGCAATCCCTGTTCCCAATGCCGAATCAACCACCCTCGCGGAAGCGTTTACTGCTACAATCATATGTAGACACGGGATACCTGAAAGCATCTTGACTGATCAAGGTGCTGACTTAATCGCCGGAATGGTTCAGGAAGTCTCAAAACTCCTAAGGATCAAGAGGCTGAAAACAACTGCTTACCATCCTCAGTCTAACGGAGCCTTAGAGAGAAGTCATCGAGCCCTAGCCCCCTACCATACCTCCGTTCTTACATAGAAAAAGATCCCCTGCTGTGGGACACGTGGGATCCTTACGCCATGTTCGTGTGCAACACTACTCCACACTTCAGTACCAATTATTCTCCACACGAACTCCCTTACGGTTTTCTCGCCGAAGTTCCAAACCATCTAAAGTCGTTCCCCGAAATTGGGTAGAATTACGATAATTATGCCCATGAACTCAAAGCACAACTCCGGCATTGTCATCAAATCGCTAAACAAATCGCGTTAGAAAATAAAGAGCGGTCTAAACAATACTACAACTACACGGTCGGCATGTATTTCGAAGAAATTGAAAGGACGAGACTGTTCACAGCGAATGGAAGATAATAATTCAAGTACATGTGAATGAATGGGCAACATCTTTTCTCGTTAGTCCTTATAATTATAAACCAATACCAATCCACTCAATCCGACCTGATAGATGTAAAACACGGCAGATTTCACCATAGGCTGATGACCCCTTCACAGATGGAAAACCTTCTCTCCACCATTCAGCAGGAAATGGACCCCCAAAAAACTTTCCCATCCGACCCTCTTCCCAATATGATTTGGCAAATTTATAAGCTCTCCACTTTGTCCGCCACAATAATGAATTCGAAATTATTCATCGAATTAAAATTACCCCTACCCTTCAGAGATGTATATCAAACCTTCAGGATTCTTCCACTACCTACAGTCTACAACAACTCTCTATGTTATATTCAACCCTCTTCCGAGGTCCTCTTGATCGATCTTAACCGAGAACATTTTTATGAAATGAGCATCGACGATTTTCACGACTGCCTATCCTCAGACGCCTCTCAATACTTCTGTCGCGCGAAATTCCCTATTTTCAATGCTCAGTCAAGCCCTTTCAAATGTGAGATTGCCCTTTTAACAAGTGGCGTAGATACATCCCAGTGTCAACTTACCTGTACTCAGCGTACCTCTTACTGGATTTCTCTGTCTCACCCTAACACTTGGATCTACGCCACCAAGACACTCCATATTGCCGACGGAATTAAACCAAACAGCATTACTTCATATTGAACCCACTTGCTATCTGAGGACCAGTAGCTTCATCATACATGGCCAAAACGAGAGGAAAACTCCTAGTTTCCCCCATACCGTACGTCAAATAAACGTCATAGCACTCTCATACTAAAATCTCATAACAAAAAGAGGACGAACCTGTACCCCTCCTGAATTTAAAAAACCACCGTATTCACCACTATACTATTTTATACGTCATTTTCTCCCTCATCCTCATAGCTGGAGTCGTGCAGTTATGTAGAAAAGGGCGCCAATGAACCCTACATGAAACACGAAACGTGGCAGAGCACTGAAGCCACATTCCTCCCATTCCTAATCCTAGACTTTCATTGTTCCATATACCACATCCGCCCGAGGATCCACCAAACAATACATCGTCCCAGGCATCACGTTAAACTGCTCTCTCAATTCCTTTTTTTCTCTCTTTTTCTTTTTCTCCTTCCGGATTTCCCCAATTTAGCAAGGCACCAACTCCTCCCTACGAAGTAGAAGTTTTTTTTTTTTGAAATCCTTTCGAAGTCTGTAGCACGTTCGTACCGTATACCACCTGCGCTACCTACTTTCAAGCTTTCCCCCTTCAGTAAGAACCTTTTCGTCAACCCCAAGAAGACATTCAACTGCCTCAACCATGTCCTGCCCCGCCGGTTTAGACCCTTTCATAATGCGTGGTGAAACCGTAGAAATTGCATCTAAAAATTTTTTTTTGTCCTTTTCTCTCTCTCAAAACCCCTTTGTTTTTCTCTTCCGTTTTTGTTGTTTAATTCCCTTTGCTTCCGATCAAACTGCACATAGCTTAACGTACCCTATCGTCCTAGGCACGACGTCAAACTGCATTGTCCAAAGGTTCTTCTTATCCTTTGCGTTGCGCGACGGTTAGAAATCTTAGACGTCCTACATGATACCTTTACTTTATGACATCAACGATATACTGGAAGCACTTCTTACTGCAGGAAGACATCCACTCATCTTTCAATTTCCAATTCACTTCAATTTTCCAGCTGTCATTTTAATAACTTCACTAACGCATTTATTTTAATTCGTCCCTAAGACGGTTTTCGAAAAACCTATTATTTGAGAACCCAACTATTGCTTGAGGTGAAGTAAATAAGTCATCTCGTTCTCTTCATGTGTCATTTTGTAATGGTTCCCTAACTGGTCTCCTCACGACCTTAGGTTCCCAGTCAAACCTACGTGGTCGCTCCTTCATTTGGTTTCTGATCGTCCTTCATTTGTCTCCTGTTAAGACGTTAAACTGCCCTACCTCCCTATTATGGTTGCCTATGTCCATTTACTTTCGCTTGGATAGATAACCTTCCTTCAGTCCAATTCGACTTCATCCACACAATAGGACTTCAATCCCTCTTTCTTTTCTCCCTCTTTCCCTTTTTGTATCTACCTTCCTCAGCAAACCAAGCTTGTATACTTCCTGGCTAAATAGAGGAAATATTATGGCTCACGCAAGGGTCGACGAAGGAAAAGGTCGAAATCTGAGACAAAACTGTCTCGTGAATTATTATTATTATGGTTTTTTATGTGGTACAGAGATAAAGTCTTCCTTGTGAAATATACTATGAAAATATCGTACGAAGGCTCTCAAGACGTATAAGCTTAAGTATAAGAAATCAATTTAACTGAAAAAAAAATTGTAAGCCCAAAGAGGCGAAAAATAAAAAAAAAACAAAATTATACATGTTATAGTAGTAACACTAGTGTTGAGGATCAGTAGACGATACTAGGTATCACTAGTTCTTCCTCAAGGTTAGGAGTAATAGAGACTAGGTAGCACTAGTTCTAATTGGGAATAGGGAAGGAGAAACTAGGTACCACTATTCCTCGATACAATGAAAAGGTTTGGTTGAAGTTTGAAATTAAACTGAACTTTATTATCTAATTGATTTCCCTTTATACTCACAAATGCTTACGATCATTCTTAATTTTATACATAAGTTCAAAAAATTGCAATTATGGGAATTCGCTACCGTGCGAATTGCCAAATTGCAATTTTTACTTACACGCAAAGGTGCATCGATTGCAGGTGTAAGTTCATGGACCTTACTCGGTGGATGCACCTAGGCGGTCAGCGTTAATCGCCGTCGCAACAACTAGTAATAAGCAAAAGTATGTAAATTCAAAATGTAAGGCAGATATAAACATATATATACAAGGAAAAAATATATAAATAAAGAAGACATACATATATGTACATATCTACCATAAATAATAAGAAAAGGGATACATGTACGTTTATAATATTAAGAAAAAGTAGAAAACATATATATAATAATTTTGTACTTCAGAAACAAGGAACATTAACTTAAAAATAGAAGAACGGAAAACAGTTTCGGGTTCACATACAATTTTCAATCATTGTTTTTAAACTCTTCCAAATTCACGTTTCACCCAAAGACTACAACAACAAAAATTTCCTTACGTAAGCATTTTGGGTCCCATGCGCGAGAAATTTCTGTCGCGATCGAATTTTTATCACCATGGTAAAAATTTGGACGCGATTGCATTACCATTCCGTCGCGATCAAGTTTTATCATCGCGATAAAACTTCACCGCGACCTAATCACATGCGCGACGAATTGTCGCGATCGGATTTCATCACCGTCGTAATGAAATCTGATCGCGTGGTTCGCGGGAAATAAACAATCGCTGATTGCGTCGGTTCTTTTCGGTCTTCCGTTATTGGACTTTGTGGGTTTCGCTTACTTTTTGCGAACAGTCACCGGCCAGACACCGGCTCTCTTCTTTAAAGTAAAAGTTAATAAAAATTTTAAGTACAGTGTAGAAAAAAATTCTAAAACGAACTCGTGAATAAATGCCGAATTACCTAAAAGTTAAGAAATTTTAAGTACTGTTCAAAGACAAGCTTGTAAAATGATCAAATGATCTAAAAGTTAAGAAATTTTAAATACAGTTTAAAGAAAAATTCAAACACGAACTCGTGGAATTCATGCCGAATTACCTAAAAGTTAAGAAATTTTAAGTACAGATTAGAGAAAAATTCTGAAACGAACTCGTGAATAAATGCTGAATTACCTAAAAGTTAAGAAATTTTAAGTACAGTGTAGCGAAAAATTCTAAAACAAACTCGTGAATAAATGCCGAATTATCTAAAAGTTAAGAAATTTTAAGTACAGTTCCAAGACAAGCTTGCGAATATAAATCAAATGATCTAAAAGTTAAGAAATTTTAAGTACAGAGTAGAGAAAAATTCTGAAACGAACTTGTGAATAAATACCGAATTACCTAAAAGTTAAGAAATTTTAAGTACAGTGTAGCGAAAAATTCTAAAACAAACTCGTGAATAAATGCCGAATTATCTAAAAGTTAAGAAATTTTAAGTACAGTTCAAAGACAAGCTTGCGAATATAAATCAAATGATCTAAAAGTTAAGAAATTTTAAGTACAGAGTAGAGAAAAATTCTGAAACGAACTCCTGAATAAATGCCGAATTACCTAAAAGTTAAGAAATTTTAAGTGCAGTGTAGAGAAAAATTCTAAAACGAACTCGTGAATAAATGCCGTATTATCTAACAGTTAAGAAATTTTAAGTACAGTTCAAAGACAAGCTTGTGAATATAAATCAAATGATCTAAAAGTTAAAGAATTTTAAGTACTGTTTATAGAAAATTCTAAGACAACTTACGAATAAATATCAAATGATTTTAAAGTTTAGAGAAATTTTAAGTAGAGTTAACTCTGAGGAAACTAAAACAAACTTGTGAATAAATATCAAATGATCTTGAAGCAAAATTAAAAGACCTTTTTTCCCTTTTCTTTCCTCCTTTTCCTAAACAAGGTGCAGGTGAACTTCACCCGTTCGGAAAAGCACTCCCTGTTCCTTTCCCTAAAAACTAACTGGCGGATAAAATAGTCAGATGGCCATCATAGATCGATCAGATCTGGATGGCAAAATATCTGGTGGTGGGAAAAGGTTGAGACGAAGTTGCTGTATGCTATGGCAAGCGAGCAGAGTGGCTCTATAGAGGAGATGTCCCTTGAAAGGGAACGTTGGCACAAGGGAGTCAAGGTCATTGGCTGCTCGGGGCGGAAATCCGTTGATTTCCTAAGCCGGCTGGTCGAGAGCTTTGGTGAACATTGGCCAGGCGCCAAATTAGATGTCATCCCGAAATCGAGCCTTCCTCTGAGGAAACTGGCAGTATTGTAGATTCCTCCTCCACCAGTGGAGGATGAAGCCACGATGAAGTAAGTTCCCAAGCAGAATGGCTTGGACACAAGTAAATGGAGATTATCTCCACGAACAAGTGTCCAAATGGAGTTGGAAAAGATCTGGTCGTGACGGTTGACGACGCGTCGGTTGCCAAACTTGAAGACTCAAAAGGAAGCATCAAATTCGGATTTAGCGCAGCGAAGGTGAGGCTTCCAAATAAGTCAAAGAGCAGCACCGAGGAGGCTGCAGGTGGTACAAAGTAATTTGCACCTATGTGAGGCAGCCACCGAGGAAAATTAGGGAGGAGCTTATAGACCTTACATTGCCCACTAACACTATCAATTTAAACGTAGAAAACTGGAGGGTTTCCCCTGAGCACTCCTTTTCGGATCATGGGAGAATTCTTTTCGACATTAATCAGAAGGTTCCGGTAGGAAAACCCTTGAGGCATCCAAGGAACACGGACTGGAATAGATTTTCCATCGAAGCGGAGATGGCAGTGAAAACAAAGAGCACACAGTGCTTCGGTACCTATCTCCACACGGTGGCCGATCTGGAAAAGTCCGAAAACAACTTTGCGAGACCTTGCTAAAAACCTTCCAGAAAACTTGCCCCATAATCAGAGCTCGGAGGGAAACCAATAAGTGGTGGAACAAAGACCTCAAGCAACAGAGGGACGCTACTAGAAAGCTTTATAACACAGCAAAGATAAGTAAGGAAGAGCACGACTGGGCTTGTTATAAGCGTAGTTTTAATGATTATAAGAGTAAGATAAGAAAGGTAAAATGGACTCCCTGGTCGACTTCCTCACCTCTATACAGGACGTGAACGAGGCCTCAAGGTTCAGGAAAATTCTTTCCAAAGACGTCATAGTGACGGGAAACCTAGAAAGACCAAATGGTCCATGGACGGAGTCCAGCAAGCAGACACTAGAGATGCTAATGGAGACTCACTTCCCGGGCTGCCTGACAACATGGGTCGAGGAAGAGAGCCCAACGATCAGGATTAGTCCAAAGGAGGTAACTATAAGGGATGCCATTACCAAGGAGAAGGTAATATGGGCGGTGAAAACATTCGAGCCATACAAATCTGCGGGGCCGAATGTAATCACACCAGCGATGCTGCGAAATTCGATAGGAAGCATAGCAGAGGTACTGAGGCGCATCTTTCAGGGCTGTTTATCATTAGGATACATCCCTGAAACATGGAGAGAGGTAAGGGTTGCCTTCATACCCAAATCGGAGAAGTCCAGCAACACTACACCAAAGGACTTTAGGCCAATAAGCCTCTCCTCGTTCCTATTAAGGACAATGGAGAGGCTTTTGGACCTCAACATTAAGCAGAAGACTAAAATAAAGGGGAGTGTATAGCACAGCACGCCTACCTCAAAGGTAAATCGGTGGAAATTGCCCTGCATGCTCCAGCAAAAGAAATATGCCCTAGGAGCGTTTCTGGACTTGAAGGGAGCTTTCAACAATGTAAAAACCAATGCAATAAGGAAGGCATTAGAGAAGTTGAGCGTGGAGTCCACCATAACGTACTGGATAAAAAGTATGCTAAATAGCAGAATTATAAGTACAGAAATGGGGGAGAACAAGATCAGAAGACGGGCGACCAGGAGCACGCCACAAGGAGGGGTAATGTCCCCATTTTTGTGGTTGATCGTAATTAACCCGATCTTAAAAGACCTTAGGAGTAGAGATGCCGCGAATAGTGTTTATAGCGAATAGTCGAATACCGAATAATCGCCATTCCCTATGGCGAATAGTCGAGTAACTCGCCATCATCATTCGACATTAAAAATGTAAGAAGTAGGTTCCTTTTTCATACGTATTCTTTGTTTTCGGCAGCTGTATTTTGAACGTCGGCACTCCTTTTTGTTGACCGACGCGCGTTCTGTTTATTTTGTCCATTCTTAAATTGTGGGATGTGGGATATTAAATTGTGGGATATTAATTATAAAGCCTAACTAATTAACTTCACCCTGACATGATTTGTTTTTATTATTAGTTTTTTAAGAAAAATTAAAGTTTGATTATTTTTAAGTCTACAATTTTTTTTCATTAAGAGTATATTTTAGACAACTATTCGCCGAATGTCGAATAATTCTAGTTATGATTCGGTATTCGACGAATAACAAAATAAATGTCGAGTAATGCCGAATACCGAATAATAGCGAGTATTCGCGGCATCTCTACTTAGGAGTAAAACAATTAGGGTCATCGCCAACGGGTCAACTGACAACTGGCAAAGACCTGCAAACAGCGAGTAGCCATTAACGCAAGTGTTAATGTGATCAAAGATTACGACGAAACATTCAACTGTAAACAGTGCGGAAACACTCATTGACCAAAAAGTTGTCCTGCATTTCAAAAACATTTCGCATTTCGCGAAAATGTGCAAATCTAAAACGAGTGCAGAACACAACGAGAAAAAAAGAAAGCCGAAAACAAAGAAAAAAACAAAAAAGGTACATGCGGTTGATGTCAAAGATGATTCATTAGATTCCGAATCGGAATCTGACTCATCAACCGAACACCAGGTTGGATTAATCACAAAGTAAACCGAGCGGTCAAAAGGGAACGATAAATGGACCGAAAAATTAAATACCGGGCTGAATACAATGTGTTGTCCGAAAAGATGGCAAAAAAACTTAAATTGTCGGTGGATAAAACATCAACAAAACGTATTACCACATATGTACAACAACGACAACATAAAGGTCATCGGCGAAACAAAGGCTTTTTGTGAATCAAAAAATGCAGCACATAACGTTGTATTCAAAATCGTGAAAGGAGACCTAGCATCGATGTTGCGCCAAAAAATGTGTGAAAAATTTGGCTTTATAATTCGGTTGAATCAAATTTGGTCGGAAGAATTGGCAAAAGAATTATACAACGGTTTGGGATGCTGCAACAATTTTGAATACGAAATCGATTTTATTGATAATCCAAAATTCAAAATTATTCCACCACGTCGAGATGAAAGTGATCGCGCCAATAACGGAACCAACACCGACGGTAAGTCCTCTGGTAATCGTAAATAAAAAATACAAAATACGGATCTGCATTGATCCAACTGAATTGAATAAAAACATAAAAACACGTCATTATCCATTGAAAATGGTGAAGGAAATAGCAGCCAAAGTAAAGGACGCAAACGTCTTCACTAAGCTAAATTGCCAAAAGTGATTCTGGCAAATCAGGGTTACACAAAAAACGTCAAAATACTTAACGATAGCAACACTGTGGGGTCGTTATCGATAACTGCGTTTGCCATTTGGCATTTCGTCGGTGCCCGAAATAATTTCTGAAAGAATGAACACCACTCTACAGGGCATAAACAAGTGCGCGGTAGCCATGGATGACATTTGTTTGTATGACGAAACTAAAGCGGAACTCGACGCGATAACCAAACCGGTGGTTCGAAGACTAACAGATGCTGGATTCACGTTATATGGGGAAAAATATGAACATGGCAAACAACGAATGAAATTTTTGGGTCACATTTTTACGCCCAATAAGGCATATCCAGAAAAAGTGGAAGCTATCAAACAATTGAGAAAATCAACAAACGTCAAAGAACTACAGCGTTTGCTTGGCATGGTCACGTATTTGGGTAAATTTATACCTAATTAAACCGAATTAACCGAACCTCAGAGAATTTCACTAAACAAGGACACGGCATGGTACTGGGACAATAAACACCAACGGACTTTCGAAAACATAAAAGGCCTTGATGGCAACCCCGGTGCTCAAAATTATCCGCAAAAAGAAAGATACAATGGCGGTCAAATTCAAAAAGTTCCACGAGTATATTCTACGGCAAACAGTTGGAAATTGAAACGGACCATAAACCACTGGAAACAATTTTCAAAAAACCAATACAGAATGCTCCGTTAAGATTGCAGAAAATATTATGGGACGTGCTGCAATATTCACCGGGGGTGTATTATACAAAGGGAGCACAAATACCAATTGCGGACACGCGGGATTGTGTACATATTTTGACTAAAGTGTAGAGTTTGTGAAGTTAGGCCTTGTAGAGTTAGAGCGTGTAGAGTTAGAAGCTTGGCTCTACATGGGATCTGATATCTTTTTGACAGTGCGAGTCATATCGTCTCGTCTTGGCAACATTTTACATCAAAATGTTTTTGGTGGGATTTCATTTCTTTTTGTAAGTTATGTGTAGCAAAATTTTTTTCTATTTTTTTTTTTTTTAATAATAAGTTATAATAACAAGGAGTACCTATACCTGTATATATATATATATCTGGGGGAATCAATTTTCAGATCGGATCAGACCTCTAGCGTCAAAATTGCAGGTCTCATACAAATTCCCATCCCCTAGTTTAAAGGGTTGGGGGATAAAAGTTACAAGTTTTATAATTTTTTTGTTGTTTGTGTACTTATACTAGATTACATACAAAATTTCAGCTTTGTCGGACGTTGGGAAATATCCTAAGAATTTTGATGATCATCAGTGAGTCAGTGACGAAAGCAGGGTTTTTTAGATATCAATTAAATCTAAAGTATAGGAGCTATGCAATTAACACTTTATATGTTTAATAAGTCTGCTAGTGGCAACATATCCCGGAAATTTTGTTGATCTGGCATAATCCAAGTTATAAGGGTTCAAAACAACGACGAAACGTTTCGAGAAAAGCTAGGTAGTGCCCTTGCGCTTCGCTTGGCTCGTTCACAGCAAAAACGATATGCTGATTGAGCATCAAGTCCAACAAAAGCGCTCAAAGTCAACAATAAAGTCACAATGCAGACGGGCCACCGTGAGTGGAAACCACAGGTAGTAGAGAAAACGCAATATCCAAGATCGGTTATCGTCGAAACTGCTAAAGGCAATCGTTATCGTCGCAATACTCATCATCTACGTAAAACTAAAGCAGATATCAAAGATCCGGATATTCAGGGCAATTCTGTGCGCATGTAATAGATTCCGTTAATTTGACAGCCCATGTAATTTGTTGTTGGATTTCGAAAAGTTTAGTTACGGTGGAAAGTGGTAGTCTGGGTGCCAAAAGTTGACAGGTTTTCTGTTAAAAATCCTTTACCGTAACAGGCCCGAAATTCTTCAACTTGAACTTAACAGGTTTCTTGTTAAGAAAGTTGACAAATTTCGAACAAAACCGGTTTCGTAACAGATATGAACGTAAATTTTGGCCAGAATACCAACTTAGAGAATTCTGTTAGAAACCAAATCTGTTAACTTTCTTAAATAAAATCTGTTAATTTAACGAAAGTGGCCAGAATCGCCCCGAATATTCTGTCCGCGTTCGGTTACGGGGGCGTATTATCAAGAGAGCCCACTTACTTAACAAAATAAAAGGGAATCGTTTGGCCCCAAAAATATGCCCGTTGATTAGATATATCCGTTTAAAGGAGATCTCCCTTAAGAGGGCTTTCACTGTACTTTTTGACGTGAAAACGTCTTTCTTCTCGTTGAGTATGTACATTGGTAGTGTTACGGAGATTTTTAAAAAAGATATTTTATTTACTTAATCTAACCCACTTGCCTATACTGTACTAGAATATCACTATAATCTAGTTAACTTAAATAATTAAAAATAATAATCTAGTTAACATGTAAATTGGACTTGAGAGAGGGTTTTTAAAAGGCAAGTTAGAATAGTATAAGTGGTATCAACATTAAAATGAACAATTGGAATTTGATAATAAAAATTAATAAACATAATAAGAGATAAATAAATTTATTTAATCCATTCTTTTAATAATGAAGTGACAATACAGTAGCCAGTCTAACATTCTTGTGTTACAAAACATCGTCGTTTTCCAATCGTTAATAACTACTAACCTAATAATGCGATAACAACGGTTGAGGTTACAGTGAATGGTGTTTATTTGTACGTATTTATTGTGTGGCGTTTGTTTTGCCAGTAACGTCATCGGGCTAGTGTAAGCGCCTTCGCGTGATTATTGTTTTTAGCGTTGCGTAAAGTTATTTATGAGCGTAGCGTGAGAAAGCGTTAACCCAGCACGTAGATTTGGGTGTCATTGTAAAGAATTGGAAAGGAAATACAAGGACCTAAAGTGTACAATAAAAATATTGGCCGAAATATAAATAAAAATGGGTATGAATTCGAAAATGGAAAAAAGTGAAAGATATCGTCTCATATGAGTCGTAAATATGCACCGAATTGTAAAAAACTCCAATCGGAGAAAACTCGCATCAAAACGAATTCAAAAAATCAGAAATGCCCAGTGCCGAACCATTGTCAGAACTTCGGCGGCATCAAAGAAGATATGATAAAACGGTGCAAAACAATAAACTTGATTTATTTCTGCAATCCTACTACTACATATAATGAGTGTATTTAAGAGATAAATAATTAAAGAACATGTTAGTATGAAACGCTTACTATAATTTTTTTGACGTGAAAATGTCCTTTCGATCATTAATTACGCTGATTGCCAGTCAAACTTTCATGCGGTAAAATATACACCCATAGTTGAATCGCTAATAACTACGACGCTCATAATGTGATAACAACGATCGAGGACACTATGGATAGAGCATGCTTGTACGTGTTTATCGTGCAGCGTTTGTTTTGCCCATGACATCGGGCTAGTGTAAGCGTCTACGCGTGATTGTTGTTGATTAACGTTTAATCGGTATTAAATTGAAAACTGAGAAAAATTAAATATATCGTTTTGTACGTGTCATATATATCCGCGGAAGTGGATAAAACGCAAATCAGAGAAAGCTTGCATCAAAACGAATGTTACAAACCTAAAATTCCCAGGGCCTGTCAAGTGTCAGGGCTACGGCAGCATCGAAGAAGAAATTAAAAAATGGCGTTAAATAATAAACTTGTGATTTATCTATTCTGTCACAGTACTACTCTATACGACCATTGTATTAATGAGATTGATTTAAGTTCATACTAATGAGAAACACTTATTATAATTTTATCACGAATTTTTCCCGGTAAATCTACGGCGGGGACCTTAACTACACCCTTCGGTTTTTTTTATGAGAAACGATACAATACAGTGGCCCACAAATTACTGATGAGCTTGCATTATGAAATAAAAGTGTCAATGCAGAAAACGCTTCCCGAGCTGAAATTTTCGCTATATATCAACTTGAAGAGCATGAAAACTGCATCACAATCTTTTGTCCACTAGGGAACGGGGTATGTCTGACAAAAGAGATTTGCGACATGCTCTGAGATTGAATGAAAGAAAATACCTTTCTTCTACTTCCAACTTGGTAAATCCAAACAAAGCCTATTACGCGTTTATATATTGCTTGTAGAAAGAACAAACATATCTGAAAAGTATATGAAAAACTTTTTTCAATGCGACGACACAGTACATAACGTGTCACGTGTACTCAAAAAAGCCTTACCTGAATATAATGCCGCTGCGTGGTGGTATTAACTTTGCCAAACAATCCTTTATAAATGCAAAAACTAACTACTGAACGTATTCTGATTTCCTTCCCTTTTTGTAAAATCCCGTTAAAATCAGTGAAAAAGTAATTTATCTTGGAAGTTTTTACACTTATCAATTGAATTTACTTTAACGATCATGGGATGAACCATTTCTGCCTAATTACGAAAATAACATATAAGATCACCTGAACGTATCGTGATTTCCGGGACCGTATATCTATGAAAAATTCATTATTTTCTGAGTTAAGGATGAATTCTTTCAACGTGAATGTGAAGTCCCTTTCTTAACTGCCAAATAACATAACATAAACATAATATTAATCGAACAATATTTCGTTCAAATTATGAAGGAATTATTCCAGTGCAGTCGGTTGTTATGGTAAAGAAAACGATGAAGTGAAATAAGTTACGTCGACATTGCGCTACTCTTTAATTGAATTTCACATTAACATACACATGAATAATACAATCAAAGCTTTAGATATATTGAAGACAGAAATAATTTATAAATTTGGCTTAGTTTTGCATTGTATCGAATTGAATTTTTATTTTTAAATTTGTAACAATATAAACAAAAACCTTTGTTTTTGTCTGATACAACAACATAATCTAGAAATCAATTCCGAGTGAAATTCCATTTTGAAGATTAAAATAAGCTAAAATTATTCTCCCGATTTCCATTTGGTAAAGAACTATGCCCCGTTTTCAAAGCAACGTAATAATTTCAACGGATATTCTTTAGTTAAATATACAAATTGTTTATTATTTCCGTGTTATGACATAAAACAAATGGCACCACAAAACTTTAAATTTTTTGGATTTTTTCGCCAACCACTACAGGATTATTTCGTCTTATTTCTTGGGCGCCATGTTCTCTATAATCAAAAGTGCAATTATGCTTGTCACTATATCGATGTAAAGCACAGTACAATCCGCCACAGCGACACTCGAAACCTAAATGTTTGCAAAGTTTCTTTATACGAATTTAAAAAGCTTATATTTACGTTACCTGTCAATCCGACCTTTTTGCGACATTCTGCGCATCGGTTTTTCTTTTTTTTGGCATCCTTCTCATCTTCCTTGTCGTCGCAATCGCTGTTTGTAGAACTTGATGACTTGGCAGTAGATTGATCTTCAAGCATTACTTGCTCGGATGTTTCCTAAAATGAAAAGCACTTTCAACTTTGTGTTCTTTTATTTAGTTTTCCTTTTTCTAAATTAGCTAGTGTTCTCAACGTGTCTATATCTGTAAATCATTCTTCCTTAACTTTTTTTAACTCATCGCTCAACATATCATATGAGTCGAATAGAATCAAAACTGCCGATGTCCACTCGTCGAAAAATTTAAGTTTAGATTAAAATTTACATTTTGTTGTCAGCCTTGAATCAAAAATAAAAGCTAAGTCCAAAATCTGTCCTCAGTCTTATAAATTCAATTTAGAAACTGAAATGAGTTTCAAAAAGCAGCTACATTCACCTTAACATTAGATTCAGAAGCTGCAAATTATGATTTTTGACAAATTATAAGGTAATTTTGTTGTAGTTTTACAAAACAATTTTAAATAACATAAGCGATATATTGAGAACATAACATTTAAAGCAGAAATGCTTGCCAGTCCCGAAAATTATACAGGGCATTGTTTCTGACGAAATTCAGCGACGCTGTTAGCTGATTTCTTGTAGGCGATTTTTTTTTTACAACGGTAACAGATAGGACAATTGTTTTTGAATGGCGAGTCCCTGGCTGACTTTTAGAAATTAATTAAGCTACAACTCATTGATTTCCTATCATGGACTCCTGAAATAAATGCCAAAAACCGCTACAGGGTAAAAAAAAAACATTGGTTGTCTGTAAAGTCGGTTTACGGACGATAATTTTACGTGATAACGTCATAAGAAAGCATTGATGAAAAATTGCCTACTTTTATGAATTGAATTGAATTATTTTCACTGAATTATCATTATTTTGTATAATACAAAGAAGGAGCTAATTGAAAATGTAATTTTTTTTACTTAAATTATGCAGATTAATTATAAGTAACAATATGCTATGTATTAACAATTTATTTATTCGTACATACGCGTATTAGTTTGGATTCAAGAGAGATTCTTGAATCCACACTAATATGCGTATGAACGAATCTCTCATCAAAACCCCCTGGATGTGGTAGTAATACAAGCCATGAACCAGACTTTTCTACTACCACACCCTTAGCATCAGAGGGCCGGTTGCCACATCGAAGAATATGAAATTTCATACGAGAAATGAAATTTTCATTGCGGGAATTTTGAAAAACGCAAATATTTTATACTAAAATCACTTTGTTATTCATTTTATGATATTTTTTATATACAAAAATGAATACAATTATATAGAAATAAGTATTAAAATATATTTATATACAGAAAAGTGGAATAAAATTAAATTATATAGGAAAAAAAATTCACATATATAAAAATTGAATGAGAAAATTGCGTTATTTACAAATTAACAAAACAAAAACCAAATATACGATATATAAAACAATAACAAGGGAAATCAACAAAAAATAATAAAAAAAATTAAAATTATAAAATATATACATATATGAAATCTTAACAATTTTTGTACCTGAAAAATTAAATAAAACACCACTTGTTATTCTATTTCAAGTTTTCTTTATTATAAAAAATTGAAATTTACATAAATCATTTTTAACATGTTACATTTATAAACGTTTTATTTGAATTGTTACATATTTTCACAAGTTCAGCATATAAAAACAATTTTTTTTTAGCAATTTATATATTGCCATAATTTACTTTATATTCAAACCATCACAATAAATTGTTATTTTATTATTTTTTATTATGTCATTATTAATAAAAATATTATTTCACTATTTTAGAATCACAAACACTAACTTTAATAAATATTTGCGTTTGTTTACCGACAAAACAACAAACGTCAAAATTTATATCGCCGACAAAATCCGATTTTGTGCGCGTTTGGCGGATTTTTCGATTTAGAATTTGTTTTATATTAATTACAAATACTTTAACAATAGCACTCATCATAAATTTTATCTGAAATAACCACTTTAAACACTTAAATAACATGAAATTCGCGGACGAAATAACAAACGCGATGAATTTCTCGTACTTCGCTACGCGGAATATCGAGAGACGACGGCCCTTACACACACATAGGCAAAATCTGCTTCATGGCTTGTCAAGACCACTACATCCAGGGGGTTTTGCTCTCATGAATCCAATCTCATACGAGTATTAGTTTGGATTCATAAGAGATTCTTGAATCCACACTAATGCGCGTATGGACAAATGAGAGATTCGTACATACGCGTGTTAGTTTGGATTCATGAGAGAATCTTGAATCCACACTATTATGCGTATGAACGAATCTCTCATGAATCCAATCTCATACGCGTATTAGTTTGGATTCATGAGAGATTCTTGAATCCACACTAATACGCGTATGAACGAATCTCTTATGAATCCAAACTATACGCGTATGAGACGGGATTCATGAGAGATTCGTTCATACGCGCATTAGTGTGGATGCAAGAATCTCTCATGAGTCCAAACTAATGTACGAATCTCTCATTGGTCCGCTCAGCTCAGGCGGAACGTGACAATGAGTCACGATTTTTCATTTGTGCAGCCGGCCATCGATTTATAAGACGTTATCACGTCAAAATGCTTTGACAGCGTGTAACTCGGTAACCATTGAGATTAAATATCGATAGTTTTGAAAATCAAAAAAAAAGGTTAAATATGCGATCAACATATTATTTATTCACTTTTTTTAACATTACATAATAGCCAAATAAAATATGATTCAAATAAAGAAATAAATTACTTGACCTTGTCAGATTTTTAAATTTTGTTTCAGGAAAAGGAGTTCATTAATCCGTTTCGTCTTTAATGTATTCCTTAGCTAGGGTTCACATCTGAGAATGAAATCGCGAAATCCAGCTAGCCAAAATTCTGTACAATTCACAAACACTATCATAAGGTATCATTTTTGTTTGGCTCTCGTGAAGTGACGTTGTAAATACGTGTCTTATGATTTTCGTAAATATGAAAATCTGGTGCATTAATATCCAAATTTATGATGTAGTTGCATTCTCTAGCAGATAATTAATGTTCCCTGCTAGATTTAAACTCATAAAAATTGTTAAAACTCAAAAAACAAGAGATGTTACTCGTTCAACATCCACGACCAGAATGATGAATGTGACACTCCGAATAATTCGGACACACACAGACTAAGAAAACGAAATCTCGGAATCCACATCGGGATAGGGATTTCTGGTCGACTGGCCACTCCTCTCTTCCACTCACCGTACCCTGACTTTCCTGGATTTCGCGATTTCATTCACAGATGTGAACCCTCGCTTAGATCGGTGTGAATTAAACAAGCTTTCGAAAAAAACTAGTTGTGTTGACAAGCCATAGAAGTTACACATTGTACCATAATACAATCTGCAACTTCCATACAATGTACTATTTCACAACTGAACTCAACAAATGTAGAAGCTAAGAGATAAGAAGTCGAAAGTCGAAGTGAGAACTGGGACAGGGAAGGGACAGACATACAAGAAGGGCACATCCATATACAGTGGGTGGCCATATAATTATGAACAGTTGCACTTTTTTTAACATAGAGGAGATGTCTTGTGGGATACACGCAGTCCTAGTAAAAACAGGCTTTATGATTGAATGCTACTATATTTACTCGCTAATATGTAACACTAACTAAATCTAATATAATAAGGTTAATCTAGAAATATGAGCTCGTTGTAAGATGTTCAAAATCATGATATTTGAGTTTTAACCTTAGAAATGCATAAATGATTGGGATACGGTTACCCTATTTTATTTACTATCCTAAAAGCTATCCATAAAAGCGACTTTCTTTGGAGGCAAACCCGTGTCTCACGGAATAGAATTTTGTATATCCTCATATCCCAATGATTGAACAATGTTTTTATCACATAAAGTTGGTCGGAATACATCGGATGTAGGTTTATATAGTAATAGAGGGATCCATAATTACCTTAAGAAAATGTCAGAAATCTAAGCCCCACCCAGAACTTAAAAGCTTCAAAAAACCTAAGCAATAAAAGTGTTCATAATTACATGGCCACCCACTGTACATTGTTCAAGTTTTGTATTTCGTTGGGATTTTTGATTTTTCGACTATCGCGAACACAATCGATGTCTAAGAAAAAACATCGATAGTTTCGATAGTACAATCGATGTTTAACACACCCTACAACAATCTGTTGTTCCCAGGAACATCCGCCCCAAAATTCACAAAAGATTAATTCTTTAAAAGACAATAGAATTGAAATTCAAGCGTTGATACTTCGTGGGTGTGTTTTTGACGAGAAAAAGTTTTTTTTCTCGTTGAGTATGTACATTGGTAGCCAGTCTAACATTCTTGTGTTACATAACACCATCATTTTCCAATCGCTAATAACTACGAGACTAATAATGCAATAACAACGGTTGAGATCACAGTAGATGGAACATATTTATACGTATTTATCGTGTAGCGTTTGTTTTGTCAGTAACCTCATCAGGCTAGTGTAAGCGCCTTCGCATGATTGTTGTTTTTAGCGTTGCGTAAGGTTATTTGTGTGTAGCGTGAGAACGCGTTAAGCTACCACGTTGATTTGGATGTCATAGTAAAGGATTTGAAAAGAACTACCAGGACCTAAAGTGAAACAATAAAAATATTGGCCGAAATATAAATAAAAATTGGTATGAATTTGAAAATGGAAAAAAGTGAAAGATATCGTCTCTTATGAGTCGTAAATATGCACCAAATTGTAAAAAACTCAGATCGGAAAACTCGCATCAAAACGAATTTAAAAAACCAAAAATGCCCAGTGCCGAGCCATTGTCAGAGCTGCGGCGGCATCGAAAAAGAAATGAAAAAACGGCGCAAAATAATAAACTTGTTAATTATCTATTCTGTTACCCTAGTACTATAGATAATGATTGTATTTAAGAGATTACTACTTAAAGAGCATATTAGTACGAAACACTTATTATAATTTTTTTGACGTGAAAACGTTTGCTCGCACGTTTATTACGCTGATAGCGAAACAAACTTTCCTGCGCTAAAATGTACAGTCAGAATTGAATCCCTAATAACTCCAACCCTCATACTGCGATAACAACGAGCGGGGACACTATGGATAGAGCATGCTTGTACGTGTTTATCGTGCAGCGTTTGTTTTGTCCGTGAAGTCTTCGGGCTAGTGAAAGCGCGTACGCGTGATTGTTGTTGATTAACGTAGGGTAAAACTATAAATTACTGTAGCGTGAGAACGCGTTAGGACAAAGATTTGGTTGTCATTGCAGAGAACTTTAAAAGAGCTATTAGGACCTAAAGCATATTTGCCAATAAACATATTTGCCAATAAACATATTTGCCGAAATATAAGTAAAAATCGACATTGAATTGAAAACTGAGAAAAATTAAAAATATCGTTTTGTACGTGTCATAAATATGCGCGGAATTGAATAAAATGCAAATCAGAGAAAGCTTGCATCAAAACGAATTTTACAAACTTAAAATTCCCAGTGCCGATCAAGTGTCAGGGCTACGGCAGCATCGAAGAAGAAATGAAACAACGGCGTTAAATAATAAACTTGTGATTTATCTATTCTGTCACCGTACGACTCTATACAACCATTGTATTAAAGAGATTGATTTCATACTAATAAGAAACACTTATTATAATTTTATTCCGAAGTTTTAACGGAAAATTTACGGCGCGGACCTTGATTACTGCTTTCGGTTTTTTCGTTTTGAAAATTTTATTGATTCCCTGGGAACGAGCAACCATCTGTTGTTTATTGAAGGGGCTATTGAATCTCAGAAACAAATAGGGACGCTCCGCAGGAGCAGGGTAGTGAATTTTGAGTAGAACGTCGTGCTGCCGAATCAGTTCTGATAAATTAAATCTATGTGAAATTATCAAAATGTAAATTCGAATCGAAGTGAACAATGAAAATGAACTATGTATTAATGTAAATAGAAGGCTTTCAAAATTAATATTAAGAAAAATTGTCAAAATGTAAGTTGAATTAAAGTGTAAAATATAAGTGAAGTAAATATCTCAATACAAGGAGAATTCTTAATTAATATTTGCTTTCAAAATTAATATTAAGAAAAATTGTCAAAATGTAAGTTGAATTAAAGTGTAAAATATAAGTGAACTAAATATCTCAATACAAGGAGAATTCTTAAAATTGTAATTAAGATTATGAAAAATTATCCAAATTCACAGTTTCACTAATAAATAATTTAAAGACGATTAGAGTTCTTATTGATGAAGGAAAGAAAAGGGAACAATTGCTTTTTAAATTCTTTACTACTAAAGATGCCGAGTAATCCTGCCCATTAGCACTCATCGTTCCCATGTTAAGAAAACAATAGAACTAACAATAACATTTTTGTAACAATAAGTTACTACTAAAATATCATCTTTTCGTATAATGCCTTCATAAATGCTCCTTGCTTTCTTGTTAGCTTCAAGAATACTTTTTCCTATTACTAGACACATAATATTTATTTGAATTGTCCGATTTTTAACTAAAATCATTCCGCAGGATTCTAAGGAGATCATGCTCGTGTATAGAGCCTTCGATCCTTGAAGTTGAAGTCATATGCCTGAAACGCATGTAAAAATTGCAACAAATAACGCGATACCTTCTGGTATCCGTGTGACATCATGCGAAAGAAGGTTGAATACTCGTACTGTCAATGCCTGAAGGTCTGTTATAGGGTTGATTGACTAGAATGAAAATATATACAAGGTATCTCGGCTAACCTTGAACAAACGAAAATGTTAGACAGAAGACGGAAAATTACCGACCAAAAGCTGGATTCTTATTGAAAACTAAAAAATACTTTTCTGAAAACCGCATCAAAATCAATTCAGCGAAAAGCGAGATAATCGCGGACAGACATACATATAAACATACAGGTCAAACTGAGAACCTCCTTTTTTTAGGTCGGTTAATACGGACAAAAAATATATATTGATAGATTTTTAATTGAAATGAGTTTTCCCCGCTTGAGTGTATCCCATTCTCTGGTGAATGAAATTCATTTCCAGAAAGCGGAGAGAAATTTATTGTGTTTAATCTACATAAAATTAATTTTCCCCACTTTCAGAGAGTGAATCCCATTCTCCGGTGGATGAAATTCATTTTCTGCTACACGACCATTAGGATTTTATAACCCAATGTTCAATAGCTCTTTGACATTTTCGTGTTTCCAAGATTAGCCAGGACACTCTGTATAGTACAAGGATAGCTTTGTTCATGGCAGATACAGGAGGCTCTGATTTAACTTCCACTGGTTTAATTTCTTAATGAATGGGAAACCTCAAAAATACAATCCTTGTCACAGCAAAACCCATCAATAAGAAAAAAATGAAACCAAGATTACTAAATAAATTGTTTAAATTAGGCAAAATATATAAATAATTTAATTTTCAGCTAGAAATGTTCACAAAAAGACATCAAGAATCAACATTCATACTTACGCCTTTTTTATCATTAAGCGGTAGGCTATGAACAGTCGGCTGTGCAGTGTCGGTAACTGACAGTGTCGAGCTTAAAGCACAAGCAGTTTGCGGACTTGCAACTGAAGAACTTGTTACAGGCGGTTGTTGCTTTTTCCTGAGATAATCCTGAAGTAAGTTTTTTATTTATTTCTATAAATTTCTTTTTGTTCAGAAATATATTAAATAATTACTCTGTAACAAACGGAACATAAACCATCTGTTGCAGGATTTCCGTAAAAACCGCATCCAGAACGACACATAGGTTGCATGGGGTTAGATTCACGTTCCATTTTCTTCTTCGCAGCAGCAGCACTTTTTTGGGTTCAGAATTGATTTTCGCCTATTTACGCAATAGTATTTCACCTATGTTTGGTACAATATAAAATATATATTTTTCTTTGTTTCTGTCTAAAATATTCAATTAACAAACAGATTTTCTTTAACATAATATCAAAAAGTTTGGCGATGGTTTTAAGTTTGTTGTTGGGATTTTCTTTTCATTCAAAGTATTAGCAAAAGATACGAATATCGTTATTTTTAAGCCGGCTCCACATATGAGGCATTTAGCGAATGACGTAGCGATTTAGTCACAAAAATAATTCTTATTGAGGCCGCTTTTAGTATTTACAAATTAACGGATGGAATAGCTCATTAGATCAATTATTCTTTTTATAAATATTAATTTAAATTGATAAGTTCTTATTAACACACTAACACTAAATAATTTTAATCAAACACTAATTCCAATATATTTTTTAAAACATAGTTCAATTAGATGTGAATTCAAGAAGACCTTATTAATTACTAACTCAAAAATATTAATTTTTTAAAAGGTTATTTTTCTAGGTTACTAGTTTTTAATTTGATTCAAAATAAACCCACTAGATTTAATTCTTTAATATTCAAAGTTTTTAAAGTTATTTAATTCTGCATCCTCATGACAGGAGAGTGTGGTTCTTTCACCACAGTCAAGTTGCTCGTCAAGGTTCGATATATGCCGAGCACAAAGGTATACACATATTCGTGAATTATACCCAAATTGTTTGTCGAACATTCGGCCACTTTGATGTGGCTAAAAAACCAACAACATACCGAGCACGAGCACAAACTATTCGCTAATACGCGTGTAACCTATCCACACTGGTTGGAATTCGACGAATTTTTGCTCGCAATAGTGGAGCCCGCTTTAGATTTTATACTTTTTATTTACTTGTTGTACTTTTTATTCACGGAGTTCTCAATAATTGTTTTTACAACTTGCTTGCTAGAAACAGATAAGTTTAGACTTGTTAATTTTTTTTGTTTTCCGGTACTCCCGGCGTTCGTTTCTCTGAAGCGAGCACCCATTTGTCTACCGCTTCGTTATTCCGCCGTTTCAAATCAGCTTTCACACCGGTTTTATCCCGCTTTTCCTTCGTTCCAGGCGAGGGCTCTCTGATTCCTATCGTTTATGGAATTGCCTACGGCGATACTCTTTAAGCAAGATTGCGGAAATGTGAACTGAAGTTGGTTGAAGATTGTAATCTATCGAGTGCAAGTCCGGACTGTTCTTTTGCTACTTTGGATTTGCTCTCGATAGCGATGACCAAAAGAATACGGCTAATGTGACTTATTAGTCTTATTTTACGATTGTCAGAACGGCTGTCACGTACGCATCTTCCGTCTGGTCGTGGAAAACGGAACAGAGTACGGATCAACAAGCACTCACATAAATTTGAACAGTTTGAACTCTAAGAGCCAAAAGAACAGGAATAAATATAACAAGAGAGTCAGGACATCTTAGAATCCTGAAACAACGAAATCTGAAACGGGTACCAACGGACTAAATGGACAGTAAAGCCACCTTTAGAGTAAACTTGCTGGGTAGAGGCGAATGGTCGAAATCCCCTTTAGCTTATGAAAACTACAAATATGAGCGTTAAGCAGTTATACAAGCACGGTGAGAGGCAGGGGATCTGACATGGGGTTTTGAGGACCCTGCATGTGGGCCTCCAAGTCGCTGGGAAATAGTTGTAGTCTTACAAACCAAAATAATGACATTGAAAGTTAATTATTAATGATTATTGATACGCGGACCTGTGGATACTGCACACCGGTTAGCCCACCAGCGTAACAATATTTTCATTTATAATATCACAACATTAGTATTAACTTTATGATCAGTTAATATATATATTGAAAATACAGTACAATCAGCTTTATCCGGATATTTGGGTCAGCTATCCGCTTATTTGGGAGAGACGTCACTGGCAGCTTTAAAGCAAAAGAAGCCAAAGACAAGTCAATTATGCAATACTGATAATGATACTGGTGTTTGACTATATTCCGTTTGCCCTCTAAATCTGTTACACAAACGTAAATGTGTTACCCAACTTGAAACTTTTTCTTAAACCAATTTATGTAAGATTTAATCAAACTTTTTCAAACCGTTTTTAAACGAATAACCAACAATTTATAGATATACTGCGTTTTTATTTAACATATATGTACAACATTTTTCGCATATTCGGACCGGCCGCTTAATCGGGACAAAACTTCTTCGTCCGGATGTGTCCTCATTAAGCGGAATCGACTGTATATTGAGACGGCAAATATGTTTATATGGTGATACGCGTCGGGATCCTTATTTGTGATCGAACGAAGGAAATGTGTTCGATCACTTGGACCCTTCCACTGTCTGTAGCTGTAGTCTTTTGCTCACTACAGTAGAGCAGAACTGTCAAATCCCATACATTTATTCAGAGGAAATTAACTCTAGATAATAACTGGGTTTAAATTACTCCACTCGATGAATAGTTGCGTTAAAAGTATCCAGTGGCGACAGGATTGATTTTCCTTGCCGCGAGTTTGATGTTTTGTTGAGATTCCGTAAAATTACACTTTCCTCAAAAGTTTCAGTTATTTTCATTTGAAAATTTAAAATCAAGTAAAATATTAGGAATTTGTGCAATCAAGTATCTCACAACATGTAAAAATCAAAGGAAATTCATACAAATGTGAACTGAAGTTGGTAAAAGTTTTTAATCTATCCAGTGCAAATCCGGGCGCTCATTTGCATTTGCACTCAATAGCGATTACCACAAGAATACGGCTTGTGATATTCTCAACCGATGCACACGCTGAGTCTTACAAGCTTAATATCTGTAAATTGTTTTTATAATAAATTAACTTAAAGAAAACATTATTTGGAAGTTTTGCTATAGTTTTTGAAACGTTTAAGGCCCATCGCACACAGAGCTACTAAAAGCAATTTAAAACTGTTTGGTAACTTGCGATACAAATTAGTTCCTGACTTGTTAGCGACCAGGCTGCGCACACGAAGCTACTCATCCAAAACTCAAATTGCTCTCAAAACTCAATTAAACTATTCAAATTATTATTCAATTTATTTCCCCCAAATCCTTCGGAGAGGAAGAAGGTGAAAGATGGTACGCCTCAAAAAACTGCCGCCACGCACTGCCAACTACGTGGAAGGTAAAACAGAACCAGCACCAAGAAAAAACCAAGATACACAGAGGCAATCAATTCCTGGGGATCAAGGAAGTTGTTGCTCATGCGCAATTCCTGACTAAGGACCAACTACGGGTCATTCAGGAGTTTATCATGGGTAGGGTGCGAGCACAAAAGGGAGCAGGGATAAAACCTAGGTTCCTTTACACCACCCACAAACCCGGTTGGCTCCTTGTAACCTGCATGGATATAAGTACAGAAGTATGGCTACAGGGGCTTGCTCTTAACCCCTGGGAAGGAGCGAGCCTGGCGCACTGGGAGAAAAGGAATTACCACTTTAAAGATCCGTTTCCGGAATGACCTCAACACTGAGACCCGGAGGGTGGTGAGGACGGAGTAAAAGGCGGTAGCCTTACTCATCTTCTCGATAGACTCCACTTCAGAAGCTACCCTGAGAAAGAACAACCTCCACATCTGCTTTAAATTTGGCGAAATGAAGCTGAACTTAAAGAAGAATCAACCAGCGCCTGCAATCGGAAACTCTGATATACCAGAAAGCAATTCCGGTGGGGAAGAGGCTATGGAGACTGACGGGGAAATCGAGAAGACATCCCAGATAATTCCTCAAGAAAAAGGAAAATGAACCCATCTGGGGAAGGGGTTGATGCAAGGGCCTGAAATCAGTCCAGAAATACCCGCACCTAGACGGGTACGACAAGAAACAGAAAAGGTGAGAAAATACTAAAGGAGATTAAATTCACAAGTTATTTCACTCTTAAAATTAATCTTCAAAGATCCAACGCGGCTATGAGCGTTCTTGGAGCAGTAATGCTGAAAGACAGAGTCGACATCGGACTACTACAGGAGCCAAACTATTACAAGGGACGCATTAGAGGCATACGTAGTAGTGCATGGAAAATCATACACTGTGCCAATGGCGAAAGGCCAAGAGCTACCATTATCCAAGGAAACAATATGAGATTAATCCCCGTGACAAAATTCGTTAAAAGGGATCTAGTAGCAGTACTGGTGAACTTGAAGGAAGGGGGCGCGTTGAAAACAACTCATCTGTGCTTCGGCGTACATCCCGGGAGAGGACAAGTCAGCCCCCCGAAAGAGGTAAGCCGACTTATTGCATGCTGCAAGGATTGAACTTCCTAGTGGGCTGTGATATAAATGCACATCACATTACTTGGGGAAGCACAAACACTAATGCAACAGGAGAGAACCTAGATGATTAAATCACACGCAATAACTTGCAGATACTCCTACCTCTACACCTACACCTACCTCTACTAGTAGAATAAGGCAGGCGGTATTGGTGTATAACCATAGCAAATGCCTTTACCTTTAGAAGATGGAGGGTAGACTGTGGACGAAGTTATGTGCATAAATATACACCATAAATAAAACTGTAAAACAAAAATAATGTTAAAAATAAAATACATAAACTTAGTAAACATAGTAGGCATGCAAATGTAAAATAAATACAATGAAAATCTGTTATAACGACACCGTTTTATACGATGTTTCGTTTATAACCGCGGAACTTTGAGGTCCCTACTGGGTTCTATAAAAATCCCTCTGCGGAAAAACTGCTAACTACTTCTTAGAAATGGAGAAAAAAGTGTCTTTCAAGTCACAGTAACAGTCATGACAATTACAAATCACCGTGACAAAGGCACGTCTTTGACTTAAGTAACAGCGACAGTAAAATAACGTATATAACATAACGTATAAATGTGGTACAATGTAACATATAAACGTGTACGTGCAAATGTGGCACAAAAAAATACAAATTAGTGGTGGGAAATGCGTTATATATTATGATGAATATTACATACTAATTAATTGTATATTAATTTATCAAAATTTTTGGGACAATCGAAAGGCATTTTTCCCTCAGTTGCACTAAGCACTTCATGCGATAACGTCCTATTTGAAAGTGAAAGTTAAGCTTTAATTAATTGTTATCTTAAATTAAACAATACGAGTATACATTTTTGTGTGATAATTGAGGTGAGTTGATCACTGCGTATTTGGTAATTTTGACTTACTGTCGACAAGCAAAAAAAAAACTAGTAAGTGCAGGGTACTCGCGAAGGTTGATGTGAAACATTTTTGTTGAATGACAGTGTGTGCAGTTTTTATTCGCTTCAGCAGAAGCTGGTGTCCAGGGCAATAAAACGGACTCACAAAACCGGTTATACCGACAGATGAGCGGGAAAAACTAGCGGATCACTCGTGGTTCTAGAAAAGGTTCTTTCGATGATTTGATCAGAAACACTATGACCGAAAATACATAATTCGTCTGACTTTTCTAACTTTTTGACTTAAGAATTTAATCACTTAACTTTAGATTTTGATAAACAATATGTATATAAAGAAATGCAATTTAATTTAGCGATTTGTAGAACTGTAAATTTTCGATGTCTTGGAAAGACCTCAGGATCGGCGTGAAGGACAAAGGAATTCAGGACATTTTTCATTCACGAAAAACAATTGAAGAGCAATTTAAGATAACAAGTATACTGTGATCCTACGTAAATAGGATCACTTTGGAAGAAAGAAAAGAAAAACATTTCTATAAAAACTCATAAGGTTCATTTTTCAATCCTTCATTATTGCAATTGTGGTTTCAAACGGATAAATCCGCGTAATTTTAACGACATCACCAAAACAACACGACACAACACCGCTGATAACGAATCGTTCTCTTGACAAACGTGTTGTGCTGTTTTGGTAGTGTCGTACAAACTACCCGACATTATTCATTTGAAAGAAAATATTGTTATAATGAAAATTTAAAATTGAACCTTGTGAGTTCACTGAATTCAAAAATTAACAAAGGATTCAAACCATGTGAATTTTTAAGGATCCTTCCCTTAAAACAGTAGCGCGTCCTTTCGTTGATCGTTCTCCCGAATTGCAGCAGAGAGTTTCGAGTAATGATTCGTTATCTGCACACAATAAAAATCTTGAGCATACGCACTCAAGAGATGGATTTCTGTGTACATGTTTCGCTTACACTCGGCGGCGCTCGGCTGAAGTGTGACATGTCGAGCGTTACATGACACATTTAAATTTCACTCTAGTCCTCAATTTTGTAGTACCCGCAAGTAAAGATGTTTCACATCAAAAAATAAATTCACTAACAAGTTGGCATGTGCAAGCGCGATTTGATTGCCGAATTTACGAAAAGTTTATACCAGTGGTCCCCAATGGGGTATAAAAAGTTATACCCATTACCTCACGAATTTGTGTTATTCGGCTGGTTTAAGCCGTCACCTGGTATGGCGAACTTTTTTATTTATTAGTGAAGATCGTGAAAGTATTCCGCATGTTCCTGGATAACTCGTCGTTATTTTATCCTTGAGATCGATGGTCTTGGTTCGGTTACCAACCTAAGTGAGATCTTTGTATATCCGTGAGTGGTCTTCCCGTGTCAATTGTACTAACAGTAAGTGTATCTTGGAGAGTTTCTAGTTTAATGTTCAGTTACTGTGGTTACTACAGTTTCTTTGGAGGTTCCTTTGACTGTGTTTGTTCTGGTCGAGTGTTGGATCTACGCTCTAGACCGTGTGCTTGTTGGGTCGGTTTGCAAATTTAGTGAATACTGGCTTCCTTGACCGGCAAGACACATTTTTGAACAATCAAGAAACGAGTATCGTTCTTGATTTGATTTTATTAAGACTTCCTGATTGTTAAAGAACATTTTGTTTTTGACATGAAAATATTCACTTTAACTGCACTTGTGTTGGAAGATGCAATATATTCTCAAGAGTACGATTATTTGTAAAGTAACCAAAATGCTGATGACTCGTTTTTTATTTACTTACAGGTGCGTCAAGAAAATCGAATTTCGCCTTCAGTTAGAGACTTACGGGGTTTAATACATTTAATTAGTGTTTTTTTTTAGTTTGTATTTATTTTGTAAAATTTTTATATCTTATATATTTGTTTTTTCTCGTGATACTTCATTCGTTTCATTTCAAAACGACTATTGCGTTGCGTCAAAGTTTCTTTCTCTTTATTTACCTGGTATTTTGCCCGAGCCTTCTGTAAACGACGTTCCCGTTGACTCGCCGTTTCATTCTTCTTCTTCGGCAGTTTATAGAACATACGATCCTGATTCAGCAAAGACGAGGAAAGGGAGGTTATGTGTGGGTCATTCAATTTACGTGCTGATTGCATTTCAATTGTGTCGTATTTATTACCTGATTGTATCCAATTGTGCGAACCATCAGTACTAAATTACGAATGATGTATGTAATGCTAATTATAATCTCTAATATTTATCTCTGACATCAACAGAGTAACTAGGTGAACTCGAAGCAGCTATGTGGCGAACGGAATTGAACAGAGATGGGTATATTCTTATATCGGACTCTCCTCTTCGCACAATGACGCGCATGCGCACTTGGCGATTTTTCCTCCTTTTTGCATAGAAATACGGTTTTGAATTTGCGTAAAGAATCCGTCATTATGGCGAGACGAATCATGTCCTTTTTTTCATTTTGGTTCAGTAGGAAGATCAAAAAGGAAGTTCGAAACAATTTTCCTTATCACATACCCCAGAGTTAAAAAAAAAGGATTTTAATAAGGGTTCTGGCTTCTGTGTAAATACTTTAAAAACAAAAATAAACCTCAAATGCCAGTCACACAAGGGGCAAATGGACTAAGTACGAAGTGTCAGACAAGGCAGAAGCCTTCGCCGAATCACTCGAACTGCAGTTCAGAGAAAACACAGACCCAGAATACGATATAAACTTTAAAGAACAAATAACAAGAAAAGCAATTGTCCAATAAACGAACGAATAAGAGACACAAACATAGACGAACTAAAACATAAAAAACCTACAAAAATAGCCTGGACATCACAATTTTTTCGCTCAAAATGGAGAGGTTTGCTGTTATCCACGGGTTCCAAAGGTCCACTTGCAGCCACAAACGTATCCATCGCAGTTACGGTGGGCCTAATATTTTCCAAGGAATGGTCGGAATTAGAAACATACCATATAGATGGTCCTTATAATTAATTAGTGTTATCCGACCGTCTCGAGAATACAAAACAATTTAAGATTGGAAATAAATTTTCTAGAATATTTCCAATCCAAAATTGAAAACAAAAATTTTTTTTTTATTCTAGCAACATTGTTTCAAAATCAGTTCTTGAAAATTAATTTTTTTCAATAACTTATTTCGAGAAAAGAATTCAGTGGTCGGAAATAGGGAACTTTATACGGCGTTTACACCGAACTTAATCTTCTAGATTAAGTGACTTGCGAAGATTTAGCCCGAAATCTTGCTTAAATCTACAGGATTTTCCATACATTTCTCAAATCATCTCGCGAGTAGATTAATTCCAAATCCGCACTATATCGCCTCAGTGGCACCATCTAGTGGTGATCATTTTTGCCTCTACTTTACTTTTCGAACAAGCTAAACTAATTCCAAGGAGTCTAAATGTTGTTGTTGTTCTTTTGAATAGTAAGATTGGCGCGTTTTTTTTTAATTAATAAACATGGGAAATTTAAGTTAAAGTTTTTTGAAGAAGTTTAAATTAAAAGTAATATAAATAATTTCATACATAACATAACACAAATCTCTACAACTTCAAATCCCAGATGTCAAAATTTAGACCAATTCGCACAGCCTGTCTAATACATAGGAAACTCATTGGAATGATTCCAATGAAATTCCAATGAATTTTGTAGATTTAGATTTGGCATGGTTTCGCACACAACCTATGAATCTAGTACAGCAGTTGAGTGATAACATTATGAAGTAACTTGAAAAGTATATCCTCTCGTTTTGTTTGCTCTGTACAGTTAAAACACTATTCTAACGTGATCAACATGTCTGACCATGTTTTATCAGAATTCGAAATGTCAGATTTCAAAATCCTAGTTTCGATAATGGATTCTGTTTAATTGTTGCAGAATAAAACGAAAACATTATTTAATTTTTTTTTTTTATATCTAATCTTAATACTCAATGTCTACGTTTTTGATAATTTAAAAATGTAGATTGCTCTTAGTCAACGATAACAATAATTGATTATAATTTTAAACGTCACATATTTCAACAATGCAATGTTATGAAAAAATATATCTTGTATTATTTAAGTTTCACGTACAGTAGAACCTCACTAATCAGACCCTCTTTTGTAATCAATATTTGGAACCATGACCGGCCGAGTCGACGATTTCAGGATGAAATTTTTGCGAAAATGTTATCTTCCAACCGTGGCATTTGATCGTAAAATAGTTTTTCCGAGAATTATTATATATGAGGTGATCATGCAATCATGGAACACATGGATAAATGCATGAGTTCACAGTAGCTCAGTGGTCAGAGCATCTGCCAGGAAAGCAGATGGTCCTGGGTTCGATTCCCAGTCTATGTGCGCGCATTTTCCGACGTATTCGAGAATGTACATAGAAATTATTTCTGCTTGTTGTAATTACATACGTTAATTATATATGAGGAAGCGCCGATAAGGGTCCAATAAGCGTGTTTAAACATTCTGATGTTTTCTGATCGGCGCCGAGTTCGTTGTGTTCTGGGAAAATTGGCTGGTGATGCAAGTTGCAGCAAGTTTTCGTTAACTTTTTGCCAATTTTTCCAGAATGCAATTGGATGGATGAGATGAATATATATAAAGTTGCAAAAACTTGATCTTTGGGAAATCGAAAACAACTATTTTCATTCATTCTACGAGTTTTCCACAAAAATTAATTTTTCAGTAATGTTGAAAGTGGTATTTGCAGCCACTGTGATAACAAATTTAACTCGAACCATTTCTAATTAAATAATAAAATTCATTTAATAACGGAAAATATTGCAATATTATCTTACAATGTGGAACAACGAAAATTAACAGGTGAATTTTAGGTGGTATGTTGAACAGTTGCATGGTATTTTGGCTCAAAAAATACCCCTTGAAAATTCCTATTAAATGCCGTTCTTAGCTAAGTTTGCCAAATTTTGCATTTTTACCCTCTTAATTCTCATCCGTTTGATTGAATGTCACCAACTCCATTCTCACGTATTGGGAAAATCTTTTTCTATTTGACTTTAACTGGGGAAAAAGATGATGAAATTCGTAGAATTCACGTCAATTGAGATTTATATTATTCGCTCCAACACGTTTTTTTTGACGCATTTTCAATAGAATTTTCTCGTTTCAAAACATATTCTCTTCCCAGGATGACAATGCCATTTACACCAAGTGACTGAAAAAGCATTCAACGTGGATGCCAAAATCTTATGAGCGACAAGCGTGCTGATTTTTCAGCGTTCAATATGTGATTACCCTTTGAATACGTAAAACACATTTTCTTTCAATCTTCGATTAATCCGCCAACCCCCTGGTCCCATCGAGGTCGAATAAGCGAAATTCTACTGTACCTTAAAAAATATATAATAAAAATGTTCTTCAATTCGCACTATTGTCGCTACAATCTGTGATGGTCTTTCGCATTATATTTACTAACCGTATGAAAAAGATCTTTTCCATTGCACTCACAAACTATATAAAACTAAAATTTTGTTGTTTTATATATCTTCGAGTGCAAACTTTATACTTGTAAGACCAGGGTTAAATAGTGTTCCAGGATAACATGATCACCACGAATGGAATTTGACTTATTACACCACTCGATGCAGCAAGAACACAGCTTGTGTTCCAGGAATACATGATCATCACTAATGGGATTTGACAGTTCTACATCACTCGATAAGCTCAAAAGAAGACTGAGATATTAAGAACTCTAGCTCGGACAATAAACTTGAACACACTTTTTATCACAAAGTAAAAAAAAAAAAAACAAAAATAGACTATTCTGTTTTGCTCCCTCCTTACCCGCCCCACACCATTCTCCAGTACCCTAAAATAAAGATAATAAACAGATCTAACTATATATGATTCTTACAAATAAAGAGTGAACTAAAATGTACTATAAGCAATTTAGCTAATATTTTCCCTTTATGTTGCATCAGTTAATAATAAACCATTATAAGATATAATAACCATGTAAAATGTAATCGTGCCTCATGGACGTGTGCGTAAATTATCAATACAACTTATATGTTTCTTTGTTACTTAAGTTGAAATTTTACACAAAACTATCTAGCGTGGTGTGTGCCTTTGTTCTGACAGATATACCGAACTCAAACTGCGATCTAAAATAGGAACATTATCCAGAAGCAATATATTCTCCACGAGACAATTTTCCAAGTCAGTGCACTAACATATTAATACTCGGCCATATTCCGATGCACCCTTCTTACTTGGCAGGATACAAAATTTACATAGGTTTCTTCTTTAGCTCTGCAAACAAGTATCAACTTTGGTTGACTAACCATAGGTATTAATAAATTACTTCAATGACAAAACGTAATGAAATAATCATACACAAACAGCACGCAAAATCTTAACAAAGATGAATAACAGCTTGTTGTATAAATACGCAGCTGAAGGATGCGGGAAGTATTATTGTGTAATATATAACGAACACAGATAGAGGACCACAAAGCTGCTCCCCAAATTTTAATTCCCGAAACATTTAACATTTATTCCATTATAATTGATATACCCACAGTAAGTAAATCTCGTTTAAAAATTTTATTTAACTTACACTACAAAATAAACCATATTGCACTTGTTTTAAATCATACCAAACTTGTTACCAGACTAATATCATTAATATTTACACTAACAGTATATGTCACAGTTACTCACGACTTCTTAGTTCGAGTTTGAACTAAAATGTTTCAACGTCATTATCTCTTGCAAATAAATTGTGAGTTAGAGGAATTAATTCACCTCAAAAGACTGCAACCAAATAATTCACACACCTTGCGTCAGAAGCACTTGATTCACGATGATTAGGAGCAGGTACCTGCTTCGCTGCAAAACAATTTTATTCTACGAAGAAATAAATAAAGAAATGAAAATAAACATCGAAAAAGAGTCATTGAATTAATGGGCCGTGAATGGAACATTACCGGAAGAGTCGAAGCATAAACTGTTTATAATGCTTAGGAATGCCAAAGCGGTTATATATGCGCTAAGTTCAATGGCGTAACAAAAAACAGGGCTATAGTACACATAACACCATCTCCTATTTATTAATTTTTCTTGAAAAAAATCACATATTTAGGTAGATATGGTTTATATCTTTGGGTAGAGTACACTTTAACTAATTTTTTATTAGTGGTTTTTTTTCAAAAATTCTTTTTTATTTACATATATTAGACTATTCTGTGCATTTTTAGGGGCGGAAAATTTTTTGACCCCCCGCACCCCCCCCCGCATCATTTGTAAAAGGCAGATTTGTATGATTTGTACTAGAACTTTGACAAATGTCAAATTTTTGTATGAAAGTCTCGCGGAATAAAATTGAAATTTTAGTGTTTTGGTGCGGAAAAACCTTGTTTTCCGCCCCTAAACATATAGATAATAATCACATCTACCTAAATATGTGCTTTGTTTTGAAAAAAAAACCACTAACAAAAAATTAGTTGAAGTGTACTCTACCCATATCTTTAATTTAGGGTGAGGAAAAATTGGGTTTTCCATTCCAAAACATTGAATTTTCAATTTTATTACTCGAGGCGCTCATACAAAATTTCGACATTTGACAAAGTTCTAGTGCAAATCAGACAAATTTGCCTTTTACAAATGTACCGAGGGGTAGTGGCAGGGCAAAAAATTTTCCTCGCCTTAAAATGCTCAGAATAGTCTAATATATCTAAATATGTGATTTTTTTCAGGAAAAATTTATAAATAGAAGATGGAGTTAAGTGTACCGTCCCCAAAAACCGAAGGGCTTTATGTTAACAGTGTGCGCATTTTTTAAATTTGATATAAACATACAAACTTTTCTCCAAAAATTCTGTAAACATATCATATGTCATACACAAAGTAATAAACACTTGTGGTTTTAATGATAAAAGTTATTAGTTTACGAATTTTAATATGTCCAGAATTTATCATCTCTTCATTTTTGGGCGAGGTTGGGGCAAACGGAAAGTCTGTGGTTTTAAAATAAAACTAAATTCCCATATTTTGTTGCCCAGTTATTATTCCTTAAATCCATATTTCATATCTGAAAATGGGAATTGCATAATTAAGTCTGCTCCCGTACTTTTCCAATAAAAATCTGAAAACTGTCAAATTATGTTACCAAGATCGTAACTCTCACAGTGAGAGCGGAAAACTGCAAATAGTAAGGGAACAAAAAACCAATAACTTTCAGTAAATATGTCAATTATTGGGGTCTATTCTGGCCGGTCATAGCAGATTCTGCTATTTTGACAATCTGCTATTTCCCATAGCATTGTTGTTGCCTTTCGTAACTTAACGAAAGTGACTTAAATTGCTATTCTGGGTGTAAAAATAGCAGAAAAATCTGCTATAATTCTGTTAAAAATCTGCTATCATAGCAGCCTCAATTTAGCTGCCTTTATGATAAAGTTTTCAGCTATCCCATATAGAAAAGTATATAAATTCATACCTAAATGAGAAAATTTAATGCATTTTGTTAAATTTGCAGATTTTAAGAAATTTTCCTTAAATATGTTGCCATGTTTCAACACATTTACTATTTTTGCAGACGAAAAACAGAAAAAATCATAACTACTCCACTTATATTTCATTAAATAGATGAAAAGTTGGAATATGTGAACAAAATTTGTTTATTTTGCCTTCTTTATGTTTACAATTCATTCATTTTCAATATTTCATCATTTGTTGGGTCTATTCTAATTCTTGCGAAAGAAATATGGATAAATTTGTTAAAAATACTATATATTTCTCAAAAATAAATATTGGTATTTGAAAATAAATAACTTTGGAAGAAAAATCATATCATATTATGGACATAGTGTTCGTCACGAAGTGGATGCAGACGGATTCTGGTTCAGAGATAGTCTCTAGATGAAAATTAATTCTACTCCAGAGCCTATCTCTGAACCGGAATCCGTCTGCATCCACTTCGTGACGAACACTATGTCCATAATATGACATGATTTTTCTTCCAAAGTTATTTATTTTCAAATACCAATAACTATTTTTGAGAAATGTATAGTATTAGTATAGTATTTTTAACAAATTTATCCATATACTATGTAGTATCAAATAGTCGCTTCATTTTATTCTGGTTCTGGTTTGAGTTGGTCATTTTGTGGAATATCATGATATAGCTCGACTCGGTTTATGTGTCTTCCATTCCAAAAACATAATTAGATCACTTTGTTTTTGTGGTAGTCCTTATGCCGTCGTCTTTTTCAAAATCCAAAGAGCCCCCTCCGTTTTGGTGATTACGAATTGACCAAATCTTTCACTCAGTGCACCCAAATTAAATATCTTCGTGCTTATATAGAAGCCTTTGCTATCAAATTGATTGAATTCCTTGAGTTGATGCTCTAGATATTCTTAAAGTTCCTTAAAAATAATTAATCCTTAAATATTTTGTTGCACAAACAAACTTATTTGGGTATTTTACCAAAATCCAAACCAGAAAACTGTTGTCTTTCATTAAATATTAATCAATAGTGTCTCTTAATTTATGAATTTAAAACAAATCTTTTACTTATTAACACATTTTCCACGCCAAAAAGGCATTTAAACTTATAGTTTATTACATTTTAAGTTTTTGTTTACACTTTCAACCGTCAAAGATAGCAGATTTGGCTAAAAGTAATTTGCGAAATTCAGTTCGTAGCAGATTCGAAAATAGTTGGTAGCCAGAATACCAACTTATCGAAACTCTGCTACGAGCCAAATCTGCTATCGCCCGTAGCAGAAAAATCTGCTATTTAGCAAATTTCGCCAGAATAGACCCCATTGATTGATATGGAATATAAACTAAAGATAAGATTTGTATAAATATGTTCACACAAATACACAAAAATCAATGCGTCATTAGTTACTTAGGCAAGAGACCTAACGTGGGAGCCACAGTTTTTGATGTTGCCAATAGTTAAATTATCTATCTATCGTGTTAGTTACACTATTTATAACTCAAGAACGGCTGAACCGATCTGGCTGAAAATTGCTGAGGTAGTAGCTTAGAACACGTGGAACGTGACATAAAACTTGGTATAACAAAACGCAACTGACAACTAAACGTAATGTTGTCTATATTTACGTATGGTTGTAAATTTGACAATTTTAAACTTGGAAGTTGACCGTTTGATGTGTTTGTTTCGAGTTTCTTTTAGCATATTAACAATACCACGCCGCGACCAAAACAATCAAATCTTTCACGACAAAGCCGTAGTGCATTTTGGATTCGAAACATTGCGAATGAAAGAACTGAAGAAGAACAAGAAATTGCACGTGAAGAGCGCCGCGTTACTATGGCTCAACTTCGTGCTTTTTAATCACAATTGCAAAGCGAGGCAGTCCGTGAAACGGCTCGGTTGACAATGCGAAATTGTCGAGCAATCCTCAGAGATCAACAACTATGTAATTTTCGACGCACAAGAAAACAATAGTCAAGTACTGCTTTGAATCGAGGAGCGTTTCGATACGATTGCAGCACTGATTACTGCTTGCATACTAGCGATCGCATTGGGCCAATGGACGTTGTTTGTGAGTATTGTGGCGCATTGAAGTTTTCCGGAAGAACGCCAGGATTTTGCTGCCTTAGCGGGAAAGGGAAATTGCCATTATTGACTCCGCCACCTGAGCCATTGCATTCATTGCTTCGTGGCGAAATAACCGAATCACGACATTTTCTAGTAAACACTCAAATATATTATAGTTGAAGTTGCCATCCTGATTGTTGGTGAAAGCTTGGAGACACGCGATATTGTGCTTACACGTCGCGATACTGGCAACTGCAACAAATATCTGAAACACATCGTTCATATGTCACGTTGCAATACCTGTTGATGTTTTGGCAAAGAGAAGATGAATATTATGTTAATATCAAAATGAAAAATCCATTGAATGGTGAGTATCAATATCATAATTTTGATTTCAACATGACATACATTTTACAGAGTTTGGTTTTGATTTTGGTTTCCAATAAAAGACAAATTACAATGCTTATTACCAGGAAATAGGAAGTCGTAAAAACAGACTTAAAGATTAGGAGCTGTTTGTTTAGAGAAAATTGGACAAATGACTGGAAACCGATTTAAAATTATTTATTTTCACCCTTTTATAATTATGCTAAACATATGGATGTAAGTTTCACATACAAAATACTAGATGTACTAGTCCTATTTCAGGTGAAGAAACTACCAAGAGAGTTAGCTCAATGAATTATTACGCATATCGTTTGATGATTCGTCAAAATGATGACAACTATTTGCTGCGGTTTCGTGGATTGCTTCAGCAGTATTGCATCAACATGTACGTGGAAATTGAAACTGAGCGCTTAACTTTCATTCGGTTGAACCAAGCCGAACTGCGTTCTGAGGAGTATATCCATTAACGTGATGTAATTAGTACTGAAGGAAATGCAGCTAATATTGGTTGATTAACTTTTCTGCCGGCGACGTAAATAGGTAGTCCGCGTCATATGCATGAATATGCGCAAGATGCAATGACATAGATTCGTCAATACGGTCGGCCAGATCTCTTTATTACTATTACCTGTAATCCAAAATGGATAGAAATTGTTCAATTGCTGCTTCCCGGACAAACATCAAGTGCACACAAGTGAATACAGCACTTGTATTCAGGCAAAAAATGCGGTCCCTGATGAACTACGTTGTTAAACAAGGCGTCTTTGGAGATACTCGATGCCGGATGTGTTCAATCGAATGGCAAAAACGAGGCTTGCGGCATGCACACATTCTTATTTGGAAAGTGGAAAGAATTCAACAAGACCAAATAGATGATATCACATGTGCCGAAATTCCCGATCACAGAGCCGATCCAGCCTACATGATGTTGTAATTACAAGTATGATTCATGGACCGTGTGGCGCCATCAATCCCCAGTCACCTTGCATGGTCGACGGAAAATAAAGCAAACGATATCCACGGAAATTAATAGCGGAGACCGTCACTGGCAACGATGGTTATCCGCTGTATCGGCGTCGATCACCCGATGATAACGGTCGAACTATCACAACAAAAGTGAAAAGAACGGATTTCGTGGTCGACAACAGTTGGATTGTTCCATATTCGCCACTTATTTCCAAAACGTTCAAGACACATTGTAACGATGAATATTGCAATTCAGTAAAGTCCATAAAATACATCTGCAAATATGTCACGAAAGGCAGCGATGTGGCGGTTGTTGACATCCACACCTCTAATACCAACGATGAAATTGCGCGCTATCAAGTTGGTCGGCACGTGAACTGCAATGAAAACATTTGGCGTATTTCCTATTCACGAACGTCATCCTACTGTTGTGCATTTGGCGGTGCATCTGGAGAATGGTCAACGAGTTTTCACGGCTTCGAATGCTGTTAAACGTGTTGAAACACCTCCAGCGACAACATTGACCAGTTTACTTGCGATCAGCCAAAGCGATCCGTTTGCACGAACTTTGCTTTACTCGGAGATGCCATGTTATTACACTTGAATTTCAACGACGGAAGCAAGACGATGCAGTTCCTGGTTATCCGGATGTGTGTTCTACTGATGCTCTTGTTCGTATGCATACAGTTTATCCAAAGAGTGATGAATGCGTCTATTTGCGGTTGTTGCTGGTAAATGTGCGTAGGCCAACGTAATTTGGGTCACTGCGGACTGTTAATGGTACAAAATTCCAAAACATATCGTGCTGCGTGTGAAGAACTCAATTTACTAGAAAACGATACCCACTGGGATACGACAATGGTTGAAGCAATTATCTCTGCATCTCCAAGTCAGCTACGCACATTATTTGCTACCATCATTTCGACATGCTTTCCATCAAACGGAAAGTTTTATTTTCTGGATGCCCCTGGTGGACTGCTTAGACTTTCCTCATGTCAGTAGTTTGAGCCACTGTTAGTGCTAGATCCAACATCGCGGTTGCAGTTGCTTCTTCTGGAATAGCAGCCACATTGTTACCGTTAAATCCTCAAACTATTGAAGAACCCACATGAAATATCTCCGCATTGGCTAAAGTTTTATCAGCTTCGAAAATCATCATCTGGGACGAATGCACAATGGCGCATAAACGTGCATTGGAAGCACTTAAAGAACATTGAAACACGCAATGACTTGTCATCACGCAATGACTCAAGATGTTTTGGAGGCGCAATGATTTTACTGTCTGGCGATTTTCGTAAAAACTGCCAGTAATTGCAAGATCAACTGCTGCTGACGAATTAAACGCGTGAATCAAATCATCGAATCTATGGCACTATGTGAAGAAACTTCAGCTAACAACAAATATGAGAGTTGCATTGCTGAACGATACATCTGCTGAAGATTTCTCTGAGCAATTGCTGACTATCGGTAATGGTCGAGCACCTGTCGACGAATCAAGCGTATTGATTTCATTTCCTCATAATTTCCGTAACATTGTCTGATCGAAGGACGTACTCATCAACAAAGTATACCCAAACATCATCACTAACTACAAAAATAATGAATGGTTGAGTGAGCGAGCACTTTTGGCGGCTACGAATAAAGATGTAGATAATGTTGATATTCAGTGGAATTATTTAATTGAAAATTTAGGATTCCTTATATAAGAACTGATTTATTATTTCCTCATATGACGTTACAATAACTGATCTCTGCTATTTGGCACACACTCAGTAACTAACTTTGATCGAGTAATTCTAGGAATATTAAGAAGTGCTGCCATATGTATATATATATAAAAAGTTCAATGTTCAAAATTACAGATACAGAAAATACTAAAATTAAAAGAATAAAGGTGCCTACAGACGATCATATTTCTATGATTTTTCATCATATATATGATGAAGCTGTACACACGGAACATGACGAAAAAATATGACAATTGTCTATGATGTTTCATCATATATATGACATATTATATGATCGTGTAAACAGTTCATCATATATATGACATATAAATATATCATATTTTTCTTTTCCATTTTCGATGGTAAATAGAAAAATAAATTATAATTTTTGTATATTATTTATAATTTTCAAACACTATTCTATTTTCATCACTCATTTTATTTCCAAATTTGCTAACTTATTATAAATGTCGTGAAACACAATCTTTGTATAACCTACAACAACAATAGAAATATATGTCATATTAAAGTGTGTCGTGTGTACAGCAAAAATCGCTTTGTCATATATTTTCATCATAGAAAATTTACATCACAATTTTCGTTATATTTTCAGAAACGTGTGTGTACAGTTCATCATATAATATGTCATAGATATGATATGATACAAATGAGTCCTATAATATGATGTATTTTTCTATGATCGTCTGCAGGCACCTTAATTCTGACACTCCCACTATTTTCTGTAACATAATAATTAACGAATTTAATTATAAGTTATGAGTCTTCTTCAAGTTTAGAACATATTCTATCGCGATAAAAATCAGAGGTCCTCTTTTCCAAAGGTTTAGTTAAAATATCTGCTGGTTGGTTTTATGGGAATAACTTGCGTGTACGAGCGAATAAAGGAATTTCGAATAACTTGTATATAATTATTTATATATACTTTTGGATGTCTTATGAGTGCGTGCATGCGGTATGGATGCCCGGTCCAGACTGCCTGTACTGCTGAGTGAGTGTTGTATGAATGTGTGTGAATGGATTTGTGAGATAATCATGATGTAGGAGTGAGTGAGTGGGCAATAGTATGATTGTTGAATATTTGAGTGAGTGACACTGGCATGAATGTGTGAGAATATGATCACATGTTTCAAAACCCTCTGTAGTAGTACAAGCCATGAACCAGACTTTCTTACTTCTTACTACTGAGAATATGAAATTTCATATGAAAAATTAAATTTTCATGGCGGGAGTTTTGAAAAACTCGTATATATTATAACGAAAATCAGTTTTTTAATAATTGAATTAATGTTTTTATTTCAGAAAATGGATACACTTGTATAGAAATAAGTATTAATATATATTTACATATTGAAAACTAGAATAAAATGAAATTATATAGGAAAATGAATTCAGATATACAAAAATTTATTAAGAAAAGTGCGTTATTAACAAACTAACAACAAAAAGCAATCAAATATAGGAAATATAAAACAATATAAAGAGAAATTAACAAAAAATAATAAAACAATAAAAATTATAATGTATAAAAATAAAATTTAAACCGATTTTATACGTGAAAAATTTAATAAAAAACACATTTTAGTATATTGTAGGTAAAAAACAATATATTTCACAAAATATTTTTGACAATTTACATTTATAAACATTTTATATAAATAGTTGCATGTATTCACAATTTCAGAATATAAAAATTATTTCTTGTTAGCAATTTACATGTGGCTTTAATTTATTTTGTCTTCAAAACATCACAATAAATTATTATTTTATTAATTATTGTAATGTTATGATTATTAATAATATTTTTTCACTATTTTAGTTTCATACACCGAATTTAATGAATAATTGCGTTTGATTTTGACCAAAACAAACAAATGTCAAAATTCATACCGCCGACAAAGTTCACTTTTATATACTTTTCGCGGGGGTTCCGATATTTGATTTATATTATGTTAATCAAAAATACTTTAATGCTAGCACTCATTATAAATCCATATATAAAAAACACATTTTAAACACTAAAATTACGTTATATTCGCGGACAAAACAAGAAACGTGATGAATTTCCCGTACTTCAGTACACGGAATATCGAGAGACGTCGGCCTCACATCACACATCAACAAAACCTACTTCATGGCTTGTCAATACTTACAGAGGGTTTTGCATGTTTACATGAAATTTCGATACATTTGTGTGTTTGATAGCACGCCCTTGTATAAATTGGACGTTAATATTTAGTCCGATCGCCACAGTACCCCTGTTCGCAAATAACTTACCTCACTGTACCTGATGTCCAAATAATTACGTACTGCAGTGTACTACTGTACCTGATGTCCAAATAATTACATACTGCAGTGTACCACTCACCTGTTTTTTGTTCATTCAACAAATCATCAAATTACATTCATAAACTCACCTGAACTTAGTTCCACGCGTCAGCATTTCCCATTATCAAAGAAACTTACCTGACCTTGCCCTGGATCACCTGTCACCTGAAATGCCATTGCCCTAAGCGAAAAGCGCATGCATCATGAAAAACATCTTTTTGCGAGAATCAAAACGAAGCCTTTCGATGTGAACTCAAATTACTACTCACCTTAATTGATTAAAGTTAGTCACTAAGCAACAAGTCTACGAATTTTAGCAAATCTAAGCATCTTTTTATGTATATAAATCCCATAAATTATAATAAATAAATTTAAACTCGAATCTTTTACTTATCCTCTGCTTCTGGTGTATCGGTCTAAGACCTTTGCACACTTTACTCTAAATCTTGGTGTAACACCTAGATTTTCCCTTCAACTTTCCGCTGAAAAGGAGTCTATGAAAACTGAGTTGTGGTGATACACCTCAACCAGTCGAAAACAGCACAGGCAAAAGAGTCTGCGCTCAACATTTGGTGACCCCGACGTGATTCACGTCACGCGAATTCCAAACCAGTCAAGTTTACACGAATTTTAAACCGTTCACCGTCGCGACAAATCGTCAAACCGCGAATACCGTCAAGATCGTTTCATCCCGAGCATCCTGAAGAAGAAGCAGCTGAAGTTTCCATCCTATCGACGTCCCTCCCAACGTTCCGAGACAACATTACCTCATTTGTGGCAGTCAACGTACTCAAGCCGCTGTTTGCTCTCGTCGCTCCACTTCGTTAAACTTCAGTAATAACGAGAATGTCCTCTTTGGAAGAACTTGCAAAACAACAGAACGAGACAGGAGGAGAAATCGAGAGGCATATAAGAAACTACAAGAAGGATTCTCCAACACGCAAAGACGACGAATACCTCGTCAACAAGTCCAAGGCCATAACGGAACTCTGGGAGACGTTCCAATCTGTGGACTACGGTATTCGGGCTAAATATGACCTCGAAACCAGTCATCCATATTTTCAGAAACAATACTTTGCCAACATAGAGGAGCTGTACCAGTGGTTTATCGAGGACGTCAAACTACGCTTAAGCAGTCAATCAAGCACTCAATCCACGGAGAATGCATCAAGCAGTCACAAGCCTGAAGATGCCAAGCCATCTAATGCCGAAAGTTCTCCACTTCAGGTCATGTTACGGAGATTGAACGCTGCAATCGTCTCATTAAGGCGCGCCTTGGACTCAGTCCAAAACCTACCCCCTCAACAAAACGCTGTCGTGTACGACGTAAAGTGCCGTTCCACTGAACGCCTGTTGTTGTGACTCAGCCACACATGCCCTCTCCCCCCCCCCCCCCTTGTTACCACACCAGCCGTTGAACAGTTTCCATGGGAACTCGTCCATTCCCAACCCAAAATGCTGACGTTGCATTTTGGGTTCCCATGCGCGAAATTCTGTCGCGATCAGGTCTTATCAATAAGATGTAACCTGATCGCGACAGAATAAAACCCATGCGCGACAAAAATTTCCTGTTGCGATCAAGTTTTATCACTCTGATAAAACTTGATCGCAACCCAACCATGGGATCGCGACGAACTGTCGCGATCGGATTTCATCACCGTCGTGATGAAATCTGATCGCGTAAGTTCGAAAAAATTTAAAAAACAAAGTGCTAATTGCGCACATTCCGGGTCGCCATGCGCGACTTAATGAAGGTGCGCGTCAGCATTTTGGGTCGAGATTTAAGGGCCCCAAACTGACGCGGATGGGCAGTCGCGCTTTGACCGGTGACTGAGAGGTCGCCACGTCCATCGCATCTTCTTTCGCGGTCAGTCACCGGACAGACCCGGTCTCTCTCTAAGGTCTAAGAGCGAATCCTGAATTTTGTAAACTTTGAACTTTTGAGGAAAGATAAATTTTTGTGAATGTTGAAGTTTTGTGGAAGGACTAATGAATAATAAATAAATAAATAAATAACCAATAAATAATTAATTTCGCATTTTGAATTAAATTAATTAAAGACAGAATTTTTTGTGACGAAATAAATAATGACAGGATGTCTAAGAACGAATCCTGAATTTTGTAAACTTTGAACTTTTGAGGAAAGATAAATTTTTGTGAATGTTGAAGTTTTGTGAAAGGACTAATGAATAATAAATAAATAAATAAATAACCAATAAATAATTAATTTCGCATTTTGAATTAAATTAATTAAAGACAGAATTTTTTGTGACGAAATAAATAATGACAGGATGTCTAAGAACGAATCCTGAATTTTGTAAACTTTGAACTTTTGAGGAAAGATAAATTTTTGTGAATGTTGAAGTTTTGTGAAAGGACTAATGAATAATAAATAAATAAATAAATAACCAATAAATAATTAATTTCGCATTTTGAATTAAATTAATTAAAGACAGAATTTTTTGTGACGAAATAAATAATGACAGGATGTCTAAGAACGAATCCTGAATTTTGTAAACTTTGAACTTTTGAGGAAAGATAAATTTTTGTGAATGTTGAAGTTTTGTGAAAGGACTAATGAATAATAAATAAATAAATAAATAACCAATAAATAATTAATTTCGCATTTTGAATTAAATTAATTAAAGACAGAATTTTTTGTGACGAAATAAATAATGACAGGATGTCTAAGAACGAATCCTGAATTTTGTAAACTTTGAACTTTTGAGGAAAGATAAATTTTTGTGAATGTTGAAGTTTTGTGAAAGGACTAATGAATAATAAATAAATAAATAAATAACCAATAAATAATTAATTTCGCATTTTGAATTAAATTAATTAAAGACAGAATTTTTTGTGACGAAATAAGTAAGGACAGAATTGTTCGTGAAGGGTGTAATAAAGGATCGAGTTCTGAGTAAGGAATAGAAGATTACCTAAAATTAATAAAACTCTGTAAATGAATTTCATTTTGAATAAAAGTATAGAATAAGGGAGGAACTGTTTCAAAATAAAAACCAACCCAGGTACAGGTGAACTTCTCCTCCGGGAAAGCACTCCCTGTTCCTTTCCCGATCTGATCGCCGGGATAAAACACTCTCTCTTAATGTCGGGAAATACGTGGGCTTGGAGCGTCATATTGAGAGGACTCTCCAAACATCCTTCCTCCAGATCGTATCTTAAATTTCGAATGTATCCCAAATTCTTCCGTTTTCATTGGTTGATGCTCGTTTCCTTATTGGTTATGCTTTATTTGGGTTGACCTATCTCCATGAACCGCTTCATGAAAGCAAGCTCGTACTAGCTCCGATCAACCTACCAGTATCTTATCGTCGTGCCTCTTCCCTGTTAAAAAAAAAAAAAAAAAAAAAAAACAAAAAAACAAAAAAAAAAAAAAAACAAACCCTATCTAGATACAATAACTTGCATAGTCGACGACTCGTATAAAACCCTCTCTCACAAATTTGAACCCTTTTTTTGGGAGACTCCGAATTTTTAAATCTTATTAATCGCAAAGATTCCGCGGACCGATATTAAGAAATAGCTATAACCAATTTTAAACAAGGAGATAGTTGGTTAACAATGAATGTAACCGCCTAAACCCAAAACTTATCTAGTTCGACCAATTACTGATTCGTGAGTGATCTTTTTTTTTTTTTTACACTCGTCAAAAGTACTGTTCAACACCCCTTCCTTGCTTCCTTTTTTTTGGTAATTGCTCTAATTCTTTATTAAATCCACCTAACGCTCGAATTAATTTCTTGATCTCGACGCAAATTCCACCTTCCTTTGATCAGCTTCGATCTTCGATAACACTTCGATTAACTCTTGCTCAACAGTACCCTTCAAACATCCTAATAATGTCTCCTCCCACGTTTCACGATCTTTGCCTCGCGCAAATGCAAATCAATTCAGAGATCGTCAAGTTATATAATAACTTCAGTAAGGCGCCCAAATCTTCAAGGACCGCCGATTATACAAAAAGGAAACTCAGCCTCCTAGAAGAAGCTTGGGGAAATTTCCAAAAGGGACATGTTTCTCTCAAAGATCACCCCGAACGGGATGATAAGCATGAATATTTCACTCTCGACTGCCATGGGAAGGCCCACGATTGGTACAAGACCACGAAAGCGGCCCTTAGTGATTGGCTCGTAAGCCCCTCACTAGCTAAGGCCACCAGTCAATTTTTCATACCTCCAGCCCCCGAAACTCAAAAAAAGGCTAACGCCCCCGAAGCCGAATCCGAAGTCAACGAATCACCTAATCCGGGAAGGCTCAGGCTCCAAAAGGAAAGAAGCCAGGTAATCCGGCGGATTGTTTCTCAAATTACCCCTGACTTCCTCCGAGACGCTAGCAAGGTTGCCTTACAGAATAAAATCACCACCCTGAAAAAATACTGGGAACCTTTTGAGCAAACCCATTTCCAAATTCTAGCGGATTTGTGCGACGACGAGGAAGAAGATTCATATTTTACCAGTAACACATTCGAGGAGATCCAAGGACAATATGATAATACCTTTGACCTCCTGCAAGACGGGTTGCAGGACAGATACCCTTTCCAAGAACCTAATATTCAGGACCAATTAAATGCTACATTGGGCTCAATTCTACACCATGCTTCTCCAATGTCCGGTTTCTCCCTTGCAAATTCGCAACGACTGTTGCCAGAATTTTCCGGAAATACCAGGGATCTACACCGATTCCTTACTTGTGCGGATGACATTTTTTCCACTGTGTCAACGGGGACAGACCATCAAAGTTTCATGGGTCTTGTCAAAAGTAAATTGAGTGGTCCAGCGTACGACGTGTACAAATATAACCCCACTGACGACTGGACTGTTCTACGTTCCGCTCTATCATCCAAGTTCGAAACCCGACTATCCAGATTTACCCTACAAACCCAATTAGGACAGTTAAAGCAGAAAACTGGCGAGGGTGTTAAAGAATTCTTAAATCGTCTGACCACCACCTTTACTCTGTTAAACGAAGCCACGCGAAAATATACAAGCGACAACGTCCTGTTGAGATCCCTTCTTAAAGACAACGAGGCGCAGGCCGTCAGAACCCTCGAAGACGGGCTGCTAAATGGCCAGCTGCAAATGCTTGCCAAGGTATTTACTGAAAAGAAACTCGCCTCAATGTCCGACTATATATTAGAGCACGCGACGCGACTTAATCAAATCAATACCCCGAGACAGGATCCAACGAAGCCCCGGGTAGATCCACCACAGCAGAACCCTTTAAGGAATACTACCTGCTTCAGATGTGGCCAGCCAGGTCACATCGCCCCACAGTGCCATTTACCGCCCCGCTCCGTACAACGCCAGGAAAGGTCTAACCCATCTACAATACACCACCTCTCGTCCGGGAACGGAACCCCTGAAAACTCCATTCCAAAACAGATTCCGAAAATCTGTAATTATTGCCATAACAAAGGCCATACAATTGACGAATGTCGGAAAAGGGAGACCAACAACCGAAGAAGAAGGCCACCATATAACCCACAATCGCGTTACTCACAACCCCTGTCTCCTCTGTCACCACCGAATCCTCCTTACCCGTCAACTACGCATTCCAACAACCCGGAAAACTCCCAGGTGCGGGGGAAATTCGTCGGCAACCCCCCGCAGATCGTCATTCAGGCCGATGTACATGGGAATCAGACCCAACTTTCCAACACTCAAGGATAAAACTCCCCATAACCGTACGACCTTCATCCATAACGCTCACCCTAGCCTCTAAAGTGTCCGTTAGTCCATACACCGAATTCTTAATAGATACCGGAGCGGAGATCAGCTTAGTTCGAAGTCAGTCACTGAAACCTGGCTGCAGGTATTACAGCGATATTATTTGTCATATCAATACAGTTTTTTCCCAATCTACTTCCACAGAGGGTCTCATAATAAGCGAACTACACCACGAAGGTACAGATTTCCAAATCGAACATCCTTTCCAAATCCTGAGGGATGCTTCGGCAATGGCATATGAAGGTTTATTAGGTCACGACTTCTTGACCAGATATAAGGCACAAATTGATTATGGGGCTCAGACACTAACACTCGAGGTCGGTCACAACTCGATTCCTTACACCTTGGAGCAATATCTCAATGATTTCCCTCAGTTTTATCGTAGGACTATAAACTCCACGAATACCCGTCCTGGGCAAGACGTTAAACTGCACCCAACGTCCAATCCTTCTTCAGTATTCTCGTCTAATACGCGTCCTGGGCAAGACGTTAAACTGCATCCAATAATGTCTTCTTCGTCGCCTTCGATCGTATCTCCTTCCTCGTTAATAAAGACAACAGTAGTATCTCCTTCCTCGTTAATAAAGCCAGAAGTATCTCCTTCCTCGTTAGTGAAGTCAGAAATATCTCCTTCCTCGTTTATAAAGTCAACAATAGTATCTCCTTCCTCGTTAGTTAAGTCAGAAATATCTCCTTCCTCGTTAGTTAAGTCAGAAATACCTCCTTCCTCGATAGTTAAGTCAGAAATATCTCCTTCCTCGTTAGTTAAGTCAGAAATATCTCCTTCCTCGTTAATAAAGTCAACAATAGTATCTCCTTCCTCGTTAGTTAAGTCAGAAATATCTCCTTCCTCGTTAATAAAGTCAACAATAGTATCTCCTTCCTCGTTAGTGAAGTCAGAAGTATCTCCTTCCTCGATAGTTAAGTCAGAAATACCTCCTTCCTCGATAGTTAAGTCAGAAATATCTCCTTCCTCGTTAGTTAAGTCAGAAATATCTCCTTCCTCGTTAATAAAGTCAACAATAGTATCTCCTTCCTCGTTAGTTAAGTCAGAAATATCTCCTTCCTCGTTAATAAAGTCAACAATAGTATCTCCTTCCTCGTTAGTGAAGTCAGAAGTATCTCCTTCCTCGATAGTTAAGTCAGAAATATCTCCTCCCTCGTTAGTTAAGTATATATCTCCTTCCTTGTTAATTAACCGTCCTGGGCAAGACATCAAACTGCAACCAGCAACATCTTCTCAAAAGGACATTCGTCCTGGGCACGACGGTAAACTGCAAACACATTTCAACCCAAGTACCTTAAGCCGTGCGATCATTCCAGCTCGAGCAGAAACAATCCACTTAATACCCACTACGGCTTTCACAGAAACGGTAATATCGAATAAAGAAATAATTCCCGGAGTGTATATAGGCAATTCTATTGGTACTCCTGAAAATGGAATGGTAAAAGTCTTAATCCTCAATACTACAGAGGAAGACGTTAGTTTACCCCTCCATGATCTGGACCTAGAGTATCTAGATGCAAAGAATTTCGACATGATAACTCCAAACTTCGACCAAGATCCGATTGAGGGCAGAATAAAAAAACTGCAGAACCTTGTAAAATTGGATCATTGTAATGAAGAAGAAGAGACATCAATTCGAGATATCTGTAGAACCTTCAATGATATATTTTATCTAGAAGGAGATATATTGTCCTACACGGACGCGACTACCCATAAAATTGAGGTAGAAGCCAATCATCCCCCTATACAGATTACCGGAGGCAAATCGTAAGGAAGTGGATAACCAAGTCCAAGAGATGCTAAAATCAGGCATTGTCAGACCATCCTATAGTCCCTGGAACTCTCCCCTACTCCTCGTTCCGAAGAAACCCGATGAACAAGGAAATAAGAGATGGCGAGTAGTGGTAGATTTCCGGCGTCTTAATGAAATTACGGTAGGAGACGCGTTCCCTCTACCAAATATAACGGACATATTGGACCAACTTGGGAAATCTAAGTATTTTACGACGCTCGACTTGGCCAGCGGATTCCACCAGATAAGAATGGACGACAGGGATCGGGAAAAAACAGCCTTCAGTACGCCTTATGGCCATTACGAATACAATCGAATGCCATTCGGTCTGAAAGGAGCTCCCGCTACATTCCAAAGAACTATGAATAATATCTTGTCTGGATTACAAGGAATTCACTGCTTCATTTATATGGACGACAATGTCATCCATGGCTACAATCTATCTCAACACAACAATAGGCTCATTGCTGTATTCCAACGTTTACGCGACTTCAAACTAAAGTTGCAGGCAGAAAAATGCCATTTTCTTCGGAAAGAAATCATGTATCTGAGACACTTAGTTACGGAAAACGGTGTCAAACCAGATCCAGGGAAGATAACAGCTGTCAAAACATATCCAAGACCTAAAAAGGTAAAAGATATCAGAGCTTTTCTCGGATTTATCGGATATTACCGCCGATTTATCCCAAATTTCTCTAAGATCGCCAAACCCTTGACCAACCTTTTAAAAAAGGACGTACCCTTTAAATTTGATGCCCTTTGTGACGAAGCTTTTACGAACTTAAAGCAACGGTTAATAACCTCTCCCATCTTGGCATACCCCGATTTTTCGCGGCAATTCTACGTCACGGCCGATGCCAGCGACATAGCTCTAGGAGCTGTTCTCTCGCAGCAAGATGAAGATGGAGATCACCCCATTGCATACGCGAGCCGAGCTCTAAACGGTGCCGAAACAAGATACTCGACGATAGAGAAAGAATTACTTGCCATCGTGTACGCCGTGGAACAATTTCGTCCATATGTATATGGAAGGAAGTTCTCCATTATCACTGACCACAAGCCTCTAGTTTGGCTCATGAATCTAAAGGACCACTCGTCAAGATTGATGAGATGGAGAATCCGTTTAGAAGAGTACGACTACACGATAACCCACAAGGCCGGGAAACTTAATGCAAACGCCGATGCCTTAAGTAGAGTAACCGCGGAAGCACAAGAGAACTCTCCTGAGACTGATAAATCGGAAAATCGAAACGACCCTAAAAACACCACCTCTCTATACGCGATAACAAGAAGCCAAGCAAAGGTCACTGATAACCTGGACCAGGATGCACAAAAGAAGGCCAGAACCAATAATGACAACTACTTATCATCATCCCTCATTGAAACTGACGACTCTTTATTATTGTCTAAATCTGCCCGCGCCAAATTCTTTATTTTGCCCACAAGGGACACAAATCTTGAACGGCGTTTAGCCGCCATACTAAGTGTCGATTTGAGTGAAATCAATTTCTCCCTCGAACCTAAAATATTCCCGTGCAAAGAATCCGATTACATTGTCAAAAGATTAATACTTCCCCTTCGTACCCCTCGGGATGAGGACAACCTCAACACTACCCTCTCCAACTTCGTATCCCTGGCCGAAGAAAGAAACCTGAAGACCATACACATAAGTATTCCGAAACTGGAACTACCGACCCTAATGACACTTAAGGATAAAATCCGTAAGGCGTTTAAAATCGACACAATACTCCATGTCGAAACAATTAGGTACTTAGACGACCCTAAGGAAAGGGAGCAAATAATAAAAGATTTCCATTTGCTACCCACGGGAGGTCACCAAGGTGTATCTCGGACCTTGAAGAGGATCAAGAAACAGTTTTATTGGGAAGCAATGACCCAAGCTGTTGTAACATTTATTAGAAACTGCGCACAGTGCCAAATAAACAAAGTATCGCGAAATCCTAGAATCCCTATGAAAATAACCTCAGTGAGTTCTAAGCCTTTCGAAAGAATTTATTTAGATGTTGTGGGGCCACTACCCGTTTCGTACCTAGGAAATAAATACCTCCTCACTTTCCAGGATGATTTAACAAAATTTTCGGAGGCAATCCCTGTTCCCAATGCCGAATCAACCACCCTCGCGGAAGCGTTTACTACTACAATCATATGTAGACACGGAATACCTGAAAGTATATTGACTGATCAAGGTGCTAACCTGATCGCAGGAGTGTTTCAGGAAGTCTCCAAACTCCTAAGAATCAAGAGGTTGAAAACAACTCCTTACCACCCTCAGTCTAACGGAGCCCTAGAGAGAAGCCATCGAACTCTAGCGGAATACCTCCGTTCTTACATAGAAAAGGATCCACTGTCATGGGACACCTGGGTTCCTTACGCCATGTTCGTGTACAACACTACTCCCCACTCAAGTACCAATTATTCTCCGCACGAACTCCTTTATGGCTTTCCCGCCGAAGTTCCGAACCATCTGAAATCCTCCCCCGAAATTGGGTACAATTACGATAATTATGCTTACGAACTCAAGGCACGACTCCGGCACTGTCATCAAATCGCTAGACAGATCGCGTTAGAAAACAAACAGCGATCCAAACAATACTACGATAGGGGAACACAACAAAAATCCTTTGAAATCGGAGATCTGGTCCTTCTAGGAGCGAGAACAAGAGACAACAAATTCTCACCCTTATGGCAAGGCCCTTACACTTTAACTCAGGTGAATACCCCTGAAAATTCGACAATAAAAATAAAAAACAAGGAAAAACGCGTACATAATAACGACTTAAAAAAATTCATACATCCATAATTTCTTAACTAAGTTCTCTCTCAAACTAAAACCTCTTCCTTTCGTTCCCAGGGCAAGGGTTTATCTGTTCGCGGTCCTGTGCCTTACCGTCTCAGCTTTCTCTCGCGAGGAGCTGGGAATCCAAATTACTCCTCTCACTTCCACGGTCGGCTTATACTTCGAAGAAATAGGAAGGACGAGGCTGTTCACAAGCGAATGGAAGATAATAACTTACTACGACCTAGCGGCCTTCCAGGAAGAATACCTCTCAATATTAAGAATCACGGGTAAGCTTCAGCAAATGTGTAGCCAGTTGGCCTCTGAGACGCCTTTAAAAACGATCTGCCTCTCTTCTATCACGCAATTAGATAACTTGGAGGAAGCGATAGAAAACAAAAATAGGATTATATTTCCCCCGCTTAGAAAAACTAGGTCCCTTTTTAATTTTGTCGGGAAGATTACCAAACCCCTTTTTGGAATCCTTAATGAGGACGATGCTCAAAGATACGACGAGCAAATACGAACCCTTCAACGAAATAACCATCACTTACATTCCGTATTGAAAAATCAGACCTCTATCTTGGACGCGACCATTAATCTAACCAATAAAACTCGGGAAAGCATTAGGAAAGATCGTGCCGTAATTTTCACCAAAATAACCACCCTCGAATCCAAGGTCTCCCAAGTTGAAAATCAAGTACATGTAAACGAATGGGCAACCGAAATAAACTCTCTTTTCTCGTTAGTCCTTATTATTATAAATCAATACCAATCTACTCAATCCGACCTGATAGATCTCCTAGCAGATGTAAAACACGGCCAATTTCACCCTACGCTCATAACTCCTTCTCAGATAGAAAACCTTCTCTCCACCATTCGGCAGGAAATGGACCCTCAAAAAACTCTTCCATTCGACCCCCTTCGCAATATGATATGGCAAATTTACAAGCTCTCCACTATGTCCGCCACAATAATTAATTCTAAATTAATCATCGAATTAAAATTACCCCTACCTTTCAGAGATGTATATCAAACCTTCAGGATTCTTCCACTACCTACAGTCTACAACAACTCCCTTTGTTATATTCAACCCTCTTCCGAAATCCTCTTGGTCGATCTTAACCGAGAGCATTTTTATGAAATGAGCATTAGCGATTTTCACGACTGTCTATCCTCAGACGCCTCTAGATTCTTCTGTCGAGCGAAATTCCCTATTTTTAATGCTCAGTCAAGCCCGTTCAAATGCGAAATTGCCCTCATAAGGAGTGGCGTGGATACATCCCAGTGCCAACTTACTTGTACCGAGCGTACTTCTTACTGGATTTCCTTTTCTCGCCCTAACACTTGGATCTACGCCACCAAGTCACCCCGCAATGCCGACGTCGTGTGTAACAACACTGTTCAGTCCTTCGAACTAAACCAGACAGCGTTACTCCACATTGAACCCACTTGCTACCTCAGAACCAGTAACTTCATCATACATGGCCAAAACGAGAGGCAAAGCTCTAGTTTCCCCCATACCATACGCCACATAAATGTCACAGCTCTTTTGGCAACCAAGCCAGATCCTAAATACACGACTCTACCCCCTCCCGAGGGCCCTTACATCAAAGAATCCCCAAGAAAACCAGAGGACGACTTGGACGAATTGGCAGCAAAAATTTCACAGCAGAAGAGAGACGAACAGGTACCCCTCCTGAACCTGAACAACCACCACATTCACCACTACACTATGTTATACGTAGTCCTCTCCCTTATTCTCGTAATTGGAATTATGCAATTATTTAAAAGAGGACGCCAGCGAAACCTTCCCCTTCAAGTCGTGGCAGAACATAGAAGCCACATTCCTCCCACCCCAAACCCAAGACCCTCGTTGTTTCACATACCATCTCCGCCCCAAGAAGAGGATTCACCAAACGGTTTAACGTCCTAAGCACGACGTTAAACTGCCCCTTCAAGTCCTTCCACCTCTCAGTAAGGACCTTTTTCGTTCATCCCAGCCGTGATGTTGAAATAATCTCTCTCTCACAAAATAAAAGCCCTTTTCTCTCCGTATAATTACCTCTTGTTCTCTCTCCCTTTCTCTCCGGTTTATTTTCGAATACGTTAAATACGTTTTTGTCTTACTCGACACACCCCATTCGTCCTAAGCATGACATTAAACTGCATCCCCTTTCCTTAACTCTTTTTTTTTTCTTTCTCTTTTCGAACTCTGTTCTCCAGCCCCATTTGCTCCTCACAAGCACGACGTTAAATTGCCCTGCCCCTTTTCTCAAACATAACGTGAGCAGCCCAACGATTTCAGTCCAACGATCTTCATCCAACGACGTTAAACTGCTCTCTCTTTCTTTTTCTCTTCTCTCTCCCTTTACTCTTGTTACTTGGAATACACTATGGATTTCAACTGAATATATATATTTTCTTTTGAAGGCCCTCTCCTTTTCCTTCATATTTTTTTTTGTGTGGTATTTTTGTTTCAACCTAGATCCATTCTTGCCCTGTTAAACATTTTTACCTTGGATAAATTTTAAAATTTGAGCTCCGTTTAGATGAGGAATTACTTGATTGTACTTGGCTGTCTGCTAATAAGATACTTTGTTTCAAATACACGTTTCAATAGTCCCAAGCATGACGTTAAACTGCTCGCCTAATATCTCTTGTTTTTCCTCCCCCTCTGTGACTTTGCGTTTTTGTTTTCGATCAAACTGAACATAGTTCAACACACCCATAGTCCCAAGCATTGAATTAATAACTACTAAGGAATGGCAAATAAACAGAAACGCCGAAGCAAAATATGCTAATTTCATTTAGTAGTATTTGTGCGCTTACATGTGTTTGTTCCACGAGTAAACAATAACAAATTCGATTTCCAAATTGACAATTTACGCGCCGTGCAAATATGACAGTCGAAACAAAACACTCTACAGTGTATTTACAAGTGGCATAGAAAGCCATTCAAAGTATTTGTTTCACAAATACTTGAGGCCTAGGCCAATAGAAATCGTGAATGGTGGTACAGAAATACCACTACACTAACGAAGCATATATGAATAACCTCTGTACCACCGCAACACTAAGAAAATCAAAAATTCTGACCAATACCATGAAAAAACAGCTACTCACACCAGAGTGTAGCCAATCAGTGGAAAATTGTGACACGCCGTACCACCAATTCTTCTGATGCTGGGTTTGCTCAGGGGGGAAAAGGGTTCGGGGCATATGCTTCGCTCACGGACACTGTAGGTGAGCGGTAGGGCCATTCCTTAGTAGTTATTAATTCAATGGTCCCAAGCAATACGTTAAACTGCTCTCCTAACATCTCTTGTTTTTCCTTCCCCTTTGTGGCTTTGCGCTTTTTGCTTTCCATCAAACTGAACATAGTTCAACACACCCCACTCGTCCCAAGCATGACATTAAACTGCATTATCGAAGTCCCTTTTGTCTCCTTTTTATTTCTTTTTCTCTCCTCCCCTTTCTCTTCTTTTCTCTCTTTATTCCGTGAAGTCTCTCGCCCCCTTCATTAGTCCCAAGCATGACGTTAAACTGCTCCCCTAATATCTGTTGTCTTTCCTCCCCCTCTGTGACTTTGCGTTTTTTGTTTCCGATCGAACTGAACATAGTTCAACACACCCATCGTCCCAAGCATGACGTTAAACTGCTCTCCTAACATCTTTTGTCTTTTCCTCCCCCTTTGTGACTTTCCTCCTTTTGCTTTCGATCAAACTGCACATAGTTTGGTTTCCCCTTCGAACTTGGTACCACAGTACCGTCAATCTCCAACTCACTTCTATTATTCTATAGTCATTTTAGTAATTGCACTAACGTGTTAATTTAATTCCATTTTTTTTTTTTTTAACAAAATTTTTATTACCCACCGTTTGCTTGAGATAATAACCATTTGCTCAAGTAAATAAGTCGTCTCGTTCTCTTCATGCGTCATTTTATAATGGTTCCCTAACTGGGCTGCTGGCTAGCCTTCCCACAACCACGGGCCCCTGCTAAACCTACGAATTGGGTCCTACAGTTGTTTTTCCATTTCGTCTCAGTTGTTTTGCTTTCGACTGAATAGGTACCCTTCCTCCAGTCCAAGCCAACTACACCCCCACACTAGGATTATAATCCCTCTCCCCCTCTTGTATCTACCTTCCTCCGCTGACCAGGCCTGCGAATTCCCTGACCGAATATAAGAATTAATACGACTATTACGACTAATTAATAAGGCTCTCAAGAGGTATAACTTTAAGAAAAAAATGTATAAGAGTATATAAGCGAAAAGGAATTGTAAGCCCTAATGGCGAAGAAAAAAAAAAAAATGTAATACTGATGTAAGGCAGATATAGACATATATGGAAAATATGTATATGCCTAAATCTACCATATATTATAGAAAAAGACACATGTATTTACCTAGCATTAAGAATAAATAACTTAACATGATAAGTTACATATAGTAAACAATTTCACGCAAAAAAAATATATTTAACAAAAAAAAAATAATAATCATACCATAGAACGGTTCCGATCTCACACAAGTTCAAAGTTAGCCACCTCAACAACAAAAATTTCCCAAGGCCTAGGCTCAGCCACACATGCTCTCTTCCCCCCCCCCCCCCCCCCCCTTGTTACCACCCCAGCCGTTGAACAGTTTCCATGGGAACTCGTCCATTCCCAACCCAAAATGCTGACGTTGCATTTTGGGTTCCCATGCGCGAAATTCTGTCGCGATCAGGTCTTATCACTAAGATGTAACCTGATCGCGACAGAATAAAACCCATGCGCGACAAAAATTTCCTGTTGCGATCAAGTTTTATCACTCTGATAAAACTTGATCGCAACCCAACCATCGTCGTGATGAAATCTGATCGCGTAAGTTCGAAAAAATTTAAAAAACAAAGTGCTAATTGCGCACATTCCGGGTCGCCATGCGCGACTTAATGAAGGTGCGCGTCAGCATTTTGGGTCGAGATTTAAGGGCCCCAAACTGACGCGGATGGGCAGTCGCGCTTTGACCGGTGACTGAGAGGTCGCCACGTCCATCGCATCTTCTTTCGCGGTCAGTCACCGGACAGACCCGGTCTCTCTCTAAGGATGTCTAAGAGCGAATCCTGAATTTTGTAAACTTTGAACTTTTGAGGAAAGATAAATTTTTGTGAATGTTGAAGTTTTGTGGAAGGACTAATGAATAATAAATAAATAAATAAATAACCAATAAATAATTAATTTCGCATTTTGAATTAAATTAATTAAAGACAGAATTTTTTGTGACGAAATAAATAATGACAGGATGTCTAAGAACGAATCCTGAATTTTGTAAACTTTGAACTTTTGAGGAAAGATAAATTTTTGTGAATGTTGAAGTTTTGTGAAAGGACTAATGAATAATAAATAAATAAATAAATAACCAATAAATAATTAATTTCGCATTTTGAATTAAATTAATTAAAGACAGAATTTTTTGTGACGAAATAAATAATGACAGGATGTCTAAGAACGAATCCTGAATTTTGTAAACTTTGAACTTTTGAGGAAAGATAAATTTTTGTGAATGTTGAAGTTTTGTGAAAGGACTAATGAATAATAAATAAATAAATAAATAACCAATAAATAATTAATTTCGCATTTTGAATTAAATTAATTAAAGACAGAATTTTTTGTGACGAAATAAATAATGACAGGATGTCTAAGAACGAATCCTGAATTTTGTAAACTTTGAACTTTTGAGGAAAGATAAATTTTTGTGAATGTTGAAGTTTTGTGAAAGGACTAATGAATAATAAATAAATAAATAAATAACCAATAAATAATTAATTTCGCATTTTGAATTAAATTAATTAAAGACCGAATTTTTTGTGACGAAATAAGTAAGGACAGAATTGTTCGTGAAGGGTGTAATAAAGGATCGAGTTCTGAGTAAGGAATAGAAGATTACCTAAAATTAATAAAACTCTGTAAATGAATTTCATTTTGAATAAAAGTATAGAATAAGGGAGGAACTGTTTCAAAATAAAAACCAACCCAGGTACAGGTGAACTTCTCCTCCGGGAAAGCACTCCCTGTTCCTTTCCCGATCTGATCGCCGGGATAAAACACTCTCTCTTAATGTCGGGAAATACGTGGGCTTGGAGCGTCATATTGAGAGGACTCTCCAAACATCCTTCCTCCAGATCGTATCTTAAATTTCGAATGTATCCCAAATTCTTCCGTTTTCATTGGTTGATGCTCGTTTCCTTATTGGTTATGCTTTATTTGGGTTGACCTATCTCCATGAACCGCTTCATGAAAGCAAGCTCGTACTAGCTCCGATCAACCTACCAGTATCTTATCGTCGTGCCTCTTCCCTGTTAAAAAAAAAAAAAAAAAAAAAAAACAAAAAAACAAAAAAAAAAAAAAAACAAACCCTATCTAGATACAATAACTTGCATAGTCGACGACTCGTATAAAACCCTCTCTCACAAATTTGAACCCTTTTTTTGGGAGACTCCGAATTTTTAAATCTTATTAATCGCAAAGATTCCGCGGACCGATATTAAGAAATAGCTATAACCAATTTTAAACAAGGAGATAGTTGGTTAACAATGAATGTAACCGCCTAAACCCAAAACTTATCTAGTTCGACCAATTACTGATTCGTGAGTGATCTTTTTTTTTTTTTTACACTCGTCAAAAGTACTGTTCAACACCCCTTCCTTGCTTCCTTTTTTTTGGTAATTGCTCTAATTCTTTATTAAATCCATCTAACGCTCGAATTAATTTCTTGATCTCGACGCAAATTCCACCTTCCTTTGATCAGCTTCGATCTTCGATAACACTTCGATTAACTCTTGCTCAACAGTACCCTTCAAACATCCTAATAATGTCTCCTCCCACGTTTCACGATCTTTGCCTCGCGCAAATGCAAATCAATTCAGAGATCGTCAAGTTATATAATAACTTCAGTAAGGCGCCCAAATCTTCAAGGACCGCCGATTATACAAAAAGGAAACTCAGCCTCCTAGAAGAAGCTTGGGGAAATTTCCAAAAGGGACATGTTTCTCTCAAAGATCGCCCCGAACGGGATGATAAGCATGAATATTTCACTCTCGACTGCCATGGGAAGGCCCACGATTGGTACAAGACCACGAAAGCGGCCCTTAGTGATTGGCTCGTAAGCCCCTCACTAGCTAAGGCCACCAGTCAATTTTTCATACCTCCAGCCCCCGAAACTCAAAAAAAGGCTAACGCCCCCGAAGCCGAATCCGAAGTCAACGAATCACCTAATCCGGGAAGGCTCAGGCTCCAAAAGGAAAGAAGCCAGGTAATCCGGCGGATTGTTTCTCAAATTACCCCTGACTTCCTCCGAGACGCTAGCAAGGTTGCCTTACAGAATAAAATCACCACCCTGAAAAAATACTGGGAACCTTTTGAGCAAACCCATTTCCAAATTCTAGCGGATTTGTGCGACGACGAGGAAGAAGATTCATATTTTACCAGTAACACATTCGAGGAGATCCAAGGACAATATGATAATACCTTTGACCTCCTGCAAGACGGGTTGCAGGACAGATACCCTTTCCAAGAACCTAATATTCAGGACCAATTAAATGCTACATTGGGCTCAATTCTACACCATGCTTCTCCAATGTCCGGTTTCTCCCTTGCAAATTCGCAACGACTGTAACCAGAATTTTCCGGAAATACCAGGGATCTACACCGATTCCTTACTTGTGCGGATGACATTTTTTCCACTGTGTCAACGGGGACAGACCATCAAAGTTTCATGGGTCTTGTCAAAAGTAAATTGAGTGGTCCAGCGTACGACGTGTACAAATATAACCCCACTGACGACTGGACTGTTCTACGTTCCGCTCTATCATCCAAGTTCGAAACCCGACTATCCAGATTTACCCTACAAACCCAATTAGGACAGTTAAAGCAGAAAACTGGCGAGGGTGTTAAAGAATTCTTAAATCGTCTGACCACCACCTTTACTCTGTTAAACGAAGCCACGCGAAAATATACAAGCGACAACGTCCTGTTGAGATCCCTTCTTAAAGACAACGAGGCGCAGGCCGTCAGAACCCTCGAAGACGGGCTGCTAAATGGCCAGCTGCAAATGCTTGCCAAGGTATTTACTGAAAAGAAACTCGCCTCAATGTCCGACTATATATTAGAGCACGCGACGCGACTTAATCAAATCAATACCCCGAGACAGGATCCAACGAAGCCCCGGGTAGATCCACCACAGCAGAACCCTTTAAGGAATACTACCTGCTTCAGATGTGGCCAGCCAGGTCACATCGCCCCACAGTGCCATTTACCGCCCCGCTCCGTACAACGCCAGGAAAGGTCTAACCCATCTACAATACACCACCTCTCGTCCGGGAACGGAACCCCTGAAAACTCCATTCCAAAACAGATTCCGAAAATCTGTAATTATTGCCATAACAAAGGCCATACAATTGACGAATGTCGGAAAAGGGAGACCAACAACCGAAGAAGAAGGCCACCATATAACCCACAATCGCGTTACTCACAACCCCTGTCTCCTCTGTCACCACCGAATCCTCCTTACCCGTCAACTACGCATTCCAACAACCCGGAAAACTCCCAGGTGCGGGGGAAATTCGTCGGCAACCCCCCGCAGATCGTCATTCAGGCCGATGTACATGGGAATCAGACCCAACTTTCCAACACTCAAGGATAAAACTCCCCATAACCGTACGACCTTCATCCATAACCCTCACCCTAGCCTCTAAAGTGTCCGTTAGTCCATACACCGAATTCTTAATAGATACCGGAGCGGAGATCAGCTTAGTTCGAAGTCAGTCACTGAAACCTGGCTGCAGGTATTACAGCGATATTATTTGTCATATCAATACAGTTTTTTCCCAATCTACTTCCACAGAGGGTCTCATAATAAGCGAACTACACCACGAAGGTACAGATTTCCAAATCGAACATCCTTTCCAAATCCTGAGGGATGCTTCGGCAATGGCATATGAAGGTTTATTAGGTCACGACTTCTTGACCAGATATAAGGCACAAATTGATTATGGGGCTCAGACACTAACACTCGAGGTCGGTCACAACTCGATTCCTTACACCTTGGAGCAATATCTCAATGATTTCCCTCAGTTTTATCGTAGGACTATAAACTCCACGAATACCCGTCCTGGGCAAGACGTTAAACTGCACCCAACGTCCAATCCTTCTTCAGTATTCTCGTCTAATACGCGTCCTGGGCAAGACGTTAAACTGCATCCAATAATGTCTTCTTCGTCGCCTTCGATCGTATCTCCTTCCTCGTTAATAAAGACAACAGTAGTATCTCCTTCCTCGTTAATAAAGCCAGAAGTATCTCCTTCCTCGTTAGTGAAGTCAGAAATATCTCCTTCCTCGTTTATAAAGTCAACAATAGTATCTCCTTCCTCGTTAGTTAAGTCAGAAATATCTCCTTCCTCGTTAGTTAAGTCAGAAATACCTCCTTCCTCGATAGTTAAGTCAGAAATATCTCCTTCCTCGTTAGTTAAGTCAGAAATATCTCCTTCCTCGTTAATAAAGTCAACAATAGTATCTCCTTCCTCGTTAGTTAAGTCAGAAATATCTCCTTCCTCGTTAATAAAGTCAACAATAGTATCTCCTTCCTCGTTAGTGAAGTCAGAAGTATCTCCTTCCTCGATAGTTAAGTCAGAAATACCTCCTTCCTCGATAGTTAAGTCAGAAATATCTCCTTCCTCGTTAGTTAAGTCAGAAATATCTCCTTCCTCGTTAATAAAGTCAACAATAGTATCTCCTTCCTCGTTAGTTAAGTCAGAAATATCTCCTTCCTCGTTAATAAAGTCAACAATAGTATCTCCTTCCTCGTTAGTGAAGTCAGAAGTATCTCCTTCCTCGATAGTTAAGTCAGAAATATCTCCTCCCTCGTTAGTTAAGTATATATCTCCTTCCTTGTTAATTAACCGTCCTGGGCAAGACATCAAACTGCAACCAGCAACATCTTCTCAAAAGGACATTCGTCCTGGGCACGACGGTAAACTGCAAACACATTTCAACCCAAGTACCTTAAGCCGTGCGATCATTCCAGCTCGAGCAGAAACAATCCACTTAATACCCACTACGGCTTTCACAGAAACGGTAATATCGAATAAAGAAATAATTCCCGGAGTGTATATAGGCAATTCTATTGGTACTCCTGAAAATGGAATGGTAAAAGTCTTAATCCTCAATACTACAGAGGAAGACGTTAGTTTACCCCTCCATGATCTGGACCTAGAGTATCTAGATGCAAAGAATTTCGACATGATAACTCCAAACTTCGACCAAGATCCGATTGAGGGCAGAATAAAAAAACTGCAGAACCTTGTAAAATTGGATCATTGTAATGAAGAAGAAGAGACATCAATTCGAGATATCTGTAGAACCTTCAATGATATATTTTATCTAGAAGGAGATATATTGTCCTACACGGACGCGACTACCCATAAAATTGAGGTAGAAGCCAATCATCCCCCTATACAGATTACCGGAGGCAAATCCTAAGGAAGTGGATAACCAAGTCCAAGAGATGCTAAAATCAGGCATTGTCAGACCATCCTATAGTCCCTGGAACTCTCCCCTACTCCTCGTTCCGAAGAAACCCGATGAACAAGGAAATAAGAGATGGCGAGTAGTGGTAGATTTCCGGCGTCTTAATGAAATTACGGTAGGAGACGCGTTCCCTCTACCAAATATAACGGACATATTGGACCAACTTGGGAAATCTAAGTATTTTACGACGCTCGACTTGGCCAGCGGATTCCACCAGATAAGAATGGACGACAGGGATCGGGAAAAAACAGCCTTCAGTACGCCTTATGGCCATTACGAATACAATCGAATGCCATTCGGTCTGAAAGGAGCTCCCGCTACATTCCAAAGAACTATGAATAATATCTTGTCTGGATTACAAGGAATTCACTGCTTCATTTATATGGACGACAATGTCATCCATGGCTACAATCTATCTCAACACAACAATAGGCTCATTGCTGTATTCCAACGTTTACGCGACTTCAAACTAAAGTTGCAGGCAGAAAAATGCCATTTTCTTCGGAAAGAAATCATGTATCTGAGACACTTAGTTACAGAAAACGGTGTCAAACCAGATCCAGGGAAGATAACAGCTGTCAAAACATATCCAAGACCTAAAAAGGTAAAAGATATCAGAGCTTTTCTCGGATTTATCGGATATTACCGCCGATTTATCCCAAATTTCTCTAAGATCGCCAAACCCTTGACCAACCTTTTAAAAAAGGACGTACCCTTTAAATTTGATGCCCTTTGTGACGAAGCTTTTACGAACTTAAAGCAACGGTTAATAACCTCTCCCATCTTGGCATACCCCGATTTTTCGCGGCAATTCTACGTCACGGCCGATGCCAGCGACATAGCTCTAGGAGCTGTTCTCTCGCAGCAAGATGAAGATGGAGATCACCCCATTGCATACGCGAGCCGAGCTCTAAACGGTGCCGAAACAAGATACTCGACGATAGAGAAAGAATTACTTGCCATCGTGTACGCCGTGGAACAATTTCGTCCATATGTATATGGAAGGAAGTTCTCCATTATCACTGACCACAAGCCTCTAGTTTGGCTCATGAATCTAAAGGACCACTCGTCAAGATTGATGAGATGGAGAATCCGTTTAGAAGAGTACGACTACACGATAACCCACAAGGCCGGGAAACTTAATGCAAACGCCGATGCCTTAAGTAGAGTAACCGCGGAAGCACAAGAGAACTCTCCTGAGACTGATAAATCGGAAAATCGAAACGACCCTAAAAACACCACCTCTCTATACGCGATAACAAGAAGCCAAGCAAAGGTCACTGATAACCTGGACCAGGATGCACAAAAGAAGGCCAGAACCAATAATGACAACTACTTATCATCATCCCTCATTGAAACTGACGACTCTTTATTATTGTCTAAATCTGCCCGCGCCAAATTCTTTATTTTGCCCACAAGGGACACAAATCTTGAACGGCGTTTAGCCGCCATACTAAGTGTCGATTTGAGTGAAATCAATTTCTCCCTCGAACCTAAAATATTCCCGTGCAAAGAATCCGATTACATTGTCAAAAGATTAATACTTCCCCTTCGTACCCCTCGGGATGAGGACAACCTCAACACTACCCTCTCCAACTTCGTATCCCTGGCCGAAGAAAGAAACCTGAAGACCATACACATAAGTATTCCGAAACTGGAACTACCGACCCTAATGACACTTAAGGATAAAATCCGTAAGGCGTTTAAAATCGACACAATACTCCATGTCGAAACAATTAGGTACTTAGACGACCCTAAGGAAAGGGAGCAAATAATAAAAGATTTCCATTTGCTACCCACGGGAGGTCACCAAGGTGTATCTCGGACCTTGAAGAGGATCAAGAAACAGTTTTATTGGGAAGCAATGACCCAAGCTGTTGTAACATTTATTAGAAACTGCGCACAGTGCCAAATAAACAAAGTATCGCGAAATCCTAGAATCCCTATGAAAATAACCTCAGTGAGTTCTAAGCCTTTCGAAAGAATTTATTTAGATGTTGTGGGGCCACTACCCGTTTCGTACCTAGGAAATAAATACCTCCTCACTTTCCAGGATGATTTAACAAAATTTTCGGAGGCAATCCCTGTTCCCAATGCCGAATCAACCACCCTCGCGGAAGCGTTTACTACTACAATCATATGTAGACACGGAATACCTGAAAGTATATTGACTGATCAAGGTGCTAACCTGATCGCAGGAGTGTTTCAGGAAGTCTCCAAACTCCTAAGAATCAAGAGGTTGAAAACAACTCCTTACCACCCTCAGTCTAACGGAGCCCTAGAGAGAAGCCATCGAACTCTAGCGGAATACCTCCGTTCTTACATAGAAAAGGATCCACTGTCATGGGACACCTGGGTTCCTTACGCCATGTTCGTGTACAACACTACTCCCCACTCAAGTACCAATTATTCTCCGCACGAACTCCTTTATGGCTTTCCCGCCGAAGTTCCGAACCATCTGAAATCCTCCCCCGAAATTGGGTACAATTACGATAATTATGCTTACGAACTCAAGGCACGACTCCGGCACTGTCATCAAATCGCTAGACAGATCGCGTTAGAAAACAAACAGCGATCCAAACAATACTACGATAGGGGAACACAACAAAAATCCTTTGAAATCGGAGATCTGGTCCTTCTAGGAGCGAGAACAAGAGACAACAAATTCTCACCCTTATGGCAAGGCCCTTACACTTTAACTCAGGTGAATACCCCTGAAAATTCGACAATAAAAATAAAAAACAAGGAAAAACGCGTACATAATAACGACTTAAAAAAATTCATACATCCATAATTTCTTAACTAAGTTCTCTCTCAAACTAAAACCTCTTCCTTTCGTTCCCAGGGCAAGGGTTTATCTGTTCGCGGTCCTGTGCCTTACCGTCTCAGCTTTCTCTCGCGAGGAGCTGGGAATCCAAATTACTCCTCTCACTTCCACGGTCGGCTTATACTTCGAAGAAATAGGAAGGACGAGGCTGTTCACAAGCGAATGGAAGATAATAACTTACTACGACCTAGCGGCCTTCCAGGAAGAATACCTCTCAATATTAAGAATCACGGGTAAGCTTCAGCAAATGTGTAGCCAGTTGGCCTCTGAGACGCCTTTAAAAACGATCTGCCTCTCTTCTATCACGCAATTAGATAACTTGGAGGAAGCGATAGAAAACAAAAATAGGATTATATTTCCCCCGCTTAGAAAAACTAGGTCCCTTTTTAATTTTGTCGGGAAGATTACCAAACCCCTTTTTGGAATCCTTAATGAGGACGATGCTCAAAGATACGACGAGCAAATACGAACCGTTCAACGAAATAACCATCACTTACATTCCGTATTGAAAAATCAGACCTCTATCTTGGACGCGACCATTAATCTAACCAATAAAACTCGGGAAAGCATTAGGAAAGATCGTGCCGTAATTTTCACCAAAATAACCACCCTCGAATCCAAGGTCTCCCAAGTTGAAAATCAAGTACATGTAAACGAATGGGCAACCGAAATAAACTCTCTTTTCTCGTTAGTCCTTATTATTATAAATCAATACCAATCTACTCAATCCGACCTGATAGATCTCCTAGCAGATGTAAAACACGGCCAATTTCACCCTACGCTCATAACTCCTTCTCAGATAGAAAACCTTCTCTCCACCATTCGGCAGGAAATGGACCCTCAAAAAACTCTTCCATTCGACCCCCTTCGCAATATGATATGGCAAATTTACAAGCTCTCCACTATGTCCGCCACAATAATTAATTCTAAATTAATCATCGAATTAAAATTACCCCTACCTTTCAGAGATGTATATCAAACCTTCAGGATTCTTCCACTACCTACAGTCTACAACAACTCCCTTTGTTATATTCAACCCTCTTCCGAAATCCTCTTGGTCGATCTTAACCGAGAGCATTTTTATGAAATGAGCATTAGCGATTTTCACGACTGTCTATCCTCAGACGCCTCTAGATTCTTCTGTCGAGCGAAATTCCCTATTTTTAATGCTCAGTCAAGCCCGTTCAAATGCGAAATTGCCCTCATAAGGAGTGGCGTGGATACATCCCAGTGCCAACTTACTTGTACCGAGCGTACTTCTTACTGGATTTCCTTTTCTCGCCCTAACACTTGGATCTACGCCACCAAGTCACCCCGCAATGCCGACGTCGTGTGTAACAACACTGTTCAGTCCTTCGAACTAAACCAGACAGCGTTACTCCACATTGAACCCACTTGCTACCTCAGAACCAGTAACTTCATCATACATGGCCAAAACGAGAGGCAAAGCTCTAGTTTCCCCCATACCATACGCCACATAAATGTCACAGCTCTTTTGGCAACCAAGCCAGATCCTAAATACACGACTCTACCCCCTCCCGAGGGCCCTTACATCAAAGAATCCCCAAGAAAACCAGAGGACGACTTGGACGAATTGGCAGCAAAAATTTCACAGCAGAAGAGAGACGAACAGGTACCCCTCCTGAACCTGAACAACCACCACATTCACCACTACACTATGTTATACGTAGTCCTCTCCCTTATTCTCGTAATTGGAATTATGCAATTATTTAAAAGAGGACGCCAGCGAAACCTTCCCCTTCAAGTCGTGGCAGAACATAGAAGCCACATTCCTCCCACCCCAAACCCAAGACCCTCGTTGTTTCACATACCATCTCCGCCCCAAGAAGAGGATTCACCAAACGGTTTAACGTCCTAAGCACGACGTTAAACTGCCCCTTCAAGTCCTTCCACCTCTCAGTAAGGACCTTTTTCGTTCATCCCAGCCGTGATGTTGAAATAATCTCTCTCTCACAAAATAAAAGCCCTTTTCTCTCCGTTGTAGTGTGAACGCACGATGCGTATACACGTAGTAACATGAAATAAACAATGTTGACTCTGCAACGAGTTCAACGTACCAACTTACAATTCGATGAATTGAGTCATCAGCGAATTGTGAATTGGTAAGTATGAAATTAGAGACAGTGTATGCAATGAAATTTAATATTTAATTAATTGTTCAATTTTGTAACTTAAATAATCGATGACTAACATAATTATAGGTCATGACACTAACCTAGGTTAAGCAATTAGTGTTAAGCAAAATTAATTTTAAGTAAGCATAATTTACTATTATAAATAGGCTAAGATTTTGTTTGTAAAACCAGAAAGTAAATAGACGTCTTGAGTGCTAGATCTCCTTGCACCTGGAAAAAGCTAAGTGCTTTCTCTCATTTAGAAATTGCGGCTCACGCTTCGGCGAAAGCCATTATTTCGTGCAGTCCATGTTGACGCACGACCTTAGGTATATTTTCAGTTCTAATAACGAATAGATAAACATTACATGGCGATCCTGCAGACTTGCGGACCAAATGGCAGCTTCTGATTGGCAAGACCTGCTCAACGACCGTTTCAACAAATTATGCAGCCAATTTGAACAGGAATTTGCAGAACTCGAGAAGGACGTCACACCAATAACAGAATATATCCCGCAGGGAGAAGAAACGGCCACCCCAGAATACATACCAACTCCTATTGAAGAACTTCGACACATAGGTCCTAAGAAGTTGACAATTGAAGAATATCGCGCACGACAGAACAAAAGGAAGCCGACCGATACAGTAGTAACACCACCAATTAAGAGGAAGAGACGTGGAGGAAAACAAGTAAAGTTGCGACAACAAAGAAAGGAACTTCACCGGCTCATCGCAATTATGTCAGGAGAGGAGCAGAAGAATCTATTCAAGAAATTAAGGCAACTACAGTGATGGGGAATTGCCAAACGAATGTTCAGGAGACCTTTGTCGAGGAATACTCCCAATCATTGACTACAGCAGCAGTACTTATAGGGATTTTTATAATAGCCTATTTTTATAAGCGTTACAATGAAAAATATGTAAAGAAGCAATTAGTTAGGACTATTAACGTATAATATTTAAGAATAATTAAAATATTAATTTTCTTACAAAATTTAATAAATAATGCAAATATAGAAGATATAAAACATTCGTTTAGTTATGCAAGAACTACAAGAGCTAGTAAAAGAAGTTGAAGATATATTAAAGAATTTAAAAAAGAAAGGACAAAAAGTTTACACACTGGTTGCTATAAAAGGCAAACAGGAGCAATTAGATAAAATTCGAACGAAATTTTCAACTCTGTGCAATGTAAGTGACGATAGCGATATTTTAGAAATAAAACAACATTTCGCGAAGATATATCAAGAGACAGTAAAATTGTTAGAAGCTCAACTTGCTAAAGTATTAGAAGACTCAAAGATGGCGGATTTTGATTTACAAACTGCCATGAAAGTTATTCCTGTTTTTGAAGGAAAACAAAAAGAATTAAATTCATTTATAAAGTTAATAGAAATATTGCATAAAAGTTTAAATGCAAACGGTAAAACAGCCCTTGTAGATTTTGTATATAATGTTAAGCTAACAACTAATGTTCAATTAATAATTGGTAGTACGGGAGTTCCTACAACATTTGAAGATTTATCTGCCAGATTACGTTTAAGATTTAAGACCACTAACACCATACCACAAATCCATACAGCCTTAAGCAGCCTTATGCAAAAGAGAATGAGCATAAAAGTCTACAAAGACAAAATTTTAGAACTAATATGCGAACTGAGTTCCTTACAGATAGCTGATTTGGGTACAGGTGCTACAGCAGCTCAAATAGAAACTATTACAAAGATTAACGACACATATGCACTGTCGGTATTTAAAAATGGTTTGAATGAGCAACTTAAAGGTACAGTTTTTGCAGCAAGGCCAAATACTCTGGCAGATGCTATAGAAATTAGCCTTGAGTTAGAAAAAAGTGAGACACAGGCACCAAACAGCGTATTTTATTATAGGGAAAATGATAGGAATAGACAATTTAATCAGCGTAACAACAATAGGAATTATAACTACAATACTAGAAATAATAATGGGAATGGTAACAACAGAAATGGGAACTATAGAGGTAACACTTATAGGAATAATAACAATAACAATAACTGGAACAATAACCGTAGAAACAATAACTCCGGGAATAATATGAACAACAGAAACAGTAATGGTGGTTATAATACAAATAATAATAATAGAAATAGTAATAACAATAATCGGAACAATACACGTAATAACGGAAGAAACCAAAATAATAACAAGCGATATAATGTTAATCTTGTTCAGGATCAGGAAAACTCGGAAATATCCGGCTCGGAGTAACTGATCCGACCGGATCAAAAATTTATAAAATTTCGGATAACTGTGTAAATTATATCACATTATATTGCAAAAATACGAGACAGCATCTTAGATTTTTAGTTGATACAGGGGCAGATGTATCACTATGTAAAAAGGGTATTATTGAAGAAGACGAGTCTTTTTCCATGAAAGATAGTTGCAGGTTAACAGGCATTACGAACGAAGTAATAAATTCACGTGGTTCTGTAAATTTAAATCTCTATATTGGAACCGAGATTTCTTTCAAACACAAATTTTTCATAGTTAATAATGATTTTCCAATTTATACAGACGGAATAATTGGACGAGATATTTTACATCGATTTATGTGCAAAATCGATTATGAGACCTACACGGTATCTTTCCTCGTCAATCAATCCGAAATTATTTTACCAATGGAATTCAGACAAGATGAAGTGAAACTAATAAAAATACCATCAAGATCAGAAGTTATAGTACCAATAAATATCAAAATCAACAGTGATCATGTCATACTAGGTAAACAAATACGGAAAGGTGTATTCATTGCCAACACCATTATACCAGCACGGGGTGTACGGCATGTTAAGATTTTGAATTCAACCGACTCTGATATCACGCTCGATGACATTGATGATAATTTGATCATTGAACCCTTGGCAGATTATAAAGTCGTTAGTTTGGGGGAAAAAGTTAAAAGCGACAAAACGAAAAAGAGATTCAAAGAAATTCTTGATCTTATTGATATTTCATCATCAGATCCTTCGGCTCGTACTAGTCTTTTAAGCATTATAGAAGAGTTTCAAGACATTTTCCACATAGAAACAGATAAATTGTCTGTGAACAATTTCTATCGACAGAGTTTGGAACTCACAGATAAAACACCTGTATATATTAAGAATTACAGACTTCCGCACTCACAAAACGAAGAAATACAAAAGCAAGTCCAAAAATTATTGAAGGACAACATCATAGAACCCTCTCGTAGTCCTTACAATTCTCCACTCTTAATAGTACCAAAAAAGAGCGGCAATGGCAATAAAAAGTGGCGTTTAGTAGTAGATTTTAGAAGGTTAAACACCAAAATTGTTAATGACAAGTTTCCTTTATCACGATTGGAGGATGTTCTAGATAAAATAGGCAGGGCGAAATATTTTTCAACCCTGGATATGACTAGTTCATTTCATCAAATAGAATTAGACGAAAGTTCAAGGCCACTAACAGCATTTTCTGACAATAACGGTCATTATCAATTTACTAGATTACCTTTCGGTCTTAAAATCTCTTCAAATAGTTTTCAACGTATGTTGACTATTGCGTTATGCGGACTCGATTTTGAGGCATTTCTCTATGTAGATGACATTATTATTTTTGGATGTAGTATAAGCCACCACAATCAAAACATGCGGAAAGTATTCGAACGGCTAAGGCAGTACAACCTGAAACTCAACCCAGGTAAATGCCAATTTCTGAAAACAGAGGTCGTATATCTAGGCCATTTAATTACTAAAGATGGCGTGAAAACTGACCCAGAAAAATACAAGGTTATAAAGGAGTATCCAATTCCCAAGAACACGGATGAAGTACGCAGATTTGTAGCGTTTTGCAACTATTACCGGCGTTTCATTCAAAACTTTGCAGAAATTGCAAAACCCCTGAATCAATTATTAAAAAAGCATGTGCAATTTCTTTGGGACAATTCTTGTCAAGAAGCTTTTGATGAATTAAAAAATAAATTATTGAAACCACCTGTTCTCCAATATCCAAATTTTGATAAACCATTCATATTGACCACTGATGCTTCAAGCTATGCTTTAGGAGCAGTTTTATCGCAAGGAGAAATAGGTTCTGACTTGCCCATATCCTATGCAAGCAAATCACTCAACAAACATGAATTGAACAAACCCATAATTGAAAAGGAACTGTTAGCAATACATTGGGGTATTAACTTCTTCAGACCATACTTGTATGGCAGAAAATTCATCGTGGTCACAGACCACAGACCTTTAGTTTCACTATTTACCCACAAGAATCCATCATCAAAACTAACAAGAATACGGTTAGACTTGGCAGATTACGATTTTGAGATAATATACAAAAAAGGAAAAATTAATACCAATGCAGATGCCTTGTCTCGCATTGAGCTAAACTCAGATATTTTAAAAAGTATGATCCCATTAGAAAGGGATGAGACAATAAAAAAGACTCTGGCTATAACAAGGGGCATGACAAAACAACAAAGTAACGATAATAATAATGCCAAAATGCAAGATGACAACTCTCCAAAGAAGCCTGATCAACTTCATATTTGGGATTGTACATCCTTATCTGACGTTAGTAATGTCAATAAATTAAAATTTAATATACCGCGGACAGTTAAAAACAAACTCATGAGTAATGATATACGTGACAAAACTAGCAATTGGGATCTTTATATCAATATAGTTCGAACGAATAAAGAAGTAATTGTGGACTGTTGTAGTGATAATTCTCTCAGTGAACCAGTTCTAGATGAGAAGAAACCAACAGTTAGTTACGTCAGCAAAAATCCTAATAAATTTGAATTTATCATGGAGAAGCTGTTAGAAGTAACCCATTATTGGAAGATAAATGAGCTAGCATTGGCCAATAATGATGATTTATTTGATTGTGTACACAAGGAAGATCTCAAGAAATTGTATAATAAATTAAATAAGAAGAAATGCGCAAATCTTAACATATTAATATACATGCCACCGAAGCCAGTAAAAGATATAAGCAAACAAAAAGATTTGATAATCGAATATCATGAATCACCACATGGAGGTCATCTAGGTATCCGAAAAACGATTCTAAAATTGAAACAGAGATACTGTTGGAAGGGAATGAGTACCATGACTAAGAAAATAATTAATGCATGCAAAACCTGTCAGTTATCAAAACAAATCAGACATACTAAAGAAAGAATGATATGTACCGATACACCTACTACTACATTTGAGGTTATACAAATAGATACAGTAGGACCTTTGCGAATTTCAAATCATTTTCGATATATTGTGACTATGCAATGTGAATTATCGAAATTTATAATAGCTGCACCCATAGAATCTAAAGATGCGAAAACAGTAGCTGAAACCTTAGTAAAAGAACTTATAATGAAATTTGGCCAATTTAAAATACTCAAATCGGATAGAGGAACTGAATTCACAAATGATTTAATGCGAAATATATGCACTACTTTAAAAATTAAACAAATATTTTCAGCTCCTTATCACCATGAAACCCTCGGTATGGTGGAAAGGAATCATAGAGTTTTAAACGAATATATGTTATCATTTACTAATGAAGATGAGTGGGACATATGGTTACCCTATTATACATTTGCTTACAATACTTCGCCTAATGTCGATACCGGTTATACTCCTTATGAGTTAGTTTTTGGAAAACTCCCTTACTTACCAACACAAGAAATAAACCCAGCAGAAAGGGTATACAACTTAGATAATTACGTTAATGAATTTAAGTTAAGAATGAAAAGAGCCCTGGATAGAGCTAAAGGTATTATAGAAAAAGTAAAAGCAAGTAGAGTAATCAAGAATAAAAATATAAATCCATTAGCATTAAAGGTAGGAGATAAGGTATTAATACGAATAGATAGTAGAAAGAAGGCACAAAGGCCGTACAAAGGACCATATATTGTGGTCAAAAGTAACGGAGTCAATACAATTGTGGATATCGATGGCAAACATAAAGAATTCCACAATAACCAATTAAAACTATACGTCAATTAATCTAAGCACCACATGTCTCAACTTAAATACATAAGTATAAGTTTCGACACAAAAGCCCCGAAGGTGTAGTGTGAACGCACGATGCGTATACACGTAGTAACATGAAATAAACAATGTTGACTCTGCAACGAGTTCAACGTACCAACTTACAATTCGATGAATTGAGTCATCAGCGAATTGTGAATTGGTAAGTATGAAATTAGAGACAGTGTATGCAATGAAATTTAATATTTAATTAATTGTTCAATTTTGTAACTTAAATAATCGATGACTAACATAATTATAGGTCATGACACTAACCTAGGTTAAGCAATTAGTGTTAAGCAAAATTAATTTTAAGTAAGCATAATTTACTATTATAAATAGGCTAAGATTTTGTTTGTAAAACCAGAAAGTAAATAGACGTCTTGAGTGCTAGATCTCCTTGCACCTGGAAAAAGCTAAGTGCTTTCTCTCATTTAGAAATTGCGGCTCACGCTTCGGCGAAAGCCATTATTTCGTGCAGTCCATGTTGACGCACGACCTTAGGTATATTTTCAGTTCTAATAACGAATAGATAAACATTACACCGTATAATTACCTCTTGTTCTCTCTCCCTTTCTCTCCGGTTTATTTTCGAATACGTTAAATACGTTTTTGTCTTACTCGACACACCCCATTCGTCCTAAGCATGACATTAAACTGCATCCCCTTTCCTTAACTCTTTTTTTTTTCTTTCTCTTTTCGAACTCTGTTCTCCAGCCCCATTTGCTCCTCACAAGCACGACGTTAAATTGCCCTGCCCCTTTTCTCAAACATAACGTGAGCAGCCCAACGATTTCAGTCCAACGATCTTCATCCAACGACGTTAAACTGCTCTCTCTTTCTTTTTCTCTTCTCTCTCCCTTTACTCTTGTTACTTGGAATACACTATGGATTTCAACTGAATATATATATTTTCTTTTGAAGGCCCTCTCCTTTTCCTTCATATTTTTTTTTGTGTGGTATTTTTGTTTCAACCTAGATCCATTCTTGCCCTGTTAAACATTTTTACCTTGGATAAATTTTAAAATTTGAGCTCCGTTTAGATGAGGAATTACTTGATTGTACTTGGCTGTCTGCTAATAAGATACTTTGTTTCAAATACACGTTTCAATAGTCCCAAGCATGACGTTAAACTGCTCTCCTAATATCTCTTGTTTTTCCTCCCCCTCTGTGACTTTGCGTTTTTGTTTTCGATCAAACTGAACATAGTTCAACACACCCATAGTCCCAAGCAATACGTTAAACTGCTCTCCTAATATCTCTTGTTTTTCCTCCCCCTCTGTGACTTTGCGTTTTTGTTTTCGATCAAACTGAACATAGTTCAACACACCCATAGTCCCAAGCAATACGTTAAACTGCTCTCCTAACATCTCTTGTTTTTCCTTCCCCTTTGTGGCTTTGCGCTTTTTGCTTTCCATCAAACTGAACATAGTTCAACACACCCCACTCGTCCCAAGCATGACATTAAACTGCATTATCGAAGTCCCTTTTGTCTCCTTTTTATTTCTTTTTCTCTCCTCCCCTTTCTCTTCTTTTCTCTCTTTATTCCGTGAAGTCTCTCGCCCCCTTCATTAGTCCCAAGCATGACGTTAAACTGCTCCCCTAATATCTGTTGTCTTTCCTCCCCCTCTGTGACTTTGCGTTTTTTGTTTCCGATCGAACTGAACATAGTTCAACACACCCATCGTCCCAAGCATGACGTTAAACTGCTCTCCTAACATCTTTTGTCTTTTCCTCCCCCTTTGTGACTTTCCTCCTTTTGCTTTCGATCAAACTGCACATAGTTTGGTTTCCCCTTCGAACTTGGTACCACAGTACCGTCAATCTCCAACTCACTTCTATTATTCTATAGTCATTTTAGTAATTGCACTAACGTGTTAATTTAATTCCATTTTTTTTTTTTTTAACAAAATTTTTATTACCCACCGTTTGCTTGAGATAATAACCATTTGCTCAAGTAAATAAGTCGTCTCGTTCTCTTCATGCGTCATTTTATAATGGTTCCCTAACTGGGCTGCTGGCTAGCCTTCCCACAACCACGGGCCCCTGCTAAACCTACGAATTGGGTCCTACAGTTGTTTTTCCATTTCGTCTCAGTTGTTTTGCTTTCGACTGAATAGGTACCCTTCCTCCAGTCCAAGCCAACTACACCCCCACACTAGGATTATAATCCCTCTCCCCCTCTTGTATCTACCTTCCTCCGCTGACCAGGCCTGCGAATTCCCTGACCGAATATAAGAATTAATACGACTATTACGACTAATTAATAAGGCTCTCAAGAGGTATAACTTTAAGAAAAAAATGTATAAGAGTATATAAGCGAAAAGGAATTGTAAGCCCTAATGGCGAAGAAAAAAAAAAAATGTAATACTGATGTAAGGCAGATATAGACATATATGGAAAATATGTATATGCCTAAATCTACCATATATTATAGAAAAAGACACATGTATTTACCTAGCATTAAGAATAAATAACTTAACATGATAAGTTACATATAGTAAACAATTTCACGCAAAAAAAATATATTTAACAAAAAAAAAATAATAATCATACCATAGAACGGTTCCGATCTCACACAAGTTCAAAGTTAGCCACCTCAACAACAAAAATTTCCCAAGGCCTAGGCTCAGCCACACATGCTCTCTTCCCCCCCCCCTTGTTACCACCCCAGCCGTTGAACAGTTTCCATGGGAACTCGTCCATTCCCAACCCAAAATGCTGACGTTGCATTTTGGGTTCCCATGCGCGAAATTCTGTCGCGATCAGGTCTTATCACTAAGATGTAACTTGATCGCGACAGAATAAAACCCATGCGCGACAAAAATTTCCTGTTGCGATCAAGTTTTATCACTCTGATAAAACTTGATCGCAACCCAACCATGGGATCGCGACGAACTGTCGCGGTCGGATTTCATCACCGTCGTGATGAAATCTGATCGCGTAAGTTCGAAAAAATTTAAAAAACAAAGTGCTAATTGCGCACATTCCGGGTCGCCATGCGCGACTTAATGAAGGTGCGCGTCAGCATTTTGGGTCGAGATTTAAGGGCCCCAAACTGACGCGGATGGGCAGTCGCGCTTTGACCGGTGACTGAGAGGTCGCCACGTCCATCGCATCTTCTTTCGCGGTCAGTCACCGGACAGACCCGGTCTCTCTCTAAGGATGTCTAAGAGCGAATCCTGAATTTTGTAAACTTTGAACTTTTGAGGAAAGATAAATTTTTGTGAATGTTGAAGTTTTGTGGAAGGACTAATGAATAATAAATAAATAAATAAATAACCAATAAATAATTAATTTCGCATTTTGAATTAAATTAATTAAAGACAGAATTTTTTGTGACGAAATAAATAATGACAGGATGTCTAAGAACGAATCCTGAATTTTGTAAACTTTGAACTTTTGAGGAAAGATAAATTTTTGTGAATGTTGAAGTTTTGTGAAAGGACTAATGAATAATAAATAAATAAATAAATAACCAATAAATAATTAATTTCGCATTTTGAATTAAATTAATTAAAGACAGAATTTTTTGTGACGAAATAAATAATGACAGGATGTCTAAGAACGAATCCTGAATTTTGTAAACTTTGAACTTTTGAGGAAAGATAAATTTTTGTGAATGTTGAAGTTTTGTGAAAGGACTAATGAATAATAAATAAATAAATAAATAACCAATAAATAATTAATTTCGCATTTTGAATTAAATTAATTAAAGACAGAATTTTTTGTGACGAAATAAATAATGACAGGATGTCTAAGAACGAATCCTGAATTTTGTAAACTTTGAACTTTTGAGGAAAGATAAATTTTTGTGAATGTTGAAGTTTTGTGAAAGGACTAATGAATAATAAATAAATAAATAAATAACCAATAAATAATTAATTTCGCATTTTGAATTAAATTAATTAAAGACAGAATTTTTTGTGACGAAATAAATAATGACAGGATGTCTAAGAACGAATCCTGAATTTTGTAAACTTTGAACTTTTGAGGAAAGATAAATTTTTGTGAATGTTGAAGTTTTGTGAAAGGACTAATGAATAATAAATAAATAAATAAATAACCAATAAATAATTAATTTCGCATTTTGAATTAAATTAATTAAAGACAGAATTTTTGTGACGAAATAAGTAAGGACAGAATTGTTCGTGAAGGGTGTAATAAAGGATCGAGTTCTGAGTAAGGAATAGAAGATTACCTAAAATTAATAAAACTCTGTAAATGAATTTCATTTTGAATAAAAGTATAGAATAAGGGAGGAACTGTTTCAAAATAAAAACCAACCCAGGTACAGGTGAATTTCTCCTCCGGGAAAGCACTCCCTGTTCCTTTCCCGATCTGATCGCCGGGATAAAACACTGTGGGCAAACCTGGAGACCCTGCATGATGCCATCTGGGGAATGACAGACGACCCCATTGCTGCTGGATTTGATCAAGAAGCGTATCTTTTGCTGTCCGACGAAGTAGAGTCTACAATAATAGACTTACAACAACATTCTACACCATCCACACATCCAGTCACAAGTGATGTTTCGCCCAAGGTTAAGCTTCCAACCATCACATTGCCAAAATTTGAAGGCAATTATCTTTGCTGGAAGCAGTTCCACGACCTGTTCTTTCAAGTGGTACACGAATAAAATCTGGGCAATGCGCAGAAAATGTGGTACCTGAAGACGAGTTTAACTGGTGAAGCAGAGCGATGTATTAGCCACCTAACGATCTCCGACGCGAACTATCTGTCTGCTTGGAACCTTCTCAAGGACAGATATGACAATGACAGATTGTTGGTAGCAGCCCTCATTAACAAATTATTGAACCAATCTGTCATTCACACCGAATCAGCCACAGCCATCAAGTCACTCCATGACACAACTCGAGAGTGCCTGCTCAGTTTAACGAATCTCAAAATTGACATCAAAAACTGGGATCCTCTGTTGCTCCACATCCTCATCAAAAAACTAGACGGAGTTTCACACACGCTTTACGAGCAAGGCCTTGAACATCCTAGGAAATTGCAATCTATGGAGCATTTCCTCACGTTCCTGGAAAGGCGATTCCAGTCACTAGAATCCCTTCCTAACAAAAACTCAAGAAACGCCGCTAACGACACTAATTTCGGCAAAGGACGACCCCCAAGGGCATTAGCTGTCGTATCCTCAAGGACGCCATGCTTCTTGTGTAAAGGAGATCATCCAATCTTTTCCTGCCCCAGTTTCCTCAATCACAGTCCTGACAAGCGCCTTAAACTTATACAACGTGCTGGTCGCTGCGTTAATTGCCTCAAGAAGGGACATCGCTCCAATCAATGTCCCTCTGGTAATTGCCACAAGTGTTCCAAGAAACACAATACATTGCTTCATTTGGAAGACAACAGCCCAAGACCTCAAGCTTCGGGCAACCAGTCACCTCCCGCAGACAACAACCAGCAAATACAAGCGCACCCAGATTCAAGCACTAAGGAAGCTGCGTCGCTCAGTTCCAGCACTCCCTCCACTGTCGGTGCTTATACTCTGTTAAGTACAGTCCTCATAAAGGTCACGGATAGCTGGGCAAACCAAATTCAGGCAAGAGCCTTGTTAGACTGCGGTTCCCAGCTAAACTTCATTTCAGAAAGACTTTTAAGAAGATTGGGCCTCCAAGAAACGCGACATTCAGTTACCATTGGTGGGATCGGTTCGATAGCACAGAACACACGCTCAAGGGCCAACATCGAAATACGTTCCAACATAACTGACTTCAACACAAGCATAGACGTTCATGTCCTACCAAGAATAATAGCACAGCAACCCTCGCAACATATCGAGAAGACGTCCTGGCCTATTCCTGACAACATAAGGTTGGCCGATCCACAATTTCATCGCCCTGGTCCCATTGACATTCTTATCGGAGCCGAGCTGTTCTATTCAGTTCTCTCTGTTGGCCAAATAAAATTGGGAGAGCAACTTCCTATACTCCAGAACACGGTTTTCGGTTGGACCGTGTCAGGCTGAATCGCCGCGCCCAGCTCAGTAACTAACCTCGCGCACTGCGGAATATGCAGCGAAGATGAAACTTTGGACTCCCACATCCAAAAATTCTGGCAGCTTGAGGAAACTGAACATGGCTCAAATAATTATACCGCTGCTGAAAACAAATGTGAGGAATTCTTCATCCAGACTACGAAAAGGGACAACCACGGCCGGTTCGTCGTCCGACTTCCGTTCCGGTGCGATCCACATGGATTGGGTGAGTCCAGTGACACGGCACTTCGACGCTTCCACTCCTTGGAAAGAAGACTAGCTAAGGATCAAACTTTAAGGCAGCAGTACAACGCGTTCATGAGGGAATACATAGAGTTGGGTCATATGAAGGAAGTCTGCTTCACTATGGTAGAAGAGCCCTACTATTTCCTTCCACATCATTGCGTCCTCAGACCTGAAAGCACAACGACTAAATTACGAGTGGTCTTCGATGGATCAGCGAAAACAACCAGCAATCTGTCTCTGAATAATGTCTTGGCAGTCGGGCCAGCCATTCAGGGCGACGTCTTCACAATATTACTACGCTTCCGTCTTCCTCGATACGTCTTCACCGCGGACATCGAAAAAATGTACCGGCAAATCCAAGTTGACCCAGCTGACCAAAAATACCAGTTGATATGGTGGAGGGACGATGTAAATAAACCGTTGAAGTGCTATCAGCTTTGCACCGTAACTTATGGTACTGCTCCAGCTTCTTATCTCGCCACGCGTACCTTACATATGCTGGCCAACAATGTGAAGGACCTGTACCCTCTTGCCGCTCAATCGCTCAAAAACGACTTTTATGTGGATGACGTTTTGTCTGGTTCAGACCACTTGCCCACCTGCCTGCTAAAGCAAACCGAATTGTTATCATCTCTGAAAACCGCGGGCATAAGGCTTCGTAAGTGGTGCGCAAACCATCCTCACCTACTTAAAGAAATACCAGCTGAGGATCAAGCAATTGAACTAGACTTCAGTAACCATTCGACAGCGTCAACGACGACAACAGCATCAAAACGATGGGGTTAACCTGGCAACCCAAATCTGATTCTCTCGCCATTCGAAGCACTTTAATCCCTACGCAAAGGGTTACGAAGCGAACCGCTTCTTCTGACATCGCACACATCTTCGACCCATTGGGCATATTGGTTCCAGTGGTCATAACGGCGAAGCTGTTTTTGCAGAAACTGTGGGAGTTAAAACTCGACTGGGACGCTTCACTTCCACAAGAACTACATACCAAATGGATCAGCTTCAGAGATGGCTTGAGCGCATTAAACCACATAACGTTCCCCAGACATGTATTGGCTCACAAAATAAGCTCCCAAATACAACTACATATTTTCGCTGATGCCTCAGAGAAGGCATATGGTGCTGCCGCGTACATCAGGTACGTAGGGCGAGACAACGTTGTCATTGTACGATGACTATGCGCTAAGTCTAAGGTTGCACCAATCAAGCAAATAACACTACCTCGCCTCGAGTTATGCGCTGCCAAATTGGCCACACAGCTCAAACAGCGCATTAAAAACGATCTACAGTTGAATAATAATCAAATCTTCCTTTGGACTGATTCAACAATAGTCCTCGGCTGGATTAAGGCCGAGTCATCAAACTTCCACACTTTCGTTGCCAATCGCATCTCGGCCATACAGCGTGCTAGCATTCCTGAACAATGGAGACACGTGTCATCTTTGGATAATCCGGCGGACTTATTATCAAGAGGCGTCCCCCCTGAAAAATTGGCCAACAACACTCTGTGGTTCTACGGTCCAATGTTCCTTCATGGTAGAGAAGACGCATGGCCTAATCTTAATCCAAACCCAGACGAATGCACTCTGGAGCAACGGACTAAGATTCAATCCACATGTCTCGGATTCACAAGAGACGACGACTTCCTACTCAACATTAATCATCAAAATTCCTTCAGACGCCTTCAGCGCATAATCGCTTATATTCTACGCTTCACCAAGGCTACGAAACGGTGCTCCAGAGAGAACAATTCACCTGCTCCATCAGTGATAGAGCTGGACGACGCACAAACTCTGATAATCAAATATGTCCAGCAACAAGGATTCAAGGACGATCTCCAGCATATAATCAAACATGGCGATGTTTCAAGGGGTAGCTCAATCAGCTCCTTGACCCCTCTTTTGGACCAAGATGGAATCCTTCGTGTGGGCGGACGCCTCGAGTCATCAAATCTCGAGTATCGAGCCAAGCACCCTGCGCTTCTTCCGAATTGTCATCCAATCACCAAGATGCTATTCAATGCGCTACACATAGAAAATATGCATGCGGGTCCTCAGGCTCTACTCGCCATCGCTCGACAACAGTTCTGGCCACTCGGCGGCAAGAACCTAGCCCGAGCCGTCGTACAACACTGCGTTCGCTGTGCCAAGGCCAAGCCCAAACTATTGACACAACTGATGGGGAATTTGCCACCTGACCGCGTTCAGCCTGCACGACCATTCATCAATTCCGGAGTCGGCTTTTGCGGCCCGATATACGTTCATTTCCGGGGTAAACAGCCACAAAAGGCTTACATCGCTGTTTTTTGTTGCTTCGCTACGAAGGCCGTTCATTTGGAATTAGTGAGCGATTTATCAACGGATGGCTTTCTTGGTGCCTTGCGTCGATTCATATCACGGCGAGGACATTGCCGGAAAATTTATTGCGACAACGCCACCAACTTTGTCGGTGCCCGAAATCAATTACAGGAGCTTAATGATGTCTTCAGCAAGAATGCTTCCAAGGAGAAACTACTCAAGGAATGCAGTTCTCGAGGTATTGACTTTCACTTTATCCCTCCTCGAGCTCCTCATTTCGGTGGGCTGTGGGAAGGCGCCGTCAAATCTGCAAAGAATCTAATGCAGCATAGTCTTGCCTCCGCTTCATTGACGTATGAAGAAATGGAGACAGTCATCGTGGGAGTAGAAGCTATTTTGAATTCTCGCCCCATTACGCCAATGTCTGATGACGCCAACGATCTCGCAGCCCTCACGCCAGCACACTTCTTAATTGGTGAGCCACTAACAGCGCTCGTCGACCCTCAGGCTCATTCAAACAAGGTCAGTTTACTAACTCGGTGGAAGCTTGTCACGTACGTCAAGAACGAGTTCTGGAAACGATGGTCGACTGAATATTTGAATCAACTCCAACATCGAGTCAAATGGAAACATACGGCCCAAAACGTCTCACCCGGCACAATGGTCATCATGAAGGAAGATAACCTTCCACCGTTGAAGTGGCCATTGGGGCGCGTAACCAACGTCGTTAAGGGAGAGGACGGACTCGTTCGAGTTGTCGACGTAAAAACAGCAAATAACATCTTGCGCCGACCAATACACCGATTGGCACCACTCCCCATCGAAAATGAAGACGTGAACGACATGGAACCAACCGAGCAACCAAAAAAGAGAACGATGCCACAACCATCAGTGGACCAAGGCCCCACGCCAGTCAAACACGCTCGCTCCGCTCTTTTCACCGTGTTACTAGTATGTCTCTTCCTGTCACCGGTCACGGCATCTCGGGCAACTATAACTCCGTTCACTGCCAACCCAGGCATATATTTCGAAAACTTAGGCAGAGCAAACATTATTACCAGTGATTGGAATATTATAACATATTATGACATGCAATCATTTTGGAGGGAGTTCGAACTTCTACAAACGTTGAGTGCATCTTTATGTAACTTATCATCTACCATCAGTGTTGTTCCTCTACGCGTAAACTTTAATTGTCTACACTTCGGCGTAAACAATGCGTAGACAATTAAATTTGATGTCGACAATGTCAACTATGTCGACAATGACCATTGAATTAATAGACCAGGAATTGACGTTTTTACTGAAAGTTATTGAATGATCTTGGTAGCAAAATTTGACGGTTCTTAGATTTTTACGTATTAAAATTCACAAGTTAATAATTTTTATCAGTAAAACCTCAAGTGTTCATTACTTTGCGCATGAAATGTAATATGTTTACAAATGTATTGTATTATTGCTTCGACGTTTCTGTCTATGGGCCATTCCTGGTCTATTAATTCAATGACAATGACGTAAACAATGTAGACAATGCATTATTTTAGGTTAGGCTCGCATTTCGCATGGTCGTCGTCATTGTGATCGTTTTTTGACAGTCTTTCACATTGTGTTTATTAATTTAATTTTAGAAATTAGAAATCTCATTAAAAATATTGAAACATGACAGGAAGAAGTAAAAATAAAGCATTTGAAGAGCTCGGTTTTCAGTTATTGAAAGTGAATAATAAATATATCGCAGTATGTAACGTATGCAAGAAAGATTTAAAAAACACTGCTGAAAATAGATTGAGAGGACATCGGTAAGGCGAATTTTGTAAATTATATTTACTCAACAATATACAATTCTTTATTTAGTGTTCAATGTTCACAATTGAATTAATTTTCATAGAAATGTTTGCAAACCGAAAGAAAAACAAGAAAGAATCAACCAAAATGATCAAATTGAACATACAGCAACAGCTAACGAAGCAAATGAGACAAAATCAAATCGAACTTCACAGCTATCGATGATAAACGAGAGTGAGGAGATAGTGAGTTAACTTGCATTTAATATATTTTTCTTATTTTTGTTTGAAAGTTAATTTTGAATTTGATACAATATATTGTTTAATGTAATTCCTCAGGTACTGGTACATGAAGATTTGATTTTAAACAATGTTGACGACATTGAGGTTATGTCTTCTGTGGAAAATTCATCCTTTTCGATATTCTCTTCACGTCCAAGTTCTTCAGCGTCTACATGTTCATCAAATGCCCAAACATTTTCCTTTCAAAAACCAAATGAACGCGCATTTCCACTTTTTTCATTGCATAAATCAGCATCGACGGCTAGTTCTGAAACTTTAAGATCACCGTCATCGTCAACGCTATCATTACCGTCATCGTCACCGTCACCAATAAAATCTCGGAAAAATAAAAGATCACAGTCTGTGTTATCTTTTGTTGACACATTGAATGATAAAGATGAAGTGGCGATAAATGAAGCTCTATCAAATTTAATTTTTGGGTGCAATTTGCCATTGAGATTGGTTGATTCTATTCATTTTAAAAATTTCATAAGAAAACTTCGGCCGGCATATGCAGAGAAAATTCCTGGAAGAAAAGCATTATCGACCACTTTACTTGATAAGGCATATGAAAAGTGTATTTCATCAGTCAAGTCGTCTATTAGCACGGATTCAGTGATATTGATCGATGGTTGGAAAAATTCTTCCAGCAATACTAAAACTGTTGTTTCGATGCTACACAATGCTAATGGCGAACAAGCATTTTTGCAAGCCTGGGACCTAACAGGTGATTCCGAGACAGGCGAAAAATTGACCGAAATTGTTGCAGAATCAGTGGATATTGCGAAAGATTTGTACTCAACAAACGCTTACGCCGTTGTGACTGATAATGCAGCGGTCATGTGTAAAATGGGGAAAGAATCAGAGCATTTTATATGGCATAGCACCTGTAGCAGCCACACTGGAAATCTGCTTGCAAAAGATGTTCTCGATAAGGAACTTACAGATAAAGTAATATCTATTTTGAAAGAATTTAAGCAAGCCGACTTCGAAAAATTTATCATTGAAAAAGGTGGAAGTAGAATCAAGTTGCCATGTGATACGAGATGGTGTTCATACAGAGATTCTTATCGGTCTTTAATAAAAAATTTGCCACATATAAAATGCATAGCAGCCGAATCCAAACACAAAAAAATCAAACAAGCTGTTTTGAAATTGATATTTGACGATGAATTTATAACCGACGTTGAAGATAACATTAAACTTTTTGATCCAATATGTGAACTTATCAATAAGTGTCAATCATCTAATTGTTCAGTTGCGGACGCTGTGGATCTTTGGTTATCTATGAAACTGCCGGAGAAATTTGAATCGAAATTTGGCAGAAAACTAAAATCACGAAGAGATATGGCATTGAATAAATACGCTCTAGCGGCTTATCATTTACATCCTATATACAACGATGATAAATTGACTAAAGAAGACAAGCAAAAAGCAAACAGTTTTTTGTTTAACCAACTTGATTCTACTGGATTAGAAGAATGGGATAGCTTTAATAGAAAGACATTATTTTTCCGGAAATTATTCGAAAAAGGCATAACAAAACCATTAGTATTTTGGAATATGGCTGCAATGCAACACCCGACTCTTTCTCGTTTGGCGCTAAAGTTATTACAGATCCCAGCTTCGTCTGCGCAAATCGAAAGACTTTTCTCAAGCTGGTCACATGTTCATTCTTTGACTCGAAATAGGTTGACCTTCGAAAGATCAAAAAAACTATTATTCATTTATTATTCTTTAAGAATTTCTGATGTTTCATACAATGAAAATAGTGATACTGAATCTGAATAAAAACAAAAAATAAAAAAAGATATTTTCTATTGATTTGAAAACATTAAACAAACATTTTTTTAAATTATACTTATAGATATTTGCATTCAAAAAATCATTTTCATTCTCTACATTGTTTACGTGTAGACAACGTAGACAATAAATCGTTGTCTACATCGAATTGTCGACGTGTAAAAAATGGTGTAGTCTACATGATGTAGACTACGTCGCACAACAAGTTCTACCATGCCCAATCCGGAATCTCATCACAAAATAGCCAAGCAAATTAACCGTGTAGTGGATGAGCTCAGCCAGACCAATCAACTGTTACGAAGTCGTCCATCAGGTCGAGCAAGACGAGGACTGCTCAACATCGTTGGCAACGCAGCAAATTTTATGTTTGGTGTCCTTGACTCTGAATACGCTGAAGAAATGTCCATGACCATTGACTCTATAAAGAACAACGAAGGCCATTTAGCAAATTTGTTGCGTAACCAAACTTCCATTCTAGACGCTACGGTCAATATTATGAAAAAGGATCACCAGGCTATTGACATGGAGTTTCAGAGAGTTGAGTCTCACTTAAATGATTTATCCACACAAATAAACGCAATACACAACGACGCACAACAAGAAGCTCGATCTCGGTCCTTCATCTTATTGTCGCTACAAGCTACACTGCTCGCCACCAACTTCCAAAGGACTCAAGGCCTGATTTTGGACGCCTTAGTTAATATACATCGAGGAAGAGTCAGCAGACATCTTTTATCGCCAGAGCAGCTAAGAACCGTTCTACACACCATTCGGGCTAATCTTCCTTCAAGTTTAAGATTACCACTCAATCAGGATGATATACTCCATTTTTACAATCTTATTACACTTGAAGGCAGAATGACGGACAAGCACTTCATTTTCAAACTCAGAGTGCCCTTCATCTCGGTTGAAGACTTCGACCTCTTTCGAGTGGTTCCAGTTCCAGTCCAGATGAACGATTGTTTCGTGGCTATTAGACCATCCTTTCCCTACTTAATGGTCAACTTACATCGGGACCACTATTATCCGCTAACAGAATCTCAACTCCGCATCTGCACTACGATGAACGGGAGGCATTTATGCAGTCAACATCACCCGTTGTACAAAATTGGATCATCTATCTCTGCCTGTGAAATCAGCCTCCTGAATAAGTTAACTCCACACCATTGCCAGTTGATGAGAGTGGACGCCCATTCTAGTTGGACTCAACTTCACACACCAAACCAGTGGATCTTCTCCTTGCCAGAAAAAACCACAATCAACATTGTTTGTGGAGATGATATGTCACAGCTGACTCTCCAACGGACGGGTATCTTAGCACTTGACAGCGATTGCGTCATTAAGCAGCCTCTCATCACGATTCGAGGGCACAAAAACTACTCCACAGTCAGGCACGCTTCCTACGTTCCGGCATTTAACTTGACTGACCTCATCGACCCGCTCAACATGACTTCAGCATTGCACTATCAACACCACTTCACCCCACACATCCAAGAATTGGAATCATTCAAGCGAAGGCTGTCAGAAAGGGACAACCAAATCCCGGCCTTGATACAGGGACACTCTAACCACCATCACGCTGTGGCCTATGGGACTCTGTGCGTCGTAATCATAATCATCATTGGGGTTATTTTGAAGGCAACGAGGATGTATCGCACATACCGGACATCACTACCGCCCTCAGTCGCAACTTCTGAGGACAGTCCAGACAGTGAAGATGCTGAAGCAACCACCGAGCCCTTCACCGTAAACGTTCATTGAATGCTTCCCATTCAACGCCGGGGAGGATGTTCGCAAATAACTTACCTCACTGTACCTGATGTCCAAATAATTACGTACTGCAGTGTACTACTGTACCTGATGTCCAAATAATTACATACTGCAGTGTACCACTCACCTGTTTTTTGTTCATTCAACAAATCATCAAATTACATTCATAAACTCACCTGAACTTAGTTCCACGCGTCAGCATTTCCCATTATCAAAGACCTTGCCCTGGATCACCTGTCACCTGAAATGCCATTGCCCTAAGCGAAAAGCGCATGCATCATGAAAAACATCTTTTTGCGAGAATCAAAACGAAGCCTTTCGATGTGAACTCAAATTATTACTCACCTTAATTGATTAAAGTTAGTCACTAAGCAACAAGTCTACGAATTTTAGCAAATCTAAGCATCTTTTTATGTATATAAATCCCATAAATTATAATAAATCAGTCAGTCATTAATTTAAACTCGAATCTTTTACTTATCCTCTGCTTCTGGTGTATCGGTCTAAGACCTTTGCACACTTTACTCTAAATCTTGGTGTAACACCTAGATTTTCCCTTCAACTTTCCGCTGAAAAGGAGTCTATGAAAACTGAGTTGTGGTGATACACCTCAACCAGTCGAAAACAGCACAGGCAAAAGAGTCTGCGCTCAACATTTGGTGACCCCGACGTGATTCACGTCACGCGAATTCCAAACCAGTCAAGTTTACGCGAATTTTAAACCGTTCACCGTCGCGACAAATCGTCAAACCGCGAATACCGTCAAGATCGTTTCATCCCGAGCATCCTGAAGAAGAAGCAGCTGAAGTTTCCATCCTATCGACGTCCCTCCCAACGTTCCGAGACAACATTACCTCATTTGTGGCAGTCAACGTACTCAAGCCGCTGTTTGCTCTCGTCGCTCCACTTCGTTAAACTTCAGTAATAACGAGAATGTCCTCTTTGGAAGAACTTGCAAAACAACAGAACGAGACAGGAGGAGAAATCGAGAGGCATATAAGAAACTACAAGAAGGATTCTCCAACACGCAAAGACGACGAATACCTCGTCAACAAGTCCAAGGCCATAACGGAACTCTGGGAGACGTTCCAATCTGTGGACTACGGTATTCGGGCTAAATATGACCTCGAAACCAGTCATCCATATTTCCAGAAACAATACTTTGCCAACATAGAGGAACTGTACCAGTGGTTTATCGAGGACGTCAAACTACGCTTAAGCAGTCAATCAAGCACTCAATCCACGGAGAATGCATCAAGCAATCACAAGCCTGAAGATGCCAAGCCATCTAATGCCGAAAGTTCTCCACTTCAGGTCATGTTTCGGAGATTGAACGCTGCAATCGTCTCATTAAGGCGCGCCTTGGACTCAGTCCAAACTAATCGTGCTTTGATCAGTTCAGTTGTTGCTCGTGTACCACTAAGCGATACACCATGTAATACGCCTTCCGATGCTGGCGAGGGATGAATGGACGAATCTTTGGTGTAGATATATCACAGTATATTGTTGCTGTTGTATTTGGTATGATGATTTGCTTTGAGCTGCAGGGCCGTGTCGGTGTCATCGATGAGTTTCTTTAGCTCCGGACAGTTTGATTGCGCTGCGGCGATTTGGTTGAAATCAAATCGATGCGTGAGAGTGCATCTGCCGTTGTATTTTCGACGCCGGCGATGTGAATGATGTTTGTCGTAAATGGTCCGATGAAATCCAGATGACGGACTTGTCGCGGTAAAGCCTTTTCCAGCTTCTGTTTGAAAGCGGAGACCAATGGCTTGTGATCGGTTCGAACGTCGAAGTCTCTCTGGCGTCCATACTGAGTGAAATTTGGGCGTCCTGCGCCGGATGAACCAAAAGCGCTGCATTTGCGAGTTGATTTTTGCATTGATTGAAATGTTCGATGTCTTCGTCGCTCCAGTTGATCGGCTTTTTTTCGGTTGCCGGGAATGAGTTTGACGAGCGGCATTTTATGATGTACGGCGTTCGGTAAAAACGACGAGAAAAATTGATCATTGGCAGAAATCGACGCAGTTCTTTGGCGATTCGTGGCAATGGGAAGTCGATGATTGCCTGAGCGAATTTGCATTTGGCTGAATTGATGGTGAGGTGATACTATCGCAGACGTCCGAAAACGACTTATGCTGCTCGACGTCGTTTGATGCTATGCAAATGTCGTCGATGTAGACAAATACAAAATCGAGGCCGCGGAGAACATTGTGCATGAAACGCTGGAACGTTTGGGCTGCTCCGCACAAACCAAACGTCATTTTGGTGAATTCGAATAAGCCAAACGGTGTGATGATCGCCGTTTTTGGAATGTCGCTTGGCTCGATTGGGACTTGATGATATGCGCGATTGAGGTCGACTTTGCTGAACACTTTTTTTCCGTGCAAGAAGTGTGTGAAGTCTTGAATATGTGGTAACGGATAGCGATCCTTTGCCGTTTGCTTGTTGAGTGAGCGGTAGTCGCCGCACTGACGCCAATCGCCGGATGGGTTTTTGACCATATGAAGGGGCGAGGCATACGGCTTTTTGATGGCCGACAAATTCCGTGTTCCATTAAAAATTCGAATTCGTCTTTTGCTGCTTTGAATTTATCCGGTGTGAGTCGACGGGCTTTTGCGAAAACTGGCGCCCCTTGCGTTTCGATGCAGTGCGTGACGCCAGTCGGTGCTGATTGTGGCGCTGATGTGGTGAGCTGAGTGCGCAATAAATCCGCAAATTCGTTCGAGTCGCTGTACGTTTTGATGAATGTCGACGCCTCGAGGCTTCAAATGCCCGGTCGCGACAGTGCCGTAATTGTATCGATGAGTATTGAATGTTTGATGTCGATAAGTAGATTGAAATTTTGGGAGAAAATCCATGCCAATGATTGGATATTTTGTGTCCGCAATCATGAAATTCCATGATTGCAGTGCCGCAGGCCCAAATCGACCGTGAGACGCGTGACACCGTACGTTTCGATGACCGTGCCGTTTGTTGCGAAAAGTGAACTTTCCTTGTTGTTGTTGAGGCGGTGCAATCGTGTGGCGGGAATGGCCGATACTTCTGCACCGGTGTCGATTAAATATTTTTGGCCAGATTGGACATCTGGAACGAAAAGTCGATAAGATATTTTCGATTGATAGGAATTTACCGCTTGGTTGCTGGACGAATTCCGGGAAAATTTATGCGTTTGCGATTGATTGTTGCTTGATTGACTGGACTTGGATTGATTGGTATGTAAATGCAGGATGCTCTCCGTTTGCCCGACGTGTGATTGGTTGCTCGACTGTGAAAACTGGCCGTCGACGATGTCGAGAGCGTGCGTTGCGACGTTTGCAGGATCTAGCTTTTTGATGTCGTGTTGAAATCGTATGGCTTCAGGCATTTGCGAGCCTGCAAGCCATACTCGCGATGAAACCAGCAGGTTGGGAATGCTTGCCGTTCGTTTGCTGAGCGCAGAGGCGTTCCGCTACTTTGGGCCTGGCTGGGAGAACGATCACGTGACCGGCTGCTTTTTTGATTTTTTGTAGCATCGCGTCTCGTCTCTCGACGCGCCTTTCGAGCTTTTTGACTCGGACGTCCGCTGCGTTGATTGCGTTGATTGTTGCGGTGCTGATGGTTGATGCGGCCGACGACGCTGTATCGCCCATTGAGTCGAGGATGGCGTCGGCCGTATTTGCGAGTGTGTCGAGTGAAATTTCTGACGCCGTTTGGAGTATGCCAGCGATGAAGGCACGTGCCTGCGGCAGAAGGCGTTGGATCCAGAAATTGCAAACGACCGTATCATCCGTTGTTACGTTGGTTCGACGCAGTTGATTGAGTAAATGGCTGAGTTTTCCATCACCCAGTTGAATGCCGGTCGAATTTTTCGAGCCTGATCGAGTGCATAGTCTTCTGTATTGTGCGATGAGCGCTGTGTATTTTTCACCATTGAGTTCGAACCATGCGTCCACCTTGATGAACCATGTTTCGACGCCGAATTTAGATGACAATATTGGAAACGCCAATTTTCCGAACACAGCATGGATTTGTTTGTCTACTCCGCCGCTGCCGCCGCCGGAGCTTCCTCCATCGTCGTCGGAGTTTCCCATCGTTGATTTGTTTTCTCGCACTTGTTTGAATAAAAACAGTGTTATTTGTGTTGTTTTTGATCGATTGAATGCTCAGTTGGTTCGGTTTGTGTACTGGCTATGGGAGCTGAATGGGAGTTGAGCTGCTGAGTTGACGAAACACTTTTGGTCGAATGATGATGCGATTGTATGTGTGAGTGACAATGTGCGAAATTGTCGTTGCTGCCAACGGGATTTTTCTGTCGATGCGATTTTCCAACCGAATACTCTCAATGCCTGCAAAAAATTCCAGGAAATTTTTCTGCACGCCAATTCGATGAATGATTGTGAAATAATTTTTCGTAACAATTGCCCGATTCTCACGAAAATTGCGTTGAAGTAAATGTTTGATTTTAATTTTTGTCCGTTTGAATGGTTTTGACTGCGTTTTTTGCGATAATGCGCCAAATACGATGCGTTGCGAAATTCGCGAAAACCTCAAAAATTACTTTATTTGCAGCGAAAATTATATGAAGGTGCACTGCACTGCACTAATTCGCCTGTACTGGGCGAATGTTGTATGAATGTGTGTGAATGTATTTGTGAGCGAATGATGATGTAGGAGCGAATGAGTGGGCAATAGTATGAATGTTGAATATTTGAGTGAGTGACAATTGCATGAATGTGTGAGAATATGATTACATGGGTACATAAAATTTCGATACATTTGTGTGTTTGATAGCACGCCATTGTGTAAATTGGACCTTAATATTTAGTCCGATCGCCACAGTTTTTAGTGTTGATATACCCTAGTTGAAAAATCTTCTCTTCACTCCTTTCACGTATATAATGGTATTGGACATCTATATGTTTGCTGCGTTTGTGAAGAACAGGATATTTGATCATCTGAGATGCACTTTGATTATCAACATAGAGAGTTGTATTAACATTTTGAGGAGGACAGAATTCTTTAATCAACGTCAATAACCAAACTATCTCTGTGACTAAACTATCTCTTTGGCAAGCTGCTACATATTCTGAATGAGTTGTGGAAGTGGCCACTGTAGGTTGTCTCTGAGAACACCAACTAATGATACAATGATTTCAAGTAACAATAAATTCTGTTGTTGATCTTCGTGTTCCTATGTCTCCTGCGTAATCTGCTTCGCTGTAACCGCATATGGATAACGGTTTTTGGTTTTTAAAGTGCAAACCATACTCCATGGTTCCCTCTAGATACTTCATTATTCTCTTGACTGCATTCCAGTGCAATTTTGTTGGTTTTTCCATGTATCGGCTAACCAGACTAACAACAAAGGGTATATTCGGTCTCGTACCTTTTGATATACATATATAATAAGCTACCCACAGCTTCTCTATAGGGAGCAGTTGTTATGTCAGTCTTGTCAGTTGAATTGGTACTCAGCTGTTAATGCGGATCGGCTGGTATGGTAAGAGTATTTGCTTGATCTAGGTTAAATCTATCGAGTATTCTTCTTGTGTAAGCGCTTTGATGTAAGAAAATGGTGCCGTTTTTCTATCTGTGAACCAAGGTAATTATCAGCATCCACAGATGTTATTTCGAACTCTTTTCCAAGTGCGCATAAGAATTCATTCATAGTTTTGTTGTCCATTCCGGCTACTAGTCCATCGTCTATATATGTGCTTACCAGAAGTATTGATTGTTTTTCATTAACATATATATACAAGGATCAGCTTTTGATTGTTTCAATCCATAGTTTGTTAAAATTGATTTTATTCTTTGATTCCAACATCTGAATGATTGAACTTTTTAAAAGTTTACATATGTACTTTTCCAGTACCATTGGCGAATCCCTTTGGCTGCTTCATGTATACGAGCTGCTCTATTTCTCCATTTAAAAAAGCAGTCTTTACGTCAAATTGTTTGAGTACCAGATTTTCTTGAACGATTACTGCCACTAACATTCGTATGGAGTCGAATCTTACCACAGGACTGAAGGTTTCCTTGAAGTCGATACCTTCTCGCTCAAAATGCCCTTAGCGTCTTCTCTAGCCTTGTATTTCTGGATTTTTCCATTCGTATCTGTCTTCAATTTGTACACCCATTTATTTTGAACTTTAGTTGAGTTCTTCGGAGTCTCAACGAGCTCCCACACTTTACTAGCTTTTAAGGACTTCATTTCCTCCTCCATAGCTTGTTTCCATTCTTGTGCATTTATGCTATTTATAGCTTGCTCGGAATTCTGTGGCTTTTCTGGATTTACAGCACAATAATCACAATCGGCCTGTTGTAGTGTCCATCACATCTATGTGGAAAAAACATACCATTCTAAGAAACAAAAGCAGGCTCCCGCCAGGAACACACGTGAAAGAAGACTTCCCTAAAGAAATCCTAGAAAAGCGGAAGCAGCTACAAACCCAAGTGGAAGAAGAAAGGAAGAAGGGAAATCTGGCCTTCCTAAAATATGACGCAGTAATAGTGAAGAAACCGTCAGACAAGTCCAGAGACAAAAGAAGGAGGGAAGAGACAGATTCACCCACCGATTCACCCACCACGTCCTCCCTGAAAAAAGCAAACACGAAAGACATCTCAACACTCCGAAATACTAAGGGAACGTCAAAAGAAATTTCAAAACCAAACATTCTAAGCTATATCGAACGAGGCAGACCAGCTTCACTATCCCAGACCCCAAAAAACTTGTGAAGACAGCCGGCACCAGAAGCCAAACCAAATCAAACACCACAACCGTATACAAACCAACTTTTGAAAAATACACCCCAAGCCGGCTGGTCACCGTGGGGGAGGCTTACCATCACCCTCCAATAAATATAAATATAACAAAGGAACCAAAACAGAAAAGGTCGAAACGAAACGTCTGTTGTCTATATATATGTACACTAAACACACGAACGCTAAGAACACCAGAAAGTCTGCAAGAACTTGAGCTAGCTATCGAAAATATCAAATGGGACATCTTAGGTATAAGCGAGATGCGAAGAATAGGCGAAGGTATTGAAGAAAGGAGTAACTATATTATGTACCACAAAGGAGAAGTTGCTGGACAAAGGGGAGTAGGCTTTCTGATAAAGCCAAAACTCAAAAGTCATATTATCGGCTTTGAAGGCATATCGGATCGAATAGCAGCAATTCACATTAACATACCAGAGTACACAAAACATTGGACGATTATTCAAATCTATTCACCGACGGAGCAAGCCACCAAAGCAGAAATAGACGAGTTCTACAACAAACTTAGTGAAGTAACTGAAAAATACACCGAAAACAATTTAGCAGTCATGGGAGACTTCAATGCTCAAGTGGGTGCCCAAATGGCCGGAGAGGAGCATTCAATAGGGAAATTTGGAAGCGGCAAAAGAAGCAAAAATGGCGAAAAACTGGTTGAGTTTCTGCTCGAACATAACTTAACGCTGCTCAATTCCATATTCCGTAAAAAACACAAAACTAAATGGACTTGGATATCTCCAGATGGAAAGGTACGAAACGAGATAGACTACATCACGACGAACAAAGCCATGTTGTTCAGCGACACGAGTATAATAAAAAACCTAAACTTCAGTACTAACCACCGTATGGTACGTTGTTGTCTATCCGAACGCGGTCCAAAAAAACCTAGGCCGAAAGCAATCCAAACGAACTACCCACAAATAGTTAGTAACAAGAGGGTCCCAAACGACTCTACAGAAGACTTGATGGAAGTTGTCACTTCGAATAGGAATCTGAACGAAAAATATGTCAGGTTGGAAAGCAAGCTCAAGGAACAGATAGGAACACTAACAAATAAAAGCAAGGAATCATATCTAAGCCAAGAAACCCTTAAATTAATTGAATATAGAAGGAATATAATATCAAAAAAGAATAGGAAGGAAAACCTTAAAGAAATATCGAGCCTAAGCAAGCGCATCAGGGAAAATATAAGAAAAGACAGGAAAAGTAGGAGAATCAGTACCCTAGAGAACCACATTATCAAAACAGGAGGCACACGAAAAGCCTTCAAGGAACTTTGTGAGAAAGGAAAATAATGGATACCAAGGTTGAGGGGTAAAGAGTGGCCAACAACTTCTCGTAGTGCAATCCTGAACATAGCAACGGATTACTATCGCTCGCTATACTCAAAGCCGCCAAACGTACCGTCGCCTGTTGGAGGACCTAGACTGGAGAATGTAGCAGAAGTTATCAACGACGTACCAGAAATACTCCAATCGGAAGTAGAAAGGGCTATAAAAAGTCAAAAGATGGAGAAATCACCGGGCCCAGACAGAATTCCAAATGAACTCATGAGAGGAACACTTGAAGACTTAAGTCCAGTTCTAACAATGATCTTCAATGAGATACTATCGACTGGCATCATCCCAAACCAATGGGCTGAATCCCACATTATACTGCTATACAAGAAAGGTTCAAAAGAAGATATTGGAAACTACAGACCAATATCCCTTATTTCAAACGTATACAAGGTTTTTGCAAAAATCATCCTAGAAAGAATATCCAACAAGCTCGACGAAAATCAACCGGTTGAACAGGCAGGTTTTAGGAAAAACTTTAGTACGATAGACCACATACACACCATCAAACAGCTCATACAAAAATACAATGAGTACAACAAACCCATCTATATAGCCTTCATAGATTATTCCAAAGCCTTCGACAGCCTCAAACATGAATTCGTATGGCAAAGTCTTACGGAGCAGGGGATTGAAAAGGCTTATGTAAACATCATTAGAAATATTTACATCGGAAGTAAACCTAGCATCAAGCTGGAATCTATAGGGGATACTTTTCCAATCGAAAGGGGCGTCAGGCAAGGCGACCCACTCTCACCAAAGCTATTCTCAGCAGTACTTGAGCAAATGTTTAGGAAACTAGAATGGGATCATCTAGGTCTAAACATAAACGGAGCGCGACTGAACCATCTAAGATTTGCTGATGACCTGGTTGTATTGGAAGAGAACCCAAGAGGACTGGAATCCATGTTACAAAATCTAGCGAACAGAAGCCGAGAATTAGGACTGGAACTGAACTCGAGCAAGACCAAAATGATGACAAACTCTGTGGCTGCAGACATAACCACCAATGGGGAG